>OY997264.1:623255756-624455756 GCA_963921465.1 Triticum timopheevii | reverse complement strand
AGGTTTACCTTAATACTCCTTTTTGTAGTTGCGGATGCTTGCAATAGGGATTAATCATAAGTGGGATGCTTGTCCAAGTTAGGGCAGTACCCAAGTACCGGTCCACCCACATATCAAATTATCAAAGTACCGAACGCGAATCTTATGAACGTGATGAAAACTAGCTTGACGATAATTCCCAATGTGTCCTCGGGAGCTCCTTCCTCATTATTAGAAATTGTCCAGGCTTATCCTTTGCTACATAAAGGATTGGGACACCTTGCTGCACTTGATTTACTTTATTTACTTGTTGCTCGTTACTATTTATCTTATCACAAAACTATCTATTACCTATAATTTCAGTGCTTGCAGAGAAAACCTTACTGAAAACCGCTTATCATTTCCTTCTGCTCCTCGTTGGGTTCGACACTCTTACTTATCGAAAGGACTATGATAGATCCCCTACACTTGTGGGTCATCAGACCGCTTGACGTATGACTCCTTCTTTGACAAGATGTCCTCGAACTTCTCCGTCAACTTGGCAGCTGCACCTTCTCGCTTTGCCCTCTCCTCCTCCCACTTCTTTCCCTGGAACCCTCTTCTCATCTTCTTTGGCGGTTCGTTTGTTGGGTCGGTTGGATCCCCGGTTTCTTCCTCGATGGCTTGGACGGCGGTCTTGGCTATGAATAGGCTTCACTTGGGTTGCCTATTCAACTTCAACCAAGAATGCATGACGGTGAAGTTTATCTTCTCTAACTTTTTGAACGTACACACACGGAATGGCTACAAAATAAAACAATTACCAAGACCTATGCATGCATATTCGACTAGTGGAAACAAAAACTATGCACATCTGACTTTAAAACTATGCATATTCGACTGGTGATCAACAATACTATGCATATCTGGTTGGTGATCAACAACACTATGCATTTTTGCTAGTGATCAATAGCACTATGCGCATATCCGGCTAGTAATCAACAATACTATGCATACCCGTCCAAATGAACTTACTTGCTCGTGGGTTTGCGCATCGCTAGGCTACCCTACGATGAGATGCTTCAAGTGCCGGCAATACTTCCAAATGGCCTCGTGGATTTGCGCACCGTTGGGCCAACGTTTGATGACAAAGTTGAGTAGAACACCTTTCCTCACCATAAAAAATGCGGATCCACGAGGCGGTGTGTCATTGATAACTTGACCATGAAGGGAAGGGAAGGGCCGAAGGGTCAAATGTTCTGAAGGACATTGCTGTGACATTGCAAAGTTATATGTTTATACTTTGTTGTATTTATGTGTAGTATTATGTGAACATCAAAGTGGTGGAACACATGTATATATTAGATGTGTATATGTGTTATGTGAACATCCCTGGTCATCCTTTAGACCGGGAGATTTGTTATCAGAGCGATTGCCCAGCCCACGTAGCTCTTTCTAACCAGCTTAGTGTAGATAATAATTAACCCATGAGCCAAGTTCATGGACTAGACATTACATTTTACAAATTTGATGGACTAAAGTGAATAAACATGGCAAGTTCATATACCTCAAGTACAATGATCTTCTTTTCCGCTCATGTGGACCTCTAGAATGATAATATCTCGTACCACGATAAAAGTGAGTGTAGTATCTAAACTCATGTTTTATGCATAACTCCATTTACTAGAAAACACTTTAAGAAATTATTTAAACTATGCAATAGAGACCCGATCATACTCCGGATCGAACCAAGCCATGCTTAACAAACCAGTCCGAAAATGCCAAACCCGGACCTGACCGAAAAAACATAAATAGTAGTTTTGCCCCCTAAAAACATGAATAATATTTTTTACTATTTAACTTAATCATTTTTGGATTATTTAAATGCATTATTATACCCCCCCCCCTAAAATACCAATGCCCCGATTTAAGTTTTTTCCTAGCTTCTTATGCCAGGCTTTTGGGGGGGGGGGGACTAGTATAGGATCTGCCCTTATGTGAGATCAATTTTTTTGAAGATACAAAACATGTTCAAAAAATCTGAAATAATTTGGAGACACACATAAGTTTGATGTACAATCTCGAGAAGTTTCAGCTCCTAATTCAAACTACACTTATATATAGAGAAACAAAAAAGACAAACACTATTCATCCAAAGTTGACACTATTCACAGCTGAATTTGTCATTTTTATCTCCAATTTTAGACCGAGTTTTGAGCTGATTTTTTTTTTGCAGTTGTAGATATACATCATAGGTATGTTGTCAAATAATTTCAGATTTTTTTGGATTGTTTAAATATGATTTTTTTTATTAATCCGACGATCTCATTTAAAGGGCAGATTCTATTCTAGTCTCCTTCGACTTTGTGCGCAAAAGCTAAGCACGAGTCGGGCCCGGATGCCGGGTTTTCGGCCCTGGGCCCTTTACCCCGGCTTCCCTAGAAATTCCTTTTACAATCAACCTCTAGAAATTCCTTTTACCATTCATTAGAAAAATAATTCTTGACCTAAAAAAAAGAAAGAAAAACAATTCCTTTTACCAGAAAAACAGTCTCGTATTCTCCCGAAGCCGCACATAACCAGGCCGCGTCGCACGGCCGTCTTCCCCGTTCTCCCCGCGCCGCTCCCCCTCTCCCCCGCCGTCGCCGGCTCGCCCCCGCGGCGCAAGGCGGTGACCCTGCAGGACGATCGGAGCCGCGTCGCCCTTCGCCTCCTCCGCCCTCCCCGGCGGCGAGTAGACCGAGACGCGGAGGCCTCCCCCGGCATCGCCCGCCATGTTGCGCCGGTACGGGCACCGACCTAGGTTTCCGCCCCGCCACGCCAAATTAGGGTTTCCACGCCTAATGCCTGGCTCTCTCTGCTTTCGCAGGTGCGTGCGGGATCTGTACCCGCTGCGGTCCCTCAGGAGGATCCCCAGGCCGATCTCCAGCGAGGTAATTAAGCGTCCCGGTTATGTCTCATGGCTCGATCCCCATTAGGACGGTCTCCGGTGGTTGCAGCTGGTCGAATTGCTTGCTCTGGTAGGTGCGTGTTGGGCTGAGGATTCGGTTGCTTGCGAGAGCTTACCTGGGATTGGTGGATTCGTTGGTTAAGCTGCCAGTGGAGGGGTTGTGTTATGGGTGTTCATGTCTGATTAGTTTTTGGGAATGCTGCTCGTCCTGTCATTTGTTTTAGTTAACATAGCCCGTTTGTGTTCATCTGATTTGAGATGAGATTAACTAAAGGTCTGTCTGTATTTGGAGCATGATACTGTGGTACATATAGCAATGTTTGGAACTTAATAGGAGTTGACATTAGCTTAATTGGTAATAAAATAATCCAATTAGATTGGGCTGACATGAATCATGTTATCTGTACTTATTTTGCCACATATGCGGTTTGTATTATTTTTCATACGGAAAACGGATTACTCGCAAACCCTTGATGAATGCTTCTGGAAGAAAATAGGACCACACCTTCTTCTGATATTTTGTAATGTTACGTTGTTACTTATTCGTTAGTAATATTGTCAGTGCAAGCGCAAACTTCTACTGCAAGTTGATTGGACCTGTCAAAAGCCATGTCTAGTTTTTTTTTCCCCATGTGCTCATCACATATATTTACATAAATGCAGTGATTTTCTACGTGCAATGAATGCACGCAATTTATGTTATTAGGTTTGTAATGCTTTTGCAACCACCTTTCCTCATTCCATTCCTTAGCTTTGGAAGTTTGCACAATAGTTGGGAGTATTCTTGCAATTTTTCTCTGTCTATTGCTGGTTGGCCTGAAGTGCAAAAACGTGACAGAATAACCTATTTATCAGGTCCAAAGTCCAACATTCGTTCAACCCAGAAGAAACTCAACAAAAGCATCCCAACAGGGTTCAGCACAGAAACCTGTCCCTGGACCTAAAGAAGAACCTTCTAAGTCTGGAAGCAAGGTTCCAAAGCTTCTGCTTGGAACTCTGCTTGTTGGTGCTGCTGGTATGGCCGCTTATCAAGCTGGCTACATAGACCTTCAGTTTATGGATGAAAAATTGCCTTCGACCATCAGGGAGCAAAATCTCACAAAGATGTATGAAAATCTGAAGTCCCCTTTTGAACAAAAGGTTGATCAGAAACAAACCATGTTGGATCCAAAGAATGGCATTGTTCAGGATACACCCAAGGGCCTTCCAGCTGAAGGGATTCCAACTGCCGGTGAGCAGCCTACTCCTGCAGAAGAAAAAGAAACAGAAACCGTAACCCAGGGAACACTGCCAGTTCAAGATGAGCATGGTGCTGATACTAAACTGCCGTCTCAAGATACTCTCTCTGTTGACATAAAGCCAAATGTTGTAAATAAGGCAGCAGGTGAAGTTCCTCTTGGACAAGCTGACAAGATAAGTAGCACAGTTTCTCCAGTAGAATCAAGCCCAACAACGGCTGAAGTACAAAAGGTTTGAGTTCGTCCTGAACTTGTTATATAACCACTGATTTATCATCATTTGCATGTTGATTGGTATATCAAACTACTTATATTTTCTCATTCCAAATTGGTAATTCGATGGATTCTATAGGCTTAACAAGGATTACTGTGTTGCTTTCAGTTTTTATAGATTATACACTGTAGAGGTTATGCCATATGATTTATGCAGAAGAAATATCTAGAAA
The DNA here is from genome assembly GCA_963921465.1 of Triticum timopheevii. NCBI lineage: Eukaryota > Viridiplantae > Streptophyta > Magnoliopsida > Poales > Poaceae > Triticum > Triticum timopheevii. The sequence continues at coordinate 624,451,164 of OY997264.1, read as the reverse complement.
TGGAGATCTGAATGAAATCCTCCAGTAATCTAGTTTTAAAAAACATGATTAGTCATGCAGCTGTCACAGCTTGTTGTTTAACAGTACTATCATCTATCTATGTTTGTGATTTCAGAATTTTTTATTCGACTGGAATTTGACATTTTAGAGCTGGCGCTCTTGAGCAATTTTGAGTTGATAGTATATTGACTTTGAGTTAATATCACTGTGAAGTTTAGAACCACTAGATTGTAAGTTACATTTTAGTAACACACCACCAGTTGTTCCATGTAGCAAAATCTGACGAAACTTTTTTATGTCTGTATTTTTGCATGATGCTGTTTCTAAGTATATATTGAATAAGGACGCTGGTAGAATCGTCTAATTGATAAATCCTTATCTGTAGGATCCATTAGGTGCTGATGTAGGTGAACAGAAATCTCTTGCTGAGACATATTTACTACAGGAGGAGCATGATATTCCTAAAGATGTGGTATGTATTCCCACCTTTAAAAATTGGACAATACCAACATTGGAAGAAATACTTCCTATTGATGGAGAGGCTGCTAGAAATAAGTTGATGACACTTAATATTCATGTTTCAATGTTTACTTTATCTATTTATGTTGTTAAACAGAGTGCTAAGGAGACTAAAAGTGATGGCATTGTTGGTGGTGTAAAAGCTTCCGATGATGGGAAAATTATGCTGGACATTATAGATGCTATTCATGCCGCTGAAAAAAAGCAGGCAGATACAGATGCTTACACGTATTCTGAAGAGAAAAGGAAGTTGAAGGTTTGTTATCCATTTGCACGTGATGTTTCTACTTAGCCATGGTCGTTGCTTTGTACACATCAAGGATTAGCAGTAGCATAGCATGCCTATGTATTTTTTTGTACAGTATTGTTTTCCTCCTGTTGAGCTGTTTCAGTTCTCATGGACATCCAGCAGTTCCATAGCAGCTGCAGTGCTGCTAAATTAGTTCATGTTTTTATTGATAATGACAATAGTCATTGAACCTTTTGAGCATATATACTCCCCTATTAAAAAATAAGAGCATATTATTCTCCAACAGTACAAGGCTTGCAAATTTAATGACACTTTCTTCCTTTTGCCCTAGTTTGTTTCCCCCCTTTCTTCGACATTTATAACTAAACACTGCTATTAATTTATCCCTCTCTTGTTCCCAAGACATCAATACCATGGATATCATGTTTACTTCCCTCTACTTCTCTTGGTTTCATACCATTCCCAATCCACTCGTGGCAAACAAAGTAACACCTTACATCTGAATGGACGGAGTAGCACAGAGCTGACAGTAATAATTTTTTCTTGGGTATGCTTGTGTTTTTTCAGGAAAGATACGAAAAGGAGCTGAAGGATACAAGGGCCCGGGAGCTCATGTACGCTGAAGAGGCAGCAATTCTGGATAAGGTGAGTCAGGCATGCCTTTTCTGATTTCCTTATGCACGCAGCACGCTCAAGTCATTTGTACGCTTGTATGTTTCTTCAGTGATGAGCCAGTTTGCTAGATGTAAAATTGGCAATATTATTGGAAATTTCATGAAAACGACAATATATGGATAATCTTTTTCATTGTTACGTTGAGATGGCACTAACGTGATCAATCCAGGTATTTCTATGTATATTTCGAGTGTTCCACCCAACAAATATCGCGTCGACGTACGTGTAGACATTGAAGGAGTAGTAGTTTAACAATATTTCTCAAATGTTAGTGAAATATGGATTAAATAAAATCAAAACATCAGAATTATATCTGCACAATGTGCATGCTTTTCTTCACTCTTGTCAGTGTATTTTAGTATGCACTATACTTGTATATAGTATCTTTTGTCTGTGTTTTAGTTTCAGATGATTGCTTTAATTTTGTGGCATTTTGAATTTCATGATGTTGCTTCAGGAGCTGAAGAAAGAGAAAATGAAGGCTGCTGCTGCAGTTAAAGAACTTCAAGAAAAAACTGAACAAAAGCTGATGGATGAGCTGCAGCGGAAGGTCTGTCAGATGTGCTTCGGTGTGCCATATTTTTTCTACCCTCCTTACATCAATTCTTTATGTGACTGTACTGTGACTGACATAATAGGATGAGGAAGCAAGTCAACAAGTTGAGAAGGTACAAGAGTTGGCAAAAGCCGAACTGGCTGCAGCTCTTGCAAAGGAGAAAGCATCCCAGATTGAACAGATTGCTGAAGCAGATCTCAATGTATGAACCTGTACCATCTTTTATTTTATGATGATAGGCAATGTTGTAAACAGCCTTATGAGGTTGGCATACTGCAACCCCAGTACCCTATACCAATACTTCAGGAGATGCGCGTGATAGTAGCACGTGTCTCTCAAATGCGGTTTGCTGAATTGAGCGGTTACCTTGAAAGCTTTAGTGGTCGCACAAAAATGGTAATATCTATATACTGCTGGAGTCTCCCCTACAGCTTTCATTAAAAGTACAGATTATCTTAAGATCATGTAGACATATCAATTGAGTAAGTGCACTCCAGAAAATTCTTAGAGACCATGGTACTAGACATGCTCACTTGCAATGAACTAAGGAGCAAGCGAATTGGTTGACTAGTGAAATTGGATGGATTTTATTGCAATCAAAGGCAGAACATTATCTAAGAAGGGACTGTTTTCCTTCTTTTATTTAAAATAATAGGCGATCTCTGTTTGTTCTATCTTCCATGTATACATCTTCCATTGCTAGACAATTTGTGCAGTGTGTACAGTTTCAGCTTGCTTGCACTTGTTTACTGCCTTTTTGGGCTTATTTTCAGATAGATGCTTTGTGTATGGCATTCTATGCGCGATCTGAAGAAGCTCGGCAGAGTCATTCTGTTCATAAGCTTGCTCTCGTAAGTATTTCACTTTGATCCCATCATGTACTCGCTTCGGAAGGCTGGAAGCTTAGTTATTATTGTCTAATCCTCTGCTTTCAGATTTCTAATGACATAATTCTTAATTCTGTGCAGGGCACTCTTGCTTTGGAAGAAGCTCTATCCAGCGGCTCGCCAATCCGAACAGAGGTCGATCAATTGCGTAAATCTCTTGAAGGTATTGATAAAGATTCACTGTTAGAATTGGCTCTTTCATCGCTTCCAGAAGATGTTCTCAAGTATGGATCAGATACCCGGATGGAGTTAAAACAGAAGGTAGGTTTTGTGCTGCAATAAATGTTCACATCTGCTTACAGCTTTTTATTTGTGTAATGTACTGTTGTTTAATATGAACTCAGTGTGAAAACTCAAGTAATAGTAATGCATTCCTGATTGTTGTATCATTTTGAATATTAGAGATCGCTATTTACTTGCAGATGTTAATTACTTGTTTTGTTTGTAAACACATACAAGTCGTTTCAGATAGGGGTACACCCTGCAACACACACCTTTCACATCCATACCTTTGACCATTATTTTTCTAGTTATATGTAGAATAACTATAATGATCTGCAAGTACTTTTGATGCCCAAAACAATATTCATTCCCATTTGAGAACTTGAATACTTGGTAAAAGTCATATCTATTAATCATGCAATGATGTACTGTCAGTTGTCATGACACTTATTGAGCAAAAACTAGTTTGGCTACCCTTACCATCATTTCTTGTTGCAGTTTAATTCCTTGAAGGCAACAATCAGACATTTCGGTCTTATACCATCAGGTGGTGGTGGTATACTTACGCATGCTGTCGCTCATGTTGCTTCTAACATCAAGGTGTGTTGATACAGGCAACTTTCTACTGGTCAATAAGAATTCTATATTGTGGAACCTGAAAATTTTGTATCTGAATATTCTGATCAAGAGCTATCTAATGCTACTATTTATTCAAAGCATTATCTAATTTCAAGTCCAGATATTGTATTGCCTCCACATTTTTCACTTGTACTCCCTCCGTTTCTAAATATGTCTTTTTTGAGATTTCAATATGGATTACATACGGAGCAAAATGAGTGAATGTACACTCTAAAATATGTCTATATACATCCGTATGTAGTTCATATTGAAATCTCTAAAAAGACTTATATTTAGGAACGGAGGGAGTAATAGTTGTCCTAGTTGACCCCCTGGGTTCTCTCCACCAGGCTTGATAGAGCATGGTTATCCTTTGGACTCCTTATTATAGCAATGGATCCTTCTGGCATGGTTACAATCAGTGATCATCTTATTAGTAAATTCGGCCGTCCTTAATAAAAAATACCTGCACTGATGAGATACTGTTGAAATTACAAATTATGCTTCTAAATCTGTTGCAACTGGTTTCAGGTCGAAGAGGACCCATCTGGAGATGGTCTTGAGTCTCTCATAAGCAGAGTGGAAGACTTGATTGTAGGAGGAGATTTGAGCGCAGCAGCTGACACCCTGACAGGAGGGTTGCAGGGGACCGCAGCGGAGGAAGCAGCTGCCGAGTGGGTGAAGCAGGCAAGGAAACGCGCGATTGCAGAGCAGACGCTCACCCTGCTTCACTCGTACGCTTCTTCGATCACATTTTCGTGATCTCAATCATTGGTGGATCTTTTTTTTTCTTCTATTTGGCAAGATTTACATGCCAGCGCTGCAGATTTTACGATACTCACATGTTTCTCTATACCATGTCGCAAATGCATGGTCCTTGTAAACGGAGATAATAAATTTTGCCGTGTAGCCACTTGGTATTGTGATACTCCAGTCGCGAGACAAGTTTGGATAGATATGTCAAACTTGTTTTCTTTTCTTTTTGCTGAAAATGCGATGTTCGTGGTCTAGCTGCTGCTATGACAATGTAAGGTTCCAGGGAGGGGAACAATTTTTATCAGTCAGAGTGCTCTTACATCTCAGTCCATCACTTTACTATCTCTGAAAACAGGGCTTGGTTGCAACTATTGTTCAGGTGTATGAGCAACATGATTGAGCGAGGTTTTTACCATTAATTTATGTTTTTTGAGAAAAGAACAAAAGACAAACGCTTAAACGCATGAGTTTCTAATTCAGTGTTCTGCATCACGTATATTCTAATACGGTTGAAGTTATTTTTTTCATTTCTGCTTGCTCTTCAAAGTTTAGTTTAATTATGATGCCTCTACCTTAACAGAAGCCATAAATGACAGTGACGGTGACCAACAACGTTTGCCAGGGGATGACATCTGGCAATGATGCTCGCATTTATCCTGGATTTATTTTAGCATTTTTGACGATGCACATTTAGTGGCAGGAGACGTTCTCGTCGATTACCAGGCGCCTACGGTGATTTCGTAAAATCTTAAAATGATATGCTGGCTTGGTCTCTCGAAGGTGCTCATAGGGGTATGGTGTGCGTGTGTGCGTTTATAGGGGTGAATGTATGTGTGTATATATGAGCGCTTGCATCTGTACTGTGTTAAAAAATTACAAAACGCTACAAGTTTCTAACTACTCCCTTCGTTTCTAAATACTCCCTCTGTCCCAAAATTCGGTGACTTCGTAAAATCTTAAAATGATATGCTGGCTTGGTCTCTCGAAGGTGCTCATAGGGGTATGGTGTGCGTGTGTGCGTTTATAGGGGTGAATGTATGTGTGTATATATGAGCGCTTGCATCTGTACTGTGTTAAAAAATTACAAAACGCTACAAGTTTCTAACTACTCCCTTCGTTTCTAAATACTCCCTCTGTCCCAAAATTCTTGTCTTATATGATGTATCAAGTCATATTTTAGTATTAGGTATATCTGCATCTATAAATTTAAGACAAGAATTTTGAGACGGAGGGGGTATAAGTCTTTTTAGAGATTTCAATAAGAACTCCAAGTGATCATGCCCACCACCGTTCCAGCACTAGAAAAGAACAGCCAGGACCATTGGAACCAAGCGGTCTTAAACCGGACCACCAACACAATTAAGATGTTCTTCGAGATGGACAAGTAACTGTGCTTAGTGCCTAACCAAGTGCAACGGGATGAGGAAAACTAGTTGTGGTCGTAATAGAAGCAGAGGCTGAAGTGGGCGAAACAAGAGTCCGCCGCACCCCTCCAGCCAGTGACCGGCCGCACCGCCGTCCTTGTAGGGCAGGTCACCAACCGTCGGCGAACTTGGTCATCGCCACCTTCGTTTAACGTATGTTTGTTCAGTGAAGATGCGTGTAGATGATGTGCGCGGACTGGTCCTGTCTGGTCCGTGGATGGATGCAGTGTCTAATTTGAGAGTCAGCATTGGAGATGCCCTAATGAATGTCTAGCTTTGCTCCCCATCCTACTTATCAAAGAATCAATGGCTTCAAAGTATTTTGTTCTTCTTTGAGGAAGCCTAAAAGCTTGACCTCCAGACCACCATGCTCCATGCTTCGAGCCAATTGTTGTGCTCCACCTCCAGCATCGACCGCAATGCTGGCTTCAGTGGTGGGGCCCAACAATATACATAGCGGAAGAGCAACAATTTCAGTTTTTATTTTACTTTTGTTCCTTTTATGGTTTCTAGTTGAAAGGTCAACCCAATTTTTTAGAAGTCCATCTTCCATCTTTGTAGGCCACTTGCCCCAATACGATGCCACTCTCAGTTCGTCGTAGTCGTATTTATAAAGAATGTCGTCAAATACCTCCATGCCGCTTCCCGAAGTCGGTGTGAACCTTCATGTCGGTCCATGTCAACGAATGGCTGCACGATGACGATGCCGAGAACCATAACATGCTTGTGGGATCTTGGTGAGGCTGCTGGAGGCACCACAGAGTGCTGCCAAAGCGATGCCATGCTGACAGAGCACATGACCGCGGTAGGCAAAGGAGGGATTCGACGCGTTTTATATTCACACGACCGTGGTAGGCAAAGGAGGGATCAGCAGGTCTTCCAGCGTCGCGTCCTCTAGCTGCTCGCCGGCCCGCCTCTCTGCGACCATTGTACATGCTCTTATATCCAGGCGAAGGGAGTGACGAACATCCCTAATTATTTTAGCATGTAATATCACTCATTCTAATTAAATAACCATGACAATAACAAATAATTTTAATCTCGAGTTTCTTAATAGGACATTGTTGGCCCAGTGGGAACCAGAGTACCACAAGCCATCTGCCTGCGGTCCAGGAAGCGACACCAGGTGAAGAGCTCAAGAGGCGGCCCAACCATGGGAGCTGCGACGTAAAACGCTTCGCAAGGGCCAGGGCTCGCGAGGACCCTCTCCGCGAAGCAAGCACTACTGAAGACCGTCTCCTGCGGCAGGCAGACTCGCGAGGCCTCTCTCGTGAGGTGGCCTCCCATGAGGCCCTCCACGGGGGGAAGCTGCGCGGCATGGGTCACGTAGCTACGTGCCCACCACGTGGTGACGTGCCTGCGCAAGATGACAACAGCAGGGGCCATGCCAGTAGGCGCGGTCAAGGAAGGTTTCCTCTGGTGATAAAGGAGCAGCGGCGACTGCCTCTCCCCAAAGCAAGTTCCAAAGCCTCCACTTCAGTGCGAGAAGAGCAAGAAGACACATCGCACTAGGGCAGATGTCATCGGCGAGCCCACCAGCGCGCCATGGATGGGGTCTTTTCCAGGCGAAGACTGCTTTTGTTAGGATAGGACTGAGCGCCTGTCCCCCTTTGAATTGCCATTGTATGGCAACCCTTCGCGCAAATATTTTCAGGGAAGAGGACCAAGGAAGCTACATAAGAGGCAATGCTGCTACCTTAGGGGGGGATTGATCGATTCGTCTACCTTGTACACCAGTGCAATATCCCCAAAGCAATCACACACAAGCAGGAGTAGGGTTTTGCACTGTTTGGTGCCCGAACCTGGGTAGCTCCCTGTGTCCCTGTCGTGCCCTGTGCGTCTCTGTCGTGCTCGCTAGCCCGTAGCCTCGCCAAGGTCTCCGTCAGGTTGCTAGGTAGCGAAAAGGGCCCCTAGCGTTAGAACCCAGGGTTTTTGGAGGGTTCCCCTTAGCTCAAACCTCTCCCCGACAGACATACATATATTAACATCTAACAATTCAGACAAATTAGCAGGCATGGCCATCAAGAAAGTTAAGAAAAAATAAATCAAATGCACTAACTCTGATAATCACGCATTAAACCCTAAATAACATCTTATCGTTTTCACTAGGTGAAAGTGCGTTATATCAACTAGAGGGGGGGTTAATAGGCGATTTCTATGAATTCTTTGCTGAGGAATTTGCTGGTGAGGAAATTCCTTAGCGAAGAACTACTTGCAGCAGAATAAGTACTCAGAGGTAAACATAACAGGATACAAGCATGGTCATCATGATGAAATGAAGACAAGCACAGAGTACAGAAAGCGTAAACACAGGATAACAAGATGAAGACAAACAGACTGAAGAAATTGAACTGAGGAATTTGTGAAAGTCTTCAGTCAAAGTCTTCAAGCACAGATATGAACAACATTCAACACAGTACTGAGGAAATGGAAGGGTTGAGGAAATAGAACCAGTTAGTTGGTGAAGACAGTGATTTGGTAAACCAGTTCCCACTGCTGTCTCAGTTGTACGTCTGGTTGGAGCGGCTGAGTATTTAAACTCGAGGACACGCAGTCCCGGACACCCAGTCTCTGAGCCGCAACTCAGGACACCCAGTCCTTACCGTATTCTCCTTGAACTAAGACCATGCAGGTCTCGTCCAATCACTCGTGGTAAGTCTTCAGGTGACTTCCAAACCTTCACAGACTTGGTCACTCGGCAATCCACAATTCCTCTTGGATGCTCTAGACCTTGACGTCTAACCGTCTGAAAGAAGCACATTCTTCAAAGATAACAAGCGTCGGATCCACGCGGGATCAATTTCTTCAGTGATGCTCAATCACTTTGGGTTTGTGGGGGTTTGGTTTTGGGATTTTCCTCACTTGATGATTTTCGCTCAAAGTCCTCGGAGGATGGGTTGCTCTCAAATGACAAGTGTCAAGTTCTCTCGGAGCAGCCAACCAACTAGTGGTTGTAGGGGGCGGCTATTTATAGCCTAGGGAGCAGCCCGACATGATAAGACATAAATGCCCTTCAATGATATGACTGTTAGGTGGATAAGATATTTTGGGATAGCCGGCGGCAGCACAGCAACGGTCGGAAATTTGACTCTCAAATTCCTCAGGGCTATCATGTTCCTCACTGTGTAGGCAATTCGCACTGGCGAATTCCTAACTCCTCAGTCAGAGCAAAGTCATCAGTGACCAGAAGAACTGCGTCTCTGTCATTGAAGAACTTGACTGAACTGTATGAGATTTCCAATGGCTTCACTCGAAGGGATTGGTAGGTGTAGGATTTTGAGTTGAGCATCACATGGAAATTTTTCCTTAGTATTTCCTCGACCCCCTTTAACAGTACGGTGTTTCCTATGACTCAAGAAAGAGAAAATGAAACTACGAAAATAAAAGTCTTCACGCTTCATGTTCCTCGAATGAATACCAAGTCTTCAAGGTCACACCAATTTCTTCACTTTCAAAGTCTTCAGAAAGTCTTCAGAATATCAAAGTCTTCAGTCGAAGAACTTCATTTTTAGGGGTCGACTTTCTCTGTAAATATCAAACTCCTCATAGACTTACAGACCTGTGTACACTTACAAACGCATCAGTCCCTTAACCTATAAATCTTCAATACACCAAAATCACTAAGGGGCACTAGATGCACTTACACTAGGGACGATCAGAGTATGGTGCCCTAGCTAGGGATGACATGATCTCTTCTTTTGTTACCCCACAAAATGTCTTTCATTTCACTCCCTCCTGCCCAATTATACGACGTTTTCCTAGCCATATCTTGCAGCATTTTTTCCCCAATATCTCCCACTATTTTTCTACACCAAACTTTTCTGCCATTTTCTCTCCAAAATTATTCTACCACCAAAGTTTCCCAACATTTTGTCCCGCTCAATTCTTTCTAGCGTTTTATGCTACTAATATTTTCTGCCCTTGTTTTTCACTTATTGACCCCACTGCTCACCCCACTCCGCTTCACTGGAGAAGAATTAATAAAATTCTTGTTTGGCATATCCATCGCTGTATAAATAGATATTTCCCTCACAAAACGACATAAACAACATGTACCACCACACCAATACTTAAGTAACTTACCACTGGAACTAATCTAAAATGCAATATCAAATAATACTAATTTTGTAGTCTATTCATAGCTCATGCATCTACTAAAAAAATCGACTGAATAAAACCGGTGGGCATCATTGACTAGCTCATGGGTCTATTCATAAAATGTTGTTGCCCTCAAAAGGGACACTTACTATTGGCCCATTGTTAGAACCTAGCCCCTTTGATCCGAGCGACCAACGAAGGACACAAGGCACCGACCTATCTACGCGTTGTGTAAACCACCACCAAGATGGGGGAAGTCGAGGCATAGTTATTTGCTAGAGCGACGTAGCCACAACCACCAAAGTTGCACTGCAGCGAAGAACTAATCCAAGCCAACATGTAATCAACTAGATGGCTTCGACTTCTAGATCGAAATTTCCCTCCCAAAAAGGTCCCGTAAAAAGAGCCAATTTTATTTCCCACCCGAAATTGTCCTCCCAAAATGTTCCCGCCCAATTTCTCGTCCCTTTTCCCGCCCGAAATTTTCCCACCCAATTTTGTTTCCCGGTCAAAATTTTCCATCCTGAAAGTTTCCCATCCATTTTCCTAGAAAGAATAATGGTGTGGATCCACCCCCCCCCCCCCCCCCCCCCCGCGCGTCTCTCACACGCATGCGCACACACAATTCTTTTTATTTGGTGCCTACATGACACATCTTTTGTGTGTGTGTGTGTGTGGCAGCACATCGGTGCATTCTTTTGTCGGAGAAACACCATCAAATGATGAACAATGCACTTTATTTTGACATATTGTGGTTGGTGCAATGCATGCATCATAACTCGGGTTGAAAGTTGGTCTTAGGGAGAACTTCACTACTTGAGCATACGAGTTCCAATCGAGATGATTTCTGGTCCGTTGGAAAGGTCTCGGTGGACTTGGACTACACACATTTAGGATGGCTCCTTCACAATGAACAAACTTATTACACAACAAGATCGATATGCTGTTCCAAAGTAGATGAGATCTCGTCGCTGCCAGCACATGCTATAGCAAGCTAAGCCCTAGAATTCGAAGAGAGAAGATGTCACATCCCTAGTTCTGGTATGCTCAAGGCTAGCTAGTCATGTGTGCATCATGTTTAAATTCCATTTAAATTTGAAATGGGGATTTGTGAAACCCTCAGAATCATTTTTTGAAAATGACCTAAATAAAAATTGCTCCAAAAAGGTCCAAGAAAATGCTCATGTTGCCCTCTAAAAATATTGGACAGAGATAAAAATCAAACCAATATTTTTAGGAGCTCATAAGTATTTATTTTAGGCATTTGGAATTAATGCATAATTATTTGCATTGGATATATATATGTTATATATATAATATATGTCCAAAAATTATGCCATTTGTTGAGGAGCTCTGGAATAATACCACTAGCTCCTACAAAAATTGGCATAGGTAAATAAAATGATTTAGTATTATTATTAAATCAAAACAAATGTCAAAAAAATAGAAATGAGAAAGAAATGGAAAAACCTACCTGTGTTTACCTGTGCAGCCACCTGGCGGCCCAAGTGGCCAGCCCAGCAGCAGCCCAGCCCACTGGCGCCTCTGTCGTCTACCTTCCCCTCGCCCAAAGCAGTTGCGTGGCCGGCATGCCGCAGCCGCGCCACCGCCTCCTGCCTGTCCTTCCTCCCCTCCGTCGCCCTGGATGCCCCGCACGTCGCCCCGCGCCCCGCGGACCCTCTCACTCTCCCCCAGTCCTCTCCTCTCCTCTCCCTCGCTTTCTCTCTCGCGTCCGAACGCGCCGGTCGCCGCCGCTCGCTGTTGCCGCGCCCACCGCCACGGCCTCGCCTCTCCGACGAGTCCAAGAGCTCCGCGCCGTCGTCCTCGTCCTCTCCGTCAAGCCGTGCATCGCCGGACGCCCTGTGAAGCCGCCACCACCGTCGTCTTCAACCCTCGGCCTCGGAGATCGTCGGCAACGCCATGCCGCCGTCCGGCCTTCCCCGAGCTTGCTGACGACGCCATCAAAATTGCTGTGAGGCCCTGACCGTTTCCCCTCTGCTTTCCCGTCGTTTCCCGCGCCGTAGCCACAAACTCGAGCGGACCGAGCTCCGGCCGCTGCCGCGAGCTCTGCTCCAGCAAGCTCCGGCCACCCCGCGTCCTCCCATCGCCTCCGCTGGATGTGGACGAGCCTGGGCTACGCCCCAGTGCTCTCAGCCGCCGCCCCCGTGCACCGCAGCGCTGCGCCCGCCCTTGGCCGTGCTCCGGCCGCCGCCGCGAGCTTCGCTCCGACGAGCTCCTCCGCCCCCGCAGCCCCCCGTCTGCCCCCTGGATGCGCGCGAGCCTGGGCTCCTCGCAGGTGGTCTCCGCCGCCCGAATGGATGCCGGAGGGCGAATCCCGAGCCCCTCCGCCGTGTTCGGCCTCGCCGGCGGCTAAACGCCGGTGGGTTGACCGGTTGACCCCCCCCCCCAGTTGACCAGATTTGACCCGTATGGGTCAATGATAGGTGGGGCCCGTCTCTGACTAATCTGTAGTTAGGTTAGTTTAGTGCTAATTAACCTCTGTTAATTAACTGTGACACCGACGTGTGGACCCCACACGTCAGGTTTGACCCTAGTCAGCGCTGTTGACTTGCTGACGCAAGCATGACGCAGTGCTGATGAAGTTATTTGTTTTCTGGATTTAAATTAAATCAGGAAATTCTAGAAAATGATATAAACTTCAAAAATTCATAGAAATTCAACCGTAGCTCAGATTGAAATAATTTATATATGAAAAATTATCAGAAAGTTTCGATCTATCCATCTGTACCAGTTTCATGCATGTCAAACCAATTTATACCTATAGTATAAGTGAAACACTAAAATGTCATTTATAAAGGGCCTAACTTGGAGTTGCATTTGAATTCTTGATTCAAATGGACTTCAACCAAATGAATGCTCGTTGCATTAGCTCAACCAGCATCACATCTACATGCCATGTTCATGCATCATATTGTTGCATATGCTTGTGTATTGATTGCCGACAGCGTTCCTTCTCAATAGGTCCTGCTCCGAAGAGTGCTCCAGAATACCTGTCTGAGGAGCAGTGCCACCCTATTGATCTACTAGGCAAGCAAACCCCCTTGTTCATTCCGATACAATCCTACTCTCTCGCTCCTGCTCTCAGTTATTGCATTAGGACAATGACGTTTCAACTGCTACTTTGTGCTGCGGTAGTTGAACCCATTCCTCTACATGACCTGTCAGTGCCACAGTAAATAGTTGAAACCCACTAGCATGTGTAGGAGTTGATTGAGCCATGTTGTGTTCCTACCATGCCATGCCTGCTATTGCTTAGAGTTGTGTCAGGTCTGATTCATTGGGAATGAATTGGAGTGTTATGATATGTTCTGGTGCTGAGAGTTAAGTGTGTGAACACGATTTGGTAAAGGTAGCAGTGAGAGGCCATGTAGGAGTACATGGTGGGTTGTCTCACTGGAACCGTCCTTAAGCATTGAGTTCTATGCATGTTGTCCAATGACTCGATACTACCACACATTGGGCTCCAGGCGCTCCAAGCCCTCTCGACTTATTAACCAACTTGATCTCTGTCCAGGAGTCGCAACTAGTTTCTGGTGTTTGTAGGTAGTGTTAGTAGTCTACCAAGTGGCACCCGACTAGGTGGGCTTGGGATAGACTAGGCACAAGTGGCACTGTGTACCAAGCGTAGATCCATCCGGCGAGGTGGGCTTGGGAACCCTGCACACATCGTTTGGGGCCGTGAGTGAAACCCCGTCCGGATCTCCTTATGGATGGAACCCGAATAGGCGATGAACCTGGACTAGAGTCTTGTGTGGTTAGTTAGGTCGTGGCCGACACCCTTGCCAGGCTTCCTCTTGAAGGTTGCCGAGATACATGACGTGTACATGGCGGTAAGTGGCGAGAGCGTGTGTGAAGAAGTACACCCCTGCAGGGTTAACATGATCTATTCGAATAGCCGAGTCCGCGGTTATGGACTTCTTGGATGCTTACATGGTACATAGACAACTTGAAGTGGATACTCTAAAATGCTCAAGACAAGTGTGAGTGCTATGGATGACCTTCTCGTAGGGAGACGGGGATGAATCCATAGTAGTGTATTGTGTGGTGATTAGTGGACTCGTATGCGTTGTCTCACCTCAAAGAAGTTTCTCGTAGTCGTAGAACAGGATAGCCACTGAGTCAAAGCTGGCTTGCTGCAACTAAACCCCACATTATCTTCTTGATACAAATGCATGTATGATAGGATCTGATGTAAGTCTTGCTGAGTATCTTTGTATTCATGCTGCTTTATTTATGTTTTTGCAGCGGAGACCTCGGTCTTACTAGTTACGTGGGCTTCGATTAGTAGCTTGTACCTTAGCTACGATCTTGATCGGATGTTGTAGATAGTCAGGCTCTTTAGACTTTTTCATTTGTAGATGTCTGTACTCAGACATGTAATGCTTCCGCTTGTTGTTTGTTTGCTCTGAATGTTGGGTCTTATGACCCCTGTTTGTAATAAATGCTACGATGGCTCTTCTGAGCCTTTATCTATATGAGTTGTTGAGTTATGTTGTGATGCCATATTATACAACACATACTTGTATGTTATGCGTACATGTAATGTGTATTGCTATGTGTGAGATTTGACTATCTGTTGTTTATCCTTAGTAGTCTCTCTTACCGGGAAATGTCTCCTAGTGCTTCCACTGAGCCCTGGTAGCTTGCTACTGCTCCGGAACACTTAGGCTGGCCGGCATGTGTCCTTCTTCATTTCTGTGTCTGTCCCTTCGGGAAAATGTCACGCGGTGTCTACCGGAGTCCTGTTAGCCTGCTACAGCCCGAATTCTCCGGAGTCCTGCTAGCCCAGCTGCTACAGCCCGGATTCACTCGCTGATAACTGACACGTTCGTTGCTGGGTCACGTATGCCTGTCCCTGTAAGTTAGTGCCACTTTGGGTTCACGACTAGCCATGTCAGTCCGGGTTCTTTGTCATATGGATGCTAGCGACACTATCATATATGTGTGCCAAAAGGCGCAAACGGTCCCGGACATGGTAAGGCGACACCCGTGAGAATACCGTGCGTGAGGCCGCAAAGTGATATGAGATGTTACATGCTAGATTGATGTGACTCAGGATCGAGGTCCTGACAGAAGAGACTTTCGGGATGTTCCATTGTATACTGTCCGCGCCGCCCAACAAGGCACTCATCCTGTTGGTCAGGCTTCATAATCACATGCGTCTTGCCGATTCTCAGGACGTGCTACATGACACAAAACATCACGCCTTGCGTGCCGCATCGCACAACAGTTGGGCATCTCGCTTTCTTTGTGCGTTGCAGCCAAGAGCTCGCCGGGCAAGTCCTTAAACTAAACTACATACAGAAAGAATTATACATGTTGATACATGGAATCAAGATAGGACCGTATAGGCGCCACTAGATATGACAACTATATATATATTGCACCATGATAGTGAAGAAACATGTGTT
This sequence comes from Triticum timopheevii, assembly GCA_963921465.1. Lineage (NCBI taxonomy): Eukaryota > Viridiplantae > Streptophyta > Magnoliopsida > Poales > Poaceae > Triticum > Triticum timopheevii. The sequence continues at coordinate 624,435,727 of OY997264.1, read as the reverse complement.
GTAATAGGATGTAGGTAGAGTACACTCAAACATGAACTGCCGAGTCCACTCTTCCTCACTCAGGGCGGGTGTGCCTGCATGCCAGTGAGTGCATGTATGGCTGATTGCATGGTCATTTGGTCAATATAAATAAAACACTGGTAGTAAATCGTGCCCTGATTTTCCAATGCCAATATCTCCCCCCCCCCCCCTCCTCCACAAAAACTTAAAAACATGCATGAACCAACTTAAAAACAAACTAAAAAACCTAGCCGCTGCCGCCGCCGCCGTCTACATGCCGAGAAGCCTCCGGCTCCTGGAAGCCGTTCGCCGCTGCGCCGTCGCCTGGGTATCTCTCCGCCATGGTTTCGCTCGTCGGCGGGCAGGGGAGTGGTGGGAGAGCTCGGCGGCAGGGAGAAGGCTTTCGCGGGAGGGAGAGGGGGAGGCTGTGGCACTCACCGGCGGGGAGGGGGCGCCTTTTATAGCCAAAGCGGGGTGGCGGGGGGGGGGGGGGGGGGGGGGGGGGCATGCGGGCGGACGCGTGCGGGTGGAACGTGCGTCGGCGGCGTCTTCACTGTGCCGCCCGTGAGGCATCAATGGAGGCTGACCGGCGCGGCAGCCTCCGCATTGATTCCTGCGGGAACCAAGGCGATGAGGTCAACGAAGCGGCCGTCTCGCTGACTCGGCGGGCCCGCGGCTGTTTCGCGCCAAAACACTCGCCCCGGTGCCCCTGGGCGCCCCCCGGCGCGTCGGGTTCGGCCTGGGTCCGCCGGCGCTGATTTCGTCCCAAGCCGGCGAAAAACGGGCTCCTGGGGGCGCGACTGGGCCGTTTTTTCGACGCTGGCGCAAAAAAAATCGCCTGGGGAGGCCGTTCTGGGGATGCGGCTGGAGATGCTCTAACTGGACGTCCCCTGTCTACATGGGCCGCCGATTGCTCTAAGATTCATGTTTTTTTTTGCAATATACACCTTTAGCTCTAACTGTTATCCATAGAGTCACCCCAATGCCACTACAGACACCTCCGGAAATTGTACTAGACCCGCATCATAATCTCATTGGTTGCCCAAAGTTTCAATCCAATATAAAGATAGCATGAGCAAGATTCAATTCATGACAAGATAATATGAGGGTATACATACATAGTTTAACTCCATTAACAAAGCTGACCGCAATCAAGATCAGACACTTACATGATCAAAGGAGAGAGATAGAACACATAAGTGGCGGAGGTACACCAAAATTCCTTTGTGGGGGGGGGGGGGGGACACAAAATGTGAACATTTGAGGGGGCAAAATACTATTTTTTCTTCCAACTAAACCCTCTACTTAATATTTTCTTCATATAATTGTCCAAGGTTGAGCCTACCCCCCCCCCCCCCCCCCCCCCCGCAGTACACTCAGCTCTGCCAGTGAACATATAGCTACTGATACAAACCCTCAACCTTGAGGGTTAACTACTCCCGAATCATCATAGGAGCAGCAAGGGATGATGGAGAGGTTCATGAAGATCAAATTTTCCCTATGACATGGTGCTGGAACACGGCCAAAACCAAGATTGGGAAGTGGAAGCGGTGAACAAATTAGGGTTGAATTACGCCGGGTTACTTTTAGTGCATATGGCGCTAGGGCTTCAAAATGCGGTGGAGGCAATGCCCATGCCTTGAGCTTATGCCAAGGGTGGCGCGTGGAGGTTGTGCCCCCCCCCCCCCCCCCTCCCCCAATCTCCAGTTGAGCTTCTCACCCAGTGGCTCTTCTGGCTTGAAAATTAGCGTCCTATTTTTATTTTTATTCTTTTTGGATTCAAAAATTTTATATCCTGAAAAGTCCAAAAACAACAACCCACTCTACGCACTAGATTAATATGTTGTCCAATAAAAATCAATGAAATATGCCAAACTCATGTATAAATTATGAATATAGCACGAATACTTAAAAAATTATATATATGTTTGAGGCATATCAATAGCCGAATGTTGACCGTGTCAGTGATAAGTGATCAGTAGTAATTTGATTTGTATAGTAGTGTGCACAGTTCGTGCAAGCCGGACATTATAAAACAGGCACGGCGATTGCTAGCTCAAAGACATGGTTGACTCTACCCTAATTACAAATCGAAAGTGGCAATAATTAATATTATTTTCACCAATCCACACCGACAAGTGGAGAATCAACCAAACAAGCTGTACAACCTAATTAATCAAGGTTCTTTTCCTGACTAGATTTCCATTTTTCGCTTGAGGAAACATTTTCTGGATAAAGGCTTGAGGAAATTAACATGGCCGAGATGAACATGTGGTAGTTGGTGGTAGTATATAAGAAGCGTCCCTCCATAGCCAACCAGACCGTTATTAGCGCTTGCACTTGTTGCAGTAATGGTATTGCGCGGACAACTCGGATGCGCATCGGTAGCAGAAGCTGTATCCACACCTACAATCGGCCGGAGAAAATCAAATTACTACTGTGTAAAACAAGCCGGGGATGAGCTCAAATCATGCATGCATGCATGGGATCGTAATTTACAAGGAGAACGATGATGGATTTGTCGTACCTGCATTTGATGTAATTGCACCCTTCCGATTTCTCCACGAACATCTGGCACTCGGGGCACCGCTGCCAGCCCTCCTTGCCGACGAGACGCCGGAGCAAGAGGTCCTCCCGGCCGCGCTCGTCCGGCCCGAGCTTCTGGAACTCCTCGCACCCGAAGCCGTCGTGCCACGGCACGGCGCACCGGGCGCAGAAAAGCCGGTGGCAGTGCGGGCACTCCGCCTCGGCGATCGCCGCCGCCCCGGCCTCGCTGTCGGCGAGCAGGAGCGCCGAGCATTCCCGGTACGGGCAGTACATCCTCTTGGCGCCTACCGCGAGCTCGCACAGCAGCAAGCCCCACTTGTCGAGGAGGTCCGTGGGGATGATGCCGTGGCAGCTCTCCGGCTCGACGGCACCGTCCTCACAGCCTGGGTGCGGGCATTCGATGCGAGCGACCTTGTCGTCAAGCTTGGCGGCGATGTACTGGGCGACGCAGCTCGAGCAGAAGGCGTGGGCGCACGAGTTGACGCTGAACTTGAGGGCTCCGGGCACCAGCTCCATGCAGATGGCGCAGTCGAAGAGCTCCCCGTCAACGTCGACCGGCAAATCTCCATTGCCCTTGGGCTTGGGGAGGAGGTCGGTGGGGTGATGCCGCGGAAGCTTTCCGGCTTGGCGGCGGCGTCCTCGCAGTTGACGAGAAACACAGCTCGAGCACAAGTCATGGGTGCACGAGGTGAAGCTGGGCCGTATACATGCACATGGCACCACATGCATGCACTTGGCGCAGTAGAAGCGCTTACCATTGCCGTCCACCGGTGAATAATCTTCATTGCCCTCGCCATCGCTGTTCAACAAGGGGTCGTCCTCGCAGTCGGGGCATTCGACGGGAAGAGCGGTGTCCTGGCGCTGCTTCACAGCGACGTACTTGGCGACGCAGCTCGAGCAGAAGACGTGGTCGTCGCACGAGCCGAAGCGGGATTTGAGGATGATGAGCGCCGCCTCCATGCACATGGGGCAGTAGAAGAGCTCACCGCGGCCGTCGTGGAGGCCGTCCACGGGCGAATCGCCATTGCTATCGGAGATCAACATGGGGTCGCGCGGCTGGGGTCGGGGCATCGGACTCCAGCCACGTTCTCGCCTAGTTTCGCTCGAGTCGACGCTGACTTTGAGGATGTCGGGCACCGTATCCATGGTGGTATGTTGGTTGCCGTCAACCGGCGGATCTCCCTCGCCGCCGGTGATGAACATGCCGTCGATTCGCGGTGATACTAGGAACGTTTCAGGCCTGAGTGAGTAGAGTGGGCAAATTTTGAGCTCGTTTCTAGCTAGACAATACAGATGCACCCCCACGCCGCGCGCGGTGGTACGGCGAACTCACCTCACCACGAACCAGGCGCGCGCGAGAAAGTAAAGAGAACTCACCTCACCACGAACACGACGACCACCGTTGCCACGGCGAGGACCCAGCAGCACCATGCCTTGGTTCGCCAGCTCAAGCCCGTTTCAGCGGCAGGCGGGGCTAGCGCTGGAGGTGTAGGCGCGTGTATGTCCGCCGGGACTGCTGTTGTCTTTGACGTCGGCACTGCGCCCAGGCCCAGCTCAATAGGGCCGACGGCGACCGTCTTGGCCAGCTTGGCTTCCCCGTCGGTGACGCTCCTCCGGTAGCAGTAGCACACCTCTGGCTCTGGCGCCAAGAAGGCCTCGCTCCCGTTCTTGGCCATGAGGCGTTCCGCCGGCTGCCCCCCGGCCAAGAGGACGAATAGGAGGAGAAGTGCCGCGGCGGAGGAGGACACGATCCCGGCCAACGGCATCGATCGCGCTTCTTCGAATCCACCCGCCGTCGCTGTGCGATTCGTCCGGTCAAGGTCTTTCAGATGTGAGATAGCCCCCCGCTCCGCGTACGGCTCAAGGATGCATATCCGCGTACGACTCGCCGCCACGGCATCACCGTCGAAATTTCAGCTCTCGTTCCTCGAATCAGCCGGCCGTCGCCGTCGCCGTTGCGTGGCCTGTTTCCCTTCCTTTTGCACTTCTTTAATCTAGTATCTAGTAAGTAGTAACTGGAATGTTTTGATCCATACTGGCGACGTTGGGGGCAGCCCGTAGCCCGTAGCCGTAGGTGTAGTAAGTATTTTTTGCGTTATGATTATGAGGACAGAAGATGGGTCAAACGTGAGGTATTTCGGTACGTCAGGAAGACGTGCGCTGCTATTAGCTACCGTCGTACTATATCTACGGGTTTTTTTTCCGAATAATCGTATATGTCTACTTTTTTTTTTGAGGATCGTATATGTCTACGTTGTTGCTAAATGGTTTCGCGGCTATGCGTGGCCGATAGATAGAGGGAAAACACGGCTGGAAGGTGGAAGCTGAGCTTAGCTTGGACCGTACGCGAAAAGGACCGACTATCAAAGGATACACAGCAGCTACACGTACCTCCACGGAAACGCACACAATACTTCTTGGACGCGTCTAGGGAGCAACCGGGTGCTCCCTAGCGTTCCGTGGCAACCAGCCCAAATATAGCATATTCCTGTCCACCTTTTCAGGATAGGAAAGCATCTTCCTGTTCCCGCAACCAACCATCGCCCGATTCCCGCAACCAACCATCGAGCGGGCAAAAATCACCTGGTCCCCCTCTTCGCCCGATCCCTCTCCCACCCCCGCGCGTCTTCTTTCCCCCTTCTTTTCTCCTCACCTAACCCCCAGCCCCATCTTCTTCTCTCCCAAGCCAAGGACAGCACGCCCCTTCTCCCTCACCACTTCCAGATCCAGAAAACCTTCACAGCCCTCCAATGGCTGCTCCATTGGTGTTTCTTCTCTAGGCAACATCAAGGTGCCTCATTCCTGATTGCCTGGCAAGAAGGCAAAAAAGCAAGGCAAAAAGGTCAGATTTAGCCCATCTTCCAGATCCCCCTCCTCTTTCCCCACGATTTGTACAAGGCTTCAGTTATGCAAAAACATTGTGCAAAAAAGATGTGATGTTAAGCATGTTTAGTCTGCTGTTTAGGCAAGTTTTAGCCCCCTGGTTTGGGCAAAATTCAGTCTGATATTAAGCATGATATTTCTTCCCAGATTTCAAAATCTATTTACAAATCTATTGCGTATGAATACATTTATATAATCTGTAGGCAAGTGCTGATAGTAAATGCTGGGGACAAAAAAATTTAGGAAAATATAATGCCTTAATCAAGAAAAACAACTGAGCAAAAAACAGTACTTATTAAGAGGATGAGAAACAACTGATCATGATCTATTTCTGATGTATTCCGGTTCTATTGATTGCTTATAACAGTGCAAAAAAGACATTCTGTTTGGGCAAAAACAGTGCTATAATGAGGCAACTAAGTATATGTATGCACAAAAACTTTGAAAACTTGTGCCATGACAAAACATGAACACTTTTGAAACTTATAAGACAATGAAATACTGACATCACTATGGAAAGAGAAGGGGAAAACTAGAGAAAGATTCCTCTTGGTCATTTGTTTCCATTATTCCTTGGTTTCAGTAGTGAAAAAACACTAGAAGAAAATAAATGTAACTAAAATTGCAACTGAAAAATAAAGAGACAGTTGCATAGTATAATTTACCTTTGTTGTATCATATCCTTCACCATGATCCAAGAAAAGCTGGAAAGTTGCCAGGATACAGTGGCAAAATTATTAGTATTTCATCCTGCAAAAGGAGGAAAAAGCCAACAAGAAAATCCATATACCAACAGCTATCTCAGCGGCGAAACGTTACTTCAAAACATGCTGAGCATATCCAAAAACACACAAACTTGCTGCTGTAAAATAGATGAAACCTAAAACAGTCAACTTAAGTTCTTTCTAACACACAAACATAGGTACTGAAAAGCAGGAGTAGTCTAAACATAAAAGAGCAATCATGCCCATAATTCTAACTTAAGTTTTTCCTAACACTAAACATGCTCTAATCTCTCTGGTTTGGGAGTGAAATCCATTCTGAATACAATTCAAAGTAGCACTTCTATGGCAGTATGCTTGCTTCCCCAAAATCAACTGTTGCCTGCGTTTAAGAAAAAACAAAATAAGAAAATATATTATGAAACACAAAAAACAAAAAGCCTATGTTATGTTTATATGTACAAACATGATTCATTAATACAAAAAAAACATACATATCCTGAAAAATAATATATTGCCTGACATATATAGTTTGACTTGCCTGATTATATGGTTTGGGTTGCCTGATAGTGCAATTTTAATTGCCTGCTTATGTTCAATTGCTATCTTATGAATCTGGTGTGCTTGCGTTGCTGAGTTGTTTGCTTGCGTTAGTGTGGTACTAGCTTGCCTCAACAACATAAAAAATGCTTTAGATTTTCTGGTTGAAAAAATGCACAGGTTGAACATGATTGAGCTATTTTTGTGTGCTTGGGGTAGGTGTGCTATTGGCTTGCCTGAATTTACTGTGCTACTTGCTTCCATCCCTCTACTGACTTGCTTTACTTTTTCCCATATTCTCAATAAATAAACACAGGTTGGCGATGATTGACCTAAATGAGGAACCAGCTGAAAATAATGATGATCCTTTGTACTGTACACAACATGCTACTGGAAATGCAGAACTTGTGGCGGAATCACCTAATCCCCCTATCATACAGAGAGTGGATGGTGCTGCTACAGAAGCAATGGAGACAGATCGGCAGTCAAGTCATGGGGGGCGTGCTCCGGGCAGTACACAAGTACCTACAGCTGTAGCAGCTGGGAGTGATGCTCATACCCTTGATGGCACAGGTGCTGCAAGTGATACCGGTGGCACTGTTGGTAATGGTTTGGGTGCTAAAAATGATGATGAAGCTTGGTCACAGCCCAAGGAGCCTTACGTGGGCATGAGGTTCGACACTTTGAAAGATGCCAAGGTGCATTACAATGCATATTCCTTGCAGATGGGGTTTTCAATCAAAATGAATAGTTCAAGGAAGGATATGAAGACTGGGGAATTGATAAAACAATAGTTTGTTTGCAACAAGTTTTGAAAGCCTGATGTTGATGACGGAGGGGCAGAGAAGATTCCCGTGCTAGATGACATTGTTGAACAAGCAAAAGATGATAATGAAGATGAGGCTATTGTCTTTCTTGATGATGATAGTAAGGGCAAAAAAAGCAGCAAGAAACGAAAAAGAGATAAAATTGTACAAACTGGTTGCAAAGCTAAGATGATTGTGAAGGTAATAGATGGCAGATGGGAGGTGATCTACTTTGTTAGCGAGCACAACCATTCGTTGATTGACAAACCATGTTTGACTAAGTATTTGCGATCACACCACGGGATACCGCCAGAAGAAAGGGCCTTCCTTACTCACCTTCATAACTGCAATTTGACTACAGGTTTTGAAGCACACCCACCTCCCCACTATCTTCCAACTTTAAGAACTTGGACATGCCTACTGGTTGTGTGTTTCTTAGCCCATCAACAAGTTACTTGATTTTGCTTGAAACATGACACTAATTTGCTTCAAACATATGCCTTAGTTGCTTTATAGTGACACTAAATTGCTTATAACAGTACAAAAAGAGATAAAATGCCTAATTTGTTTCTGGATGCTGGACTTGCCTAATATTTACATATTTCTTGCTCAATTCAAAAGTTCCTACTTGCCTACTTTTTTTAAAAATAAATTTGGTGTTGAACCTAAACTTGCTCACTAAAGCATAGTTACCCCCTGGTTTGTTTTGTGTATTTTGCTCATGTGTTGCCTGAGGCGTATGGTTGTAGTTGCTTGTATAGCTTCATGAATTGCCCAAGCTTTGCATTTGAGTTGCCTTGCTGAAAACAAAAAAAGAAGCTATTTTTGGCACTGTTTTTGTGTGGATAAAGGATTGACCACCATTGTGACTTTCATGTCAACAGGTCGTATGATGCACATCATGTCAGATTTCTATGGGACAGAACTCATTGTACCTTATAGCACAAAACACATTACAAACCTCAAGACGCTCTTGAACAAGGATGATACAAAAGAAGGGGATATGATAGAGACAGTTGCTTACTTTAAAGATCAGCAGAGAGAGGATCCAGATTTTTTTTACAAGATAAAATATGATGAGGAAGACAGGGTTGAGAATATTTTCTGGGTCGATGGTGCAGCAAGGAAGGCGTACGTGGAATCTTATCATGATTGCATCTCCTTTGACACAACATATATGACTAACATGTACAACATGCCCTTTGCACCATTCATTGGGATTAACAGGCATGGGCAGTCATTCATGTTGGGCTGTGGGTTTGTTAGGCAAGAGTTGGCGTCAAGCTTTGATTGGCTATTCGAAACCTTCCTTGAGGCAATGCATAATGTAGCACCCACCAACATCATAACCGACCAAGACATCGCAATGGCACAATCAATTAAAAAGATCTTTCCTACAAGTGTGCACCGCTGTTGCCGCTGGCATATTATGAAAAAGGCACAAGAAAATCTTGGAGCATTGCTGGGGCGAAATCATGGCTTATCCAAAGATTCAACACCTGTGTTGACTTTAGCTTGACGCCGGAAGAATTTGAGGCAGGGTGGACTGAGCTGATGATGAAGTATGAGGCTATGACTGACTCTCACTTTGAGAATCTATACAAGTACAGAGAGACATGGGTACCCTGCTACTTCAAGCACCGATTCTTCCCTTTCTTGCAGTCAACTCAACGCAGCGAGGGGTTCAATGCTGTCCTTAAGCGATATGTGAACCTACACAAGTCAATTTTGAACTTTGTGAAGCAATATCAAAAATCCAAACACACATACTAGTCCGGGAGGGTTCAAAAGACTACAGGACAACATATTTACAGACTGAAATGTGGTCATCTTACCCAATAGAGAAGCAAGCGTACAGATCGTATACTAGGGACTTGTACGAGAAGTTTTGTGATGAGTTTCATTTGACTACAAGGTACAATGTGCGACCACATGGTGAAAACTTGTATGAGGTTTACCCCAATCAAGAGTGGGTTGCCAAATATGGTTCTAGGGGCTATTTTGTCACGGTCGAAGCTAGTGCTGGAGACTACAGGTGTGACTGCTGCAAGATTGAGAGGGACGGCATGCTTTGCTGCCATATCTTGAAAGTTTTCAACCAACTTGGTGTTGATGAAATCCCAGCGCAGTACATACTTAGAAGATGGACACCTATGGCAATCCCCAACGCACCCCCTACTGTCGAAGACCAACCTGATGAGATGCCACCACAGTCGAAGAAGGAAATCAGGCATGCAAATTTGATGATGGATTTTGGTAGTCTTGCCCGGGTTGCTAGTGCATCAGATGCTGCAACGGATATTGTAAAAAAACATATGCGTGGTGCGCGTCATGAAATCAAAAATCTCAACATGTCAAAGAAGAAGAAAACGGCAGCACCAACAAGTGGGCCCTCTGGTGGTTCTGCGCCACCATCAGCTGGTGGTTCTGCGCCACAACCTAGTAACTCTCAGGCAACTGGTGGCCCTGCGGTGCGTCCTGAAGGGCCTGCGGTGCGTCCTGGATCTAGACAACAGCAACATACTTATGCGCCACCGCCGAGTAACACTCAGGCAACTAGTGACCCGGCGGTGCGTCCTGGCGAACTTGCACAAACCTCTTCTGGACCTAGGCAGCAGCGATCTAGTTCTGCACCGCAGAGAAAAAAGGCACCAAAAGTAGCTAGCAACTCTATGAGTGAGGATGGACACCAACAAACAGCGTTCAGGACTGCAGTGATGCACAGTGGGACTGTACCACTACCCAGGAGCCCTCCCGCACAAAGCTGCCGGCCTGTACAACAACTGTTGGGATATGTGCCACTAAACAGTGGAGCAGCACCGCACCTTTCAAGGGGCTCAACAATGACAAGGCCTGTGCAAGCGCTAAGAGGAGCTGCGCCACAACTTTTGATGCATACAACACTAGCAAGAGGTCCTGCGCAACCTCCTATGGGTCCTAGACCAGCAATTTGGCCTGCACCACAAACTATGGGGGCTATACAACCACCGCGGGGTCCTGCCGCGGCAAACACAACCTATGTGGCTATTCCTAGACTGGCGCCATCGCCTGCATCATCAGCAACAGTTGATGGCAGGTATGGACAGCACCCAGGTTCTTCAACTACATAAGAAGAAAATGCCAATGCAATTCCATCTCCTATTGTGCAAGCTCCTGGTGGACATGCGCACCAGCCGCTCAGTACGGCATGTCTACATGCAGCTGTTGCTGCCGCACAAGGTACTACGATCGTTGAACCACAGTTTGGAAGACCTAGTACCACACTTGGCTCTGTAATTCCTAGAGACCCTCCAAAATCAACAACAAAAGGGAGGGCAAAGTCAAAAAGAATTCAATCAGCACTTGAACTGCATCCGAAGAGAAAGAACAAGTGCAGCTATTGTGGTTCTGTTAACCACAATGGTGGAAGCTGCCCAACCAGGTTGGTGTAATGGTCAAACAGTGACCAGATGGCTGAAAAGATGTGTTGAATGGAACAGACAAATTAAACTATTTGTGGGTCTGTATGTTTGAACATCCTAAACTATTATTTTCTAGTTTACAGTTTCTTCTGGCTAACTTGCCTCACACTAGAGTTTGAGTTGCCTGGTTATAAGTTTTGAGTTGCCTGTTGTGTGCTTTGAATTGCCCCACAGACATCCTTGATTCTCCCCATAATGGTCGAAAAACTTACATACATAAGATTCTGCAATGCTAAAAATGCAAAACAATTCCCTGGTTATGTAATGATCATATTATTTGTCTTTTATGTGTTATTCTGAATAACTTGCCTTGTGGTAAAGCTTAAATTGCCTGTTTATGCAATTGAGTTGCCTGCTCCAAGTTCTTATGCAAGCAACTCCCCTCCCCTCCCCTCCCCCTCGGCACTCCAAAAGTTCAGAAAAGGAGCAAAGAAAACAACACATGCATTTACATGGGATATAGTGTGCGTGAGGGGAGAAAAAACTGACCTATGCTAACTTGAGTATGCTTTTCCATGGAGCCTTGTTGTTGGCGTTGTCAACCCACGCGTTAGTCAACTGTTTCCTTATGCTTGGAATATCCTCCGCTGTGAAATTTGGAACAACCCTTGCCTCCCATCCATTTGCTATCGTCAGAGCAAAAACACCACAGTCGAACCTAAACAAAAATTGAAAAAAAGAACTTTTCTAGTTAGCTAGCTTCCTCTATGTAGTAGCTAGCTTCCTCTATGTCACTTGTAAAAAACTAAACAAAACCATAGTTAATATGTGAAAAGAAGTGGATGCTTACTCATTGTTCTGTTTTGGAACATCGATGTTGGTAAGCCCAAAGTCATCCAGCGAGACACGGGAACTGGCGTAATGCTCTTCCCATAGAGACCGGAAACTTGCAACCATTTTCCTAGCGCAAACATCTAAAGACTTGTTTTTAGCGTCCTCCAAGAATCAAGAGCTTCGAAATGTCGATCCCTTATGTTCACGTTAAAAATCCAGTAATGATTGCCTATTTTAGGCTTTGTCTTGTCAATGTTCTCTAAAACTGGGAACATAATCTGTTAGAAAAAAAAACAAAATGGGGTTAGTATTAAAAAAAATAAAATACTAGAAGCTGGATTTAAGCAACTTTTTCTGTTGTGCTCTCGCAAATTACGACATGGACTGAAGAAGCGTAAATGCACATGCAAGTTTGGTACTTGTGTGAGTAATTTGCCAAAAAAACAGAAAGATGCACAGGCAAAGTTATGTACTTATGTAAGCAACCATCTAAGAATGCACAGGCAAGTTATGGACATATGTAAGCAACTTGTCACAGAAAGCAATTTCATGGGCAAAAGTTTTAGCATAAAAAGTCATATATAATGCATTGGTAAAAAGTAAAAAGAAACCATTGACTTACCATGTCTTTACGGTCCAAGCGATTTGACTTCTTGAACCGGGAAATGAGCTCCTGGCCGTTCAATTCCATGTTTTGCATCTGAACCTGGTGTAAAGAAGAATACAGACATGACCATGACCTTTTATGAAAAAAGAAAAAGAAAGAAACGCAAAACTACACTGTTAGTTGCTTCGCGTTTTCTTACCGAGAACCTGACGGGCATCACGAGCTTCTTTGATTCTGGTGGCAAGTTCATCATTATACTCTCTATACCAACTTCCATTACATGGCTCACGACAAAACCTCCCTTCTTCATTGAGTTTGTGAGCTCCCTGACATTGACAAAGTACTTGCCATATTCAATTACCCTTGGGCTGCATGAAAAAAAAGAGAGGCATTCAGCTCACAAAATCCTTCCGTAATTTGCCTACCACCATTTCAACTTATGAAAAACATATGGGGAATGGTCATATCAAGGAGAGACTGTTTCAAAAAAAAGAATTTCACACTAAGACAAGTTACCTGATTCCATAAGTGGATTGCTTGTAAATACAGTTTGAATTGCCTGGATAACATGATAGACCTTGCCTGGGGAAAGTGCATTGTGCAGAAGCTGACTAAAAAGAAATGAAGTAATATACTGTCATACCTGGTATCCACATCTGGTGATTCTTCTTCATTAATTCTTCCATGCAAAATAACTGATGCATACAATCTATTTGCTTTGGGTTTGGGCATGTAGACTTTCTTCTCATTATAGTCAATAAATGGTGACCTCTTGCAGGGAGGTGGCATGATAATCCTTCTCTCGAATTGATGTGGATGCATCTCTCCTGAGCTACTACTGCTGTAAATCTTGCTGCCTGACCCCACTTCTCCTTGGTTAGAACTTTTTTCAGGTGTTTGGTACACATTTCCTTCTGCTTGAACACACGGGTCAATGTCTTCAACGTCCAACAGATAATCATCCTCGGTTATATCAATGATTGGCTGGTTATGTGCTGGGAGTTCCTTGAACTCATGCTCTGCAAATGTACTTGACCCAACATGTTCATCTGCTTTGTTGTCTCCAGGTCTTGTGGGCAAATCATCTATGCCTAGATCGAAACTTGGTGCTGGGCAGTACTCTTTGAAAAAATCATTAGATCTTTCGGTGTCCCTTTGCTCAAAATGTTGTTTATCTTCATTTGCTAAGCTGTGATTTGTGGAGTTGAATTGGGCATTCTTGCTGTTTGGATCAACACACCTTGCAAACAGCTCACTCACAGCCAGAACATTGATTTCTAGTGCATTGGTTGCCTTCCCATTAACACGCATGAATTCGTGGTACTACTCCTCCACATTAGAGAAATGGTAAGTGTTCCCCTGGCCAGTTGCTTCTACTGTTTCTAGAACACTTGTGGCCTCAGGTTGGGCAAGTACAGTTGAGCAGACAGGCAATTTCCCTAGGGCTCTTGGCAACTTTTGTTCCGGGCTTTTTCCCATGGTTACTGCTTCTGGAACACTAGTGGCCTCAGGTTGGGCAAGTACAGTTTGGCAGACAGGCAATTTCCCTAGGGCTCTTAGCAACTTTTGTTCCGGACTTTTTCCCATGGTTACACCTTCGGGCAGGTGTTGTATCCTATTGATCTCCGTACATAGGACCGGAGGGATGTTCTCTTTCTCCTTTTTGTGTCCTGCATGATTTAATGATCGAGCCTCAGGTGATGCCTTGAAGTCTTGCACCTTGGCCCTCTGGATACCATTGGCTGACTGCATCACATTCCCCCGAGACGGGGGAGGCACTTGAACATTTAAGTCAACAAGGTGGAAAACACAACAACAAACACCCTTCTTGTTAGCACGCCCCGAAGTGAACGCAAGCTTTAATTGATCAACAACAAACTGGCATATATTGGTTTCCGTTATTCCATTGACATCCATGACCGCCGGGAAACTCTTTGGGGAAATGCTCAAACTAGTTGAAGGGGCAAGGAAGCACGAAAAAACAAGAGCTAGCCAAGCGCGGACAAAGTCATCATCATGAGATCCTCCCATGTCTACGATCATCTTGCACCATTCTGTGAGGGTTGGGGAGTTCTTCGATGTGATGTTGTAAATACTTTACATTGCCTTTGTGATTTCAGGCCGATTCTCGAAGCACACCTTCCTGCCCCTGTTGGGCAAACCCCATATCCTACGGACACTAGCGGCATCTACAGGAATCTTCCCCCTTTCTGGAATGACTATCTGCGAAATCTCCGGATCGTAATGCTTCATTATCCACTGGCTAAGATCTCTGGGCATGCTACTCGCTGCAAAGTCCAGAATGCCGCCAAATTCTTTTCCGATGATGACACCCTTTTGATCAGGGACCAAGTCCTTGTTCAACTTGAAGAGCCTTGCATGAGATGCCCTATTCCTACGACCCTATAGCACATAAGGAAAAAACAGAAAAAGGGGATTAGCAAAAAGGAAGGGAAAAAAGGTTAATCACAACATAGGCAACTTATGCATCATGCTGGGCAACTCCTGAGTGAAACTGAGGCAACTATGCAAAATACCTCAGTTCCTCCCGTCTTCTGGCGTTTTGCTTTTGGAGGTTGGTCGACGTCTGCACATCCTCCATTTTTATTCCCAGCATCTGCAGCTTGGCTCTTGTTGCTATTGTCGTTACTAATGATATCATCAGGGCGCTTACCCCTTACAGCAGCTGCTTTAGTTCTCATACGCTTGTATCCAGATATTGGTGCACTGCTCCGTGGCTGGAAGATAGAAACCACAATAAATAAATAAAAATGGAAAACAAAATCTGTTATGTACATGAAGAACATAAAAACTCTTGAGCATGTGCACACCTGTGTTTGATGCTCTTCATCCCCATGAGATGCAGGGTCGTCGTGGCTTGATCCAGCAGGTACATCCTGTTTTGACTTATGACTTGTCCCAGCCATCTAATATCTGCTGCATATTTAAAAGGACAGCGATTTAAAAAAAGTGGGCAATGAAAAGCGTCGTAAACTATCTGATTTTCAATATATGTTACAACATTAATACAAAAGTACATACAAAAAACCTAAGTAAAACATGACTACAAGGAACAACAAACAACTATTGCACATCAATTACCAGGCAACGCATGTTGGCGTTTAAGGCAAACGGCTACAGAAAAGCTTGAGCAAGTTTGAGATTACACAAATGCAGTACATATGGTGGCTGCTAGGCAACACATGTTGGCATTTCCAGGCAAATGGCTGAGAAAGCTTGAGCAAAAGACAGGCATTACACAAAGACACGAGGCAAAAAACGGTTGAGGGCATGTTAGGGCAACTGACTAGCAAAACCTTCACAGCCAGGCACACTAGGCAACAATTGAGAGCAATTCGGGCAACTGACTAGCAAAACTCCAGCAAAAAAGACTGACAACTCAGTCACAAAACTTAAAGCGAAAACTGACATACATATCTACAACTCATTCGAAAACAAACACGAGCGTCGAACCACATCACACGAACCTAATACACAAATATTTCAACAACATGAACCTATAGCATAGTTCCATTTGTTGTAAACTATCTGATTTTCACTATATTACAACTATCCTATAATTAGCCCTATTACCCTCCCTCTACATTTTCTATAGAATCTGAAACAAATCAAGGCACCCTAGAACAAAAAATCACAGAATGAATTCTTGTGAGAATGCTTAAAACTGTCCTACAAAATAGCCCTATTAACCTCCCTCTACTGATTTACTTCCTACCTCACGCACACAAAAAAAAATCACATGTACATTTTCCATTGCTAAATCATTACTGTCCTGCACTAAATCAAAAACACACTGTGGAACCACCTTCGCAGGCAACACAAGAGCCATATCAGGCAAGACCCTCACAAAAACAAGGGCAACATTGACATGGGAGAGGCATTACTGTCCTGCACTAAATTCGCACGCAACACATGAACCATATCAGGCAGGACACTCACAAAAACAAGGGCAACATTGACATGGGAGAGGCATTACTGTCCTGCACTAAATCAAAACACACTGTGGAAACCACCTGCGCAGGCAACACATGAACTGTGACGCCCGGATAATTAGCTACAGTAACCCTCTCCTAATGATGCCATGTCACCGCGGTCGCCGTAGTTAATCTCGCGATGATTAAAAAATGATTCAAATTTAAATTCAAAATATGTCAAACAACAAAAGTTTTCAAAAGTTGAAACAAAAATGTTCGGTGGGTGCCGAATATTACAAGGGTAATTATAGTAAAGAAAACATAATTTTACAAAGTGCCTAAGTGCTTTAAATTAAATATAACAGAAAAGAAAAATAAATAAAAGAAACAAATTACAAAAAAAAGGAGGAACCCCCGGGCTCCGGCCCAGCAGGTCATCAGCCCCACTGGGCCAACCCACCAGGCCCAGCCGGCCACCCCCCCCACTCCCCTTATCCACTCCCCCCAGAAACCCGAATCGCCACCGACACCCCACTCCCCCATCCCCGCAAAATATCTCTGCCCCCCTCTCTCCTGATTTGGATCGGGATCGAGGAGGAGGTCACCGACGCCGTCGCCCGTCACCGCCAGGAGACCACGCCGCCTCGCCGTTGGACGTCGCCACGCCGGAGCTCCTCTGCTGGCCTGCTTCCTCCTCCCCCGCCGGCCTGCTTCCTCCACCTCAACGGCCTGCCTCCTCGCCGCCCGGTCATCGCCGTCGACCATCTCGAGCCTCCCCGAGCACGCTGCCAGTACCCTACCGGCCCCGTGAGCACCCCCGCGCCCCTCCTCTCTCTCCCTCGCCCAGTCGCGTCCCCGCCTGGCCTCACGACGCCGCACCACGCCGGCCGCCCCGTGCCCTCGCCAGCCCCGCTCCGCGCCCTCTCCTGCATGTCCCCGCGTGCGTGTTCGCGCTCACCACGCGGCAATCACGCCCTTGCCCGCGACCGGCCGCGCGCCTGTTGGCCTCCATCTCGCGCACGCGCACCTAGCCTTGTCATGGCTCGCCCGCACCCCCTGTTCTCGACTTCGTCCCGCCCTGGAGGCGCATCGCTCCCGCGCCATGGCCGTCCCCCTGCTACTGCTTTTCTCCCGGCCGCACTGCCTGTGCAGCCCCCTGCCGCCGCCCGTCCCTGCTCCCCGCCTCCTGTTGCTGCCGAGCGAGGCCGCTGGCAAAGCTGGGCCTCGCGCCCTCGCTGCGGTGGCCTTAGGCACGGGCGCCCATCGCCCGAATCGCCCAGCGCCCCTGCACCACCATGCTCGTAACCCATTCGCCCGTTAGGCCCCTAGGGCCATTGACATGTGGGGCCCAGCCCACAGAACATTTTAACAGAAAATGTAAAAGAAAATAATAGATAAATAATAATTATTAAAATATTAATTAATTAATTAACTTAATTAATCCTGATTAAATTAATTTAATCACTAGTTACTTAATTAAACCCTGATTAGCCTGTTCAGCCAATGACAGGGGGCCCCACCCCTTGTTGACCAGTCAAACATTGACTCGTCAACTGGGACCCCTGGCCCACCTGTCAGCCTCTGGTACACTTCTGTGTACGCAGAGCTGGGTGCACCTAGCATTTAGCTATTTAATTTCGAATTAATAATGATTTCGGAATATTGCTAAAACTTGGAAAAATCATAATAAATAAACCGTAGCTCGGATGGAAAAACTTTGTACATGAAACTTGCTCAGAACGATGAGACGAATCCAGATACGCAGCCCGTTCGTCCGCCACGCGTCCCTAGCATACAGAACATGCAACTTTCCCCCTCCGGTTCACCTGTCCGAAAACACGAAACACCGGGGATACTTTCCCGGATGTTTCCCCCTTTCGTCGGTATCACCTACTACCGCGTTAGGGCACACCGAACACCGCGTATTGTCTTGTTACGCTTTGTGATGCTTTTATTGCTCTGTTATTTATTGTGTTCCCTCTCCGTTACTACTTTCCGATAGACCCCGAGACTGCCGGCGACCCCCAGTTTGACTACGGTGTTGACGACCCCTCCTTCTTGCCAGAGCAATCAGGCAAGCCCCCCCTTGATCACCAGATATCGCCTATTCTTCTCTATACTGCTTGCATTAGAGTAGTGTAGCATGTTACTGTTCGGGTACTCCTATTCTGTTGCATAGCTTGTCATTGTTGCTATAGTCATTGATACCTTACCCGCAATCCTAAATGCTTAGTATAGGATGCTAGTTTATCACCATTGGCCCTACATTCTTGTCAGTCTGCCTTGCTATAGCTATTGGGCCGTGATCACTCGGGAGGTGATCACGGGTATATATTATACATACATACATACTACAGATGGTGACTAAAGTCGGGTCCGCTCGAAGAGTACCCGCGAGTTATTCACGGATTGGGGGCTGAAAGGACCTTTGTCCCGACGGCCCTCTGTGTGGATCTTTGTGGCGGAGCGACAGGGCAGGTTGAGACCACCTAGGCGAGAGGTGGGCCTGGCTCTGATCGGCGTCCGCGGTTGCTTCATAATAACACGCTTAATGAGATCTTGGTATTTGATCCGAGTCTGGCCATTTGGTCTATACGCACTAACCATCTACGCGGGAGTAGTTATTGGTATCCCGGCGTCGTGGTATCAGCCGAAGCCTTCTTGACATCAGCGACAGAGCGGCGCGCGTCGGATTGGACTGGAACGCCTACTCTTGTATAAGGGAGGCTAGGTCTGCTTCCGGCCGCCCTCGCAACGTGCAGGTGTGCAATGGGCGATGGGCCCGGACCCCTATGCGCATAGGATTTAGACCGGCGTGTTGACCTCTCTGTTGTGCCTAGGTGGGGCTGCGACGTGTTGATCTTCTGAGGCCAGGCATGACCCAGGAAAGTGTGTCCGGCCAAATGGGATCGAGCGTGTTGGGTTATGTGGTGCACCCCTGCAGGGAAGTTTATCTATTCGAATAGCTGTGTCCCTCGATAAAAGGACGACCCGGAGTTGTACCTTGACCTTATGACAACTAGAACCGGATACTTAATAAAACACACCCTTCCAAGTGCCAGATACAACCCGGTGATCGCTCTCTAACAGGGCGACGAGGAGAGGATCGCCGGGTAGGATTATGCTATGCGATGCTACTGGAGATGCTACTTGGAGATGCTACTTGGAGATGCTACTTGGAGGACTTCAATCTACTCTCTTCTACATGCTGCAAGACGGAGGCTGCCAGAAGCGTAGTCTTCGATAGGACTAGCTATCCCCCTCTTATTCTGGCATTCTGCAGTTCAGTCCACTGATATGGCCTCCTTACACATATACCCATGCATATGTAGTGTAGTTCCTTGCTTGCGAGTACTTTGGATGAGTACTCACGGTTGCTTTCTCCCCCCTTCTCCCCCTTTCCTTTCTTCCTGGTTGTCGCAACCAGATGCCGGAGTCCAGGAGCCAGACGCTACCGTCGACGACGACTCCTACTACACTAGAGGTGCCTACTACTATGTGCAGCCCGCTGACGACGACCAAGAGTAGTTAGGAGGATCCCAGGCAGGAGGCCTGTGCCTCTTTCGATCTGTATCCCAGTTTGTGCTAGCCTTCTTAAGGAAAACTTGTTTAACTTATGTCTGTACTCAGATATTGTTGCTTCCGCTGACTCGTCTATGATCGAGCACTTGTATTCGAGCCCTCGAGGCCCCTGGCTTGTATTATGATGCTTGTATGACTTGTTTATGTTTTTAGAGTTGTGTTGTGATATCTTCCCGTGAGTCCCTGATCTTGATCGTACACGTTTGCGTGCATGATTAGTGTATGATTGAATCGGGGGCGTCACAAGTTGGTATCAGAGCGGACTGCCTGTAGGAATCCCCCTTCCACACTCCTTGGCCGAAGTTGAGTCTAGTCATTGCAAAACTTTTACTAACATGGCTGTGCGGCCCATGGGCGCACGTCGCCATTTGGGTGGTATTAGGATCTTTTACTCCTCGACCTTTACTCCGGGACTCTGATCTCTCCTCTATTCGGGTTTAACGAATTTACAAAAATCTAACTTTAGGATCTCATTACTACTTCCTCCCGGAGAGCCCCTTCAGTCCAGATGATCGCCAACTGCACCAGAAGATTTTGGAGATACTTTTCGATCATTCTCGAGACCCTTGTGGCCTCTTCCTTTTCAATTCTCTATTACCGATATATCCATATGGATAACGACATACACTTGTTATTCATACAATTACTCTAAGTTTCTCTTGTTACTACAAGATGCGTCGAATGGCTCTCCGACTCTTAAGAATCCCTTGTACTACTGCCTTGTAGTTCCTCACCACATAAACACCCCTACGGATAATTTGCTCGCACTTACCGAGTATCCGCCCATCCCTAGTTGTCCATATGTTTCACAGAGTCTTTGAACTACCATTCGATCTCCCGAAAATCTTCGGCAGCCTATTGCTCTTGAAATTCTTGCTTGCTTTCCTTATGGTTAATCCCATAAGTCTAGTAATCTAATTTACATCCTTTATCACTATCATTTTTGAGTCCATTGGTTCAATAAGTTGTGAATGTTCAAAATCATCAATCGAGCCCTAGGATTATCATTCCGGCTCAGACGTCATTCAGATATGAGCTGGTTCTTGACCAATCAATGCCTTGATCGGTTGTGCTTCTAAGTCTATTGAACTTATTTATTTTCAATCAGAACGATTGCTTCTGATCCCTAGATTTGGAAATCATAAAATTTCTTTGCATTAAGCTTTAATTAGTTAGTTGTTTCTAGAATCCAATGCCTTTGCATTGTTTCTTCCTCTGTTTGAGTACCGATGCTTACATCAGATCCCTTGAGAACCATCGGATCCTTTGTTGGATTTTATCCGACAACGTCCCTCATATTCAGTCACTTTGGAAATTCTTTCCCTGATACATAATGTCGTTGGTAAATCCTATTCTCTGATTTGGCCAACCATGCTCTGCTTTTGAGCTGGTGATATTTACTATTGAAGTTGTGGTATATGTTCCTAAGAGACCCTGATGGGTTGAACCTATGCCTTTTCCTAATCTAGGTGAGCCCGAAAGATTTCACAGGTCATACTCATCTGGTATTTCACCAGGTAAAACTTTCAACACTAATACCATTATCGAAATGAGAAGTGAAAGTAAGGTTATGCATTGAAGAAGTGGGAGTCGACCTTGAACTTTGTGTTCATGCCCATGGACATGATGTAGATCCTATCATGGAAACTTCTTGTAATAATAAATATTTCCTTGATAAATATCATCTGGTAGCTGTGAATTGATCCTTTGCAACCGTGGTTCCGACCATGTTGTTCTCCTTTGATTTTATTTCTCGGACAAGTTAAAGTACTTGCCTTCTACAGATCAGTACGCCTTCCCAACCTCTATTTTGTTCTACCTTCGAGTATTACCCCCCCGGTATCTCGAGAATATCCACCCATGGCACTTCATCTTATGAAATTCTGATGAAGAAGTACCTTTCCCCGTCATAGTCACTCCACGGGTTCTGGGTTGTCGTCAACCGAGAACACCGATTAGCGAATCGAATCACCCCTGTGATTCAGTACTCCTAGTACATTGTGGATGAGAAGTTTAATACTCCATCACGTCATTCCTAGCCTGATCGGCTATATCATTTTGTGCTAAATTTTAACTGTGCTACCTGGTCCTTCCTTCCGGAGCACAATTTTCGACGATGAACTAACCTTACGTCAATCCTCCTCGTCATATCATTTCGCCTTGAACAACAAGCTTGGTTTCGAGTTTGTGTCCTAACCGTGGTTCCAATAACCTTTTGCTTCATCATTCGTTTGACTTGATGTCATCGTCGATCGATTACATCTTCGTGTAACCTCTCGACAAATGTGTCGTGATCATCATCAACCTTATTAGCTCTTCCAGGATATCAATCGGATCTATGATGAGAAATACCATCCTTGCCTCGATGATTTGTGTTATCATCAACCACTTTATTGCCTTCCCTCCAACACAAACTTGTTCGTGTTTTGTGTTATACCTTGAGTTCCTTGCTACCCAGCATTGTTCTTCTTTACCTTGGAATATTACCACCTTTTATGTCAAGAATGTCGTGAGAATTTCACCACCTCTTAAGAAATTCTTGTTGCAGCGATGCTTCTCGCCATCACCATTCTTTCTTGGTCCCCGTGTTGGTTCTAACCAGGATACCACCAGACGAACGGTGTTGTTTGGATTCTGCTCTTCCTGCAACCCTATTGCCTTGAAGTTAATGGTCGGCCATTCATTCTTAGACTATTGATTATTGAATCACCATTCTGACATTGGTCGTGCAACCCAGCCCATATTCGGGTGCACCTTTCAACCAATGTTTAATTGTGTATGTTTTCCTCGAGCTTACATCATTATACCATTTGATCTAACAAATGTTATCTCCTTGTTCACATAATTGTGGAAATCCATCTTTTGTTAATCTCGATGAATTGTCGCTGATTCCATCAGCCACCTCCTCATCCACTCGTTGGTTTACCGATGAACTCTTGTTTCGGAACTGGCTTCCATGGTTCATCTCCCGAGAATCTTCGATGTCATCTCGTCAATTTGTATCGCACCTTTTCTACTCAAGCATCGTGAGTTTGAGGTGTCCTGACACCATTCAGATTTGAAGCTTGTCAAATATGATGGTTGGAACATTTTCCAAGAGTCATAGCATTGATCTTTATATAACCCAGTAAGGTGATGTCATGCCTAGCACACCTGACCGGAGGACCGAGTGTTATAGTTTCCTTTTTAACAAGGTTATCCATTTTTCCATGAGGAAACTGTAAGACTTATTCTATAAGTTGTTTTCGATGGATCCTTTGTATCCAAAGCCCGACCTTTGCTTGAAGACCATGTCAATGCCATCTCGGAGCATGTGTGTGGTACTCTGATTTTCAATAAGAACATTTGAAGCACAATGCTAAATGTTTCTTGCTCAATTATCCAAACACCGTTGTATGGGTAATGCCATGAAATTTCTCTCCCCTTACCTAAAGTGTTTTCTACTTTATATCCTATCATGGATACCTTGCTCTGCTTGTCCTTGGGAAAGGATATTCCCCTGAAGTATGTGTTTAAACACATTTTCCTTCCCATTGTTCTGTTTAATCTGATAGCCATATTTTCCATTCCATTGATTGGTTTAACGTTTCTTGTGATCTATATGATCTCAGCAATAATATTCTCCTGCATATGTAAACACCTCGGTGTACAATTCTGTTGACGAGGCCCTGTTACTATTTGTTGATGATATTCCGGTAGCCACCGATAAACGAGAACTTTGCCTAATGGTTCGCCTCGTTCAACGAGCAGGAAAATGGTTCTCTTCGTCCCTCGCCCTTGGTACCGATGTTGTTGCCGACATAAATGGCAGGCTATCCTCTGACATGCCTTGCTTACATGATCACACAAGACGTCTCCGCCCTTCCTACTTTTAACCCACATGGTGGGCCCATAACCCACAGATCCACATGATCGAAACCTGACTCTCCTGTACAACCCTGTTTCTAATGGTTATTCCTCACACTTGGCTTCGTATTTAATTCACGGGCCACCTTCCTAGTGCTCTATTCTGGTATCAGATGCAATACTTATTCTCATTGCTCTAGACCCCTTTCCCACTTGTTTCAGACATCGAACGATTGTCTATCCGCTTGAAACTTCCTACTGTACCTTCTTGGTGGCTCTCATTGTGTTTCATTTGACCAACTCGAGAGATACCCATGTGTTCATTCGTGGGATAACCCCCTATGATTACCCATTATAGCCTTCTATCGTTGTCGAGCTGCCTCATACCTATTCGTAAGTGCGATGGAGTACCCGAAGAAACGACGACAACTTCATCATGATGACCCAAAGCAGAGAAATGAAGACACCCACGTAATGGATCAACCTCTTCAAGAAGAGCAACCAAGACCGAGATGACTCGTTAGAATTTCGTAACCAAATCCCTTCCCCGTCACTTTCCCTCTTAAATCTCGGGACGAGATTTCTTGTAGTGGAGGAGAATTGTGATGCCCGGATAATTAGCTACAGTGACCCTCTCCTAATGATGCCATGTCACCGCTGTCGCCGTAGTTAATCTCGTGATGGTTAAAAAATGATTCAAATTTAAATTCAAAATATGTCAAACAACAAAAGTTTTCAAAAGTTGAAACAAAAATGTTCGGTGGGTGCCGAATATTACAAGGGTAATTATAGTAAAGAAAACATAATTTTACAAAGTGCATAAGTGCTTTAAATTAAATATAACAGAAAAGAAAAATAAATAAAAGAAAAAAATTACAAAAAAAACAAAAGGAGGAACCCCCGGGCTCCGGCCTAGCAGGTCATCAGCCCCACTGGGCCAACCCACCAGGCCCAGCCGGCCACCCCCCCACTCCCCTTATCCACTCCCCCCAGAAACCCGAATCGCCATCGACACCCCACTCCCCCACCCCCGCAAAATATCTCTGCCCCCCTCTCTCCCGATTTGGATCGGGATCGAGGAGGAGGCCACCGACGCTGTCGCCCGTCACCGCCAGGAGACCATGCCGCCTCGCCGTTGGACGTCGCCACGCCGAAGCTCCTCCGCTGGCCTGCTTCCTCCTCCCCCGCCGGCCTGCTTCCTCCACCTCAACGGCCTGCCTCCTCGCCGCCCGGTCGTCGCCGTCGACCACCTCGAGCCTCCCCGAGCACGCTGCCATTACCCTACCAGCCCCGTGAGCACCCTGGCGCCCCTCCTCTCTCTCCCTCGCCCAGTCGCGTCCCCGCCTGGCCTCACGGCGCCGCACCACGCCGGCCGCCCCGTGCCCTCGCCAGCCCCGCTCCGCGCCCTCCCCTGCACGTCCCCGCATGCGCGTTCGCGCTCACCGCGCAGCAATCGCGCCCTTGGCCGCGACCGGCCGCGCGCCTGTTGGCCTCCATCTCGCGCACGCGCACCTAGCCTCGTCATGGCTCGCCCGCACCCCCTGGTCTCTACTTCGTCCCGCCCTGGAGGCGCATCGCTCCTGCGCCATGGCCGTCCCCCTGCTACTGCTTTTCTCCCGGCCGCACTGCCCGTGCAGCCCCCTGCCGCCGCCCGTCCCTGCTCCCCGCCTCTTGTTGCTGCCGAGCGAGGCCGCTGGCAAAGCTGGGCCTCGCGCCCTCGCTGTGGTGGCCTCGGGCACGGGCGCCCATCGCCCGAATCGCCCAGCGCCCCTGCACCACCATGCCCGTAACCCATTCGCCCGTTAGGCCCCTAGGGCCATTGACATGTGGGGCCCAGCCCATAGAACGTTTTAACAGAAAATGTAAAAGAAAATAATAGATAAATAATAATTATTAAAATATTAATTAATTAATTAAAGAATTAATTAACTTAATTAATCCTGATTAAATTAATTTAATCACTAGTTACTTAATTAAACCCTGATTAACCTGTTCAGCCAATGACAGGGGGCCCCACCCCTTGTTGACCAGTCAAACGTTGACTGGTCAACTGGGACCCCTGGCCCACCTGTCAGCCTCTGGTACACTTCTGTGTATGCAGAGCTGGGTGCACCTAGCATTTAGCTATTTAATTTTGAATTAATAATGATTTCGGAATATTGCTAAAACTTGGAAAATCATAATAAATAAACCGTAGCTCGGATGGAAAAACTTTGTACATGAAACTTGCTCAGAACGACGAGACGAATCCGGATACGCAGCCCGTTCGTCCGCCACGCGTCCCTAGCATAGCGAACACGCAACTTTCCCCCTCCGGTTCACCTGTCCGAAAACGCGAAACATCGGGGATACTTTCCCGGATGTTTCCCCCTTTCGTCGGTATCACCTACTACCGCGTTAGGGCACACCGAACACCGCGTATTGTCTTGTTACGCTTTGTGATGTTTTGATTGCTCTGTTATTTATTGTGTTCCCTCTCCATTACTACTTTCCGATAGACCCCGAGACTGCCGGCGACCCCCAGTTCGACTACGGTGTTGATGACCCCTCCTTCTTGCCAGAGCAATCAGGCAAGCCCCCCCTTGATCACCAGATATCGCCTATTCTTCTCTATACTGCTTGCATTAGAGTAGTGTAGCATGTTACTGTTCGGGTACTCCTATTCTGTTGCATAGCTTGTCATTGTTGCTATTGTCATTGATACCTTACCCGCAATCCTAAATGCTTAGTATAGGATGCTAGTTTATCACCATTGGCCCTACATTCTTGTCAGTGTGCCTTGCTATACTATTGGGCCGTGATCACTCGGGAGGTGATTACGGGTATATATTATACATACATACATACTACAGATGGTGACTAAAGTCGGGTCCGCTCGAAGAGTACCCGCGAGTGATTCACGGATTGGGGGCTGAAAGGACCTTTGTCCCGACGGCCCTCTGTGTGGATCTTTGTGGCAGAGCGACAGGGCAGGTTGAGACCACCTAGGCGAGAGGTGGGCCTGGCCCTGATCGGCGTCCGCGGTTGCTTCATAATATGACGCTTAACGAGATCTTGGTATTTGATCTGAGTCTGGCCATTTGGTCTATACGCACTAACCATCTACACGGGAGTAGTTATGGGTATCCCGGTGTCGTGGTACCAGCCGAAGCCTTCTTGACGTCAGCGACGGAGCGGCGCGCGCCGGATTGGACTGGAACGCCTACTCTTGTATAAGGGAGGCTAGGTCTGCTTCCGGCCGCCCTCGCAACGTGCAGATGTGCAATGGGCGATGGGACCGGACCCCTGCGCGCATAGGATTTAGACCGGCGTGTTGACCTCTCTGTTGTGCCTAGGTGGGGCTGCGACGTGTTGATCTTCCGAGGCCAGGCATGACCCAGGAAAGTGTGTCCAGCCAAATGAGATCGAGCGTGTTGGGTTATGTGGTGCACCCCTGCAGGGAAGTTTATCTATTCGAATAGCCGTGTCCCTCGGTAAAAGGACGACCCGGAGTTGTACCTTGACCTTATGACAACTAGAACCGGATACTTAATAAAACACACCCTTCCAAGTGCCAGATACAACCCGGTGATCGCTCTCTAACAGGGCGATGAGGAGAGGATCGCCGGGTAGGATTATTCTATGCGATGCTACTGGAGATGCTACTTGGAGATGCTACTTGGAGATGCTACTTGGAGGACTTCAATCTACTCTCTTCTACATGCTGCAAGACGGAGGCTGCCAGAAGCGTAGTCTTCGATAGGACTAGCTATCCCCCTCTTATTCTGGCATTCTGTAGTTCAGTCCACTGATATGGCCTTCTTACACATATACCCATGCATATGTAGTGTAGTTCCTTGCTTGCGAGTACTTTGGATGAGTACTCACGGTTGCTTTCTCCCCCCTTTTCCCCCTTTCCTTTCTTCCTGGTTGTCGCAACCAGATGCCGGAGTCCAGAGCCAGACGCCACCGTCGACGACGACTCCTACTACACTGGAGGTGCCTACTACTACGTGCAGCCCACTGACGACGACCAGGAGTAGTTAGGAGGATCCCAGGCAGGAGGCATGCGCCTCTTTCGATCTGTATCCCAGTTTGTGCTAGCCTTCTTAAGGCAAACTTGTTTAACTTATGTCTATACTCAGATATTGTTGCTTCCGCTGACTCGTCTATGATCGAGCACTTGTATTCGAGCCCTCGAGGCCCCTGGCTTGTATTATGATGCTTGTATGACTTATTTATGTTTTTAGAGTTGTGTTGTGATATCTTCCCGTGAGTCCCTGATCTTGATCGTACACGTTTGTGTGCATGATTAGTGTACGATTGAATCGGGGGCGTCACATGAACCATAACAGGCAAGTCACTCACAAAACAAGGGCAACATTGACATGGGATAAGCATTATTCTCGTGCACTAAATCAAAACGCCGTCAAAAACGCCTGTGCAGGCAACACATGAACCATATTCAGGCAAGTCGGTCACCCATCAGGATCAACCTCAACGTCTACAATACCGAAAATCTACAGCACCAAGGCTTGCCTTCGAGTACTACCAATCCTAGTTCAACAGTAACCTAGGAACACGAAAAATGCCCCGTGTGGTCGTCCCTCTCCAAATTAACGAGTTCTCCATCGATTCTACCACCTGCTGCTCGATTTCGTCAACTTATTTAAACATGGAGGAGCGCATCGACCCGCCGCGATTCGGCACCTCTGCAACAACCGCACGACGGCTGCACGCGCGCTGTTCCTCCTCTGTTTGCGGCGGAGCGGCAGAGCGCGTCGATTTGGACAACCTAAACGCGGAGGACCGGAAGAGATCGATGGGCATACCGGGGATTCGCCGCGATTTTGCCCTTCTGCGCCAACAGAACAACGGCCGCGCACACCGTTCCTCCTCTGCCGCGTCTCCGGTACTGCTCCTTCACCGCGGTGTGCAGCGCGTCATCCCTCCTCGGTCGCGTCTCCGCCGCTGCACCGCCTTCCTTCACGCCGCGCCCGCTGTCCCACCCTCACTCCGGCGGCACACTACCACCGAATCGCCGACACGCCGTCGGCTGCTCTCGGGTCTCGACCGCTGGATTTGGGGGAAGAATGGGGGATTGGAAGGGGATCCGCTCCGCTGCGCTCGGGAGCAGTTTCGAAATGGGGGGAATGGGTGAGTGGGGAGGAACAGTAGAGGGGAGGCGAGACGAAACCACACTGAGCACCCAACGGGTCTCGACCACGACGCCACGACCAGGGGACACCTGGCGCGCACATCGATTATCACCGCCGCGGTTTCCACCTGTTTCACTTGAACCGCGCGCGACCGCGGGATCTGGATCGGACGGCGCGCAAGACCGAGTGCTCTGTAAGACAAGGTGGCACTCGACCACTTTTTAGGATTTAGGATACTTCTTTCGCTTTTCCTCGAAACTTCAATCTTCTGCACCTGGTTTTTGCTCAGTGACTGTCGCTCGGGGCCCACCCATTCTGAAAACACACACTTCTTACAACCGGAGATGACCATGTTATATGATACAACTATTTAAATATATGATTTTTCTGAGCCAACTATAGTCAGCAAAGGATTTAGGGGGACCCCCCCCCCCCCCCCCGTCGATCGCCTCATCCCTCGATAGTGATCAGTTAATCATTGATTACTCCTAAAAAAGTTAATTACTGAATCAACCTATGGTTGGACGATTAGGAGGACAGTGATATCCCCATCCCATCAGGGTTCAAGTCCTAGTGCTTGCATTTTTCGGCGATGTGCGTTAAGTGTGAGGAGAAGTTTCTGTTGACTACGAGACGCCTATACGATGACTTCGTAAATCTTAAGATGATATGCCGGCTCAGTCTCTCTGAGGGTTGCGTGTGTCCGTTCATAGGGATGAGTGTATGCACGTATATATAAGCACTTGCATCTATACTGTGTTAAAAAAAAGTTAATCACTAATTTTTTCAGCCCATTGCATGCTAAAATCAGAAAATCAAAAAAATCATCATAAAAGAAAATTGACTAGCAGGGCATCGTGGAATGAAAAGATGAGTGTCAAGGAACAACTACCGTAGGGTCTAATCCCCATGACCTAATCCATGCCCGCATCACTTCCGCCGCTGCTCAAGCGGAACCCCAGCCCACCGCCGTCGTTGCCCCTTTCCCGTGCCTCCCCCCCCCTCGCCACCACTGAAAACTTTGATGACCGGTAACCGCTGCGCCCTCGAGAGAATTTCCACCACGCTCCTAGCACTTCAGACCGCCGCATACCAAGCAACAACTTCTCCAAGGAACGCGATGATGACGACCCTGCTTCCTGGACTGGTCCTAGGGTTTCCGCCGGTACGCGGAGGGGCGTGGGAAAGGGGAGTAGCATACTTAGCAATGTTGCTAGAAAGAAGTAGAAGGTATTTTTTTTGGACAACACTAACGCCCACACGTGTGGTGGGAGCCAAAATCGCCCACACGCCCTATAACACACATACTGCGTCACGTCACCGCATGCATGCATGTGGGAATCTTTTTGGATTTTCAGTTTTTAAAATGTTTTATCTCTTGAATGAAAAATCCGATTGAAGATCTGTTTTCACCATTAAATCTCTCGCGACGAGATCTTCGAAACTAGATCTCATATCAATATATTTGATGAATTAGTATTTTTAATTAAAAGTTGCCGTGTCTACTGGACATGAATTGCCATGGTGTTTACACCGAAGTTGCCATGATATGCTTCGGCTATTTTCTTCTGCATTTAAAAGTAAAATTTGAAATTTATAAAACGAGGAATTAAGAAACTAGACTTGCTATGAACCATAAACTAAAATTGCCATGATACGTGCACTTAAAATCGCCATGGTTCATACAAAAAATAATTTTCATGGTCAAAGTACTGAAATTGCTATCATTAAAAAACTAAAATTGTCATACTCTGCAAACTAAAATTGCCGTATGGTAACTTTAGTTTTAAACACTATGACAACTACAGTGTAAACATCATGGCAATTTTTGGGCAAAAGAAAATTTCGTTGAAACATATCAACATAAGGTCTAGTTTTGAAGATCTCGTCGAGACGGATCTAATGGTAAAAACGGATTTTTAATTTGATTTTTAATTAGGAGATAAAACATTTTTAAGCTGAAAACCAAAAAGATTCATGCTGATGTCATCTGTTTATATGTGGCAAAATAAGTGGCGATGGAGGCGTGTGGGCGATGTGCAAGATGCCACCACGCGTGAGCGTTAGTTTTTTCGATTTTTTAAGATCACATAGTCGAATTTGTTTTTTTAGAGGCAAAACCGCAAAAGGGAGTATAATTCGGATTGGGTGAGAGAAAATAAGTTGGGGTATCGTCCTTTAGGCCCAGCGTTTCTTGGGCCAGCCCTACTGGGCTCGTGGCGTGCTGAGCGTGAGGAGGAATCTGAGCAGAACACACATTCATTCTTCGATCTCTATCCCCCGGCCCCGTAGGACCAGGCAGCGGCGGCGGCGAGTGTCCTCGCAGACGGCAAGCCTGAATCCCGAAAACAAACCAGAGAGCGAGAGGATTTGGAAGAAACCCCTCATCTTTGAAGGAGATGGCGGGTGACTCCGAAGAGCAGCAGTCCGAGCTCTTCAACGTGGTAAAGGAGATCATGTCCCTGCACAGGGAGCGCACGGACCTGCTCGCCGCCCTCACCCCCGGGGTCTCCGTCTGGAAGCGGCGAGGGCCAGGAGAAGAGACCCTAGTCCGGAGGCTCGCCGGAAGGGACTACACGGCCCCCGTCCAGGGCCAGGTCCAGACCCAGGTCCAGGAGATGGAGACGGAAGAATCGGCCTCGGCAACGGAACAGCTCGGGAGGTACTTCGATTCTATCGTGCACGATACGGAGGACCTGAGCCACCGGATGCTGTCCACGGCGTACGCTGTGGTCAGACCCGATAATGGTGCCGCCCTCTCCTCGTACATGGCCGACGAGCTGGTTAACTCGATGTCCGCATTAATGCACGCCTGCAAGGAGCTGTACCAAGACACCACCGACGATAATGAGCAGGCGGCAGCAGAGGAGGAGCAGAGGAACACATTATTCTTGGATATCTGCGACAAGTTCCTGAGAAAACCCTTGAGCTACCAGAACGAGTTGGCGTTAGTGGTTACCATGGAGGAGGTGGAGGAGTACCAACAGGAGGTGGAGAAGCAGAGGAAAATGGCGGAGGAGCTGCGTCAGAAGAGCATGGCATATCGGAAGCAATGGGAGGAGAGGCAGAAGCAGAGGGATAGGTACGAGAGGGAGAAGGAGATGGGAAACGTGAAGGAGTACGAGTTGAGGTGGGCGAAGGCAAAGGCAAAGGAGAAGGAGGAGAAGAAGAGGATGGAGAAGGACCAGGAGGAGCAGAACAAGAAGGAGGAGGCCACAATGGAGTATCTCAAGACGGGGATGGAGGCGACCGGGAAATTATTGGCGGATTATCGACTCGGTTGGGAAACCGGATGGGGCAGCAAGAGTGTAAGGTGCGGCGGCTTCCGAGACACAAGTAAGCAAAACGTGCATCTTGACTCTCTGCTTGTCTAGAAATTCTAGCATATCACTTAAATTTGTACTTTCTAGAACTTGCTTTTCTGTCTTGAGTCAAGTGCATATGAGTTTCAGTTTTTACAACTTCCTTACAGTTCAAATGATAAGTAATTTCAGTCTGCTGTCATCCTATTTTTTGGTTCAATAAGACCACTTTAAGTTCATGTGTTCACTTTAAGATCTTACAGTGTTGTCTAAACTTTCTTACAAGTCAAATGTTCATGAATTACATTGTGTAGGCAGTTGTAATTTTGGTCGAATTCTAAGTGCAAAGTGATCCTTTTTCTCTGAACTTTTCTATTAGTTTAGAAAAACATCAATTATAGGCTTATACTAGCATTTAGGACTTGTTTTTTAGCTTGGTATTCATCAGTGTTTGTACATGGATTACTGTGCTTCTTAAGCTATTTTTACTGTCTAGTGTTGAGTAAATGTATGTTCCGTGGTATTATTCTCAACACATCACAAGTAAAATGTTGTCAGGGCTTGTATCTTTTTGCTTCGTAGTTCAGGGTAGAGTTTATTTTCAGTGTATATGTTTACAAGCATGACTTGCCTTTTAGCTTTTTTTACAATCATCATTTCTATAATTTATTACTGTTTTTTCTACTTGTACTTCTGCTTTATAGGGTAGTGTAGTTTCTGCTGCTTTTTTCTTCTTGTATTTGTTTCATGATCATTTGTGAAGTTAAAAATTTCTTTGCTTCTACTTGTAAGCACTTTTATCATTCACTGTTATATTTAAACACTTTTTACAGTTACGATGTTCATGATTTATAGTGTGGACTATTCATATGTTTGCTTGAATTATTAGCGCAATACTTCTCGTTGCTAGCTGAACTTAGAGTATTCATACGGAATGTACTTGTGGGACTCATATATACTAGAATTATTTGCAGGGCTCATATATACATGTTATTGCTTGTAAAATTCGAATCAAATTGTAGCTGATCACTAGCTTCCTTTCTCCTTGTATAAGTAAAGGGAATATATTTTGCTTAATTTGGTTGCTCACATTAGATTTCTGACAGTATGCACTTTACTTTTTGCTGCAGCGACATTGAGCCCTATGCACTTTACGCACTACACACCCAATACCATCCCATCCTCATGTGGTGTCACTGGGAGCACCTTGCAGATCTACTCCATCAGAATTCTTGAACTAAAAAGAGGATTGAACTGGTCACTCAAACTGTACGGAGTGGTCGCTGCTTGAGACACCGTGGATCGCAACCGCAACATTATCTTCTCTCGGTCAAGTCGTTACTCTCAAGAACTCAATGAAGATGTATGCATATTCAGTTTTCTCATCGTTTTCCATAGTTTCTTCTTCGTGCTTTTGTAGTCTATTGCAATTAAGTAAGCTTTCTTTTTTTGCCAAACTATTGCAATTAAGTGTTAACGATATGATGCTTGCAGGGTTCTTCTTTATGTCTGACTGGCCCGTCTCGTGCAATTGTAGCTCTGGGCCCTGTTGACTTTGAATTTGAACTGAAAATAGAAGAGGGAGAGGAGTCCCAAGACAAAGAACTGATCACTCTTAGCAAGCGGTATGACGGTACAGGTACCTCCCTCGTGTTCGAGAACAGTTTGTGTGTAGCGGAGTTAAAATTTAGGCAGATTTCTGAAGCCGTCCAGGCCACTGTCTTGGGTGTATGCGTTGTTGAAGGGGACTGGCCTTTTGAACATGGATGCCGAGTTGCTTGCTCCTTATCTGCTGCTGCAGATGAAGTTGTGGCTGATGCAGATGAAATTGTGTTGCTTGATTGTCGCGGTGATGACGAAGAAGTGCATGTAGGATCCGATGGTTACCTTCATCTGTCAAGGAATGTTGTCTCAGTGCAATCACAAGGAACACTGGTAGTTGTCATACGAACCTACTTGGAGTCTGGTTGCGCTGCTCAAGATTCGAAGGTCGAATTCCCTGCCAAGCTTTGCCAAACTAGTGAGAGTGAATGTTCAGTTGGCAACAGTAAGGTGAAGGTCGTTGTTGCTTGGTCCCTCCTTGTCAAGGAGAAGCACGACCTCCTGATGGATTGGCCAGGGGTAGAGCCTTGAAGATTTGTGTATCATCTATGTACGTAAGATGTTCGACTCTAGCTTATGCTATCTAACTATTTGTGTGCCGACTATTTAACTCTTGGTGGTTTGTTGAAACTTATGTGTACCGACTATTTAACTCTTGCTGGGTTTATATGTGTATCAACTATTTAAGTCTTGATGGTTCGTTAAAGAGTGAAGTCTGATTTAAATCTTGAAGTTGTAGGGCTAGTCGAAAAAGAACCCTCACCTCTAAAATCCCTGAAGTCTATACCCTGTCCTCTTTAATCCCGGATGTTTTTAACCTCATGGCCGTTTTAGGAGTGGATTTGCTGATATGGCAGGGGAGACCGGGGTTGCTGACTTATTTAAAGGAAAAACGAAGTGAGTGCATGGTGGGTGGTAGCGGAGGCGCAAAAAGAAAAAGACAAACCGCATGTACGCGTACGCATTGAAAGCCGGCCAGGTTACAAGGTCCACAATGGCTACGTCGCGGCGAGCGCCGCCAACCGCTTCGGCACGCTCGGGAGCTAGAACCTGTCTGCTAGTCCGTCCCATGCGAGCCAACTGTTGCACACCGCTTCCTGCATTGGCGACCTGTCGGGCGTCTTGTCAGCTCCTAGATGGCCCTGGCTATTGCGTGTCTCACCGGTGGCCGGAGCGCGAGCACACCCTCTTCGTTGGGGCTTCCGCGCTACCATCCATCTACTTCTTCTTCCGCATCATGTACGCGGTACTCGTCGCTGGCTGGGTCTCCATACTAGTACAACCTAGGCCCTGGTACATCCGTGAGCGCCACAGCGATGTAGCCATCGGCGCCCCACCAGGTGCCTTCTTCCTCCCTCGCTGCCCCCTGGCGCAGTTGCTCCGCGCCTCATCATAACGCAGAAGCTATGATATGGTGGCTGCGTGGCCTGAAACGAACCGAAGCAAACAACCCCGTGGACATGGACGGTGTCGCCTTCCGTTTGCAGACAGTGTCAAGCCATGACAGGAACGACAATGTCGACGAGATGGAACGACAACTATCTTTGGCAACGTCGCTTTTCCATTGCGCACGTAAGGGTCCTAAAGGTGGATTTAGACGGCAACTATCTTTGTTATTTCTTTCTAATTTCTTCTGACAAGTGGACCCTACCACATGTGGGGCTTATCTTACCATCCCGGTCTTTTTCGGTGCCACACATACGAAATCCCTGTTTGGATAGGATCACAAGGTTAAAAAACAACCGGGATTAAAAAGGACAGGGTACAAACTTCAGGGATTCAGAGGGGAGGGCTCATTCTGGACGAGCCATACAACTTCAAGGTTTAAATCAGACTTTACTTTTCGTTAAAAAGTTAAAGTCTTTGTATGTCAACCTGCTTGCACTTTCATGCATGGCTCGAATCAGGTTGTCATTCTATCTGCTGTTTTCCCTTTATTTTCACCACTTTCACTTAGCTTCCCAGAGCAAGTCTCTCTCTTGACGGGATCATTAAACAATGATTGAATTTTTTTTGCTAACCAATTCTTTCTTTTGAATCAATAGGTCAATTCCTGAGGGTAGTCGAAAACAATCTTTGTAATGTACTCCCTCCGTTCCAAAATAGATGACTCAACTTTGTACTAATTTCAGTACAAAGTTAGTATAAAGTTGGGTCATCTATTTTACAAAGTTAGTACAAAGTTGGGTCATCTATTTTGAAACGGAGGGAGTATGTTTTATTTCTGGAATGTGCAATCCATCCAATCCAAGAAAAAGAGCGATACGAGATGTACTCACGTACGTAGCGTACCCGCGGCCGGAAACGGAATCTAAACTAAACAAAGCGCGCAGCGAGCGACTAATAGGATAGGACCAGGCTGTTTCCTTGAAACGCTAATCTCATCTCATAGGACCAGGCAGCCGCGGCGGCGAGTGTACTCGCTCGTAGTCGTAGACGGCAAGCCTGAATACTAGCGAGATGGAGGGTGTCTCGGAGGAGCAGCAGTCTCCTGAGTCCTCCATCGTGGTAAAGGAGATCTTGTCCCTGCACAGGGAGCGCAGGTACCTGCTCGCCTCCCTCACCTCCGGGGTCTCCGTCTGGAAGCAGCGAGGGCTAGGAGAAGAAATAACTCTAGTCCGGAGGCTCGCTGGAAAGGATTACACGGCGCCCGTCCAGGTCCAGGTCCAGGTTCCGGAGATGGAGACGGAAGAATCGGCTTCGACAGAGGAACAACTCGGGAGGTACTTCGATTCTATATTGCAGGATACGGAGGACCTGAGCCACCGTATGCTGTCTATGGCGTATGCTGTGGTCAAACCCGACGGTGCCACTCTCTCCTCGTACACGGCCGGTGAGCTGGTTAACTCGACGTCCGGATTAATGCACGCCTGCAAGGAGTTGTACGAAGACACCCACGATAATGAGCAGGCGGGGGAGGAGCAGAAGAACACATTCTTGGATCTCCACGACAAGTTCCTGAGAGAACCATTGAGTTACGAGAACGAGCTGGCCTTAGTAGTTACCAGGGAGGAGGAGGAGTTCTACGAGAAGGTGGTGGAGACGCTGAAGAAAAGGGCGGAGGAGGTGCGTCAGCAGAACATGTTGAAGTGGAAGCGATGGGAGGAGAAGGAGAAGGAGAGGGAGAGGTACTACACGGAGAGGAAGATGGGGAGTGGGAAGGACAAGGAGATTGAATTGAGGTGGAAGAAGGAGAGGGAGAAGGAGCAGGAGGAGAGGGAGAAGAAGGACAAGGAGGAGGATGAGAGGGAGAAGAAGGAGATGGCCACAATGGAGTATCTCAAGAAGCGGATGGAGGTGAGCGAGGAATTCTTCGCGGATCATCGTGAAGGTTGGGAAACTGGATGGGGCAGCAAGAGTGTAAGGTGCGGCGACTTCCGAGACAAAAGTAAGCAAAACATGCATCTTTTGATTTGTTTAACTTTAATCTCTTTGCTTGTCTAGAAATTCTAGCATATCACTAGCAATCTAGCATAGAACTTAAATTTGTAGGAGTATCTTTTTATTACCACTGGCTGTTTTTGTTTCTCTCGAGCTGGTTGTTGCGCTCTGTTATTTGGGTGCTCATTAATATAAATGATTATGTCTTTTATATGGCCCCCGATTTAGGGAATGTTCTGAGTAAGCCTTGTTTGTTAGTCATTTTGGTCCAAATCTAAGTGCAAATTCTGATGTTGATGCCTTTCTGTCAGTTTAGAAAAAGAAGAGTTATGTCATTCAACACTTGCTTTGCAGCTTCCTACATGATGTGGATTTTGTTATGCTAGGCTTTTTTTCATGCGACTTACAGTGTTGAGTAAATGTGTTTTCCGTGGTATTATTATTCTCAACACATCACAAGTGACATGTTGTAAGGGCTTGTATCTTTTTGCTTCATGGTTCAGGGTAGAATTTATTTTCAGTATAGGTTCACAAGCATGACTTGCCATTTACCTTTTTTTTTACAGTGATCATTTCTATAATTTTTTTTTCTACATGTAGTTCTGCTTTATAGGGTAGTGTAATTTCTGGTGCTTTTCCTTTCTTGTATTTGTTTCATGATCATTTATGAAGTTTAAAATTTCTTTGCTTCTACCTGTAAGCACTTTTATCATTCACTGTTATACTTCAACACTTTTTACAGATACAATGTTCATGATTACAGTGTGGAGTATTCATATTTTTGCTTCAAATATTAGTGCAATTTGTCGCGTTGCTAGCTGAAATATGGAATGTACTTGTGGGACTCCATTAATTAAGCTTGGTAGAAAACTGGTTCAAAATGTGTCAAAAGCAAACCCACTAGAACTTTTTGCAGGGCTGTTAGTCGAGAGTCGCCACACACAAGCAAAAACAAGGGACACATACGTACATGTTATTGGTTCTAAAATTCGAATCAAAT
The DNA here is from genome assembly GCA_963921465.1 of Triticum timopheevii. Taxonomy (NCBI): domain Eukaryota; kingdom Viridiplantae; phylum Streptophyta; class Magnoliopsida; order Poales; family Poaceae; genus Triticum; species Triticum timopheevii. The sequence goes on along the minus strand of OY997264.1, from coordinate 624,397,601 downwards.
TGTAGCAGATCACTAGCTTCCTTTCTCCTTGTATAATTAAACGGTGTATATTTTGCTTAATTTAGTTGCTCATATTAGATTTCTGACAGTACGCACTCGACATTACTTTTTGCTGCAGCGACATTGAGCCCTATGCACTTTACGCACTACACACCCAATACCATCCCATCCTCATGTGGTGTCACTGGGAGCACCTTGCAGATCTACTCCATCAGAATTCTTGAACTAAAAAGAGGATTGAAATGGCCACTCAAACTGTACGGAGTGGTCGCTGCTCGAGACAGCGTGGATCGCAACCGCAACATTGTCTTCTCTCGGTCAAGTCTTAACTCTCTAGAACTCAATGAAAATGTAAGTATTGTATTCAGTTTTCTCTTCGTTTTCCATTGTTTCTTCTTTGTGCTTTTGTAGTCTATATTGCAATTAAGTAAGCAATTTTTGCCAAACCATCGCAATTAAGTGTTAATGATATGATGCTTGCAGGGTTCTTCTTTATGTTTGACTGGTCCGTCTCGTGCAATTTTAGCTATGGGCCCTGTTGACTTTGAAATTGAACTGAAAATACAAGAGAGAGAGGAGTCCCAAGACAAAGAATTGATCACTCTTAGCAAGCGGTATGAGGGTACAGGTACCTCCCTCGTGTTCGAGAACAGTTTGTGTGTAGCGGAGTTAAAATTTAGGCAGATTTCTGAAGCAGTCCAGGCCACTGTCCTGGGTGTATGCGTTGTTCAAGGGGATTGGCCTTTTGAACATGGATGCCGAGTTGCTTGCTCCTTATCTGCTGCTGCAGATGAAGTTGTGGCTGATCCAGATGAAATTGTGTTGCTTGATTGTCGCGGTGATGATGAAGAAGTGCGTGTAGGATCCGATGGTTACCTTCATCTGTCAAGGAATGTTGTCTCAGTGCAATCACGAGGAACACTGGTAGTCGTCATACGAACCTACTTGGAGTCTGGTCACGCTGTGCAAGATTCGAAGGTTGAATTCGATGCCAAGCTTTGCCAAACTAGTGAGAGTGAATGTTCAGTTGGCAACGGTAAGGTGAAGATCGTTGTTGCTTGGTCCCTCCTTGTCAAGGAGAAGCAGGACATCCTGGTGGATTGGCCAGCGGTAGAGCCTTGAAGAATTTGTGTATCATGCATGTAAGGTGTTCGACTCTAGCTTATGCCATCCAACTATTTAACTCTGGGTGGTTTGTTAAAATATTTGTGTACCGACTATTTAACTCTAGTGGTTTGTTGAATTATCTGTGTACCCGACTATTTAACTCTTAGTGGTTTGTTAGAATGCTGAAGTCTTTGTATATCGATCTGTTCGCATTTCATGGCACGACTCCGATGTTATTCTGTCACTTTCACATTAGCTTCCAAGAGTACGAAAAGTGGCTGCAGCTACCGGGCTCCAGGGCTCCTGGATTTTGAAATTTTTGAAAAACACATTTTCGTTGCTTAAAAAAATCTTATATCAAATACGTGAATACATACACACATTCCTAAGGCCTGGTAAAAAGCTGAAAACAAAATACTTCGTATTTTGGGAAATACAAAAAAGAGAAATTTCTGACAGGAAATGGCACACCTTTTCTCCTATATAGTGTCAGAAATTTGTTTTTTTTTCTATAGCCCAAAACAAAACGAGATTTCTACCAAAACTTGCCACGGGTATTCGGAATGTTTATATGTGACCAGTGAAAAATTTCACATTTTTTTGAAACTTCAAAAATACAAATTTCAAAATGTTTAAATATATGAAGCAGTGGAGCTGGGGTGCTGCAATCCCTCTCTCCCAAGAGTAAAGTCTCTCTCTCTCTCCTGGATGGGTGCCTGTGGGACATCTAGCATGCTCCTTGGTTCCAACGGGATCATTATTAAAAAGATGTTCTTTTACTACTACCTCCGTCTCAGTTTACAAGTCCTGCGCGTATACCTAGGTTGCCAATTTTATCACCCTAATATAAACTATATAACACAAAAATTATACCTTTTGAAAGTAGAAACTCTGTAGTTTATGTTGGTATATTTTTTGTAATATATGACTTGTATTAGGTTGGTCAAATTGACGACCTAGGGGTACGCGCACGCCCTGTAAACTGAGAGAGGTAGTAATGGATGACTGATCTCTTTTGGGCTGTTCGCAAGGAATTAACGGAATCGTCAAGTATTTTCAGCAAGTTGGAGCAGTAAATTTTCTGCAGTAAGGATTGCTATCAAAAGTTGCCATAGTAGTGAATATGGCTATGCAAATTTTTGTCGAAAGAGACCCTCTGCCGACTGAAATTGCCAAAAAAGACCCCCTGCGGACGAAATTGACAAAAGAGACCCCTCACTGGTGGCGGCAGGCGCGGCAGGCGACACGTATCACCTGCCGCCACGCCGTGAGGCGGCGGGTCCGGCCGCCACAACAGGAGGCGGCAGCCCGGTGTATAATGGTGCGTGCACAGGGCAGCACAGGCCAGCGTGCCGCGACGGAACGGGCCGCGCCAGGCGGGCCCGGCCACCACCGGGTGAGGCGGCCGCCGCTGCCGCTGTCGCCACCCGGCCGACAAGGCCTGCTGCGCGCGGGCCCAGCAGGTGGGCCACGCCGCCACCAGCCGAGGCGGCCTGTCCTGTGCTGCTGCACGCGCGATAGTGTGCAGACGGCGTTGATTTCGAGGCGCGACAGTGACGCGCGGGAATATGGACGGCTGTGACTCCGAGGCGCTGATTTCTCCCGCTAACGCAAAAGAACCAAAAGCGTCCATATTCCCGCGCGTCGGAGTCATAGCCGTCATTGTCACGCCTCGAAATCAGCGCCGTCTGCGCACTGTCGCGCGTGCAGCAGCACAGAACAGGCCGCCTCGGCTGGTGGCGACGTGGCCCACCTGCTGGGCCCGCGCACAGCAGGCCTTGTCGGCCGGGTGGCGACAGCGGCCGCGGCGGCCGCCTCATCCGGTGGCGGCCGGCCCCACCTGGCGCGGCCCGTTCCGTCGCGGCACGCTGGCCTGTGCTGCCCTGTGCACACACCGTTATACACCGGGCTGCCGCCTCCTGTTGTGGCGGCCGGGCCCGCCGCCTCATGGCGTGGCGGCAGGTGACACGTGTCGCCTGCCGCGCCTGCCGCCACTAGTGAGGGGGTCTCTTTTGCCAATTTCGTCCGCAAGGGGTCTCTTTTGTCAATTCCAGTGGGCAGAGGGTCTCTTTCGACAAAAAATCACTCAAATCTGCTCCATGCACATCACTTCAGCCAGTACCCCTGTTGTCACATCTGCATGTCCACTCTCTCTCTCTTCTCTCTATTCTCTCTCCCAAACAAATTCAATCCTTTTTATTTCACCTTTTCTAAATTAAATCATTTATATCTTTTAAACCAACATTCTGATTTCAAAACAAATTATTTATGTATAGTAATGACGCAAAGACCTTTAGAATAAGACTAATATTGAATATATTTCAACTACTTTGAATTTTTAAATGAGTGAAATATGTTTTTGATATGAGTGCAATGAATGAAATTTGTTGTTGAAATGAGTGAAATCAGTTATTGAAATTAGTGAATCAGGTTTTGAAATGAGTGAAAGCTGTTATTGAAAATGAGTAAAATGAGTTGAAATCAATTTTTGAGATGACTGAAATCTATTATTGAAACGAGTGAAATGTGTTAAATATGCTATTGAAGCAAGTGAAATGAGTGAATAGTGTTACCAAAACGAGTAAAATGGAGCGAAATCTGTTTTTGAAAAGAGTGAAATATGTTATTGAAACGAGTGAAATATTTTATTGAAAAATTTAAACCAATCAAAATATATCCAAAAATGATCTTGTTCTAAAGGTCCTTTTGCGAGGAGTTCAAATATATGAAAAGTTCCGAAATCAAAATATTAGTTTAAAAGATGTAAATGACTTAAGTTAGGAAAGGTGAAATAAAAGAGATGAATTTGTTTGGGGGAGAGAAGAGAGAAGAGAGAGTGCACATGCCGATGTGACACCATGTGTACCAGCTGATGTGCATGGCGATGTGTGGTTGAGATTTGGGTTGTGCGCGCATCTGACAAAAAAGTCAGCTTCAGAATATAGCACAATGAAGGAGCATCAGAAACAGGGAGTAGATCATTTTGCACAAGGGGCACAAAATCAACAGCCACTTTGGATGAAGAGCAAGCTTCAACAGAAAATGCAGGGTGAAAGTTAGGAGCAGAAGTTTCCATCACTCCCTTTTTAGATTCAGATGGAACATTAACAGATCTTTTCGGTGTTCGCGAACGTCTTTAACTCTTCGCGCAATTCCTCAACTTGGAACCTGTAAATTTAACAGTGCTCTTGGGAGAACGATATGATTATTTAGGATAACGAAAATGTATGACAGCCCCTGGGTACCACTACACCCTCATGAACAGTACATTAAAAAATGAAAAAAATCTGAAACTTTGGAGGATCAAACATGATCAAAATTTTGACGTTCTTGCAAAGTTTCTGCCACAGATAACATTTGAGGAGCCCCCACCAGAAAAACAAAATCACTGCTCATAAGTGCACATAAACTTTGAACACTGATGCTATTTCTTTAGCTAGGTGAGGTCTCCTCGAATGTTACTTGTGGCTGAAACTTTGCAAGAACATCGAATGTTTGATCATCTTTGGTCCCCCAGAGTTTTAGGTTTTTATTTTATTTCACTTTCAACTGTTTACTAATTTCTGTTCATAGAAGGTGTAGGGCACCCATGTGTTGAAAGTCCTGTCTTGAGGAAAATTATCAAAGCTAGCTGCTCGTATTCTTTCTTCCAGACTGTATCTATTTCTTGCCAAAATTATGCTAGGAAAACTTGTATATCTGCTTTCACCTAAATCAATACCTGAAGAAATAATCAGCTGTTCAAAAAATGTGTATACTCTCTAAAATTCTTATCCAGCGGGAATAAAATGGAACCAGTGTGCTAACCTATTCTACAATCTGAAAATCACATGCGATCGAGCTACATCCTCCAAAACTAACACCCCAAATCCAAGAACCTGCTGCGCTTCTCGTCGCCGGAGCTCGGCAGCCGCGGCTGCTGCTGCTGCCGCGACGACGATGTCCTGCCGCCGCCACCGAGCCCGAGCTTCCGGAACAACCTACTCAGCGCTCCCTTGGGCTTCCCTAGCCGGTGCATCTCCTGCCGCATGCTGGAGCACTCCCCCTCCAGGCCCACCACCCTCTGCCGGATCTCGTGCACGCTCATCGCTGACGCCGGCTCGCTGCTGCTCCCGGGTGTGTACACCTCGACCTCTTCGTTGTCGTTGTTCTCCGACCCCGTGCCGAAGTCCACCTCGCCGGTCCGGCTCTTCCTCGGGCGGGAGCTCCTTGGGGAGCCCTGGTCGGCGGCGGCGGCGGCGGCGTTGTTGTCGCCGACGAAGAACCAGCTGGCCACCGTGGTGCGCAGCCGCAGCTGCTCAAAGAAGAGCACCTGCACCACCACCCGCAGCGGCAGCCGCTCGTTCTGCGCCGCGTGCGTGCACGCCTCCAGCGACAGCTTCTGGCAGTTCATCAGCCGGCACAGCTGCTCCCGCTCCGACTCCGTCAGCCACGGGTGCGCCTGCCATGACAGAGAGGTATATCAAACGCAAGCTCAAGAACATACATTAATTCATGGCCGCCGCCGGCCATTACCTACCTTGATGAAGATGTCGATGGCGCGGTAGAGGCCGTCGTCGAGGGACCGGGCATAGTCAGGGACGAGCGCCACGATTTGCTGGAACTGGGAGCACTTGAGGTTGGCGTCCGTGCCGACCTCGGCGAGGTACCCGTCGACGAGCTTGGCTACCGTGCTGGCTGGCATGAGCTCGCCGGGCGGGGCCTCGTCCGCCGTGATCTCCGGCAAGTGGTCGGCGTACGCCTTCGTGTTGGACAGCAGGAACTGCTCCAGCATGCGCTGCATGCAGTCCACGTCGTAGAGCGTGTCCGTGGAGTAGCTGGCGTTAGGGATCAGGAGGTCCTCCAGCGCCGCCTCCTCCAGCTGCTCGCCGGCCCGCTTCTCCAGCGCGTCACGGCATGCCGCTCCGGCGTGCAGGACCGTCGCCGTGCGGAGCATGCCTAGCAGGAACCTTGTCGTCGTGACGCCCTTCTCGGCTGGGAGCAGCGCCACGATCTCCTCCAGAAGCACCCGCTGCTCGCCGACCACGTCGTCAGACGACGTGGTGTCGGACGCGCCGCCGCCGCCGACGATGTCACGCCGGTTGAGGCCGGAAAGGTGCCGCCTGGCGTAATGCGCGAGCGAGCCGGCGATGCCCTCGGGGCTCATGCCCCTGGACCGCATCTCGGAGATGAGCCGCTTGTACAGGGGCAGCCGGAGCGACGACGCCTGCCTGTACCACCACCCAGCGCCCGGCGACCGCGGCTTCCCGTAGGTGCTGATCCCGTTCCACATGACGGGTGGCGCCGCGGCATCGACGCACCTCGCCGTGTAGTTCTCGACCATGGGCCAGCCGAAGAGCGTCGGGTCGGCGCACGCCTTGGCCGCCAGCGACTCGATGCACCGGGGCGCAAGGAGAAGGTCCTCGGCGAGCTGCCGCACGCCGTCGTCGCCGTCGTCGCAGGCCTGCAGCGCGCGCACGGCGGCGTCCCAGCTGCCGAGCACGGCGCGGACGAAGAAGGCCTCGGCGTGGGCGGCGAGGTTGCCCTCACCGGCCATGCCCAGGCGCTCGGCCGCGCAGCGCACGGGGACGACGTTGGCCGCGTTGAGCTCGAATTGGATATCGTAGCAGAACTTGGCGGCGAGACCGAAGGCCGCCGCGCCGCCCGGGAGGTCGTCGAGCTGCACGGTGCAAGGCTTGCCGCCGTCTTGTTGGTCGTCGGAAGAGGTGGTGGACTTGGCGATGAGCTTCTGCAGCGTGGTGCTCCGGCTGATTAAGGGGAACTGGATGGAAATACAGAGGCAAGTTATTTTGCTGCATGCTGTCAGTACAGTAAATACGAAAGAATCAACAATGTACAAGTGCAGCAAGCAAATTACTACAGGTAAGTGAAAGAGATGGCAAATTTCAGTTGTGAGCAGCACTTTCGTTCAAGTCATAATCATCCATGGAGGGCTATAACTACTGCATGTAGATGGATAGTATTTCCAAATGTTGAGCATGATGCGACAATTTGACACCGGATTCCAGAATCGCCGGAACAGAGGAACAGAGAAATTGCTTTGTTGAGGGATGTACGACAGAGATGTAGAGAGCAAAACAACCGTACGTACGTACCTTGTGAAGATGGAAGGAAATGTGCCCAATCTCGACGACCACATCGCTCGCAAGCTCGGTCAAGCAAACCCTGCAAGAACGGCAAGGAAGGCACTGTGATTTGTGAACCAAGATCAACAACATACTACTGTAGTACTCTGTAATGCTGTTGTCTTGAACCGTGTTTCGGATTGCACAAGTGCAGGAAAGGCATCTGCTGAAGGTTATGTGCTGTTTCGCTCCTGAATAATCTGAAAGTTTCTCCTGACAAATGGCTATTGAAATCTTCCTCTCATTCGTCACTAGTACCTTGCACTCCTACATCACTTCTGCAAGGTGTTCACTCAGATTGGGTCAGGTGGCGGATATGACCAGCTCACACGAGATCTCACCGCCAACTAAGGAACAAATCCCTCTCACCAAATGCAGCAACGGAATTTCTAAATATATAGGAAGAGATAATTCGAAAGAGGCTGGTGTAATCCATCGCTTGATCAATGCAAGTAGAAGTTGGGAGAGAGAGATGAGAGACGCAGGGGAAATTGATCATATATATCAACAAGGTGATGTGATGTGATGAGGAGGGAGGTACCAGGAATTAGGGTCCCGGAGCTGGAAGCAGTCGGGCGATTTGGATCCGAGAACCCTCGTCGTCGCCGCCATAGCTCCTCAATCAGTCAGTCAGTGGATCACTGTGTCGATCGATCGCATTTGGGAGTGGGGATCCGGCCGGCCGGGAGACGCCGCGACGAGATCGGAGAAAGGGAGAGGAAAAGGAAAACCAAGAGAGAAGACGAGACGAACGAACCGAACGCCATGCATGTGCGGGACGAACCCGTGGAGGTCGCCCCCGCCTGGTCAGCGGGAGCTCCACGCCCGCGCCGACAGGTGGCCCCGCCCGCCCGCCCGCGCCATCCAGAGAACGGCCCCGCCTACTTCCGCGCAAACCCAAACCCAAGCTGCTTCGCCCTGTAGACATGAACTTTGACACCTTCGCACAAAGCGCCAATCACACACAACTCACAAAACGCCATAAGACAAGACAAGAAGGAAAACTGCAGTCAAGACAAAGAGTTCGCCGAGCTCGATGCGGCTCCATCGCTGATATACAACTTTCCGGACCTCTAAAGCAACTTAACGAATGCGAAGTTTCTGCTGTTGACAAAATTTAGCCGAGGCAGCACCCCGGACGCTCCATCGAACTCCATACATGGCACCCCCGCTCGACGATGATGTCGGAGGAGGAAAGTATACCTGCTATCCGCCAATCATGAGCCCAACACATGATCCACAGTCTTTCAATTGGCACCGACGCAAACAACGTCATAGTTAGGATCCAGGCACCCCGGGCTGCCGCCCGGGTCGTGGCGCCGTGGTTCTTTACTGACTGTACCATGAGATGACACTATTCAGCACTATAGCAGTCGTTCGGCCTAGGGCTTGCCCGCGGCTTGGCCCGATCCTGGCTACGCCACTGGATGCAAACGCTCCTTTGCTACCTCCTCGGCTAGATGCACAATGGAGGTTCATATATTCATGGATTCATATGTTCACTAGGTGCAACCATTCCTCAAGAAATTTGTTTGCAGCCATCAACACTAGTAGAGTACTCGTGCGCTGCTACGGGCTACAATGATACAAATAAATTAAAGAAATGATTAAGGCCGTCTTCAAGGTCGAAGCTCATATCTTCCTCATACGCTCCGTTTATGTTCGGATATCGAACATGCACCCAGTAGGCTCCCCAAAACCCAATCGTCTGGATAGTCAGGACTCCATCAAATCTAACCCATATATATGGGAGAAGTATGTTCTTCCAAACTATTCGCCATGTTATCACTAACACGGGTCCCAACATAAAAAACCCACCCCACAACTCACCCTTTCCTTTTGCTGCCGGAACCTCCCCTTCCCGCTCGATTCCCCGTCGTAGCGGGATATTTCTTGTGTTGGTGCTTTCATTGAGAGTTCCTCTATGCCGTCACCGATAGGAAGGATGCCTCCTCCCGTCTTCAAGGACGGTATTTTCACCAAAGGAGCCTTGGCCGCCGGCCAAACTGTCCGGCTAGGTGGTTTTCTTATGACCGCCTATCCGGCCACGGCTTCGACAATGACCTCTCAAGTCGTCAAAAGCAATCTTCACGTCAGCTTGGAATTCGCCTAGCGGCTGGATCCAATAGAGCTCTCGTCCGTAAACGAGCTCTTGGATCGCATCGCCGCCCTGGGAGTCGCTACAGACTACAATCAGATTGGGCTTAAAACCGATATGAGAGAGATTAACTCTCCCCAGGTCACCCACCATGTTGCTGTGGTAGAGGAACAATGCGACGATTCTTCCCCTGTATTGAAAACTAGTCATGTCCGGGCTGCCGAACCCTCCATGCCGGATCCCCGCGGAGGGACGGATTTCGATCAAGCACTGAACCTAAAGTCAGGCATTGGACCGGACTCATCGGACAATGTTCCACTTTCCAAACTTCCAAATTCGGAAACTTCTCGGCCTTTGAGCCTTGAGATGGGTAGGGTTCCGGACTCAATTCCACCCACCCGCCCAGACATATGCGATCTATCTCTAATTCGGCAAGAGCCCACTGAAACAGTACATCATTACTGGGCCAGATTCCTCCTGATTATGGACAGGATAAAGGATTGCCGAGAGGAAAACGCAATCTCAATCTTTTGAAATAATTGCACGGACGAGGGAATCTTGAACGCCATCAGCCGTCGTGAAGTTACACGCTTCGTCGACCTGGCGTCCATAGTACGAAAGTACTGTGCGATGGAGAGTTTCCGGAAAACCGAAATTAAGTTTTGGGACAATCCGGCCCCGAATACAACCCCAGTCCGCAACAAAAGGGTGCATTTCACTCAGGCACCGAGTACAAAAACCAAAAAGCAAAAACCCCATAAAGGGCATGGAACCGTACTGGAGGGGTGGCTTAGCGGACCCTGTAAAATTCACAGTACAGAGGGCGCCACCCCAACACATAGCCTTCGAGCATGTTGGATATTACGATAGGTGGCCAAAAGTGGCAAGAAGCTTCTAGCCCCGGAAAACCACTCCAACGATACCGGTACGGTATCAACAGTCTTTGAGACCTTCGCATCAAATAACATGCGGAAACGAACAATCCGCAGCCTCGCCGAAGTCTACCAAGTAGCAACAACAAATCCATGGAGCGACACAGCCATCACCTTCAATGCCAACGACGAACCTAAATTCCGAACAGCCCGAGCACCAGCCGCACTGGTACTTAGTCCAATAGTGAACGGCTTTCGACTTACAAAGGTCCTCATGGATGGCGGCAGCGGATTAAACCTCATCTACGAGGAAACTCTTCAAAAAATGGAAATAGACTGGAGCCGCATTGAGCGAAGCAGCACAACCTTCAGAGGAATAATCCCTAGCCGGGAAGCGCGCTGCACCGGAAAAATCACACTCGATGTGGTGTTCGGCTCGCCGGACAATTACAGATCCGAAAAAGTCACGTTCCAAGTGGCCCCGTTCAACAGCGGATGTCACGCTATATTAGGACGAGAGGCATTCACAATTTTTCAAGCCATACCCCATTACGGGTACATGAAGCTCAAAATGCCTGGGCCCGGCGGAATAATCACTCTCGTTAGTGATCCGGACATAGCACTCCGCGCCGAGAACAAGACAGCCGCATTAGCCCTGGAGGCACTATCCGAAGCCCTAGCGGCAGAAGAACTTACCGCGCTACGCTCTACTGTGAATAGAGACGATGTGATACTCGATAAGAGATCCAAGTCCGCCTCCTTTAAACCAGCGGACGAAATAATAAAATTCCAGGTCCATCCAATGGACCCAACAAAGACGGCTTCCATCGGGGCACAGTTGAACCCTGATGTAGACGCCACACTGCGAGAATTCCTTCGGGAAAATTGGGACATTTTCGCCTGGCACCCTTCGGATATGCCCGGAATCCCACGCAGATTGGCAGAACACAGCCTAAATATCCTAAAAGGATTCAAGCCAGTCAAACAGGCTCTTCGACGATTTTCCGAACACAAAAGACAGGCAATGGGAGAAGAGTTAGCCAAACTATTGGAAGCCGGATTCATTAGAGATATCAAACATCCGGATTGGCTAGCAAACCTGGTAATGGTACCAAAGAAGGACAAATCCTGGCGCCTATGTGTCGGTTTTAAAGACCTCAACAAGGCCTACCCAAAGGATCCCTTCCCCCTCCCCCGCATCGACCAGATAATCGATGCTACCGCAGGACACGATTCACTGTGCTTCCTCGATGCATACTCCGGCTACCATCAAATCAAGATGGCGGAAGCAGACCAAGCCGCAACGGCATTCATCACCCCATATGGACCATTCTGCTTCAACACGATGCCCTTCGGACTTAAAAACACCGGCGCAACATATCAGCGCATGATTCAAACATGCCTGGCCACCCAGATCGGCAAAACAGTAGAGGCATACGTAGACGACGTAGTCGTCAAAACCAAACACGTCGAAACTCTAGTAGACGACTTGAGGCTCACATTCGACAACCTCAGAGCATATGACATCAAGCTGAATCCGGAAAAATGCGTTTTCGGCGTACCAGCCGGAAAGCCTAGGCTTAATTGTATCCGGTAGAGGAATTGAAGCAAACCCGGCCAAAATCCGAGCCCTGTCACAGCTAGATGTTCCAAAAGACCTCAAACAAATACAAAAATTGACTGGATGCGTGGCGGCTCTAAGCCGCTTTATCTCCCGCCTAGGAGAAAAGGCATTGCCCCTCTATCGCCTCCTTAGGCGCACCGAACACTTCGAGTGGACGGATGCTGCCACTGCCGGACTCGAAGAAATAAAAGCCATATTGGCAACAAATCCGGTCCTGGCTGCGCCCAACCTGGGCGAACCAATGTTGTTATAAATCGCGGCAACACATCAAGTTGTAAGCGCGGTACTCGTCGTCGAACAAGAGACAGAAGGGCATAAATTCCCTCTTCAAAAACCAGTGTACTACATATCCACTGTGTTAACCCCTTGCAAGTCCCGTTACCCGCACTATCAAAAGATAGTGTATGCGGTGTTCATGGCATCCCGGAAGCTCCGACACTACTTTCAAGAGTGTTCGATAACAGTGGCCTCCAAAGTACCCCTCAACGACATTATAAACAACCGCGACGCGACGGGCAGGATTGCAAAATGGGCCATTGAGCTCTTACCATTCGATATAACTTACAAACCTCGGCGAGCTATAAAGTCACAAGTTTTGGCTGACTTCGTCGCTGAATGGACCGAAGCCGAACTCCCTAAAGAGTACGACGCATACTCCAATTGGATTATGCACTTCGACGGCTCTAAAATGTTGGCCGGATTGGGGGCTGGCGTCGTATTGACGTCCCCAACCGGGGACACAGTCCAATACGTACTTCAGATAATGTACACGGACTCCAACAACGCAGCCGAATACGAGGCCCTTTTACATGGCCTCCGGATGGCAATCTCCATGGGCATTCAACGCCTGGAGGTGCGCGGGGATTCAAACCTTGCAATATCCCAAATAAATGGAGACTTTGATGCCAAGGATCCGAAAATGGCAGCATATCGTAATGCTGTCCTAAAAATGTCAGCTCGGTTTGACGGACTTGAATTCCACCACGTAGCCAGGGATAATAACCAAGCGGCCGACGTATTGGCACGCATCGGCGCAAAACGTGACGCTGTCCCTCCAAACATGTTCCTGGAACGGCTATTTAAGCCATCCGTACTATGGGAAGAGGAGTCCGGAAACAACAAAACGGAAGCAGCCGCACCAACCGACACAAAGCAATCTGACATAACCGGCGATTCAGCCGACGAAATAACACCTTCAGCCCACGACATAATGGCATTAATTGCCCCATGGACAGGGCCATTCCTAGCCTACTTGCTTAGGCAGGAACTTCCCGAAGACCAAAATGAGGCCCGCTGCATAGTCCGGCAATCTATAGCCTACAAGGTCCATGAGGGAGAACTCTATAAGAAAAGCACAACCGGAGTCCTTCAACGGTGTATCTCCGAAGAAGAAGGGCGAAACCTTTTGGCTGAAATTCATGCCGGACTAGGCGGACACCACGCAGCAGCTCGGGCCCTTGTAGGAAAGGCACTCCGTACAGGATTTTATTGGCCGATGGCCCGGGCAGATGCTCAGGACTTAGTCCGAAGATGCGTCGGTTGTCAGCTCTTTGCTAATCAGAGCCATATGCCACCCACCGCCCTCAAAACTATACCCATTACCTGGCCGTTCGCGGTCTGGGGGCTTGACATGGTCGGACCCCTTAAAGGGGGAACCCACAAGCAAAGGTACCTATTGGTCATGGTGGATAAATTCACCAAATGGATAGAGGCCAAGCCAGTTAAAACGGCAGAGTCCGGACCAGTGATAGACTTCATATCCGGGGTAGTACACCGTTATGGTGTCCCCCACAGCATCATCACCGATAACGGCATGAACTTCACGGTCGACGAGGTTAAATCATGGTGCAAAAATATGGGCATTAAGCTCGATTACGCTTCAGTCTATCATCCTCAAACCAACGGTCAAGTGGAACGAGCGAACGGTCTACTAATGAGCGGCACCAAACCCAGACTAGTGCGGTCACTTACGAAATCTGACACGCACTGGGTAGAGGAGCTAGACTCCATACTCTGGGGGCTGTGGACAACGCCCAACCGTACTACCAGATTCACACCATTCTTTATGGTATACGGCGCAGAGGTAGTTCTGCCCTGTGACATCATTCATGACTCACCTCGAGTGCGCATGTACAAAGAAAGAGAAGCCGAGCTGGATCGGCAGGACAGCTTGGACGTATTGGAGGAAGAACGCAACGTCACCAAGGCTCGTTCTGCATTCTATCAGCAGCAGGCTCGAAGATATCAAAGCAGAGAAGTACGGGCCAAGACTTACAACGTTGGCGAACTAGTTCTACGCCTGCCGGACAAGAAAAAGGACAAACTCAAGCCCAAATGGGAGGGCCCTTTCATTATCGATCAAGTCCTGACCGGCGGAGCGTACCGTCTACGAAATGTGTCAGACAACCCATGGAACGCAGCCCGCCTCCGAAGATTCTATGCCTAGCGCCGGACTAAGAGTTCGTCCCCTTCCCCCGTCCAAACTTTTACACTTCAGATGTCTTTTGTTTCCCTTTCTTCCCTCAACCCTTTCCTAAAAAAGCCCTTAAGGGCCTACTTGCGCATTGATCGGACACACTTGATGTGCTATCCGCACTTATTATACCTGGGGGCTTCTTTACCAGAAGCTTTATTCTAAGGGCTTCATGCCCAGCACATGTGTCAAGCTTCCACATGTACCTTTTACTCACCATTATATGCATCGATATGACTTAAGTTTTGGCCAAGCTGGGTTGCCTGGCTCCTGTGCTTACCCCTACGTTCCCGATTGTTCGGCTAGGAGGTAAAGGGAGCACCTCTGCGATTGTTACTGCCGGGTCAGCCGGATGTGTACCTCAGACTGGGTGAAGCCGAAAGCTAGCGTTCTTAAGGGAATATTCGGTCGGTGATTTGAAAGATGATCTTTTTTTACCTACTTATTTATCTTCCCCCAGATGTTTTTCTGCTCTTTTCGCAGTCCGGACATGCACTTTAGGGCATGCCTCCCAGGGAAAGGAACCCTTAACGGAAATATTCTCCCTGGAAGATGTTTCTTACTAACCATGTAATATAACATTGGCCACTTGTCTGATAAAGCACTCATGACCCCTACGCCTGGTCTCCATGCATACCCCGGTTGTTTCTTAACCGAGAAGGTATTCGGACACACTCCGGACTCTAGGGTCCCGAGGTTGAAGCGAAAATGTCGGCAAAGACAAACGATCTACAATCCGGCTAGAAGGCATTTTACATGTCATTTTCAAATACATTGTCAAATCTATTGATTGTATTCCTCCTCAATCCCGTCTAACAGGCTGTCTAATTTACAGTCCCGTTGGGAAAATTTAGCGGCCAACTCTACTTGGCCGTATACTAAACTCACAGGGATCTCCTTCCCATCGGGCCCCACAGGTCCGACCTCGGCCATGTGGTTGGGATCCGCCTTCTTGTACCACGTCTTCACCATGGCCCAAGCCTCCCTGGCACCTTGGCGGCAGGCCGAAATCTTCCATAAACGGAAGCGCTGCCGCACTCCCTGAAGCTTCTCCGCAAGCTCCCCAAGGCCCTCGGGTAGGGGAGGGCTGGCCATAAAGCCTGGACGACGCTGCTCATGGCCTGCCGAACTCGTTCGAGCAGCTGCAACAGCTCGGGAAGTTGATCACCCGTTAATACGGGCATCTCCTCCGCAGGGCGACCTGTAAGTGTACCTACAAGACATATTTTGTCAATTGACTTCCTCGCCGAACTCTTCTTTTCAAAGGAGTCCGCTCAAGCACTTACTATAGATGCCGCGACGAAGTCGCTCTGTCTCCTTAACGGAGCCGGACAGCTCGGCCCGAACACCTTTCAGCTCTTCTCCGAGCTGGGCGTGGGCATCCTGGAGCTTGTTCCTTTCCTGCTGCGCCCTATTCAGCACCCTCTCGCCGGCCTTCAGGTGGCGCAGTAGTTCTTGCCTATCCGGATCTTGTCCGGCGGCACCTGCAACGTCATTATTAGACTTGCGCGCACGCCGCACACCACTTATCTTTTTAAAATAATGTGTTACCAGGAGGGGTCTCTGTGTTTCCTCCCGCGGCAGCAAGTGCGGCCTCGAGTTGGGCCTTGCACTCTTGCAGCTCCTGAGACAGTTGGGCATTCTTCTCCGTAAGATCTTGCGTTTCAAATGATCCTTAAATCAGTTAATATAACTACTTTAAGTCTCGGGGGCTACTGGCATATACAGCTATTAAATTCTCTTACCCGTATGTCTTTTACATACTGCTCCGTGGCTCTGGTAAAACCATCTTGAGCAGCACGGAGGTGCGCGTCCCCCGCGTTAAAGTCATTCAACGCCTCAGGGGAGAAGCACGCGTCACGAAATACTGTCCGGCGGCGCCTGTGGTTCATTGCGCTCTCCACCTCTGACTTGGTGGCGGACAGTCTGTCGGCATCCTACGTTGGAGGAGTGTCCGGCTCGCGCCTTGCGCTCGCCTGCCCCTCCAGACCAGGTGCTGGAGCCTGGCTGGTAGAGGTCGGATTGGCAACCTCTACACCCGTAGCCCGGCGGGCGCTTTTTCTCCTACAAAAGTCATGAGCACTCAAACGCTTCCTAGGAACGTTGCTCCAAATAATTAACTGTGAGCTATACCTTTGCGGTGACGTTTCAGTCCGCGCCACGCTCCTCTTCCGCCTACTGGTCCGGACTGGCCCTTGTTGGTCAGCCGCCGCGGGCTCGGCTTCCCGCCTTGAAGGCGCTTCCTGCAAAACACCATCGTATGCGAAGGTCAGAAACGAGCAAGGAAGATATAATGGTGTCGGGACTTCGGTCACAATCACCTGGGAAGCCGGATATAGTCCGGGGTAGTCAACCGTAATGGCGACTAAAGCATTATCCATGCTAAGCTGGTGGAACACCCCGTCGATTAGCTCCACCTTTATGTCCGGATCCTCTTTGGAGGCCGGATCCTGGGATCTCTCTGGATCCTCGGGTTGCGGAGCCGGACTTAACATGTCCTCCACAACCCGACGCAGCTCCTGCGTTGAAAACATGATATAAGAAATTTAAACTTTGGAGGCATCGGTCGGGCCCTTAAAGTGTTCGCTTACCCAACGCTGAGGGTTATTCATGGAGAACCCATTCAACGGGTTCGTCTGGAGAAAGTCCTCCTTCTCCCCCTTGTACAGGCTAGACAGGATCTTCACCAGATCCTCGGCCGAATCCGGTCCTTTGCGGCCATGACGGGTAGCATCGTCTTCCCCGTTGAGATCCCACATGGGGTGGCCCCTGTATTGCAGCGGCTGCACCCCCCGCGTAATGCATGTTGCCATGACTCCAATCATGGTCAACCCGGAATGGGCTAGTAAACTTATCCGGCCCATCAAATAATGGACGCTCTTGTCTTTCTCCAGTTGGGGGCTCCGCGGGCGCCAACTAAGGCGTTTCTTCAAAGGAGCATTACTGAACTCCGGGAGGCCGATCCGAACAGGGTCCGGCAGCGGAGCGTCTTCTATGTAAAACCATTCCGAAGGCCAGTCTTCGGTCGCCTTCTTAGGGGTTCCGGATGGATATCCGGTCCCGGCAATGCGCCGTATTTCGGCGCCGCCCACTTGATATATGGACCCCTCGTGAGAGCGGGGTACAAGGCAGAACAACCTCTTCCAAAGTGCAAAATGGGGCTCGATGCCCAGAAATAGCTCGCAAAGAGCTACGAAGCCCGCGATATGCAGGATAGAGGTGGGCGTGAGGTGATGGAGCTGGAGTCCGTAGAACTCCAGGAGCCCACGGAGGAACGGATGTATAGGAAATCCGAGTCCCCTTATCAGATAGGGGACGAAGCATACCCGCTCCCCTTTGTTGGGACTTGGGGTAGCCTCCGCTTGCTTCCCTCCTTGGTAGGTGGCCAACCCGGCTCGAACCGGGACCATGAAGGCCGGAGGGAGATATCCCTTTGCTTGGAGCGTCACCAGCTCGTTGTGCGGGACAGAGCATCTGCGCCAGTCTCCTGGCAGTGGGCTGGGAGCGCGAGAGGAGGAGCCGCGTCGACGGTCCATGATGGAATGGATTTTTTGTCAGAGGCGCTCTAATGAGTACTCGCGGAAGGAAGATGGTGTGATTTGGATCTGGATTCTTGCCTCTCTTATAGGCAGAGTATTTGCACAGCCAAGGGGTAAAACATAAAAGATACATTGGCTTTTCGCATTCATGCGACGCGTGGAAGATGGCCATTATTGGGCGTGGAAGCCAAGAAGCGCAACATTGATAAGGAAGCCGGACACTGTTCGGCAAACACACGGAATTTGGAGGAGAACCCGCCTTGCAACGCCGAAGACTATATACGCGCTGGACTTATCGTCATTGAAGCCTGGTTCGGGGGCTACTGAGGGAGTCCTGGACTAGGGGGTGTCCGGACAGCCGGACTATCATCGTCCGCCGGACTTCAAGACTACGAAGATACAAGATTGAAGACTCCGTCCCGTGTCCGGATGGGACTTTCCTTGGCGTGGAAGGCAAGCTTGGCGATACGAATATGTAGATCTCCTACCATTGTAACCGACTCTGTGTAACCCTAGCCCTCTCCAGTGTCTATATAAACCGGAGGGTTTTAGTCTGTAGGACACAACAACCATTACAAAAATCATACCATAGGCTAGCTTATAGGGTTTAGCCTCCTTGATCTCGTGGTAGATCCACTCTTGTACTACCCATATCATCAATATCAATCAAGCAGGAGTAGGGTTTTACCTCCATCGAGAGGGCCCGAACCTGGGTAAAAACATCGTGTCCCTTGTCTCCTGTTACCATCCGCCTAGATCCGCCGTTTTTGACACCGACAGTATTGCAATCCGGTTTTTGTTGGCCCACTCTCTTCAAGGATGCCCGTAAGTTTGTTTTGTCTTGTGATGAATGTCAAAGAATTGGTAATATTAGTGGACGTCAAGAAATGCCTATGAATTATTCACTTGTTATCGAACCATTTGATGTTTGGGGCTTTGATTATATGGGACCTTTTCCTGCCTCTAATGGATATACGCATATTTTAGTTGCTGTTGATTACGTTACTAAGTGGGTAGAAGCTATTCCAACTAGTAGTGCTGATCATAACACCTCTATTAAAATGCTTAAGGAAGTTATTTTTCCAAGGTCTGGAGTCCCTAGATATTTAATGACTGATGGTGGTTCACACTTTATTCATGGTGCTTTCCGTAAAATGCTTGCTAAATATGACGTTAATCATAGAATTGCATCTCCATATCACCCGCAGTCTAGTGGTCAAGTAGAATTGAGTAATAGAGAGCTCAAATTAATTTTGCAAAAGACTGTTAATAGGTCTAGGAAGAATTGGTCCAAGAAACTGGATGACACATTATGGGCCTATAGAACTGCATATAAGAATCCTATGGGTATGTCTCCGTATAAAATGGTTTATGGAAAAGCATGTCACTTACCTCTCTAACTAGAACATAAGGCATATTGGGATATTAAAGAGCTCAACTATGATTCCAAACTTGCCGGTGAGAAGAGGTTATTTGATATTAGCTCACTTGATGAATGGAGAACCCAAGCTTATGAAAATGCCAAGTTGTTTAAAGAAAAAGTTAAAAGATGGCATGACAAAAGGATACAAAAGCGTGAGTTTAATGTAGGTGATTATGTATTGCTATACAACTCTCGTTTAAGATTTTTTGTAGGAAAACTTCTCTCCAAATGGGAAGGTCCCTACGTTATCGAGGAGGTCTATCGTTCCGGTGCCAAAAAAATCAATAACTTCGAAGGCACAAATCCTAAGGTGGTAAACGGTCAAAGGATCAAACACTATATCTCAGGTAATCCTATAAATGTTGAAACCAATATTATTGAAATCGTAACCCCTGAGGAATACATAAGGGACACTTTGACTCTGAAAAGGAATAGGTATGTGGTACGGTAAGTAAACTGACTCCAAAACAATTTTTAAGGCAATATTTCTCCGTTTTGGAATACTTAGAAAAATAGAAAAATAAGTGGCAGTCCGGGAAGGACACGAGGCCTCCACGAGAGGGTGGTGGGCGCGCCCTACCCCCCTACCTCGTGAGCACCTCGTGTGCCCTCCGGACTCCATTTTCTTGCACGACACGTATTTTGGTCGGTAAAAATTCATTATATATTCTCCCGAAGGTTTTAACTCTCGTATCATGCAAATATCCTCTGTTTCCGTTTCGAGTTATTTCCGTTGCAGATTTGGAGCACCATGACTTCTCCCTCCTCCAACAACGAAGACAAGGATGCTTGGCTATTTAAGATAGAGTTGAAAAGAGAGGAACCAGAAGAGATCAATAAGGATGAAAGGATCAAGAAGGCCATGGAGGTTCAAGCTCCGGTGGTGAAAGAAGAAGACATCCCTCAACCTTTACCTAACCTTTTCACTCCAACAGAGATTGAAGCCTTCAAGATGATTGAGTTAGCCCGCATACAGAACAAGTATCTTACATAGGAGAATATTTTGTTGAAGGATCATATTGCTGGGCTCAAGGGTTATCCGCAAGTTGGAGGAACTTTTACGCTCGATGTGCGATTATCCACCGTCATCATCACCACCTCCATCACCCCTGAAGATATAATCACATGGGTATGGGCACTCCCCTTGGCAACTGCCAAGCTTGGGGGAGGTGCCCTGGTATCGTATCATCATCACAACTCCTATCTTTATCGTTTTTCTTAGTTCGATCCTATCGGTAGTATCTTGATTTAGTAGAATAAATTCATGGCATGATCTAGTTTTGAGTTTTGCTTTATGACCCTTCTTTGTAATCGAGTCCGTGAGCTATATAATAAAGATTAGTGTTGAGTCAAGGGCTTGATTATTTTGCCATGATCTTGGGTGAATAAAAGAAAAGAAGAAAAAGAATAAAATGAATCAAAGAGTTCATATTGATCTTATTGAAAGTAATGACTTCACATAGAAAGAGTATGATGATTAAAAGTTGTTGGGAGTTGGCAAATATAGCTTTGGTCATCGTGGCAATTAATAGGAAGTAATAAGGAAAGAGAGGTTTCACATATAGATATATTATCATTGACATCTTTTATGATTGGGAGCACTCATTAAAATATGACATGCTAAAGAGCTGAGGTTGGACAAGGAAGACAACATAATGAGTTATGTTTTCTTACATCTGAGATAAAGTATGTTGTCATGGATCCTCTAACATGTTGAGCTTGCCTTTCCCACTCATGCTAGCCAAATTCTCAGCACCAAGTAGCAATACTACTTGTGCTTCCAAACACCCTTAAACCAGTTTTGCCATGAGAGTCCACCATATCTACCTATGGATTGAGTAAGATCCTTCAAGTAAGTTGTCACCGGTGCAAGCAATAAAAATTGCTCTCTAAATATGCATGAATTATTAGTGCAGAGAAATAAGATTTGTACGAACTTGTTGTGGACGTAATAAAAGCGACGGACTGCATAATAAAGGTCCACACACAAGGGGCAATATAAAGTGACGTTCTTTTGCATTAAGATTTTGTGCATCAACCCTAAACGAGCATGACAACCTCTGCTTCCCTCTGCGAAGGGCCTATCTTTTATTATTATCCTCTACCTTATGCAAGAGTCATGGTGATCTTTACCTTTCCTTTTTCATTTTATCCTTTGGCAACCTCAGCATGTTGGAAAGAACGTGATATATCTTATATATATCTAATTGGATGTAGGGGAGCATGAGTTATTATTGTTGAGATTACCCTTGAGGTAAAAGGTTGTGGGGCAAAACTATAAGCCCCTATCTTTCTCTGTGTCCGATTAAAACTCCGTAACCACAAGTATTGCGTGAGTGTTATCAATTATGAAGGACTAAGTGATAGTTGAGTATGTGGACTTGCTTTTAAGCTCTAACATAGACTCTTTCCGATGTTATGATAAATTGCAATTGCTTCAATGACTGAGGTTATAATTTGTTGGTACTCAATAAGCTTTCTGATTCATACTTTTGCTTTGTGAAAAGATCATCACTTGAACATAAGTAATCATATGATAAAATCTATATATGTTGCTGTTATGGAAATAATCATGATGCCTTCATGTCCGTATTTTATTTTTATCGACGCCTCTACCTCTAAACATGAGGACATATTTATTGTTATAGGCTTTTCGCTTGAGGACAAGCGAGGTCTAAGCTTGGGGGAGTTGATACGTCCATTTTGCATCATGCTTTTATGTCAATAATTATTGCATTATGGGCTGTTATTTCAAGTTATGTCACAATACTTATGGCTATTCTCTCTTATTTTACAAGGTTTACATGAAGAGGGAGAATGCCGGCAGCTGGAATTCTGGGCTGGAAAAGGAGCAAATATTGGAGACCTATTATGTGCAACTCCAAAAGTCCCGAAACTCCACGGAATATCCTAAAATAAATAAAGAAAAATCATCGCCAAAGTTGAAGGCCAGGGGGCCCACACCCTGCTCACGAGGGTGGCCTCCCCCCCCCCCGGGGGCGCGCCCCCTACCTCGTGGGCCCCCTGGTGGCTCTCCGACACCCATCTTCTCCTATATGAAGTCTTTCGATGAGAAAAAATAGAAAGCAACCTTTCGGGACGAGACTCTGCCGCCACGAGGCGGAACCTTGGCGGAACCAATCTAGGGCTCCGGCAGAGCTGTTCTGCCGGGGACACTTCCCTCTGGGAGAGGGAAATCATCACCATCGTCATCACCAATGCTCCTCTCATCGGGAGAGGGCAATCTCCATCAACATCTTCACCAGCACCATCTCATCTCCAAACCCTAGTTCATCTCTTGTATCCAATTCTTGTCTCCAAGTCCGGGATTGGTGCTAGTAGGTTGCTAGTAGTGTTGATTACTCCTTGTAGTTGATGCTAGTTGGTTTATTTTGTGGAAGATCATGTGTTCAGATCCTTTATGCATATTATTACCCCTCTGATTATGAACATGAATAATCTTTGTGAGTAGTTATGTTTGTTCTTGAGGACAAGGGAGAAGTCTTGCTATTAGTAGTCACGTGAATTTGGTATTCGTTCGATATTTTGATGAGATGTATGTTGTCTAGCCTCTAGTGGTGTTATGTGAACGTCGACTACATAACACTTCACCATTATTTGGGCCTAGAGGAAGGCATTGGGAAGTAATAAGTAGATGATGGGTTGCTAGAGTGACAGAAGCTTAAACCCTAGTTTATGCGTTGCTTCGTAAGGGGCTGATTTGGATCCATATGTTTCATGCTATGGTTAGGTTTACCTTAATAGTTTTTTTGTAGTTGCGGATGCTTGCAATAGAGGTTAATCATAAGTGGGATGCTTGTTCAAGTAAGAATAGCACCCAAGCACCGGTCCACCCACATATCAAATTATCAAAGTACCGAACGCGAATCATATGAGCGTGATGAAAACTAGCTTGACGATATTCCCATGTGTCCTCGGGAGCGCTTTTCCTATTATAAGAGTTTGTCCAGGCTTGTCCTTTGCTACAAAAAGGATTGGGCCATCTTGCTGCACTTTATTTACTTTTGTTACTTATTGCTCGTTACAATTTATCTTATCACAAAACTATCTGTTACTACTTATTTCAGTACTTGCAGAGAATACCTTGCTGAAAACCGCTTATCATTTCCTTCTGCTCCTTGTTGTGTTCGACACACTTACTTATCGAAAGGACTACGATAGATCCCCTATACTTGTGAGTCATCAATGCATATAGGCCAGAAAAACGCAGTCCAGTCTTTGGTCCCAACTTGTGCCTTTTGGTTATCGGCACATATGGTAGAGAACTATATGGCATGGAGTCTAAAGATTCCAGACAAGTTGGTTGACGCATATATTCATATGGCACTTAATCAGTCTGCATGCCAAGGATGCTCCATTTCAGTTGAACTACACAAAAAATTTGGGTGGTTCATTTTCTCAACCGCCTCCTTTCTCGTCTGCAATGTAGAATTTTGGCGAGATACAGGACCAAGATTAGCCAGTAAACTAGTTGGATGAAAGTAGTGGCCAAGTTGCTCAAACCTCCCTCGGCACGAGGCCACTATTTTGAGGATAAACCTACAAGCAAAGTTCAGATTGTCTGTGTTGCCTCTTATGTACTCGAAAGTTTACTCGTACAAGAACTAATTTTAGCAAGAAGTACCTCCGATTGAACACCATTTACCAGTCTGTACCCTAGGTAATTAAAGTTCATCCATGGATCATATTGGCTGTGATCTCAATCATTTGGATGCATAAACATACTGAACATGTGTATATCTGAATCTTTTTGTGAATTATGTATGAATATTGTCGAGTGATCTATCAATCATTTGGATGCATAGATATGCTGAGCTTGCGTATATATGAATCTTTTGAGTTGTTGATAGTGAATGTTGGCTATGAATATGTAACGCCCCGGATTCGTTGCGCCAGGTGTCTGCCAGTTATTCGCCGTCGTTGCCATGTCATTTGCTTGCATGTTGCACTTTGCCATGTCATCATCTGCATTTCATATCATGTCATCATGTGCATTTCATTTTGCATGCGTGTTCGTCTCATGCATCCGAGCATTTTCCCCGTTGTCTGTTTTGCAATTCGGCGCTCCTATGTCCCCCGGCGTCCCCCTTTTGCCTCTTCTCTTGTGCGGGTGTTAAACGTTCTCGGAATGGCCCGAGGTTTGCCAAGCGGCCTTGCTATAGCACCGGTAGACCGCCTGTCAAGTTTCGTGCCATTTGGAGGTCGTTTGATACTCCAACGGTTAACCGGGTAACCGTAAAGCCCTCTTTGAGTTGCAGCCCAACACCCCTTCCAAAGTGGCCCAAAACCCAGCAAACTTCCCTCCATGCTCTCGGTCGTTCGATCACGATCGCGTGGCCGAAAACCGCTCCTCATTTGGACTCTCCTAGCTCCCTCTACCTATAAATATAGCCCCTCCCCCGAAATTCACGGATGATCCCCCCGAAACCCTAGGTTTTTTCCCCTCCGCGCGCGCCGGACATGTCCGGACCGGGCCGGACACGTCCGCCGCCGCCGCCCCGGCCAATCGGGAGCCGCCGCGTGTCCTCCCGCCGCCGTCCGCGCAGCCGGCCCGCGGGGCCCGAGTCAGGCCCCTCCGGGCCTGCGCGCGCGCCGCCCCACCTCCCGCCGCTCTGCGCCGCCGCCTTCGCCGCCGGTGGCCGGGCCTCGCCACCGCCGTCCTTCGCCGCCTCCGCCGCGGTTCGCGTCGCCGCCCGGCCCGATCCGGCCAAGCCGCCGTCCCGCGGCCCCTCCGCTCGTCCGCGCCCCGAGGCGCCCGCGCCTCCCCGCTGGCGACGACCTCCACCGCCGCCCGGCCGGCCTCCTCCGCCATGCGCCCCGGCCGCCGCGCCCCGGCCCCTCGCTGCCGCCGCCCAGCCGCCTCCTCCGCCCCGCGCCGGTCCCCTCCGGTCCGGATCCGGTGGGATCCGGCCGGATCTCGCTCCGTCCGGCCGTCCCCGGCCACCTCCCGCGTTCTCCGGCGAGCCTCCCCGGTGAACCTCGGTTCCCGTGCATCCTCAGGTTGACCCGAAATATCCACTAAGTCCCGTATAGTTTTCATATTATCATGCCATCTTCATTGCATCACATCTCTGCATCCGTAGCTCCGTTTCGTGCATATAATATGTCAAATTGTTCATCTCGACGAGTAGATCATTTCATTCCATTGCATCATTTTCATTTGAGCTCATCTTGGTGTCCGAAATGCTGTTGGAGGAGTGCATGTTGATGTTAATCTGCTGAAACTGTTATAACTTGCTCATTTAA
The DNA here is from genome assembly GCA_963921465.1 of Triticum timopheevii. Taxonomy (NCBI): domain Eukaryota; kingdom Viridiplantae; phylum Streptophyta; class Magnoliopsida; order Poales; family Poaceae; genus Triticum; species Triticum timopheevii. The sequence continues at coordinate 624,372,073 of OY997264.1, read as the reverse complement.
CATTTTTGCCATGATTGATGTGTGCATCCTATGAGGTTGAGTTCTACATGAATGTTGATGTATGCCATGCCATCTTTCCAGGAGTGCCAACCATGTATTTTTGTGAGTTGTATGCTGAGTGTATCAAGCTTGCGAAGTAGGGTAGTTGCTGTTGCTGTTTTCCTGGCAGATTCTGTTATATTTTGTTGCTATGTTAACATGCTTCTACTAATCATTCTATGCATAATCTGGAGATGTTCTATAAACATGTTTTGATCTACATGTCATGCTCTATCCATTCATGCCCTTGGTTGCAATTATAGCCTGCTGGAACATGTTCATATCTTGCTCCAAAGTTGCTTCAAAATGTTGCTGTCAGCCTGTTAACATTAAGTTCACTTGTTTCCATGTGTTTTCCTAGTGATCCATGAACCCTATGAACTTGCTCTTGCCATGCTTAGCTTCATAAACATGACTTCTTGCTGTTGGTTGCCTTGCCATGCCATGTATTGCTCTGTGGTGAGTGATTCAAGCTCACGAACATGCCTACTTATTGTTGTTCCTGCCATGTTTAAATCTGTAATATAACTTGCCATGTTTACATGGGTGCCATCATATTTTCTATGCCTTTTTGGCTCATGGTCAGTAAGGGTCTTTTGATCTATGCAATTAGTAGATTCATGCCATGCCTTTGTTTGCCATGTTAAGTTCCTGTGACATGTTGTTTGATAGCTCTAAACATTGCAACCTCATATTATTTCTGCTAAAGTCTGAAACTGTTATTATTTGCGATATCTCTGTGTTTTTGAGCATGTTCTAGTTGTTTCTGGAGATAGCTCAGTGTTCATGTTTCGTTATGCTTTACCAGTACTTCATGTCCATGCCTTTTGTTATTATGTTGGGGTGCTGTAGTTTGTTGTTTTGATGCTTGTAAGATGCCTAGTTGCTGTTATGGACAGATTGTTGCTATGACTTGTATAGTGTGTGTGTGTTGCACCGTTGCTCCGTTTTGAGTGTGCTCTATATGAACTTGCTTGATTTTGCATGTAGCTTCATATTATCATGTTGCATCCTTGTTTTGGTGTGTTTTCTTGATGTTTGGGTGCATTTTGCATCAATGCCATGTTTAACTTGTTCTGCTCATATCTTCTAGACTGTAGCTCCGAATCTAATGAACTTTATATGTAACTTGACTAGAATTTCGCGTAGATCATCTTAGTGCATCTTAACTTGCTGTTTAACAACTTCAACATAATGTTTATTCAGTTCTGGACCAATTTCGAAATTTGCATATGAGGACTTACCGGAATTGTTATATGTTGTTCCCGGCCTCATTTAAACTTGCCTTGATGTGTTGTTCTTGTTTGCATTATCTTTTGCCATGAGTAGCTTCATGTAGCTTGGTCATGCATCATGCTTGTTGTGCATCATGTCTTGTTCATGTGTGGTGTGTTTACCTATGTTGTGTGCTTCTTCTTGTTAGTTCCTGTTTCGTTGCGATCGTGAGGATTCGTTCGTCTACGGTTGGTTCGGTTTCATCCGTTCGTCTTCTTCATGGACTCGTTCTTCTTCCTAGCGGGATTTCAGGAAAGATGACCGCTACCCTGGATCTCACTACTATCATTGCTATGCTAGTTGCTCCGTTCTATCGCTATGCTGCGCTACCTATTACCTGTTTATCAAGCCATCCCATATTGCCATGAACCCCTAACCTTTGACACCTTTCCTATGCAAACCACTGTTTGGCTATGTTACTGCTTTTGCTCAGCCCCTCTTATAGCGTTGCTAGCTGCAGGTGAAGTTGAAGATTTCCCCATGGTGGACAGGATTTTGGTTGGGATATCACAATATCTCTTATATTATTAATGCATCTATATACTTGGTAAAGGGTGGAAGGCTCGGCCTTATGCCTGGTGTTTTGTTCCACTCTTGCCGCCCTAGTTTCCGTCATACCGGTGTTATGTTCCCGGATTTTGCGTTCCTAACGCGGTCGGGTGATTTATGGGACCCCCCTGACAGTTCGCTTTGAATAAAACTTGTCCAGCAAGGCCCAACATTGACTTTTACCATTTGCCTCACCACCACCTACTTTCCCTTGGGAGTCGCTCTCTCGAGGGTCATCTTTATTTTAGCCCCCCCGGGCCAATGCTTGTCTAAGTGTTGGTCCAAACCGAGCGATGTCCGGCGCCCCCTGGGCAACCAGGGTCTATGCCAACCCGACGTCTGGCTCATCCGGTGTGCCCTGAGAACGAGATATGTGCAGCTCCTATCGGGATTTGTCGGCACAGCGGGAGGTCTTGCTGGTCTTGTTTTACCATTGTCGAAATGTCTTGATGTACCGGGATTCCGAGACTGATCGGGTCTTCCTGGGAGAAGGTCTATTCCTTCGTTGATCGCGAGAGCTTGTCATGGGCTAAGTTGGGACACCCCTGCAGGGTATAAACTTTCGAGAGCCGTGCCCGCGGTTATGTGGCAGATGGGAATTTGTTAATGTCCGGTTGTAGATAACTTGACACCAGATCCGAATTAAAACGCATCAACCGTGTGTGTAGCCGTGATGGTCTCTTCTCGGCGGAGTCCGGGAAGTGAACACGGTTTCTGTGTTATGTTTGACGTAAGTAGGTGTTCAGGATCACCTCTTGATCATTGCTAGCTTCACGACCGTTCCACTTGTTTCTCTTCTCGCTCTCATTTGCGTTGGTTAGCCACCATATATGCTTAGTCGCTGCTGCAACCTCACCACTTTACCCCTTCCTTTCCCTTTAAGCTTTGCTAGTCTTGATACCCATGGTAATGGGATTGCTGAGTCCTCGTGGCTCACCAGATACTTCCAAAACCAGTTTGCAGGTGCCTATGTTACCGAGCAGGTGACGCAACCAAGCTCAAGGAGGAGCTCGATGAAGATCTTGCCCTTTGTGTTGTTTCGTTCTAGTTGCTCAGTAGTGGAGCCCAGTTGGGGTCGATCGGGGACCTTTGTTGCATTTGGGGTTCTTCTTTTATTTTGGTTCCATAGTCGGACCTTGATTGTATCTGGATGTTGTAATGCTTTATTCATGTAATTGTGTGAAGTGGCGATTGTAAGCCAACTATGTATCTCTTTCCCTTATGTATTACATGGGTTGTGTGAAGATTACCTCACTTGCGACATTGCTTTCAATGCGGTTATGCCTCTAAGTCGTGCTTCGACATGTGGGAGATATAGCCGCATCGAGGGCGTTACAGAATATGAACGTGTCCTATGAACCTGAGTTTGATATGAATGTTTACCTTTTCTTTTGTATTTGTGTGTGAACTTGTTAGTATGCCTACTGTGGGGTATAAAATGCAGGTCTCTTATAAAAGTAATGATGTGTCCAATTTATGTTTTCCCTTCTAACCACATTATATATATTTATATTATTACTATTATCGTATATTTTTTAGAGACTTATATATACATAATAAAAACATCCCACGTGTTATTAACTTATAAAAGTAAATGTTTAACGGAAAATCCTAGTTGTTTTTGACTCACAGGCAAGGAAAATCCTGGTGATTGTGTACAAAAGCTTGCGAAGATTTTGAAAGACCAATTTAATAATAACGCGCTCATTTTTATTTTGAGCAATAACTCGCTAATTTCTTAATTATATAAATAAAAAATGTTCCTCTCCGGTTTATTCTTTGATATTAATTGCTCCTTCTAACACAAAATTATAAATATAACGAGCCCAACTAATACGTGTATTTCAAGGAAGTGCAAATGGGCTGGGATTTCTTAGAAAATATAAATGGGCCTAATTGACGCGAAATTATTTGTTCACCCAACCCAGCAAATGGACTGTACATTCTAGAAAACATGGGTTAAATATATGCCACATTTTTGTAGGCTGACATGTGGGCCAATAGGTCAAACCCTATGCAGGGTGTTGTCAACTTGGTCAACAAATGATTGTATCATCCACAGCCATTGGATTTATATCCAACGGCCGGCATGCACCTTCAATCTCTCGTCTTCTTCCTCCAGCGTCGCCGGGACCGCCTGGTCCGGCCTCCGGTGGCTAGCGGCTCTACTTAGCTCGCATCGCTTCAAAGCGCTACCCCACTGCCGGCCAGGCTATCCCTCCACACCTCGACACCTCCTGTTATTCTCCACAGACTACAGCCCCAGGCCGCAATAGAACCAGTTATAACCCTTCTCCTCCTCTCAATCTGCGACTCCATTGCCGCGTTTTCCCATCTCCTAGTCGTTCCCGTCTGGGGCCTCGCCGTCGTCCACCGCCTCGCTGTGTTCGGTGCGGCATGGTCAACAAACGAGAGTCATCGGAAGAGGACTGTACGTGAAGAGCCTGACGGCTGGGACCCACGAGGTCCATGGTCGCACGCAAGGAAAGTTCCTCCTTAGTATGCTGAAAAAAATGTTTCCTCCACCTGACAGCTGGGACCCGCCGGCTGTATCTTCACACGGAAGGAAGTGCCTCCTTGTTTTGCGAAAAAAATTATTCATCCCATTGACAGCTGGGACCCGTCAGATTTTGTGACTGACTTGTGGGCCTACTAAGCGGACGTGTACGCACGGCTTTGTCAACTTAATCAACAAATGATTCTAGCAGCTAGACCGTTGGATGTTAATCCAACAGCCGTGCTCCTTCTTCAACCTCTGTTCTTGCTCCTGCCTCCCGTGGGCGGCACCGCGGCTGTGCTGCCGCGCACCCGAACCAGTGAAGTTTCCCACTCCTCTCAATCTGTGACTCCACTGCCCCATCTTCCCCATCTCTGGGTCGTTCCAGTCTGGGTGCGCTCGGCACGGTGTGGTCAACATGGTCAACAACCGAGAGTCATCAAAAGAAGACTGTACGTGAGAGGCTGACAGTGGGGACACACCACGCCCATGGACGCATACATGCAACGGGACGCGGCGAGGTCAACGTGGTCAAGGAACGACTTCCATCGGAAGTATACTGTACGTGGACAGTCTCAGCTGGGTCCACGGCCGCAGCAAGTAAGTGCCTCCTTATTACGCGGAAAATACTGATTCCTCCAACTGACAGCGAGGACCCACTGGACGGGCCACCGTATTTTTCGAAAAAAACATTTGCCCCCTGACTGCTGGGACCCACCTGACGGGCCACCGTATTTCGTGAAAAAAAACGTTCCCCTCGCTGTCAGCTCAGACCCACCAGAAGTGCCTCCTTATTACGCACAAAAAGAATACTCCCCCTGCTAGCTGGGACCCACCTTGGTGGGAGGCTGACTTGTGGGCCTACTAAGTTGACGGGGACGAAGGGCTTTGTCAACTTAGTCAATATGAACGATTCTAGCTCTAGTGACTGTACTATGTCCATCCAACGGCCGTAGTGCTTCTTCAACCTCTGGTCTTCTTGCTCCAGCCGCCCAAACCAGCGCCGGTCGTGCCTCATGCTCCTGCTTCCCGTGGCCGGCTGTGCTGCCGCGGAGGCCTCACTGCCCCATACTATTCCCACCGCTGGCCATGCCCTGCGGCGACGGCAGCCTCACACCGCAGCCGAACTAGTGAACCCTCGTACTCCTCTCCGCGCGGGCTTCCACTGTCGCGTCTTCCGCGGCTCCGCGTCATCCCCTTCCAAGGCCTCGCCGTCGTCCACCGCCATGGTGCTCTCTGCGTGACGTGGTCAATGTGGTCAAGGAACGACTTCCATCGGAAGAGTACTGTACGTGGAGAGGCTGACAGCTGGGTCCACGGCCACAGCCCAGTTTTTTTGTGATTTGCCAAGTAAGTCGCTTTGTCAGGCCTATTGGGCTGCAAATCTTTCAAGACGAGGAGAGCTTTCATTCGGCTGGCCGAGAAAATGGCCCATCAGTAATGAGAAATGGGTTGTACATTTTTAAAACACATCAAACCGGCAATTAGTTTCAAATATCTTTTTTTTCATTTCGAGATTTTAAATTACATTAATTCTTATGCGTGGAGAATTTGTTGAATTTTATATTGATATACATTTATTTTTAAAATCAGTTTGAATGTGAGTCGAAATTTCAGGATTAAAAACAGTTTGGACCGTACCGAAATATGCAAAATTTTGTATAATTTTTTAACTGTGGCCACAATATGGGCTGTAATGCTAACAAAAAGAATATGGGCTTCGAAAAAAACCTTAAGAATTAGCAAATGGGCTGTAAATTATTAGAAACTAGTCGTCAACCCGTGCATTCGCACGGGCTAGTGTATATTTTATTTCATTTTGTATTTATTTATACATGGTCCTTTTGTTATTTTCTTTTATGAATTTTTCAAGTTCACACATAAAAATTTGAAATTCTATATTCAGATGCCAGATTGTTAAAAAATACTCTTATATGTCCATTTGGCAGCATATGTCATTTGATTAGTTGTACAAATGTACCATTATATATGTATAACTTGAATGTATATCTTCTCGCAAAAAGAACAACTTGAGTGTATATCATATTTACCATTATTATGAAAGCTGGCTAATCAATATTTTTCTTGGGATTCATAGGGCTACATATATATATCTAGAGTAACATTTTAGTAAAAAAATATACGTTTAACACCACTACATATATAGGTATATGCGCTACAATTTCAGTGATTTAATATAAAAAAGCCAAGAGCTATTTTTTTATACCTTATACAACTTTACGTCAGCACTTGCTAAAGACTCCACTTCTAATTTTGATGGAGATATAATGCTTACTAAAGACTTCAGCTCTAATTTTCATAGAGTTGTGTAGATCACCTAATTTAATGAGTTGACGTTGTAGGTTGTACAACCTGAGTTTTTGATATAGCTATGCTAAATAATTTATTGTTTAAAGAAAATTCAATATAGAAATTGGTCGTGTATAGATATCCTTGCATGTTTACTCGAACTCTATGCAATACTAAAAAAAATCTAATTATACATACAGTAAATAAAATATAAGTTGTTTAATACTTTCAATAATTAAATTATGAATAGTAAGTTGACATGTCATATGAGACATATACAGCTTAAGCAGAATGTTAGTACATAATTAATTAATGCAATATTCTAAACATCACCTCTATATTCTAAACATTATTTTTGTTCTAATCCTTCCTCTGTTGTTGAGATAGACAATATGCATCATATGTATTAACGTCCAGAAATGCTATACCTTCACCTTAAATAGCACAACGTTTGAGTACATTATCTGGATGTATATCAAGAGCAAGCACTAAAAATTCCACGAAACCATCTGTTTTATTATCATCACTAATTGAGAGAAATCAATTTCTTCCTGCTACTTGCAGGCCTGATCTATCTTCCCTACTATTTGCGATCAAATATGTGAACAAAATTAAACATGGACTGCACCACTCATGCTCTGTTTGAAATTATGCTGCATGCATCCTAATTTACATACTTCAAATCAAAGTTTTAAATCTGGGAAGCAACAATGTGCCTCCTCCTGCCTTGATCACTGCTTCAAATTTAACTAAAAGCCCGCCGGCGTGTGATTTTTGTCTTGGCCAAGTCCTCCATTAACCGCATCGAGTTCTTATTTATGCGACAGGAAAACTCCGCAATGTTGTGCGATCAGCCGTCAACCTTTCCACTGCTCGATGCTGCTTTCCACGAGTTGCATGCTTGCCGCTGGACATCATCACGGCTGTCGTGCGCCAATGACGTTCAGGTCTACCTCATTGATCGACTTCTTCTTCCCATGTCCAGTAGGGTAACACAAACATACTGTTGCATCAGCTTCTTATTTTGTTCATTGACGCATGCTTTCCATTCTCCTATACCTTTCCAGAAAATCCAATGAGAAATCACAAAAAGTGGAAAATAGAAACTCGGTGAGATGGCATGGGGAAGGAAAGAGACCTGGGAATCAATGGATGCATGCACGTCAACTTGTGGCGGCCATTAGAACACCATGAATCTTGAGATGGCAAGAAGTTCTAAGCAAGGTGATCAAATAGATCGGAGGCCCAACTTTTATGTTTTGTGCGGCGGCTGTGTACAGCGATCGTACAGAAGAGGAACAACCATAGCTATTTTACCGTGTGAAAAAATTTGCAGTTAGAAATTGGCTACATCAGGCCCCGTATGTTGAAGGGCTGGGACTTCCATGATGAAGGACGTGAGGGATGGGATCTGGGTGATGGAGAGAGGGGATCGGATGGGGGCAGAGGGACTACAGCCGGCGGCCGGAGTTCAGATAATGGAGATATATTTTTTTGTTTTTGTTTTGAGAGGTGAATCTCTATAATATCAAAGGGGAGCTAGGACTAATTGTGTTCTACCCGGAAGCACGTATTGTCACATATCAACAAGCGTGAATAATATTCATGAGCCTAGAAGAATTAGGAGAGATTCTTAAACGTATGTGAGATGGACTCTCACTTTTCTTAGGAAGAGATGGACTCTCACGTTGGATACAACGAAGACATGCATCTTTTTTTTTCTAAGAATAATATATGCGTCTACAAACATGTTGTTGGCCTGATCCAACAAACCTTTTTTTTATTAACGTTGGAACTGAGTTGAGTCTTGGTTACGTGTACGTTGTGTCTGTTTTTCACCGTAAGAGTTTTTTTATGCAAGTTAATTTACACCGTTATAATTCGGTCCCACAAGATTAACAGTTCCTAATTACTGATTAACATGGGAATTTGTAGGAAGTGCCTAATTAGTATAGGTATAGATAATGACAGATGGGCTGTATGCTGTTTTCCACAGATTTGAGGCTTTCCTAAAAAAAGATTGACGCACAAGCAGTGACTGTTGGATGGCCATCCAACGGCCCTCGTGCTTCTTCAATCTCTACTCTTCCTGCTCCAGCAGCTCAAACAAGTGCTGGCGGGACTGCCTGCTCCCTCCTCCCCGCAGCCGGCTCTGCTGCCACGCAGGCCTCACCACCCCACCGTACTCCCATCGCTGGCCTAGCCATCCCTCTACTCACCCACACCTGCTGTTATTCTCCGGCGACGGCAGACGAACCAGTAAACCCTCATATAGTCGTACTCCCCTCCGCGTGGGAAACAACTGCCGAGTCTTCCCTGCCTTCGTGTCGTTCCCTTCCTAGGCCTCGCCGTCGTCCACCGCCCTGGTGCTCTCGGCGTGGCCTGGTCAACATGGTCAACGACTGACATGCATCTGAAGTGGACTGTACATGGAGAGGCCGACAGCTGGGTCCACGGTCGCACGCAAGGAAATGCCACCTTATTACGCGCAAAATAATGATTCCTCCACCTGACATCAGGGACCCACCGAAAGGGCCTCTGTATTTTGCGAAAAACGTTACCGCCGCTGATAGCTCAGAACCACCTGCTATATCTTCGCATGCAACGAAGTTCCTCCTTATTACGCACAAAAAAAATGAATACTCCGCCTGTTAGCTGGGACCCAGTATAGTGGCAGGCTGACTTGTGGTCCTACAAAGTTGACTGGGACAGAGGGCTTTGTCAACTTAGTCAATATGCACGATTCTAGCTCCAGTGACCGTACGATGTCCATCCAACGGCCGTAGTGCTTCTTCAACCTCTGGTCTTCTTGCTCCAGCCGCCCAAACCAGCGCCGGTCGTGCCTCGTGCTCCTGCCTCCCATGGCCGGCTGCGATGCGGCGGAGGCCTCACCGCACCCTACTACTCCCACCGCTGGCCAGGCCATCCCTCTACTCACCCACACCCCCTGTTATTCTGCAGCGACGGCAGCCTCACACCGTAGCGAACCAGTGAACCCTCGTACTCCTCTACGCGTGGGCATCCACTGCCGCGTGTTCCCCGGCTCCACGTTGTCACCTTCCTAGGCCTCGCCGTCGTCCACCGCCCTGGTGCTCTCGGCGCGGCATGGTCAACGTGGTCAAGGAACGGCTTCCATCGGACGTGGACTGTACGTGGAGAGGCTGACAGCTTGGTCCACGGCCGCAGCAAGGAGGTGCCTCCTTATTACGTGCAATATAATTATACCTCCACCTGACAGCGGGGACCCACCGAACGGGCCACCATATTTCATGAAAAAAATGATTTGCCCCCCTGACTGCTAGGACCCACCAGCTACATCTTCGCACGCAAGGAAGTGCGTCCGGGCAAAAAAAAAACGATTTGCCCCCCTGACTGCTGAGACCCACCAGCTACATCTTCGCACGCAAGGAAGTGCATCCGGGCAAAAAACGATTTGCCCCCTGACTGCTGGGACCCACCAGCTACATCTTCGCACGCAAGGAAGTGCGTCCGGGCAAAAAAAACGATTCGCCCCCTGATTGCTGGGACCCATCGGATACATCTTCGCACGCAAGGAAGTGCATCCGGGCAAAAAAAAGATTCGCCCCCCTGACTGTTGGGACCCACCAGCTACATCTTCGCACGCAAGAAAGTGCCTGACAGTCGGGACCCACCTGGTCGAAGCATACGTAGCGTTGTCATTCTGGTCGCGAACGTGTACGTACATACTGGTCGTTGTAGAGGCGCGCACGTGTCGTAGTAGAGGCGCGCACGTAGCATGTACACGTACGTATAGCGGCGAGGGTGCAAGAAAGAAAATACGACCACGTATGTATATACGGGCAGGGTCTCGAACGCCTACTCGCGCATACGTACATGGCTGGGTCGGAATAGAGAAACAACATCGTCGTCGTGTTCATGGGGAGCCAACCGGCTAGGTCAGAACGGAATGCGTGGTCGTGTTCATCGGGACGGCTTGGACGGAACAGGCGATGGAAACGAGGCCTGGCGTACCGCACAACAGAGGAAACGGACCTCCTACATTCGGAAACGGGTCCTGTTGATCGGGAGGGGTGTGACGTAACGCAAAACGGAGGAAACGGACCTCCTATGGTCGAAACGGGGGTCCTGTTGATCGGGAGGGGTGTGGCGTATCGCAAAACGGAGGAAACGGACCTCCTACGATCGAAACGGGGGTCATGTTGATTGGGAGGGGTGTGGCATACCACAAAACGGACGAAACGGACTTGTGTTGGAGCACTACGGTCGAAACGGGGGTCCTGTTCATTGGCAGGGGTGTGGCGTACCGCAAAACGGGACTCCACGGGATACTGTTCATCTCCACCATCGACCTCCTCCAGCCTCCACGGGCTACCGTCGACCTCCTCTAGCATCCACGGGCTCCTGTTCATCCATCCTGCACCGCGCGCTACTCCACCAGCTACTATTCAACCATCCCTCCACCATCTACTGTTCATCCAGCCCTCCACACCACGGGGTCCTGTTCAACCATCCCTCCACAGGCACCCCTCCACCGTCTACCGTTCATCTAGCCCTCCACCACACCACGGGGTCCTGTTCATCCAGAGGCAACGCCACCGCTCACTGTTCATCCACCCCCCCCCCCCCCGCAACGCTCACTGTTCATCCTAGAGGCAGCATCGATCGACTTTAGTTAGCAGCAATAGCGAAGGAATCGCTCGATCGGGTTCACTTAACAGCCATCATCGATCAATTGGGTTCAGTAACGCGTAGCCTGCCGTGCAATCGCTCGGGTTCAGTTAGAGCCCAACGCCTCTCTCGGGTTCAGTTAGAGCCAACGCCTCGCACACACGCGCGTACGTGTACGAGAGAAATGCGCATCGCTCGGCCCCCGACCTCCCACTGTAACCGGGAACTCCCCGAAATTTTCCTCCCCCTCGCTTCTACCACGGTTTTTTCCGTCATGGACGTCCCAAAGAATGTCATGCAGCTGCGTCTCCCGCCCGCCCAGGACGAAAAGCCCATTTTCTGTCATGATTTTTTGTCATAGAAGTAGGAGCCTACCACATCTATGATGATACCGAGTTTTGTCACAATTATCGTCATAGAAGTGTCATATGTATGACAGAAAAAAAATTCGTTCGGCCCAAAATGTCATGGATGTGTCTTTTTTTTGTAGTGCAATCATGCATATAAGAGATGAAAACTCAAATAATTTTCATGGATAAAATAGATCTTATCATAAACTCAAAGTTCATCGGATCCCAAGAAACACACTGTAAAAAGAGTTACATCAAATAGATCTCCAAGAGACCATTGTATTGAGAATCAAAAGAGAGAGAGAGAGAGAGAGAGAGAGAGAGAGAGAGAGAGAGAGGAAGCCATCTGGCTACTAACTACGGACCTGTAGGTCTACAATGAACTACTCACGCATCATTGGAGAGGCACCAATGAGGATGATGAAACCTTCTGTGATGGTGTCTAGATTGGATCTGTGGTTTCTGGAACTTGCGGCGGCTGGAATTGTGTTTCATCGACTCCCTAGGGTTTTTGGATTTTTTGGGGTATTTATAGAGCAAAGAGGCGGTGCGGAAGGTGGCCGAGGTGGGCACAACCCACCAGGTACTTCTTTGGCCCAACAGGCGTCTTCTGGTCCAGAAAATATCTCCAAATAGTTTTGCTGCGTTTGGACTCCGTTTGGTATTGATTTTCTGTGAAGTAAAAAACAAGCAAAAAAACAGCAACTGCCATTGGGCATTGTGTCAATAGGTTAGTCCCAAGAAATGATATAAAGTTGCTATAGAATGATTGTAAAACATCCAAGAATGATAATATAACAACATGGAACAATAAAAAATTATAGATACATTGGAGACGTATCAGCATCCCCAAGCTTAATTCCTTCTCGTCCTCCCTAATACCATTTGCCGTACTATCGTGCAATGACAAGTGAATAAACACTCATCTTGAGAATAACACATCTAACATGGAAACATATCAGCCACCCCCTACCGTTTCATGAGCGGTACGAGCACGCGAAAAGATTTTTTTTTGAAGATTAGAGATGGCACATACAAATTTGCTTAGAACGGGACGAAAATACTGCATATAGGTAGGTATAGTGGACTGATATGGCAAAAACTGGGTTTAAGGATTTTGGATGCACAAGTAGTAATCCCACTTAGTACAAGTGAAGGTTAGCAAAAGATTGAGAAGCATCCAACCAAGAAAACAAAAATGTCATAAACGAGCATTAAGCATAACTAACACCGAATAATGCACCACATGTAGGATGTAATTTCATTGCATAACTATTGATGTTCCTGCTTGCGTAGGGAATCACAAACCTTAACATCAATATTCTTACTAAAGCATAATTACTCATCAACATGACTCGCATATTATATCATCATACCGCAAAACTATTACAAAGAATCAAGTTTATTTTGTCCAATGATCTTCATAAAAGTTTTTATTATACCCTCTTGAATATCTATCACTTTGGGACTAATTTCATATGTTGCTTTTGATAGCTCAAACAAATCTAAGTGAAGAACATGAGCATAAAAATTTCTTATCTCAAAATAATTTAAGTGAAGCATGAGAGAATTTCTTATTTTTTTTACTAACTCTCAAATAAACTAAGTGAAGCATGAGAGCATTTCTTCAAAATAATAAATCACACCATGCTCAAAAAGATATAAGTGAAGCCCTAGAGCAATTCCATAGCTCAAAAAGGATTAAGTGAAGCATACAGAGCAATTCTAACAAATCATAGCATAATTTGGCTCTCTCAAATAGGTGTATCCAGCAAGGATAGATGACACAAAATAAAAAAAAACAAAACAAGCAAAGACTCATATAATACAAGATGCTCCAACCAAAACTCATGATATGTGACGAATAAAAATATAGCTCCAAGTAAAATAACAATGGTTGTTAGAAGAAAGAGGGGATGACACTCGGGGGCATCCCCAAGTTTAGTTGCTTGTTCCTCTTTGAATAATAACTTGGGGTGTCATAGGCATCCCCAAGCTTAGGCTCTTATTACTCCTTATTCCTTCATCCATCGTGACCTAACCCAAAACTTGAAAACTTCAATCACACAAAACTCAACAAAACCTTCGTGAGATCCGTTAGTATAAGGAAGCAAATCACTACTCTAACTAATGTTGATAACCCATTCATATTTTATTTTTGCATTATAGCTACTGTATTCCAACTTTACTTTAGCTTATACCTTTCAATACAAACCATAGATTCATTAAAATAAGAACATAACGCAAAGAAAACAGAATCTGTCAAAAATAGAACAGTCTGTAGCAAGAAGAAAACTGCGTATACTTATGTAACTCAAAAAATTCTGAAACATTAGGACTATGTAGGCAATTTCTATATAAATCTTGTGTAAAAAATTCAGAAGCTTTCGTCAATTCTATGATTTTTGAAAATTATTTTATTGGACGCAAAAGTTTCTGTTTTCCAACAAGGTCAAATCAACTATCACCCAACTGGATCCCAAAGGATTTGCTTGGCATAAACACTAACTAAAACACAAAAAACACAATCACAACAGTAGCATAATTGTGCAAAAACTCAAGAACAGAAAGAAAAATACAAGAATAGATTTTATTCATTGGGTTGCCTCCCAACAAGCACTGTTGTTTTATGCCCCTAGCTAGGCATAATGCATAGATCTAAGTGTTGTCATCTTTATTTCTAGGTCCATAGGATGCCCTCATGATTGATTCATATGGTGGCTTAATTCTTGTTCTAGGGAAGTGTTCCATACCCTTCCTTAGTGGAAATTGAAATTTAATATTGCCTTCTTTCATATCAATCACGACACCAATAGTACGTAAAAATGGTCTACCAAGTATAATAGGACAAGATGGATTACAATCAATATCAGGAACAATAAAATCTATGGGCACATAATTCCTATTTGCAAGAATAAGAACATCATTAATTCTTCCCATAGGCTTTTAAATAGTAGAATCTGCCAAGTGCAAGTTTAAATAACACTCTTCAATATTGGTAAGACCAAGCACATCACATAAAGATTTCGGAATTGTAGAAACACTAGCACCCAAGTCACATAAAGCACAACACTCATAATTTTTAATCTTGACTTTGATAGTAGGTTCCCATTCATCATGTAATTTTCTAGGGATTGAAATCTCTAATTCCAACTTTTCTTCCAAAGCTTTCATCATAGCATCAACGATATGTTTAGTAAAAGCTTTATTTTGTTCATAAGCATGGGGTGAATTTATCATTGATTGCAAGAAAGAAATAAAATCAATCAAAGAATAATTATCATAATTAAAGTCTTTGTAATCCAAAAGAGTGGGAACATCACTAGTTAAAGTTTTGACCTCTCCAAACCCAATTTTATCAAATTTTTCAACAAGATTTTCACCCTCCGAGTTATCAGGACGCCTTCTAGCTAAAGTTAACTCTTCTCCAGTCCCTTTATCATCAATTTTAATTTTACTAAACAAGGAATCAATAGAAGAAACACCAATCACTTTAAGATCTTCATCATTTTTATGAAAGCAATAACTAGAAAACGCTTTTTCTAAAATTTTTCTTTAAGATCTAAGCATAGCAGTTCATTTCTTACTTTCATCCATAGAAACATATAAAGCTTTAACTTATTATTCAACCTTGGGCACAAAAATTTTCATCTTGAGATTTTCTACATCATGAGAAATTATATCAATGCTTCTAGACATATCATTAGTCTTATTCAACTTTTCTTATATCGTATTATTGAGAACTTTTTGAGCATTGATTAATTCTTTAATATTATTCTCAAGATCAGAGGTGTTCCTATTATTATTAAAAGAAGGATTACCATAGGAATTTCCATAATTATTAGAGGAATTTCCCGGAAAAGGTCCAGGATTAAAATTACCTCTATAAGCATTGTGATTAAAATTGTTTCGCGAGAAAAAAATTCACATCTACGACATCACTATTTTGCTCAATCAAAGTAGACAAACGCACATCATATAGATCATATGAGTATTTTTATAAGAAACCAACTTCATAAGAGCATCAAGTTTTTCACTCAAAGAATTTATTTCCTCAACCAAATTAACCTTTTTACTAGTAGGAGCTCTTTCGGTATGCCATTGTGAATAATTTTCCATAATATTATCAAGCAATTTAGTAGCTTCACCCAAAGTAATTTCCATAAAAGTACCACCCACGGAGGAATCTTAAAGATTTCTAGAAACAAAATTCAATATCGGATAAAAAAATTGTCTGATCATCCAAGGATTTAAACCATGAGTAGGACAATTTCTTAGCATCAATTTCATTCTTTCCCAAGATTGTGCAACATGTTCATGCTCAAGATGCTTAAAATTCATGATTTGTGTCCTAAGGGAAATAATTTTTGTGGGCGGAAAATACTTGGTAATAAAAGCATCCTTGCACTTATCCCAAGAGTCGATACTATTGTGAAGCAAAGAAGAAAACCAAATTTTTGCACGATCTCGCAAAGAAAATGGGAATAATTCAACTTCACAATATGACTGTCCACATCTTTTTTATTTTGCATATCACATAATTCCATGAATGTGTTAAGATGGGACGCGACATCCTCATTAGGTTTACCGAAAAATTGATCTTTCATAACAAGATCCAACAAAGCAGCATTAATATCACAAGACTCCGCGCTAGTGGCGGGAGGAGCAATCGGAGTGCTAATAAAATCATTATTATTGGTATTGTAAAAATCACACAACTTGGTGTTCTCTTGAGTCATTGTGACTACACAAACAAGATTTCACACAAAAACAGATCTGACGAGAAAACAACGAACGAAAAAGAGGTCGAATAAAACGACAAATTTCTGTGAAATGGGGGAGATGAAAACGAGAGGCAAATGGCAAATAATGTAAATTGCAAGGAGATGAGATTTGTGATTAGGAACCTGATAGATGTTGATGATGTCTCTCCGTCAACAGCGCCAGAAATTCCTTTTGACGTAGCTTGAACTACGTCAGTATTTCCCCAAAGAGGAAGGGATGATGCAGCACAGCTACGGTAGATATTTCCATCATTGATGGGACCAATATAATCAAACCAGTAGGAGAACCACGCAACACTATGTAAATGATACCTGCACACAATGAACAAATACTTGCAACCTCACGTGTAAGAGGGGTTGTCAATGCCTCCCGGGTAATAAGATAGATAAATTTGTAGTAGATTGGGTAAATAGATCTCGCGGAAACGTCAAATAACATAAATAATAAAAAAATTGCAGCAAGGTATTTTTGGGTTTTTTGATTAATAGAACTGAAAATAAAAGCAAATAAAAATAGATCTCGAAGGCAAATATCATAAGGAAGAGACCCAGGGGCCATATATTTGACTAGTTGCTTCTCTTGAGAAAAATAGCATACGACGGGTAAACAAATTACTGTTGGGGAATTGATAGAACTTCAAATAATTATGATGATATCCAAGCAATGATCATTATATAGGCATCACGTCCAAGATTAGTAGACCAACTCCTGCCTGCATCTACTACTATTACTCCACACATCGACCGCTATCCAGCATGCATCTAGTGTATTAAGTTCATGGAAAAATGGAGTAATGCAATAAGAATGATGACATGATGTAGAAAAGACCTATTCTGGTAGGAATAGACCCCATCTTGTTACCCTTAATAGCAACGATACATATGTGTCATGTCCCCTTCTGTTACTAGGATTGAGCACTGTAGGATAGAACCCATCACAAAGCACCTCTTCCCATGGCAAGAAAAATCGATCTAGTCGGCCTAACTAAACCAAAGATTCAAAGAAGAAATACGAGGCTATAAGCAATCATGCATATAAGAGATGGAAACTCAAATAACTTTCATGGATAAAATAGGTCTGATCATAAACTCAAAGTTCATCGGATCCCAACAAACACACCGCAAAAAGAGTTACATCAAATAGATGTCCAAGAGACCATTGTATTGAGAATTAAGAGAGAGAGAGAGAGAGAGAGAGAGAGAGAGAGAGAGAGAGAGGAATCCATCTAGATACTAACTACGGACCTGTAGGTCTACAATGAACTACTCACACATCAATGGAGAGGCACCAATGAGGATGATGAACCCCTCTATTGGGGATATAACTACTGGGTATGAACCGCCCAGGAGGGGCCGAGTCATACCACTAGCAATAACCCATGAAGGGGGCAGGTCATAACAAGCCAGCTGATGGCCCAAAACCCAGAGGTGACTTAGGGCCCAGAAGGATGAACCGACATGAGGATAAACTTGTATTGTAAGGAGGCTTAGTTAGTCACCGAGCCGGACACGTTGTCTATGAGCCGGCCGGGACTCTGTAAGCCACCGGACATTAACATGTGTATATAAAGGGACGACCCGTCGGCGAGTTAGGGCGGGAAATAAAGAGATCGAGAACTAGGTCAAGCGTAATCGCTCCCTGGTAATCGAAGCCTAATCAATAACCACCCTACACTGGATTAGGCTGTTACCTCCACCGCGAGGGGCCGAACCAGTATAAACTGTCCGTGTCCCTTGTCCCGTTTAACCCCTTCAAGCTAACTACGTTGCGATGGCTTCACACCTAAGTCCTTATGCTAGGACATCTGACGTGATAATTCCACGACTGTTGGCGCCCATCGTGGGGGATCGGTAACCCGTGGCTGAACCGGTTCTCCTGCCGATGGCGCCTTAGCAGTCTGATTCACACTGGGCGGGTTACTGGGTCCTGCCCCATGTGTGTTGAAAAGATTCCTCGCATCATAAGTCAGGGGCAGCCAGCTCACATGCCTTTTGTTGAAAACAGTGTTTCATGCATCCATGTCCAAGCTTAAGCGTAAGCTCTCCGCCTGAAGCTGTTGCGCCTCCTCTGGAATGCGGCTCGCTCCGTTGCCATCCGGATGTTCCCCACATTCAACTCCTCCTTGGCTTGTGCTATCTCGTCATGCAATTTTGTAACCTCCATGTTATGTTGAGCTTGATTCGCTGGGATAACCTCCGTTGTTAACAATGTTGTCAGAGCATCCAATAAATCAGACAATATTTGCCCCGGCAGGCACACAGGGCCTCCTGCCCCGGAAGCCGTCGTTGTTGCTGAGCCGGAGATCATTGTCGCTGCAGTCGTAGAGTCCTACACTGGCTGTGTACCGGCCATGAAGACTGTGACCTGGTGTGGCGGCTCGTAGGGGTCCGAAATACTGTCACCATTGGAACAGACCCCAAGCCCGCCATCCTCAACCTGGTAGACGGAGTTGGTCTCACCAGCAGAAGACTCGTCGCCTAAGTAAATAATCATCTCACCACTGGATTCAGATCCTTCTTCTAGCTCCCCCATGTTTGAACGTAACCCCTCCTCAGCACGTTCCAACACCTCCGAGGTATTTTTCTAACATCTTGGATAACATGATAGCTGCGGCAACACGGCTGGCGGCTCTCCCGGCCGACGATGAGTCACCAGCGACAATGGAAATACGGAGAGCCGGAGAGCTTCTTCAGACGGTTTGGCACAACAGGCAGCTTATTCGTACAGTCGTGATCGTATCCACTCAACACCTCATCCAAGCAAGAGTTACAGCGAGCACATTGACGAACCGGCCATATCAAGCAGTGAGCGGCACCGCAATCAGCCTCGCAGGCCTGACCCGCTGCGTGTCAGCAATGATGCTTAGGTTTTGGTAGACCAGGGAAAAGCATGGTGTGAGGTGGAGCTGGTGGCTTAGTTGGCGGCTCAACAGGAATCGCCGGTTTATCCTTCAGCGTCCGTGGAGGCAGGAGCGACCTCTAGAACCTTGGGTGTGTCGTATTTAGTGCCGGCTCTACGCAATGAGCGCTTGCCCTAGGATTTCAAGGGCCCCCGAAAGGTGCCCAATTACACGGCGGATCAGCCCCCAGAGGCTTGGATCGAGAGTTATGAGATGGCCATGGAGATGATGGATGTCGGCGATGCTGCATGTGCTAAATATTTCACCCTGATGTTGGATGGGCCGGCTCGTACATGGTTAAAAACTCTGCCCGCTAATTCTATTGGGTCATGGGCAGAGTTAAAGAGGTGTTTTATTCAAAATTTCAAGGATACATGCAAGGAGCCCATGTCAATTCTGGATTTAGATTCTTGCATTCAAGGTGAAGGGGAGTCAACAACCCATTGGGTGCGCCGGATCTCGTCAATCATACATTCCTCAGATAGTATTAATGCCGGTTCTGCAGTCTTGATGTTAGAGAAGAATTATCGTTTCCTTCCTCTTAAGCAGCATGGGGGAGCTCATGGCGGCTCTCGTCAAATACGCCGACTCTGACAGTACCAAGGATCCCGAGTCTGATGACGATAAGCCGGGGAAGGGAAAGAAGGGCGACAATACAAAAGTGTAGCAGCATAACTCGATAGTTCAAACCGGTAACGGTAAGTGTAAGCTGTCTAACGGTAAGTGTAAGGGTAACTCGGCAGTCCTCATGGTAGTTTTGATTTTGTGGCTAACACCATTGCGCAGAATAATAATCACGTCGCAAGGGAAAGCCGCCCCAAGGATCAAAACTCAACCTTGATGCAATGCTGAATCAACCTTGTCCAAAGCACGGCACACGTGATAAGCCGTCTGGTCATATGTGGAGGGATTGTTACATCATGAAGGAGTTTAGGAATGCCAATTTTTTCTATCAGGGTCCACATGGCAGCTCAGGATCCGGTTCTCACGGACCTGGCTTTCGTGGTGGCGGTTCAAGCTCCGGCTTTGAGGGTAAAGGCAATCAAGGTGGTTTTCATCAACAGTCTAACGAAGGGAACCAGCAGCAGTAGTCTGGTTATCAAAGTAATCCGAAGTAGCTGAATGGTGGTCAATATCACGTGTTCACTACGAGTCTGTGCAAGAGAGATCAAAAAATCCGTAAGCGGGCGGTGGACTCTGTTGAACCGGTGGTTCCCCGATACTTAAGGTGGTCTGAGTAGTCTATTACGTGGAGCAGAGAAGACCACCTGCCCCGGGCCGATAATCCGTGTCAGCTAGCATTGGTGGTTGCTCCACAGGTAGGAGGACATGAACTTACAAAGGTGCTCATGGATGGAGGTAGCAGTATCAACATCCTATATTATGAGACCTTTTGTCGTATGAATTTGACTGACAAGGATCTTAGGCCGTCCTCTACTGTCTTTCATGGGGTGGTGCCTGGTAAGTCGGCATACCCTGTGGGTAGGATAACACTGGAAGTGGCTTCTGGAGATGACAATGATTCCAGAGCTGAGAAATTAACCTTCCAGGTGATGAAAATTAAGAGCCCATACCATGCTTTGTTTGGGCGGCCGGCTTACGCCAAGTTTATGGTGCTGCCGTGTTATTTTTATCTGCAGCTTAAGATATCGGGTCACAAGAGCACTGTCGGTGTCAAAACCGGCGGATCTCGGGTAGGGGGTCCCGAACTGTGCGTCTAGGCGGATGGTAACAGGAGACTAGGGACACGATGTTTTTACCCAGGTTCGGGCCCTCTCGATAGAGGTAAAACCCTACTCCTGCTTGATTGATATTGATGATATGGGTAGTACAAGAGTGGATCTACCACGAGATCAAGGAGGCTAAACCCTAGAAGCTAGCCTATGGTATGATTGTTGTAATGGTTGTTGTGTCCTACGGACTAAAACCCTCCGGTTTATATAGACACCGGAGAGGGCTAGGGTTACATAGAGTCGGTTACAATGGTAGGGGATCTACATATTCGTATCGCCAACCTTGCCTTCCACGCCAAGGAAAGTCCCATCCGGACACGGGACGGAGTCTTCAATCTTGTATCTTCGTAGTCTTGGAGTCCGGCGGACGATGATAGTCCGGCTGTCCGGACACCCCCTAGTCCAGGACTCCCTCAGTAGCCCCCGAACCAGGCTTCAATGACGATAAGTCCAGCGCGTATATAGTCTTCGGCATTGCAAGGCGGGTTCTCCTCCAAATTCCGTGTGTTTGCCGAACAGTGTCCGGCTTCCTTATCAATGTTGCGCTTCTTGGCTTCCACGCCCAATAATGGCCATCTTCCACGCGTCGCATGAATGCGAAAAGCCAAGGTATCTTTTATGTTTTACCCCTTGGCTGTGCAAATAATTTGCCTATAAGAGAGGCAAGAATCCAGATCCAAATCACACCATCTTCCTTCCGCGAGTACTCATCGGAGCACCTCTGACCAAAAAAATCCATTCCATCATGGACCGTCGACGCGGCTCCTCCTCTCGCGCTCCCAGCCCACTGCCAGGAGACTGGCGGAGATGCTCTGTCCCACACAATGAGCTGGTGACGCTCCAAGAAAAGGGATATCTCCCTCCAGCCTTCATGGTCCCGGTTCGAGCCGGGTTGGCCACGTACCAAGGTGGGAAGCAAGCGGAGGCTACCCCAAGTCCCAACAAAGGGGAGCGGGTATGCTTCGTCCCCTATCTGATAATGGGACTCGGATTTCCTATACATCCGTTCCTCCGCGGGCTCCTGGAGTTCTACGGACTCCAGCTCCATCACCTCACGCCCGCCTCTATCCTGCATATCGTGGGCTTCGTAGCTCTTTGCGAGCTATTTCTGGGCATCGAGCCCCATTTTGCACTGTGGAAGAGGTTGTTCTGCCTTGTACCCCGCTCTCACGAGGGGTCCATATATCAAGTGGGCGGCGCCGAAATATGGCGCATTGCCGGGACCGGATATCCATCCGGAACCCCTAAGAAGGTGTCCGAAGACTGGCCTTCGGAATGGTTTTACATAGAAGACGCTCCGCTGCCGGACCCTGTTCGGATCGGCCTCCCGGAGTTCAGTAATGCTCCTCTGAAGAAACGCCTTAGTTGGCGCCCGCGGAGCCCCCAACTGGAAGAAGACAAGAGCGTCCATTATTTGATGGGCCAGATAAGATTACTGGCCCATTCCGGGTTGACCATGATTGGAGTCATGGCAACATGCATTACGCGGGGGGGGGGGGGGGGGTGCAGCCGCTGCAATACAGGGGCCACCCCATGTGGGATTTCAACGGGGAAGACGATGCTACCCATCATGGCCGCAAAGGACCGGATTCGGCCGAGGATCTGGTGAAGATCCTGTTCGGCCTGTACAAAGGGGAGAAGGAGGACTTTCTCCAGACGAACCCGTTGAATGGGTTCTCCATGAATAACCCTCGGCGTAGGGTAAGCGAACACTTTAAGGGCCCGACCCATGCCTCCAAAGTTTAAATTTCTTATATCATGTTTTCAACACAGGAGCTGCGTCGGGTTGTGGAGGACATGTTAAGTCCGGCTCCGCAACCCGAGGATCCAGAGAGATCCCAGGATCCGGCCTCCGAAGAGGATCCGGACATAAAGGTGGAGCTAATCGACGGGGTGTTCCACCAGCTCAGCATGGATAATGCTTTAGTCGCCATTACGGCTGACTACCCCGGACTATATCTGGCTTCCCAGGTGATTGTGACCGAAGTCCCGACACCATTATCTCTTCCTTGCTCGTTTCTGACCTTCGCATACGATGATGTTTTACAGGAAGCGCCTTCAAGGCGGGAAGCCGAGCCCGCGGCGGCTGACCAACAAGGGCCAGTCCGGACCAGTAGGCGGAAGAGGAGCGCGGCGCGGACTGAAACGTCGCCGCAAAGGTATAGCTCACAGTTAATTATTTGGAGCAACGTTCCTAGGAAGCGTTTGAGTGCTCATGACTTTTGTAGGAGAAAAAGCGCCCGCCGGGCTGCGGGTGTAGAGGTTGCCAATCCAACCTCTACCAGCCAGGCTCCAGCACCTCGTCTGGAGGGGGAGGCGAGCGCAAGGCGCGAGCCGGAAACTCCTGCAACGGAGGATGCCGACAGACTGTCCGCCAGCAAGTCAGAGGTGGAGAGCGCCATGAACCACAGGCGCCGCCGGACAGTATTCCTGATGCGTGCTTCTCCCCTGAGGCGTTGAATGCCTTTAACGCGGGGGACGCGCACCTCCGTGCTGCTCAAGATGGTTTTACCAGAGCCACAGAGCAGTATGTAGAAGACATACGGGTAAGAGAATTTAATAGCTGTATATGCCAGTAGCCCCCGAGACTTAAAGTAGTTATATTAACTGATTTAAGGATCATTTGAATTGCAGGATCTTACGGAGAAGAATGCCCAGCTGTCTCAGGAGCTGCAAGAGTGCAAGGCCCAACTCGAGGCCGCACTTGCTACCGCGGGAGGAAACACAGAGACCCCTCCTGGTAACACATTATTTTAAAAAGATAAGTGGTGTGCGGCGTGCGCGCAAGTCTAATAATGACGTTGCAGGTGCCGCCGGACAAGATCCGGATAGGCAAGAACTACTGCGCCAGCTGAAGGCCGGTGAGAGGGTGCTGAATAGGGTGCAGCAGGAAAGGAACAAGCTCCAGGATGCCCACGCCCAGCTCGGAGAAGAGCTGAAAGGTGTTCGGGCCGAGCTGTCCGGCTCCGTTAAGATGACTGAGCGACTTCGTCGCAGCATCTATAGTAAGTGCTTGAGCGGACTCCTTTGAAAAGAAGAGTTCGGCGAGGAAGTCAATTGCCAAAATATGTCTTGTAGGTATACTCACAGGTCGCCCTGCGGAGGAGATGCCCGTATCAACGGGTGATCAACTTCCCGAGCTGTTGCAGCTGCTCGAATGAGTTCGGCAGGCCATGAGCGGCGTCATCCAGGCTTTATGGCCAACCCTCTCCCTACCCGAGGGCCTTGGGGAGCTTGCGGAGAAGCTTTAGGGAGTGCGGCAGCGCTTCCGTTTATGGAAGATTTCGGCCTGCCGCCAAGGTGCCAGGGAGGCTTGGGCCATGGTGAAGACGCGGTACAAGAAGGCGGATCCCAACCACATGGCCGAGGTCGGACCTATGGGGCCCGATGGGAAGGAGATCCCTGTGAGTTTAGTATACGGCCAAGTAGAGTTGGCCGCTAAATTTTCCCAACGGGACTGTAAATTAGACAGCCTGTTAGATGGGATTGAGGAGGAATACAATCAATATATTTGACAATGTATTTGAAAATGACATGTAAAATGCCTTCTAGCCGGATTGTAGATCGTTTGTCTTTGCCGACCTTTTCGCTTCAACCTCGGGACCCTAGAGTCCGGAGTGTGTCCGAATACCTTCTCGGTTAAGAAACAACCGGGGTATGCATGGAGACCAGGCGTAGGGGTCATGAGTGCTTTATCAGACAAGTGCCCAACTAGTTATGTTATATTACATGGTTAGGAAGAAACATCTTCCAGGGAGAATAGTTTCGTTAAGGGTTCCTTTCCCTAGGAGGCATGCCCTAAAATGCATGTCCGGACTGCGAAAAGAGCAGAAAAACATCTGGGGGCAGATAAATAAGTAGGTAAAAAAAGATCATCTTTCAAATCACCGACCGAATATTCCCTTAAGAACGCTAGCTTTCGGCTTCACCCAGTCTGAGGTACACATCCGGCTGACCTGGCAGTAACAATCGCAGAGGTGCTCCCTTTACCTCCTAGCCGAACAATCGGGAACGTAGGGGTAAGCGCAGGAGCCAGGCAACCCAGCTTGGCCAAAACTTAAGTCATATCGATGCATATAATGGTGAGTAAAAGGTACATGTGGAAGCTTGACACATGTGCTGGGCATGAAGCCCTTATAATTATGCTTCTGGTAAAGAAGCCCCCAGGTATAATAAGTGCGGATAGCACATCAAGTATGTGCGATCAATGCGCAGGTAGGCCCTTAAGGGCTTTTTAGGAAAGGGTTGAGGGAAGAAAGGGAAACAAAAGACAGCTGAAGTGTAAAAGTTTGGACGGGGGAAGGGGACGAACTCTTAGTCCGGCGCTAGGCATGGAATCTTCGGAGGTGGGCTGCGTTCCATGGGTTCGGCTCCAGTCGGTTGTCCGACGCATTTCGTAGACGGTACACTCCGCCGGTCAGGACTTGATCGATAATGAAAGGGCCCTCCCATTTGGGCTTGAGTTTGTCCTTTTTATTGTCCGGCAGGCGTAGAACTAGTTCGCCAACGCTGTAAGTCTTGGCCCGTACTTCTCTGCTTTGATATCTTCGAGCCTACTGCTGATAGAATGCGGAACGAGCCTTAGCGACGTCACGTTCTTCCTCCAATACGTCCAAGCTGTCCTGCCGATCCAGCTCGGCTTCTCTTTGTCGGTGTACTAAAGTAGGGGTACCTTAGTACCCCGAACTCGTGCACGGGCAGTCGTAGCACCCCGCGGCAAGGCTTGCCGGACACCCGCCAAGACCCTCCATCATTTCCTATTACTACCATTCAAGAACAAAGTATTAACCAAGAAAACAAAGGCCCCGGCAAGAGGAGCTTGCCGGGAAGGCCGACCAAGGCATCTCCAGAAGACTTGCCGCGGCGCCCCGCGCGTCCCGGCAAGGCCCGACGGCCGGCAAGCTTGCCGACACGACAAGAGAAGGGCCGCGGCAAGGCACTTGCCGCGGCAAGGCGGCCACCCAAAATCCAGCGCATCCAGCGACGTGTCACCCCAGGGGCACGTGGCGGGGCGTTGCGTAGCCATGCAGAGCGAGGTGGCAAACGGAGCTGACAGAGACGCCATCGTGGCAACCGGTGGCTCACCTAACAGTCGTTTCTTTGTACTGTTGGGACGACCGGACGGGCATTAAATGCCCTTGTCCCCTGCCGTCAGAGTTAGGTAGGGGACACTGTTGGTCACTGTTGTACCAACCTGCGCTTTTACCTTCGTACCCCCTCTTCCTACGCTGCCACCTGTTGGAGCCCCCTTCAGACTATAAAAGGGAGGCCCATGCGCACGTAGAAGGGGTTCGGTCCATTCGACACACGGGTTCGGTCCATTAGACACATGGGCTCGGTCCATTCGACACGCAATACCACCATACGCTCGCTCTCGAGCAAGATCTAATACAAACACAAAGCAGCAGTAGGGGTTTTATCTCTCCGGAGAGCTCCGAAGCTGGGTAAAAAAGTCGCCCGTCTCCCCGCGCGCGCCCGACCTCGATCTGCTCTGCGCGCGGCCTCCACCCCCTTGCCGGACTAGAAGGGGCCCCCCGTGCCCCATAGGTGCTCGCGGCCACAGAAAGAAACGGCCCCGACATCCTTTGGCGCGCCAGGTAGGGGTTGCGTCGAGGTCGTGAGCATCTGATCCGGTCTCCGCGCACGCTGCATCAACGCCTTCATCAACATGCCATCGAAGAAGAAGCCTTCGGAGGTGGCCGCTCCGTCTACATCGATTCCGCCACCACCACCGGAGCAAACGGGCGGTGGAGTGGACGCCGGCGGAGGAGTGGGCGCCGACGGTGGGACTCACGTCATCACCAGATCCAAAAACAACGCCCTGCAAGCGTCGACGACCATGCAGACACCGCACCCTTCCCAGGAAGTGCAAGGTCGACAACGCCCCGGTGCTCCTAGCACCGTGCTCGCATTGGAACAAGGCCAAGCTGGTGGGTCGCGGGACGCTCGAGGTCAGCATGCACGCCCGCATGCTGGCACGAGCGAGGTACGGTCGCCCGGCCGGGGTGTTGCACCTCCCAATCCAATTGGGAGTCCGAGCACATCCCGCTCCTTGCGCCGCTCGTCGCCACCACCACCCAAGACAGCAGAGCAAGCGCTAGCCCGAGCCCAGCTGCTTCTGGACTACCCTCCGGCGCCGCACAAGATCGACGACTGGAGGATGACCATATACAGTCTCATCGGCTTCGCCAACGGCGACAAGCCCCGGCAACCGAGCGCATCGAGGCCCCGGCAAGGCGCCCAGGCGCAAGCCGACGCCGACAAGACCGCTGGGGGTGCCACCTCCGTGCACTCCCAGCCCCGAAGGCCAAGATCGCCGGCTCGTCGGGCCAACCCCGGCGGCGACTCCACCGCGTTGTCGGACCCGCGAACCCAGCGCGATCAACGCCACGTTCTCCAAGAACGGCGGCACGAAGACGCTCGCACTCGCATCGAGCGTAGAAGGGAAGCGCGCCGTCAATCCGACCAGCGCGCTGGGCCCACTGTCGATATGCACGCACCAGGGGAACCAAGCGACTTGCCGTACGCGGCAGGTTGCCCTGCGTTCACCCGCGAGCTGCGGCAAGTCCAGTGGCCCAAAACCAAGAACTTCAAGCCAGACGTACCCGAGAAGTACGATGGCAGGATACATCCATCGGAGTTCCTCAGCATCTACACCATCGCGGTGCAGGCTGCCGGAGGGCGCGACGAGAAGATCCTCGCCAACTACTTCCCGCTGGTGCTCAAGCCCAACGTCAGATCTTGGCTCATGCACTTACCGGACGGTTCCATCTCTTCATGGGCGGACCTATGTCATCAGTTTGTCGGCGCCTTCACAGGTGGCCACAAGCCTCATGGCCAGGAGAGTGACCTCCACTTGCTCGTCCAGAAGGAGGGAGAACCCCTACGCAAGTACATACAGAGATTCAGCCAAGTGCAGCGCAACATCCCAGACGTCCACCCTGCCGTAGTTATCAGCGCGTTTCATCAGAACGTGCGTAACCGCAGGATGAGGGAGGAGATGGCGATGTGCAAGATCAGAGACGTCAGCGAGCTCTATGCTCTGGCCGACAAGTGTGCACGGGCTGAGGAGGGGAGGAAAATCCCCGGAGAGGTTGCAGGAGCAGAAGGATCTGACAGTGAGGATGCCGCCCCGGCAAGGAAGAACCGGAGGCGGAACAACAGGAAGAGAAAGGCTAAGGATGTGCTAGCTATTGAGCATTCCGGCAACGAAGGCGGCTCCGACAAGGCCAAAGCCGATGACTCCGGTGAGGCTGTGGTAGCCGCCGACAAGCAGGATGGCTCCGGCAAGCAGTACTGCAAGATCCACCGCACCAAGGGCCATGATCTCCAAACCTGCAAGAAAGTGGAGCAGATGGCGGAGCTACAGAAAGCCGAATACGAGCGCCGCGATAAGGAGAGAGCCCAGGGAGGTGGCGGAGGATCCGGCAAGAAGCTTCCCGCCCGGGGAGGGCACCGCGGCAAGGCCAAGCCGCGGCAAGGAGATAGGCCTCCCCGCGGCCGTGACAAGGACGAAGATGAGGATGAGGATGATGAGATGGAGGAAGATGAGACCGATGACCAAGAGTTTCAGAAGGCGACAGAGGTGTTGTGCATCGACGGCGGCGCCTCTCTGCACACCTCGCACCGCCAACTCAAGCAGTGGGTGCGAGAGGTGAATGCAGCGGAGCCGTCCGTCGAGGCGCGCAAGCCTCTGAAATGGTCCAGCACGCCCATCATCTTCGATGTTGAGGACCGCCCTGATCGCATCACTGCGGTCGGGTGCTTGCCGATGTTGGTCTCACCGACAATCCGCAACCTCAAGGTCACGAAGATGTTGGTTGACGGCGGGGCCGGCCTGAACCTGATTTCCTCCGCAGTGCTCAAGAAGCTCCAGATCCCCGACAGCGAGCTCGAAGAAACTGGTACCTTTCAAGGGATAAATCTGGGAAGGAGCAAGCCCAAGGGGAAGATCATGCTGCCAGTAACGTTTGGCAGCGAGCTGAACTTCAGGACAGAGAGGGTCACCTTCGATGTTGTTGATATCCCATTACCCTACAATGGGATACTCGGCCGACCAGCGCTTGCCAAGTTCATGGCAGCCTCTCACTACGCATACAACGTGCTCAAGATGCCTGGTCCAATAAGTGTCATCTCTGTCCAAGGCGACAAGAAGGATGCACTTATCTGCGCCGACAAGGTCTACCGGGAAGCAGCAGCCGCAGCAGAGGGCAAGCCACTTGTCGCTGAAGCTCCCCGGGGGAAGAAGAAAGTCAAGTCCGGCAAGAGCAGCTCTGGTGCCCACTCCGGCAAGCGCACCTCCCCGCAGTGCTGCGCTGCCGTCGAGGACGCACCATCGAGCTCCACCGGCAAGTGCAAGAAGGCGAAGGTAGCTTCGCCAGAGACCAAGAAGGTGGCCGCCAAGGAGGACGGCACTGGTGGTACCTTCACCATCAGTGCCACGCTTGATCCTAAATAGGAAAGCGCGCTCGTTGCTTTCTTGCGGGCGAATGTCGATGTGTTTGCGTGGCAACCATCTGACATCCCCGGTGTTCCCAGGGAAGTAATCGAGCACCACCTTGCCGTCTGCCCTCACGCGCGGCCCGTCAAGCAAAGAGTCAGGAAGCAAGCAGTAGAGCGTCAAGAGTTCATAGCAGAGGAGATCAGGAAGTTGGAAGCAGCAGGGTTGGTCCGAGGAGTACTCCATCCAACGTGGCTAGCCAATCCAGTAGTCGTGCGCAAGGCGAACGGGAAGTGGAGGCTTTGCATTGACTTCACTGATGTTAAGAAAGCCTGTCCCAAGGATCCATTCCCCTTGCCGTGCATCGACCAGATTGTTGACTCCACCGCAGGATGTGATCTGCTTTCGTTCCTTGATGCATACTCAGGATATCATCAGATCTTCATGGCGGAGGAGGATGAAGATAAAACCGCATTCATCACTCCATGTGGCACATACTGCTTCGTATGGATGCCTTTCGGACTGAAGAATGCCAGTTCAACATTTGCAAGAGTAGTCAGCCATGCTTTTGAGCCGCAGTTGCACAGGAATGTAGAAGCTTACATGGATGACATAGTGGTCAAGAGCAAGGACAAGGAGACCCTAATCCAAGATTTGGATGAGACTTTTACAAATCTGCGAAAAGTCAATCTCAAGTTGAACCCCGAGAAGTGTGTATTTGGAGTCTCTTCTGGCAAGCTTCTCGGGTTCTTCGTGTCCTAGAGGGGGATTGAAGCCAATCCTGACAAGATTAAGGCCATTGAGCAAATTGAAGCACCAAAGCGAGTCAAGGACGTGCGGAAGCTTGCCGGCTGCGTTGCTGCTCTCAGTAGATTTATTTCCAAGTCCGCTGAACGCGCCCTGCCATTTTTCAAAATCCTGAAAAAGGCAGGTCCCATGAAATGGACCCCGGAAGCGGAGGCTGCGCTACAAGACTTGAAGAAATATTTGTCTTCCACTCCCACACTTGTCGCACCTAAGCCACAAGAGAAGTTGCTACTATACCTGGCGGCAACCAATCAAGTGGTTAGTGCTGCGTTAGTGGCGGAGAGGGAGGCAGATGATGAACCAGCAACCGCGGCGAGCGAGTCTAGCGACAAGCAGGGGGCTTCTCCGACAATCTCTGGCCCGGCAAGCCCTGATCCGATGAATTCTGGCTCCGCCAAGGATGGATCCATGCAGTTGCCGGAAGAAAAACAGAAGAAGAAGGTGCAGCGCCCAGTTTACTTTATCAGTTCCCTTTTACAGGGGGCTAGATCAAGATACTCTGGTGTGCAGAAATTGCTTTTCGGCCTACTCATGGCCTCAAGAAAGCTGCGCCATTATTTTCAAGCACATGAGATCACGGTTGTTACTCGCTTTCCGTTGAAGAGGATACTGCAGAATCCAGAAGCAACGGGCAGGATTGTCGAGTGGGCACTGGAATTGTCAAGCTTTGGCCTCAGGTTCGAAAGTACTTCGACTATTCAGAGCCGGGCTTTGGCAGAATTTATAGCGGAATGGACGCCAACACCGGACGAAGAATCTCCGGAGAAGAGCGTCCCTGTCAAGGAAGTTAGCAAGGAATGGGTCATGTACTTTGACGGTGCCTTCTCGCTGCAAGGCGCCGGTGCGGGCGTACTACTTGTCGCCCCCACCGGAGAACACCTCAAGTATGTGATCCAAATGCACTTTCCCAAGGAGCAAGCGACAAATAACACTGCAGAGTATGAGGGACTGCTTGCCGGACTCAGGATAGCAGCAGAGTTTGGAATTAAGAAACTTATTGTCAGGGGCGACTCACAACTTGTCATCCGCCAAGTCAACAAAGATTACCAGAGTCCGCTGATGGAAGCATACATTGATGAAGTGAGGAAGCTAGAGGAACATTTTGACGGCCTGCAAATGGAGCATGTTCCAAGAGTTCAGAACGACATTGCAGATGGCCTATCAAAATGTGCCGCACTCAAATTGCCTGTGGAACCAGGGATTTTTGTGCTCAAGCTGACTCAGCCATCCGTCACACCATCAACTGGACAAAGCAAGAAGAGAAAACTGCCTGTTGGCGACCACTTTCCGATAGGAGCCCCCGAGGCCGCTGCCAAGAAGGTTCCCAGGATCGGCACAGAAAGAGCTGAGGAGCAGTCTGCTCCGACAAGCCCCAAGGCTTGCTTCGTTGAAGCAGGCGCTCCCGACAAGCTGTGTCCTGACACACTTGCCGGGGAACATCACGCTCCGACAGGATCCCTGACCCTCGCTGTCGAAGCGGATGTTCCTGCAGCAACCTTTGCGCCTTTAGTCCTCGCTGTCGAGCCGCAAGCTCCAGCCTGGGCACAGCCAATAGTCCATTTCCTTCAGACATGAGAACTTCCCGAAGAACAGGAAGAAGCGGAAAGAGTAGCCCAGCAATCAAGTATGTACCAGTTTGTCGATGACATACTATACAGAAGAAGATTCAACGGAGTGAAATTGAAGTGCATTTCCCGGGAAGATGGACAAGAACTGTTGGCAGATATACATGGAGGCATATGTGGTCACCACATTGGCGCAAGAGCACTTGCCGGCAAGGCTTTCCGGCAAGGCTTCTTCTGGCCGACAGCCCTCCAGGATGCAACTACACAAGTAACCAAGTGTGAAGCGTGCCAGTTCCATTCCAAACAGATTCATCAACCAGCTCAAGCTCTCCAAACAATCCCTTTGTCCTGGCCATTTTCAGTCTGGGGGCTCGACATCCTTGGCCCCTTCCCCCGAGCTGTCGGGGGCTTTGAGTACTTGTACATTGCAATCGACAAGTTCACAAAGTGGCCTGAAGTGGAGCCAGTGAGGAAGGTGACAGCACAATCAGCAGTCAAGTTCTTTAGGTCGATTGTTTGTCGTTTCGGGATCCCTAACAGGATCATCACCGACAATGGCACACAGTTTACGAGCCACACCTTCATGCAATACATCCAAGATCTTGGCACCAAGATCTGCTTCGCTTCTGTTGCTCACCCAAGAAGCAATGGCCAAGCGGAGAGGGCAAACACTGAAGTGCTGCGCGGGCTCAAGACCAGAACTTTCGATAGGCTGCGTAGGTGCGGAAAGAATTGGATCGAGCAGTTGCCGGTGGTTCTCTGGTCGATCAGGACGACACCAAATCGAGCCACTGGCCAGACACCTTTTGCTCTTGTCTATGGAGCAGAGGCAGTTCTCCCCACGGAACTCGTATACGGATCGCCACGAGTGCTCGCTTATGATGAGCTTGAGCAAGAGCAGCTGCGACAAGATGACGCGCTGCTCCTCGAGGAGGATCGTCTTCAGGCTGCTGTGCGAGCTGCTCGCTACCAGCAAGCTTTGCGCCGCTATCATAGCCGCAAGGTTAATGCCAGAAGCTTCGAGGAAGGCGACCTTGTTCTTTGGCGCGTTCAATCCGCCAAGAATTCAAACAAGTTGACGCCGAAGTGGGAGGGCCCTTATCGGGTGAAACGAGTCACTAGGCCCGGCACTGTCTGCCTTGAGACAGAAGATGGCATTCCGGTGAGCAACTCCTGGAACATAGAACATCTTCGCAAATTTTATCCATAAGGCGCGGTTGCCGGACCCGTTCCGCCAACCACCTTTTGTACAAGCCTTGCCGCTGTCGCACGTAACACTTTGTACAAAGCCGGACGCAGCTCCCGTGCGTAAATAAAAGTCTATGTGCCCTGCACATCTTGTCTAATTTAGTGCATATTTATTTTTCTTGCATGTATATCTGACACTTTGTGCAGCACTTTCCCCCGGTAAGCAATAAAGAACCTTAGGGTTCTATTTCATTATTTTCTCTTCTTTCCTCCCAAAAAAGAAGACTCCTCCGCCCACAAGTTCACCAGGAGGGGGGGGGGATAAAGGTCAGGTCTGGACCAGGCGAGGTCTGGACCAGGCGCCGTTCAAAAGAATCTAGCCTTGCCGGGACGAAGAAGACAAAAAAAAGCTAAGTGGCTAAAGTTTGAGCCCAGTCAATTTTAAATTTTTTCGAGTTATATCCCTTGAACGTTCGTGCCTTGTATGGAAAACCTGTGCGCGGAGGAATCGACTCGCGGCTAAAGTTGCGACCCTGCATTGTCTCCGAGCCCGCTCGACAATACAAGCGAGCTGCAACTTGTCCCGACAAGATTTCTTGCCGGAGGCAGCACCCCCGGCAGGCTACTGATGTTCCGCACTCAGCAAGTGTGCTCGTGCCGGCAAGATCCCTCGAAGCATAGGGTAAAAGCATACAAGGGATGCAACAGAGTAAAGGGAATAACATAGCGAGCAGTACCCAGAATAGAGTTATATTACAAGAATGACTTATTTTGGCACTGATTAAATTGTTCTCGTAACCAAAACGGCAGCAGCTAGAAAACGGGAGAAGAAGGGCGGCCTAATCCGCACGCCCACCGTCGACCCTCCTGACCTCGTTCACCTTGTCCACGATGGGTGCGACGATGGCCCTGAGTTCTTCAAGATCAGCGCCCTCCGGCAGCTTCTTGGTGACGCGGGAGAGGTCGATGCCCGGATTGCGGAAGAGGACCTTCACCAACACCTTCTCCAAGACACCGGCGCAGATCGCGCGCGACTCGCCGGCCAGTTGCTTCGGGATCCTTTCCCGGAGCTGCCGGAGAGCCGTCACCACATCCTTGAAGAAGAGCGTGAGCTTGGCGCTGGGCTGGAGATTCTCCTCAGTGGAGTACCCGAAACCCGTCAAGTTCAGCTCCGCCAACTCCTCGTCAATGAGCGCGGCGATGTTGACGAGGCCCTCCGTCCAGAGCTCCACCGTGGTCTTGAAGGTGTTCTGGGTCTCGGCGGCCCTCGTCAGCAGCTCCTCATTGCCCTTGAGGTCATTCCTCAGGATATCTTCTCGCTTCTTGGCGGCGTCCAGCGTCTCCGTCAAGGTGGCCAATTTCAGCTCTAGATCAGCGCTCGAGTCCTTGGCCGCATTCAACTCCTTGATCTTCTCGGAGAGCTGGACTTGCAGATCACCGTGAGCGCACGCATCCTTCTCGCGATCGCGCTGGAGTGCGGCAAGCTCTTCGTTTTTCCTTGTCGCGTCCGCCTCCAGCTGCGTCACCTTCTCCTCCAACTCCTTCTTGGCGGCTTCGGCAGCCGCGGCGGCATCCTTCGCCTCCTTGAGTGCCCCGCCAAGTGATTGTTCCCGGACGGCGAGCTCCTCGTCATGGCTATCCAAGTACGCCTTCCTCTGTATCAGCTCGCCGTCCCGCTTGGACAGCTCCTCGGCGACGAGCCTCTACTGCTCCTCGGCTTCAGCTTTCTCCAGGATGAACGCCTTCTTCGCTTCATCGAGCTGCGCCCTCTCCTCAGCAATGGACTGGAGGGCCTCCTGGTTGCGGCTCTTGAGTTCTTGCACATGCTTTTCTATGTCAACTCCCGCCTGCGCGACAAGCGCTTCCCGGGATTCGAGCTTCGCTTGCCGGACGCGGTAGAGTGACACCAGCTTTCGGAGCAGTTGCTCCTCCTCGGACTCGCCACTGCTGCTGCTTGGCCTGTCGACCATTGCCAGCCCAGCAGAGGCAAGTACCTCCCCGTCAAACTCCTCTCCTTCAACCGGTGCCCTGGAGCTTGACGCCCAGGGGAGCTTGATGTATACGCCCTCGCCGGCTTTCAAGTATGCGCCGGGCTGAGCCTCCTCGGAGCCCAGCGCCGCGTCAGCGGTGGAGGGGTCGGCAGTCGGTGCAGCGCCTCGCGCTCCTGCGTCCTCTGGGTCGTCAGTGCGTTCGCCGGACCCCTCGCCGGCCCCTATGCCAGCGGCCTTGGCGGCCTCTTCGCCGGCGGGCTCCTCCGCGCCGGCCTCTTCCTCAGCGGCGGCGGCATCCCCAGTATTGCCGCGCCCGCCCTTCTCGCCGGTGGCCTCAGCCTCCATCGGGTCCCCAAGGGGAGGATCTGAAGGCAGGGAAAGGAAGGGACAGTCAAGCAAATGCCCAAAAGAAGGAAAAGGGAGATCAGCAGAACCCGAGGGAGAGTCCCCGACAAGGAGGGTCACCTGTGCTGGGCTCTGTGATCGTGGGCTCCACCACCGGGGGCTCACCGGTCCCACCCCTTGCCGGAGACCCCTTCCTTGCCGGAGATGGCTCCCATATCAGGGAATCGGCCCTTGGTGGCGTAGTCGAGGCCGACGACACCTCCGGGTCGGCCCCCGACTGCTCCTGGTGGGCCTGTTCTTCTCCTATATACAAAAGAGTCAATAACGAAGATATTGGCAGAAGAAGAGGCGACCATGCGTGCCCCACGGCAGGAAGTGAATCAAGGCACTTACGCTGGGGGCTGTGCTGGGAGCTGCTGCGAGGGGAAGGGACCGGGTCCGACAAAGTGGTCTCGGACGCATCTTCTGCCACCACAGCAGGATCGTCCTCGATGTCAAACACAGGGACCTTGGCCCTCTTCGCCGCTCTCTCTGCCAAAGCCCTGAGACAGAACAGGAGTTTGGAGAGAAAAACAGATTAGATACAAGACAAACAACAACAAGGATCAAGAGAAAGGCGAGTGCAGTACAGAGGAAGCCTTACTCCTATTCATCCTCCTCCTCCTCGTTGTCATCAGAGCTCAGCGCGGAGAGATCAAACTCTGGTGCCCTCCCTGCGCGGCGTGGCGGAGGCTCCCTCTGGCGCTTGCCAAGGGCTGTGGCAGGGTCAGGCGTGGCGGCCCGGGAAGACCCCGCCTCAGTTTCCGACGCGGCTTGGGACCC
Source organism: Triticum timopheevii (assembly GCA_963921465.1). NCBI lineage: Eukaryota > Viridiplantae > Streptophyta > Magnoliopsida > Poales > Poaceae > Triticum > Triticum timopheevii. The sequence continues at coordinate 624,335,828 of OY997264.1, read as the reverse complement.
TCCCGCGGCGACGAAACTTGCCGCGGCAGAGCGCGTCCCGCGGCGCCGCGGCTGCTGATCGGGTTGCGCCTCTGCCAGCTCTCCAACTCGACGGAGACGCCTTCTCGGTCGGAACTGGGGCTGTGCTGAGGGCTCCATCGGTGGCAAGTTGCTCGAAGACGGCTGGCCGCTCGCGCCCTCGGCGGGCTGGCTCGCTTCGGCCGCGGCCTCCCCTTCGCCATCGCCCTCTCCGGCAAGATCTTCCTGGGCGGCAAGGCTTGCTGCCTCAGCTGCTTCCGCCTCCGCCAGCGTGAAGCCAAACTTGCCCGCGGCAGCGGCTGCCGCCGCCTCCTCGGCCCTACTAGCGATGTACGCCAGCTCGTTGGCAGTGGTGGCGCGGGTGAGGAACTTCTGCTCGTCAGAATTGACTGCCGCCTCCGACAAGTCGTCGAAGAATTGCTGCATGACCTCGGCGGCGGGCTCTATCCAGTTGGCACTTACCCCGTGCGAGTCGCACTCTGGCATCATTGTGCAGATGCGATCGCGCTGGGAGTTGTTGCACAAGGGGATGACGCCCTACGGCAGCCGGAACCACTCTGGATGATTGGCGTCGTACTTGAACGTCTCCCTCAGCATCGCGTCAAGCTCCAGGACCGTGAAGTTGAAGTTGAGGCCTGGGCGCAGCCTCATGAAATCCGCCGGGCCGCTAAACAGCCATGCGGGCCTCCCCCTTGCCTGCAAAGGGGCAATACGACGGTGAAGGAAATCTGCGCCGACCGCCCCTGTTGTGAGTCCGGCGTGCCTGAGCCGGAGGATTCGGGTGGTGGCGATCGTTAGCTTGGCGTCGTCCGGTGACAGAGCGCTCCAGTCGCTGCCGCGCACCACCCGAGTCTTGCGCAGCTTGGTGAACGACGGCGGATCGGCATCGCAGATCCAACACCACTCCGCCCTCCACTTGTCCCACTTGCTACGGAGCTTGCCCATCAAGTACACCTCCTTCATGCCCATCCGGGAGGTCCAGGCAATTCCGCCAGCCAGTGGCTCGCCTTTCTCGGCCCGAGGGGAGAAATAATGGCGAAAAAGAGCGACATTGGGGAGGATACCAACGAAGTTCTCACAGAGGTGCGCGAAAACCGCCATTGTCAGAATGGCATTGGGGGTGAAATCAAGCAGATGGAACCCGTAGGTGTTCATGATGTCGCAAAAGAAATCGGAAAAAGGCGGACAGAGCCCGCAATAGAAGAACACAGGGAAGTAGTACCCTCTGGGCACTTCTTCGATTTGGAGGCCGCCGCGGAAAGCACCGGCGTGCGCGGGTGCGCCCGCGTTTCCGTCGACCAAAAGAGGTAGAACTCCGACCGCAACGCCTCCGGGGTGAGCTCGGGGGAGAAAAGCACCTGCTTCTTGCGCAGCGCCTCGAGCTCTAGTGCTTCGGCCGACTTCGCGGCCTTCGCAGCCTTCGTGGCCTTCCCGGCCTTCGGAGCCATGGCGGGGGCAGCAGGGGGAGGCGAAAGCGACGACGGCGACGGGCAGCGGAATGCTGTTTTTCTCTCGATTCAAGGGACGGAGGAGAGCGGCGGAGCTTTTGGAGGAAGGAACTGCAAGCGGTGAAAGTGGGGGAACGGCCCCGTTTCCTCTTCTTATAAACAGGGGATGCGAACGTTACGCATTTCCTGGAGTTAAGTATTGACCACGTTCTCTCCCACGACGCCGCAATCGACGCATGCCGTTGCGGGAGGACGCGGTGGACACGGAGTCCGATTCTGTGTGGCCCCAGGCCACGCGTGCGCGTGCACTATTTTGGGCCTGGCCCAACAACGCTCGGCACCGTGTATGGCCCAGGCCCGGGGGCTCCTGTCGGTGTACTAAAGTAGGGGTACCTTAGTACCCCGAACTCGTGCACGGGCAGTCGTAGCACCCCGCGGCAAGGCTTGCCGGACGCCCGCCAAGACCCTCCATCATTTCCTATTACTACCATTCAAGAACAAAGTATTAACCAAGAAAACAAAGGCCCCGGCAAGAGGAGCTTGCCGGGAAGGCCGACCAAGGCATCTCCAGAAGACTTGCCGCGGCGCCCCGCGCGTCCCGGCAAGGCCCGACGGCCGGCAAGCTTGCCAGCACGACAAGAGAAGGGCCGCGGCAAGGCACTTGCCGCGGCAAGGCGGCCACCCAAAATCCAGCGCATCCAGCGACGTGTCACTCCAGGGGAACGTGGCGGGGTGTTGCGTAGCCGTGCAGAGCGAGGTGGCAAACGGAGCTGACAGAGACGCCATCGTGGCAACCGGTGGCTCACCTAACAGTTGTTTCTTTGTACTGTTGGGACGACCGGACGGGCATTAAATGCCCTTGTCCCCTGCCGTCAGAGTTAGGTAGGGGACACTGTTGGTCATTGTTGTACCAACCTGCGCTTTTACCTTCGTACCCCCTCTTCCTACGCTGCCCCCTTTTATCTCTCCGGAGAGCTCCGAAGCTGGGTAAAAAATCGCCCGTCTCCCCGCGCGCGCCCGACCTCGATCAGCTCTGCGCGCGGCCTCCGCCCCCTTTCCGGACTAGAAGGGCCCCCCCGTGCCCCATAGGTGCTCGCGGCCACAGAAAGAAACGGCCCCGACACTCTTTCTTCGTACATGCGCACTCGGGGTGAGTCATGAATGATGTCACAGGGCAGAACTGCCTCTGCGCCGTATACCATAAAGAATGGTGTGAATCCGGTAGTACGGTTGGGCATTGTCCGCAGCCCCCAGAGTACGGAGTCTAGCTCCTCTACCCAGTGCATGTCAGATTTCGTAAGTGACCGCACTAGTCTGGGTTTGATGCCGCTCATTATTAGACCGTTCGCTCGTTCCACTTGACCGTTGGTTTGAGGATGATAGACTGAAGCGTAATCGAGCTTAATGCCCATATTTTTGCACCATGATTTAACCTCGTCGGCCGTGAAGTTCGTGCCGTTATCGATGATGATGCTGTGGGGGACACCATAACGGTGTACTACCCCGGATATGAAGTCTATCACTGGTCCGGACTCTGCTGTTTTTACTGGCTTGGCCTCTATCCATTTGGTGAATTTATCCACCATGACCAATAGGTACCTTTGCTTGTGGGTTCCCCCTTTAAGGGGTCCGACCATGTCAAGCCCCCAGACCGCGAACAGCCAGGTAATGGGTATAGTTTTGAGGGCGGTGGGTGGCATATGGCTCTGATTAGCAAAGAGCTGACAACCGACGCATCTTCGGACTAAGTCCTGAGCATCTGCCCGGGCCGTCGGCCAATAAAATCCTGTACGGAGTGCCTTTCCTACAAGGGCACGAGCTGCTGCATGGTGTCCGCCTAATCCGGCATGAATTTCAGCCAGAAGGTTTCGCCCTTCTTCTTCGGAGATACACCTTTGAAGGACTCCGGTTGTGCTTTTCTTATAGAGTTCTCCCTCATGGACCTTGTAGGCTTTAGATCGCCGAACTATGCAGCGGGCCTCATTTTGGTCTTCGGGAAGTTCCTGCCTAAGCAAGTAGGCTAGGAATGGCTCTGTCCATGGGGCGATTACTGCCATTATGTCGTGGGATGAAGGTGTTATTTCGTCGGCTGAATCGCCGGTTATGTCAGATTGCTTTTTGTCGGTTGGTGCGGCTCCTTCCGTTTTGTTGTTTCCGGACTCCTCTTCCCATAGTACGGATGGCTTAAATAGCCGTTCCAGGAATATGTTTGGAGGGACAGCGTCACGTTTTGCGCCGATGCGTGCCAATACGTCGGCCGCTTGGTTACTATCCCTGGCTACGTGGTGGAATTCAAGTCCGTCAAACCGAGCTGACATTTTTAGGACAGCATTACGATATGCTGCCATTTTCGGATCCTTGGCATCAAAGTCTCCATTTATTTGGGATATTGCAAGGTTTGAATCCCCCCGCGCCTCCAGGCATTGAATGCCCATGGAGATTGCCATCCGGATGCCATGTAAAAGGGCCTCGTATTCGGCTGTGTTGTTGGAGTCCGTGTACATTATCTGAAGTACGTATTGGACTGTGTCCCCGGTTGGGGACGTCAATACGACGCCAGCCCCCAATCCGGCCAACATTTTAGAGCCGTCGAAGTGCATAATCCAATTGGAGTATGCGCCGTACTCTTTAGGGAGTTCGGATTCGGTCCATTCAGCGACGAAGTCAGCCAAAACTTGTGACTTTATAGCTCGCCGAGGTTTGTAAGTTATATCGAATGGTAAGAGCTCAATGGCCCATTTTGCAATCCTGCCCGTCGCGTCGCGGTTGTTTGTAATGTCGTTGAGGGGTACTCGGAGGCCACTATTATCGAACACTCTTGAAAGTAGTGTCGGAGCTTCCGGGATGCCATGAACACCGCATACGCTATCTTTTGATAGTGCGGGTAACGGGACTTGCAAGGGGTTAACACAGTGGATATGTAGTACACTGGTTTTTGAAGAGGGAATTTATGCCCTTCTGTCTCTTGTTCGACCACGAGTACCGCGCTTACAACTTGATGTGTTGCCGCGATGTATAACAACATTGGTTCGCCCAGGTTGGGCGCAGCCAGGACCGGATTTTTTGCCAATATGGCTTTTATTTCTTCGAGTCCGGCAGTGGCAGCATCCGTCCACTCGAAGTGTTCGGTGCGCCTAAGGAGGCGATAGAGGGGCAATGCCTTTTCTCCTAGGCGGGAGATAAAGCGGCTTAGAGCCGCCATGCATCCAGTCAATTTTTGTATTTGTTTGAGGTCTTTTGGAACATCTAGCTGTGACAGGGCTCAGATTTTGGTCGGGTTTGCTTCAATTCCTCTACCGGATACAATGAAGCCCAGGAGCTTTCCGGCTGGTACGCCGAAAACGCATTTTTCCGGATTCAGCTTGATGTCATATGCTCTGAGGTTGTCGAATGTGAGCCTCAAGTCGTCTACTAGAGTTTCGACGTGTTTGGACGACTACGTCGTCTACATATGCCTCTACTGTTTTGCCGATCTGGGTGGCCAGACATGTTTGAATCATGCGCTGATATGTTGCGCCGGCGTTTTTAAGTCCGAAGGGCATCATGTTGAAGAAGAATGGTCCATATGGGGTGATGAATGCCGTTGCGGCTTGGTCTGCTTCCGCCATCTTGATTTGATGGTAGCCGGAGTATGCGTCGAGGAAGCACAGTGATTCATGTCCTGCGGTAGCATCGATTATCTGGTCGATGCGGGACGGGATCCTTTGGGCAGGCCTTGTTGAGGTCTTTAAAATCGACACATAGGCGCCAGGATTTGTCCTTCTTTCTTACCATTACCAGGTTTGCTAGCCAATCTGGATGTTTGATATCTCTAATGAATCCGGCTTCCAATAGTTTGGCTAGCTCTTCTCCCATTGCCTGTCTTTTGGGTTCGGAAAATCGTCGAAGAGCCTGTTTGACTGGCTTGAATCCTTTTAGGATATTTAGGCTGTGTTCTGCCAATCTGCGTGGGATTCCGGGCATATCCGAAGGGTGCCAGGCGAATATGTCCCAATTTTCCCGAAGGAATTCTCGCAGTGCGGCGTCTACATCAGGGTTCAACTGTGCCCCGATGGAAGCCGTCTTTGTCGGGTCCGTTGGATGGACCTGGAATTTTATTATTTCGTCCGCTGGTTTAAAGGAGGTGGACTTGGATCTCTTATCGAGTATCACATCGTCTCTATTCACAGTAGAGCGTAGCGCGGTAAGTTCTTCTGCTGCTAGGGCTTCGGATAGTGCCTCCAGGGCTAATGCGGCTGTCTTGTTCTCGGCGTGGAGTGCTATGTCCGGATCACTAACGAGAGTGATTATTCCGCTGGGCCCAGGCATTTTGAGCTTCATGTACCCGTAATGGGGTACGGCTTGAAAAATTGTGAATGCCACTCGTCCTAATATAGCGTGATATCCGCTGTTGAACGGGGCCACTTGGAACGTGACTTCTTCGGATCTGTAATTGTCCGGCTAGGGATTATTCCTCTGAAGGTTGTGCTGCTTCGCTCAATGCGGCTCCAGTCTATTTCCATTTTTTGAAGAGTTTCCTCGTAGATGAGGTTTAATCCACTGCCGCGATCCATGAGGACCTTTGTAAGTCGAAAGCCGTCCACTATTGGACTAAGTACCAGTGCGGTTGGTGCTCGGGCTGTTCGGAATTTAGGTTCGTCGTTGGCGTTGAAGGTGATGGCTGTGTCGCTCCATGGATTTGTTGTTGCTACTTGGTAGACTTCGGCGAGGCTGCGGATTGTTCGTTTCCGCATGTTATTTGATGCGAAGGTCTCGAAGACTGTTGATACCGTACCGGTATTGTTGGAGTGGTTTTCCGGGGCTAGAAGCTTCTCGCCACTTTTGGCCACCTGCCGTAATATCCAACATGCTCGAAGGCTATGTGTTGGGGTGGCGCCCTCTGTACTGTGAATTTTACAGGGTCCGCTAAGCCACCCCTCCAGTACGGTTCCATGCCCTTTATGGGGTTTTTGCTTTTTGGTTTTTGTACTCGGTGCCTGAGTGAAATGCACCCTTTTGTTGCGGACTGGGGTTGTATTCGGGGCCGGATTGTCCCAAAACTTAATTTCGGTTTTCTGGAAGCTCTCCATCGCACAGTACTTTCGTACTATGGACGCCAGGTCGACGAAGCGTGTAACTTCACGACGGCTGATGGCGTTCTCAAGATTCCCTCGTCCGTGCAATTATTGCAAAAGATTGAGATTGCGTTTTCCTCTCGACAATCCTTTATCCTGTCCATAACCAGGAGGAATCTGGCCCAGTAATGATGTACTGTTTCAGTGGTCTCTTGCCGGATTAGAGATAGATCGCATATGTCTGGGCGGGTGGGTGGAATTGAGTCCGGAACCCTACCCATCTCAAGGCTCAAAGGCCGAGAAGTTTCCAAATTTGGAAGTTTGGAAAGTGGAACGTTGTCCGATGAGTCCGGTCCAATGCCTGACTTTAGGATCAGTGCTTGATCGAAATCCGTCCCTCCGCGGGGATCCGGCATGGAGGGTTCGGCAGCCCGGACATGACTAGTTTTCAATACAGGGGAAGAATCGCCGCATTGTTCCTCTACCACAACAACGTAGTGGGTGACCTGGGGAGAGTTAATCTCTCTCAGATCGGTGTTAAGCCCAATCTGATTGTAGTCTGTAGCGACTCCCAGGGCGGCGATGCGATACAAGAGCTCGTTTACGGACGAGAGCTCTATTGGATCCAGCCGCTCGGCGAATTCCGAGCGGACGTGAAGATTGCTTTTGACGACTTGAGAGGTCATTGTCGAAGCGGTGGCCGGACAGGCGGTCATAAGAAAACCACCTAGCCGGACAGTTTGGCCGGCGGCCAAGGCTCCTTTGGTGAAAATACCGTCCTTGAAGACGGGAGGAGGCATCCTTCCTATCGGTGATGGCACATAGGAACTCTCAGTGAAAGCACCAATGTCGGTGTCAAAACCGGCGGATCTCGGGTAGGGGGGTCTCGAACTGTGCGTCTAGGTGGATGGTAACAGGAGACAAGGGACACGATGTTTTTACCCAGGTTCGGGCCCTCTCGATAGAGGTAAAACCCTACTCCTGCTTGATTTATATTGATGATATGGGTAGTACAAGAGTGGATCTACCACGAGATCAAGGAGGCTAAACCCTAGAAGCTAGCCTATGGTATGATTGTTGTAATGGTTGTTGTGTCCTACAGACTAAAACCCTCCGGTTTATATAGACACCGGAGAGGGCTAGGGTTACACAGAGTCGGTTACAATGGTAGGAGATCTACATATTCGTATCGCCAACCTTGCCTTCCACGCCAAGGAAAGTCCCATCCGGACATGGGACGGAGTCTTCAATCTTGTATCTTCGTAGTCTTGGAGTCCGGCGGACGATGATAGTCCGGCTGTCCGGACACCCCCTAGTCCAGGACTCCCACAGGCACCATCATGGTGCATGGCAATAGAAAAATCACTCTGGATTGTGAAGAGGGTGATGTTGCTTATGCTGAGTCGGCTTGCGCCACTGAAGAGTTGAAGTTTTATAAAGACAATGTTGACCCGGCAGATATGACACCTTTGAAGAAGCCAACGACAAAGAATGAGCTCTTGATGAAGTTTAAGTCGGCAGATGATACTAAGCTGGTTGATTTTGTCCCTGGCGATTCTTCAAAGCAATTCAGCATCAATGCGAATATCGATCCGAAATAGGAAATCACGCTCATGAAGTTCACCCGTGAGAACCGGGACATCTTTGCATGGAAACCTTCTAATATGCCAGGTGTGCCGAGGAAACTCGTTGAGCACACTCTTAATGTGGATCCTAAGTTTAAACCGGTCAAGCAATTTCTTCGCCGGTTCAATGAGGAAAGGTGCAAGGCAATCGGTGAAGACGTGGCCCGGCTCTTGGCAGCAGGGTTCACTGTTGAAGTTTTTCATCCTGAATGGCTGGCTAACCCGGTGCTAGTACTTAAGAAAAATGGCACTTGGTGTATGTGTGTGGATTATACATACCTTAACAAGGCCTATCCAGCTGATGCCTTTGCTCTCCCTCGTATTGATCAGATTATTGATGCTACTGCGGGTTGTGAGCGCTTGAGTTTTTTGGATGCCTACTCTGGTTATCATCAGATCAAAATGGCAATTAAGGACCAGGAGAAGACAGCCTTCATCACTCCCTTTGGAGCCTTCTGCTATGTGTCTATGCCTTTTGGGCTCAAGAGTGCCCAGGCGACTTACCAGCGGTGTGTCCAAAATTGCCTTCTGATGTCTACTACACAACCTTCTTCTTGTAGACTTTTTTGGGCCTCCAAGTGCAGAGGTTTGTAGGACAATAGCAAATTTCACTAAAGTGGATGACCTAAGGTTTATCAATCCGTGGGAGGCGTAGGATGAAGATGGTCTCTCTCAAACAACCCTGCAACCAAATAACAAAGAGTCTCTTGTGCCCCAACACACCCAATACAATGGTAAATTATATAGGTGCACTAGTTCAGCGAAGAGATGGTGATAACAGTGCAATATGGATGGTAGATATAGGTATTTGTAATCTGAAAATATAAAAACAGCAAGGTAACTAACAATAAAAGTGAGCACAAACGGTATTGCAATGCTAGGAAACAAGGCCTAAGGTTCATACTTTCACTAGTGCAAGTTCTCTCAACAATGATAACATAATTGGATCATATAACTATCCCTCAACATGCAACAAAGAGTCACTCCAAAGCCACTAATAGCGGAGAACAAACGAAGAGATTATGGTAGGGTACGAAACCACCTCAAAGGTATCCTTTCTGTTTTATCTATTCAAGAGTCCGTAGTAAAATAACATGAAGCTATTCTTTCTCTTCAATCTATCAAAGAGTTCGTACTAGAGTAACACCTTAAGACACAAATCAACGAAAACCCTAATGTCACCTAGATACTCCATTGTCACCTCAAGTATCTGTAGGCATGATTATACGATATGCATTACACAATGTTAGATTGATCTATTCGACCAACACAAAAGTACTTCAAAGAGTGCCCCAAAGTTTTTACCGGAGAGTCAAGACGAAAACCTGTGCCAACCCCTATGCAAAGGTTCATGGGCGGAACCCGCAAGTTAATCACCAAAACATACATCAAGTGGATCACGTGATATCCCATTGTCACCACAGATAAGCACGGCAAGACATACATCAAGTGCTCTGAAATCCTTAAGGACTCAATCCGATAAGATAACTTCAAAGGGAAAACTCAATCCATTACAAGAGAGTAGAGGGGATGAAACATCATATGATCCAACTATAATAGCAAACCTCGCGATACATCAAGATCGTGCCATAGAGAGAACACGAGAGAGAGAGAGAGATCAAACACATAGCTACTGGTACATACCCTCAGCCCCGAGGGTGAACTACTCCCTCCTCGTCATGGAGAGCGCCGGGGTGATGAAGATGGCCACCGTGAGGGATCCCCCCTCCGGCAGGGTGCCGAAACGGGCTCCCGATAGGTTTTTGGTGGCTACACAGGCTTGCGGCGGTGGAACTCCCGATCTATTGTTCGCTTCGATGTTTTTAGGGTATATGGGAATATATAGGCGAAAGAAGTCAGTCGGGGGAGCCTCGAGGGGCCCACGAGACGGGGGGTGCGCCCAGTAGGGGGGGCGCGCCCCCCACCCATGTGGCCACCTCGAAGCTTCCTTGACTTGAACTCCAAGTCTCCTGGATTGCTTCCGTTCCAAAAACAACGCTCCCGAAGGTTTCATTCCGTTTGGACTCCGTTTGATATTCCTTTTCTTCGAAACACTGAAATAGGCAATAAAACAACAATATGGGCTGGGCCTCCAATTAATAGGTCAGTCCCAAAAGTCATATAAAAGTGTATAATAAAGCCCGTAAACATTCAAAATAGATAATAAAATAGCATGAATGCTTCATAAATTATAGATACGTTGGAGACGTATCAGCATCCCCAAGCTTAATTCCTGCTCGTCCTCGAGTAGGTAAATGATAAAATAAAGAATTTATGAAGTGTGAATGCTAGTAGGTGCACAAGTTTGATCAATGATAATTTCAATCACCTTTTCTAGCATGATTACATGTCATAACAGTAGTTCATCTCATAAAACTTTTCAAGATCAAGTAACAAGCTATTCACATGTTAAAGCATAGACCATAAACTTTCTTGAAAACTAGCAAACTCCATTCTTAGTCATCAAACAATTACAATTCATCTTATTTTCAGGAAGGGTCTATGTCAGAGCTTTGATTTAGTAAACTCCTCATACTCAACTATCATATAGTCTTCTACAATTGCTAACACTCATGCAATACTTATGGTTATGGAGTTTTAATCGGACACTGAGAAAGATAGGGGCTTATAATTTCGCCTCCCAACGTATTCACCTTTGGGTGATGACAACAATAATAGTTCATTCTAACTTACATCCAATTGGATATATATATCAGGAACTTTCCAACTCGAGGTGCTTGCCAAAGGATAAAATGAAAAGGGGAAAGGTGAAGATCACCTTGACTCTTGCATAAAAGTAAAAGCTAGGCCCTTCGCAGAGGGAAGCAGAGGTTGTCATATGCTTTTAGAGTTGGATGCACAAAATCTTAATGCAAAAGAACATCACTTTATATTGCCACTTATGATATGAACCTTTATTATGCAGTCCGTTGCTTTTATTACTTCCATATCAATCGTATAAAGCTTATTTTCTCGGCACTAATAAATCATACATATTTAGAGAGCAATTTTTATTGCTTGCAACATGACAACTTACTTGAAGGATCTTACTCGATCCATAGGTAGGTATGGTGGACTCTCATGGCAAAAACTGGGTTTAAGGATATTTGGAAGCACAAGTAGTATCTCAACTTGGTGCAAGGAATTTTGGCTAGCATGAGGGGGAAAGGCAAGCTCAACATGTTTGAATGATCCATGACAATATAGTTTAACTGAGATGTGAGAAAACATAACCCATTACGTTGTCTTTCTTGTCCAACATCAACTCTTTAGCATGTCATACTTAACGAGTGCTCACAATTATAAAAGATGTCCAAGATAGTATATTTATATGTGAAATCTCCCTTCCTTCAATATTGTTTCATGAATTGTTCAAATGACCAATACAATGCTTGCTAACCTTCAATAAATTTACAACCTATATTCTTAGATGTGAAGTCATTACTCCCCATGGGATAAGCAAATGAGACATCTATAATTTCAGATTTATGACAATCAACTAATTCAACCATTTACTCATAGGATATAAGTGAAGCACACGAGTAAATGACAAACTACTCCAAAAAGATATAAGTGAAGATCAATGAGTAGCTAAATAATTATGTAACTATGTGAAGACTCTCTCTCATTTAAGAATTTCAGATCTTGGTATCTTATTCAAACAACAATCAAAACAAAATAAAATGGCATTTCAAGGATAGCATGACTTTTGTGAAGAAGCAAAAACTTAGGCTCAACCGATACTAACCGATAGTTGTTTGAAGAAGAAAGGCGGGATGCCTAACGGGGCATCCCCAAGATTAGATGCTTGAGACTTATTGAAATATTACTTTGGGTGCCTTGGGCATCCCCAAGGTTGAACTTTTGTGTCTCCTTAATTCCTCTCATATCATGGTTTCTCTTTTTATCAAAAGCTTCATCCACACCAAACTCAACAAGAACTCGTGAGATAGGTTAGTATAAACCAATGCAAAACCTTATCATTTTCTACTGTAAAAAATCACTAAAATTATTATTAAACTTTGCATACTAAATGCCTCTGCATATTTAATATTCCTATCCTCAAATAGAATCATTAAACAAGCAAACATATGCAAACAATGCAACCGTAACAGCAATCTGCCAAAACAGTATAGTCTGTAAAGAGTGCAAGATTCATCATACTTCCCTAACTCCAAAAAATATGAGAAAAATACCTTACTGTAGAAGATTTATCAGATCTCAATATGAAAAAAGTTTCAACATTATAACATTCTCTGACTTTTCTAGGGAACTTTTGCAACAGCGGTAAACTTTCTGTTTTCAAACAGCAACATGTATACTAGCAAAATAAGCAAGGTAAAGGCTATCCTTGATATTTTTATTGAAAATAAAGATGCAAAACATTATTCTAAATAACAGCAAGCAAATACTAACAAAATAAAAAGTGACGCTCCAAGCAAAACACATATCATGTGGTGAATAAAAATATAGTTCCAAGTGAAGTTACCGATGAACGAAGACGAAAGAGGGGATGCCTTCCGGGGCATCCCCAAGCTTAGGCTCTTGGTTGTCCTTGAATATTACCTTGGGGTGCCGTGGGCATCCCCAAGCTTAGGATCTTGCCACTCCTTATTCCATAGTCCATCGGATCTTTACCCAAAACATGAAAACTTCACAACACAAAACTCAACAGAAAACTCGTAAGCTCCGTTAGTATAAGAAAATAAAACCACCACTTAGGTACTGTAATAAACTCATTATAAATTCATATTGGTGTAATATCTACTTTATTCCAACTTCTCTATAGTTCATACCCTCCGATACTACTCATAGATTCATCAAAATAAGCAAACAACACATAGAAAACAGAATATGTCAAAAACAGAACAGTCTGCAGTAATCTGTATAAAACTTATACGTCCTGAACTCCAAACCTCCTACTAAATTAGGAAGTCCTAAAAAATTTGTGTGCCAATCCATAGCAAAAAGAATCAGATCAGAAGCGCGTTTCTGTGAATTATGAAAACTAATTTACTGAGTGCAAAAGTTTCTGATTTTCAGCAGGATCAACACAACTATCACCGTAAGCTATCCTAAAGGTCTTACTTGGCACTTTATTGAAAAAAAACTGTAAAACATGATCACTACAGTAGCATAGTCATTTTTACACACAAAAAAAGTAAGGGTAAATATTGGGTTGTCTCTCAACAAGCGCTTTTCTTTAATGCCTTTCTAGCTAGGCATGATGATGACAATGATGCTCACATGAAAGATAAGAATTGAAACACAACAGGAGCATGATGAAGCATATGAGTAGCACATTTAAGCCTTACCCACTTCCTATTCATAGAGATTTTGTGAGCAAACAACTTATGGGAACAATAATCAACTAGCACAGGAAGGCAAAACAAGCATAACTTCAAAACTTTAAGCACATAAAGAGGAAACTTGATATTATTGCAATTCCTACAAGCATATGTTCCTCTCTCATAATAATTTTCAATAGCATCATGAATTAACTCAACAATATAACCAGCACCTAAAGCATTCTTTTCATGATCTACAAGCATAGAAAATTTACTACTCTCTACATAAGCAAAATTCTTCTCATTCGGAATAGGGGGAGCAAACTCAACAAAATAATTATCATGTGAGGCATAACCCAATTGAAAACTAAAATCATGAGACAAGTTTCATGGTTATCATTATTCTTAATAGTATACAACTCATCATGATAATCATCATAGATAGCAACTTTGTTCTCATAATCAATTGGAACCTCTTCCGAAATAGTGGATTCATCACTAAATAAAGTTGACACTCTTCCAAATCCACTTTCATATTCATCACAATAAGATTCAACATCCTCCAAAATAGTGGGATAACTACTTGCTAAAGTTGACACTCTTCCAAACCCACTTTGATCAATATAATCATCATAGGTAATAGGCATGCTATCATCATAACAACTTTGCATATCAAAACTTGGGAGGCTAAAAATATCATCTTCATCAAACATAGCTTCCGCAAGCTTGTGGCTTTGCCTATCATTAGAATTATGGATATTCAAGGAATTCATACTAATAACATTGCAATCATGCTCATCATACAAAGATCTAGTATCAAACATCTTATAGACTTCTTGTTCTAACACTTGAGCACAATTTTCCTTTTCATCATACTTACGAAACATATTAAAAAGATGAAGCGTAAGAGGCAAACTCAAATCCATTTTTTTGTAGTTTTTCTTTTATAAACTAAACTAGTGATAAAATAAGAAACAAAAAGATTTGATTGCAAGATCTAAAGATATACCTTCAAGCAGTCACCTCCCCGGCAACGGCGCCAGAAAAGAGCTTGATGTCTACTACACAACCTTCTTCTTGTAGACGTTGTTGGGCCTCCAAGTGCAGAGGCTCGTAGGACAGTAGCAAATTTCCCTCAAGTTGATGACCTAAGGTTTATCAATCCGTGGGAGGCATAGGATGAAGATGGTCTCTCTCAAACAACCCTGCAACCAAATAACAAAGAGTCTCTTGTGTCCCCAACACACCCAATACAATGGTAAATTGTATAGGTGCACTAGTTCGGCAAAGAGATGGTGATAAAAGTGCAATATGGATGGTAGATATAGGTATTTGTAATATGAAAATATAAAAACAGCAAGGTAACTAATGATAAAAGTGAGCACAAACGGTATTTCAATGCTAGGAAACAAGGCCTAAGGTTCATACTTTCACTAGTGCAAGTTCTCTCAACAATGATAACATAATTGGATCATATAACTATCCCTCAACATGCAACAAAGAGTCACTCCAAAGCCACTAATAGCGGAGAACAAACAAAGAGATTATGGTAGGGTACGAAACCACCTGAAAGTTATCCTTTCTGTTTTATCTATTCAAGAGTCCGTAGGAAAATAAGATGACGTTATTAGTTTCGTTCAATCTATCATAGAGTTTGTACTAGAATAACACCTTAAGACACAAATCAACCAAAACCCTAATGTCACCTAGATACTCCATTGTCGCCTCAAGTATCCGTGGGCATGATTATACGATATGCATCAAACAATCTCAGATTCATCTATTCAACCAACACAAAAGTACTTCAAAGAGTGCCCCAAAGTTTCTACCGAAAAGTCAAGACGAAAACGTGTGCCAACCCCTATGCATAGGTTCATGGGCGGAACCCGCAAGTTGATCACCAAAACATACATCAAGTGGATCACGTGATATCCCATTGTCACCATAGATAAGCACGGCAAGACATACATCAAGTGTTCTCAAATCCTTAAAGACTCAATCCGATAAGATAACTTCAAAGGGAAAACTCAATCCATTACATGAGAGAAGAGGGGGAGAAACATCATAAGGTCCAACTATAATAGCAAAGCTCGCGATACATCAAGATCGTGCCATAGAGAGAACACGAGAGAGAGAGAGAGAGAGAGAGAGAGAGCAATCAAATACATAGCTACTGGTACATACCCTCAGCCCTGAGGGTGAACTACTCCCTCCTCGTCATGGAGAGCGCCGGGATGATGAAGACGGCCACCGGTGAGGGATCCCCCCTCCGGCAGGGTGCCGAAACGGGATCCCGATAGGTTTTTGGTGCCTATAGAGGCTTGTGGCATAGGAACTCCCGATCTATTGTTTGCTTTGATGTTTTCAGGGTATATGTGAGTATATAGGCAAAAGAAGTCGGTCGGGGGAGCCTCGAGGGGCCCACGAGATAGGGGGCACGCCCAGTAGGGGGGGGGGGCACCCTCGTGGCCACCTCGAAGCTTCCTTGACTTGAACTCCAAGTCTCCTGGATCGCTGCCGTTCCAAAAATAACGCTCTAGAAGGTTTCATTCCGTTTGGACTCCATTTGATATTCCTTTTCTTCGAAACACTGAAATAGGCAATAAAACAACAATATGGGCTTGGCCTCCGGTTAATAGTTTAGTCCCAAAAGTAATATAAAAGTGTATAATAAAGCACGTAAACATTCAAAACAGATAATAAAATAGCATGAATGCTTCATAAATTATAGATACGTTGGAGACGTATCACCTTCATGGCCAGATTGGGCGCAATGTTCATGCTTATGTGGATGATATTGTTGTGAAATCCAGAAAGAAGGAGACATTGATTGAGGATCTGAAGGAAACCTTTGACAACTTCCGGGTCTATAAGATGATGCTTATCCCGGCCAAGTGTGCATTTGGTGTGCCAGCAGGCAAGTTATTGGGTTTTTTTATATTTGAGAGAGGCATTGAAGCTAACCCGGAGAAGGTTAAGGCTATCACCTCTTTGGCGAAGCCGGCGTGTATCAATGATGTCCAGCGTCTAGCAGGTCGTATCGCGGCTTTGAGCCAGTTTATAAGTCGTCTAGGAGAGAAGGACATCCCTCTGTATCAGATGATGAAGAACACAGATGATTTTGTCTGGAGCGATGCTGCTGATGAGGCATTCGAGGCATTTAAGAAGCAACTGGTTGAGCCGCCGGTTCTTGCAGCTCCCATTGAGAAGGAGCCTTTGTTGTTATATGTGGCTGGAAACAACCGGGCTGTCAGTGTAGCAATTGTGGTTGAAAGGAAGGAGTCGGGTAAGGAGAACCTTGTTCAAAAGTCGGTTTATTATGTCAGTGAGGTGCTCATTTAGTCTAAGCAGAGATACCCACATTGGCAGAAGCTGGTTTATGGTGTGTTCATGGCTAGTCATAAATTGAAGCAATATTTCCTTGGTCATCCCATCATTATGGTTAGCTCTGTCCCTTTGGGGGATATTATTCAAAATAGGGAAGCCACAGGTCGGGTAGCTAAGTGGGCCGCTGAGCTTGGACACCATGGTCTAAAGTACATGCCTCGGACGGCTATAAAATCTCAAGCACTTGTGGATTTCATCAATGATTGGACGAAGTTGCATATGCCTGAGGATAAGCGGGATCATACATATTGGACTATTAAGTTTGATGGATCTAGGCAGTTGGAAGGCTCGGGGGTTGGAGTTATATTGACTTCCCCACGAGGTGATAAATTTTGTTATGTTTTAAGGTTGATGTTCCCTTGAACTAACAATGCAGCTGAATATGAAGCCTTACTCCATGATCTTTGGATGGCTAAAGAGATGAATTTAAGCCAATTAAGGTGTTTTGGCGACTCAGACCTGGTGGCTCAGCAAGTATCACGGACCTGTGATTTCAAGGATCCACTCATGGCAGCTTATCATCGAGAAGTAGATACTATTGCTGGTCACTTCAAAGGATATCAGGTGGAGCATGTTGATCGAAGGAAAAATGAAGCAACTGATGCGTTAAGCCGGCTAGGATCTCAGTGTAAGCCGGGCCCCCTAATGTTTTCCTCGATATTTTACGTAACCCATCAGTGAACTTGATTAAGGAGGAAGACTTGGCAGTTCCTAACCCGGAGGCACAATGGTGGCAGTTCTTTGTGCTATCCCTGATTGGACTATTCCATATTTGGCTTACATGACCCGGGGTGAATTACTTGAGGATGAAACTTTGGACAGGCAGATAACCCGATTTCTAAGTCAATGACTATTGTCAATGGTGAATGTCGATGTCAAAACCGGCGGATCTCGGGTAGGGGGTCCCGAACTGTGCGTCTAGGCGGATGGTAACAGGAGACAAGGGACACGATGTTTTTACCCAGGTTCGGGCCCTCTCGATGGAGGTAAAACCCTACTCCTGCTTGATTAATATTGATGATATGGGTAGTACAAGAGTAGATCTACCATGAGATCAAAGAGGCTAAACCCTAGAAGCTAGCCTATGGTATGATTGTTGTTTGTCCTACGGACTAAAACCCTCCGGTTTATATAGACACCGGAGAGGGCTAGGGTTACACAGAGTCGGTTACAATGGTAGGAGATCTACATATCCGTATTGCCAAGCTTTCCTTCCACGCCAAGGAAAGTCCCATCCGGACACGGGACGGAGTCTTCAATCTTGTATCTTCATAGTCTAGGAGTCCGGCCAACGGTGTTAGTCCGGCCATCCGGACACCCCCTAATCTAGGACTCCCTCAGTGAACTTCACAGATGCAGTGTTACAGGGGTGTTTCAACGATCCGTTTCTCCTGAGGAGGGCCATGAAATTCTACGTGAGATTCATGAAGGAGATTGCGGCCATCATGCCGGCTCTAAGTCTCTTGTTTCTAAAGATTTTTGTCACGGGTTTTATTGGCTGACGGCTCATGCTGATGCACAAGATCTGGTCAGTAAATGTGATGGTTGTCAGAAATTCTCAAGACATGCTCATGTGCTGACTCAAGAATTGAGGATGATTCCAATTACTTGGCCGTTTGCAGTCTGGGGCTGGATATGGTTGGGCATTTCTAAAGGTCCAAGGATAAAAAGACCCACCTCTTGGTGGCGGTTGACACGTTTACAAAGTGGATGCAGCCACGGCGGTCCAATCCATTAAAAAGGTGATCTTTCATTTTGGGTATCCTCATAGTATCATCACAAACAATCACTACAAAAAAAATACACTTCCGTGATGATACGTGTTTGTCACAGTAGGTCGCGTTTTTTGTCATGCATGTACATCCATGACAAATTTAAGACAGAATCAAGATAGTCATACCTGTGCTGTCGTAGAAGTGTTCCATGACATTACCAAAATTATCATCACGGAAGTGTCCACTTCCATGACGATAAATCCAGCGTCACAGAAGTGCTTTCGTCAAGGGTGACTGACACATGGCATCCACTGAAACGGAACGCCGTTAAGCTATCGGGTCGGATTTTGGATCCGATAACCTGTTAACAGCCACGACCAATGCCGATTTTCCACGTGTAAAATTCTCATTGGCTAACGGATCCACGCATCAGCTCCGCGTTGGCACAGGTGTCACTCATCCAATGGTCGAGATGGGCCTATGATATGTTGACACGTGGACCGGCCCAACAATGGCCCACAAAGTTTAAATGGGCCGGCCCAACTGAAGGCCCATGTGGGGACCCTGACGCATAAGTCGAGATCACCGAATGCACGTGTACAGTGATCCCAGAGATCAATGCTCACTGAACACACAGAAGCTGAATAACAAGAGTCTTACATCCATACATACCGTCTTACACAAATAATGACCATTATGGTCAAGTCTTACATTGACAAAGCCTTAAGGGCTGAACATCAAATGAAACACAAGCAGCGGAAATCTTCATCGATAAGCAGAACCCATGCCATCTGCCTTAACCCTACACACATTCTGACTGGGAAACGTCCTAGTTCGCATGTTCCTCTCCAAAGAACTCTTCTTCGAACTCCGGTTCTTCCATGCCTGGTCAATTAAATAACCAGTGGCAAGCCAATGAGTACTTTGAATGTACTCGCAAGCAACCCATGTTTTGGTCCAAGATGTAACAATACATGATATAGGTAAATTTTTTGCAGAAAGCTAGTTTTGAGTGCAATGACATGTTCAACAACTTGTAAGACATGCATCAAGAGAATTTAAGTAACCATGAGGACAGGTTACAGGTATCATCATAAATAGAGTGGGCACCAACCCATCTCAATCACGTCAAGTCCTTTGACTTGACCCAAGTAGTTATCCAAACACACACACTGGTTTGTAAACTCTGGACATAGTTGAAGCAGCACCGCCTAACTGTCCTTGACCGTGGACACGGCTATTCGAATAGTTTTACACTCTGCAGCGGTTGCACACTTTACCCACAAGATTCGGGGAACTTCCGTGTCATCCACGACCCGCAATACCTCAAGTACCCGGGGTAAGCACCCGATCACTATCTTTCCCTAGACGACACTAACAAGGAGTCCACTCGTTGTTCCGTATCCTCACGATGTACATCATACGAGACTCACTCGAGATCGTAACATCCGAGAGGGGATACAACGGTGTATCTGGTGCCCTGTGAAAACAGTCATGGCCGCCCTACCTGGCACGACCCCGTCCCGAGAGAGAGCACCAACTCTCCCCCGTCACTAGTAATGCGGGCTCCCAGCTAGTATCTCCCTAGGTAATCAATTATGCCCTTTCCCATACAAGGGTAGAGTGGTTGCACATGTAAGGTTGGAATAACGGTCGCAACTTAAACCAATCCGTTTTCGAAAACAACACACACTTGCCTCAGTACACCACTTCGTCATCAAGTGGTTACCCATCTCATCATCTCCCTCGGGCATAAGTGGCAGCCGATGAGGTTTTTGAAAAGTCTTTTGAAAATGCTTTGTTTCCTTCACCATGCATATACCCGTGCCTTTTTGCGTAGCATCTACTTTAGCATCCTATCTACTCCCACCGGCATAACCCTCATAAGAAGGTAGGGTCATGCACAATGCAAGTATCAACGAGGAAGTACTGTGGCAAACCATCAAAGTGGTTACTACCTCATCATGATTCCGTTGCAACAACAATATGGTGCTATATGATATGCATAAAAAGGGTTTCATAGACATGGTCAAAGGGCTGCTTGCCTGGCTCAACAAAGTCTTCTGGGTCTTCAAAGTCTTCTGGTCCAACTCCTTCGTCGGCAACGCAATCTATCGTCGCCAAACAATAACGAGAAAAAAATAAGGCAATAATAAAACAGAAAAACCAAAGTGCTCAAAAAAATGTCAACTCATTTTTGCTAAATACTAGGGTGAAAACTAAGAAGGGGAAAATTTCTAGTTTGGGATTTGGAGTAGCAGAATAGGAGAAATGGATTTACAAAGGTATATTTAAATGCTTAAAATCACATTTAAATATTTATAGTGAAGAAAAGGTTGTTGGATTTGAATGAAAGTTGCACCATTAAATAGGCGGGATTTTTACATGAATTTAGGAACTGGAATTATTTCATTTGGATAAATATTTTATCCTGTGGGATTTTTGGAAAAGTGACAGAAAAAGAAAAAGGAAAAAGGGCTCTGTGCCTGCTGGGCCAGAATAGCCGCAGGGCGGCAGTCCCAGCCAGAGAGGCGGCCCAGCGCACTGGTGCATGCACGCGCGCCAGGTTTAAACCTGACGGGCGGGGCCCAGGCGTCAGGGC
Organism: Triticum timopheevii; assembly: GCA_963921465.1. Lineage (NCBI taxonomy): Eukaryota > Viridiplantae > Streptophyta > Magnoliopsida > Poales > Poaceae > Triticum > Triticum timopheevii. The sequence goes on along the minus strand of OY997264.1, from coordinate 624,314,691 downwards.
GTGAGGCTGACGGACGGGCCCCACGACCGTCGTCGTCAACCCTGGGTCAGAGAGGGCGGCGAGCTCACCGGCGACGATGCAGGGCACGGCGAGCTTGGAAAAGGGCAGGGACGGACTCAGCGTGGTGTCGCCGTTCGGGTGGAGGTGGAACCGGTCGTCGGGGTGGCCTGGTTCGCCGGCGACGAGGTCACGCGGCGGACGGGCTTCGGTGTTGGCGGTTCCGGCCGTTTCCGGCAGCTACAGAGAGGGGAAACAAGGGGGAAAGGATCAGAGAGCTGCAGGGGTTCCAGATCGAGAGAAAAGGGGGCCGGGGACGGCCTGTACCTCGCGAACTCCGGCGAGCCTAAGCGGCGGAGCTCGAGCTCGATCTCGAGCTCGGGCGGCTCTGGAGGCGAACTGGGAGTGCAGGGGAATAATTTGGGGAGTGAGAGGGCGAGTGGTGAGGATAGGAGGGCTCGGGGAGGCCCTTAAATAGGCGAACGGCGAGGTCCCATAGACCCGTGCGCCGGCGAGCTCACGCTCGTCGCTGCAAGGCTTGGGGGAAGAGGGCGTGGTGTCTGGGGTGTTCCTGGACGTCGACTACGTTGGGAGAGATAGAGAGAGGGAGTGGGGAGAGGTTAGAGGCGCGGGCATGTGAGCCGCGCCATTAGCGCGCTCGGGCGGCCAGTGTTTGCTAGCGCGGAGGCGCGGGGAGGAGGAGAGAGGAAGGGGACAGCGCCGTGCCGTGACGCGGACGTCGAGGGGCGTTGGTTGGCGTGCTGGGGAGGCCCGAGGTGGCCGGAGGCGGTTGGAAGGGGGCGGCTACAGTGCGGGAGCGCACTGTAGCGCGCTCCAGAGCGCCCAAATGGCCGGCATGGCCATTTTTTATGCAACGTGGGCGTGCCCAAAGGTGTCTGGTAGCTCAAGGGGGGAGTAAAGAAGTAGGAGATGGCCTTGGATGCTCTGGAAAGCTGAGGGGAGAGGAGGCTGAGAGAGAGGGGGGAATCTGCTGACGAGAGAAGAAAAATGGGGTTCCCCCTCCCTTCATCATTGCTTCCTCGGGCAGGAAAGCATCCTGGTGATAGAGGGGAACTAGGAGGGGTTGTGGTAAAAAGCAGGGCTCATGGAGATTAGTGGGAGAGACCAAAAATGGGATTTTGGTAAAGTGGAAGAAGGTGTTTGATAAAGGTTTTGGCAAGCAAATGATTTCCAATAGTCATGTGACTCCACAGGGTGAAATGACACATATAAATAGGGCCCTCCACCAATTTGGAGCTTATTTGGGCAAAGTTGCCAATGCAACTTTTGTAAACCCTAGAAATGAGCAAAAATAGACTTGTGTATTTTTAGTTGAGCAAATCACTTCTCCTTGATGCACCACTTGTTGTAGTGGCCTCATTTGGTCATGTGAACATGCTCACCAAAGTTGGGGTCAAGGAGAGAAAGTTGGTAGTACAAAGTTGATCAAATATGATTCTGGTCAGAGAGGGTTTTGGGTAATTTTGGTGAACAAAAAGGACTTTATTTGACATGAGGCTTTGCAAGGTGATCACAATATGCATTTGTGACTTGCTGGACTTTTCTTGGATTTTTGTGAAAATATTTCCTGTAGAAATATTTCAAATCCTTGAAATGGGCAGAATTGGTTTTGGGAGGTTTTGTCCAATATTTTGAACATGACCATGTGTTGAAACTCTTATATATGGAAAATATATGTCCACTGAGTTTCCCTGATTTTTTTCAAATATTTTTGAAACAATAAAATAATTTTCCCCTATTAAAGACCATTTCTGGCCTTAAGAAAAAGCTTTTAAATAAAATAGGAAAATAGTTTTTAAAATTATATTTTTGTAGTTTATGGGGGTCATATACCTAATAGGTCTCAAATATACTCTTTGAAATATTTTTCATACCCCAAATCAAGTACTTGCAGTGCAAACGTCAATTTAGGGGTTTTTGGAAAACTAATTTTTGAAAATATTATTTGGTCAAATTATTTTTGTAAGAAAATACTATATTGTACTATACACATGGCATGATCATTGGGCAGAAGGTTGGGGCAAGGAGATGAAGTACAGAAGGTGGAGTAGTTGACTTTAAAGAGCACTTGAAAAACCACACAGAGAAATCCAACTCCAAAATTAAAAGCCAAATAATGCAAAAAAAAATTGTTGGTCCAAATTTTCATGCTTTAATAATGCAAATGAAATGTTAGAAAATGCAGGGTGTGACAGACCTACCCCCCTTACAAGAATCTCGTCCCAGAGATTCCTAAACTAGGCTTTAAAGAGATACGGAAACTCGGATCTAAGGTAGTCTTCACTTTCCCAGGTTACTTCTGTTTCAGTGTGGTTGCTCCTCTGGACCTTGAAGTACTTGATGGTGCGGCTTCGAGTGTGTTGCTCAGCCTCATCCAGAATGCAGATGGGCCTCTCACAGTAAGTCAAATCAGGTTGAAGGTCAATGGCTTGGTGATTGACGTCCTTGTAAAGATCAGGCTTGTCTGGAACTTGGAGACACTTCCGGAGTTGTGACACGTGGAACACGTTGTGCACATCGGATAGTTCAGGTGGCAGTTCCAACTGGTAAGCCACTTCTCCTCGTCGTTCAGTGATCTTGAAGGGGCCGATGTATCTTGGTGCGAGCTTCCCTTTAACATGGAAACGCTGGGTTCGCTTGAGAGGTGTGACCCGGAGATAGGCATGGTCTCGAACTCGGAAGTTTACGTCTCTACGACGTGAGTTAGCGTAGCTCTTCTGCCTTGACTTGGGGGTCTTCAAATGCTCTCTGACAAGCTGGACTTGCTCTTCTGCTTCACGGAGGATATCGGGCCCAAATACTAGTCCTTCTCCGGTTTCTGACCAATTGAGGGTTGTGCGGCATTTCCGTCCGTATAACACCTCAAATGGTGCCATCTGAAGGCTTGACTGATAATTGTTGTTATAGGAGAACTCGGCAAAAGGGAGGCAATCTTCCCACCTAGCTCCATATGCCAGGACACAGGCTCGGAGCATGTCTTCGAGTATCTGATTCACTCATTCTGTCTGACCTCCGGTCTGTGGGTGGAAAGCAGTGCTGAAGGACAACTTGGTCCCCATGGATTCTTGGAACTTCTTCCAGAACCTTGAGGTAAACTGGGTTCCTCGATCTAACACAATCTCCTTGGGAATACCATGAAGGCTTACGATCCTGTTGATGTATAGAGTTGCTAGCTGGTTGCCATCATGGGTAGTCTTAACAGGAATGAAATGGGCTACTTTGGTCAAATGATCGACTATGACCAGATGAAGTCATGTCCCTTGTTTGACCTAGGTAGTCCAGTGATGAAATCCATTCCGACTTTATCCCATTTCCACTCGGGAACCTTGAGTGGTTGGAGCAATCCAGCAGGTCCCTGATATTCAGCCTTGACTCTTTGGCATACATCACACTTTGCAACATAGGTGGCAATCTCCCTTTTCATCCCGTGCCACCAAAATCTTTCCTTCAGGTCTTGATACATCTTGGTTCCTCCAGGATGGATGAAATACGGGGTGTCATGAGCTTCTTGCAAGATCAGATTCTTGAGCTCAACCTTGTTGGGTACGCAAATGCGATTCCCAAACCACACAACTCCTTGCTCATCCTCTGAGAAACTTGGGGCTTTGCCCGCCTTGATCTTCCTCTTGATGGCTTCAATACTCTCATGTCCCTTCTGAGCTTCCTTAATATCATCCATCAAGATAGGCCTAACTTTGAGGTTGGCCAAGAATCCTGGTGCAACCAGTTCCAACCCGAAGCTTTCAAGTTCTCCATACAAGGCGGGCAGCTTGTCCTTAAGCATAGCATTCAAGGAACAAGCCTTTCTGCTTAATGCATCTGCTACCACATTAGCCTTCCCAGGGTGGTATTGAACACTGAGGTCATAATCATTGATCAACTCTAGCCACCTTCTCTACCTCATGTTCAATTCCTTTTGAGTGAAAATATACTTCAGACTTTTGTGATGCGTGTATATCTCACACCGTTTTCCTAGGAGGTAATGTCGCCATGTTTTCAGGGCATGAACTACAGCTGCCAATTCAAGGTCATTAGTAGCATAGTTCTCTTCATGAGGCCGTAGTTGCCTTGAAAGGTAAGCTACGACTCTGCCCTCTTGCACTAGAACACCTCCCAGTCCGGTTCTTGACACATCACAATATATCACAAACTCCTTGTGTATATCTGGTGTGGCCAGAACTGGGGCGGTGGTCAGTCTCTTCTTCAGCTCCTGGAAGCTCTCTTCGCACTTCGACGTCCATTCAAACTTCTTGTCCTTCTTCAAGAGCTGAGTCATGGGTCGGGCAATGCTTGAGAATCCTTCAACGAACTTGCGGTAATATCCGGCGAGTCCGAGGAAGCTTCTGACTTCCTTCACATTGCTTGGGGATTGCCATTCAGTCACAGCTTCAATCTTAGCAGGATCGACCGACAATCCTTCTTCGGTCAAAACATGACCCAAGAATCCAACTTCACGCAGCCAAAATTCGCACTTGCTTAACTTGGCATACAGTTGGTGCTCTCGAAGCATGTCTAGGACCATCCTCAAGTGTTGCTCGTGTTCTTCTTCCGTCTTCGAGAAGACAAGAATGTCATCAATGAAGACAACGACAAACTTGTCCAAATATTCCATGAAGACCTTATTCATGAGATACATGAAGTAAGCTGGGGCATTGGTCAATCCAAAGGACATGACCATGCACTCATACAAGCCATATCTGGTTACAAATGTCGTCTTCGGAATGTCTTGGGGTCTGATTTTCAGCTGGTAGTACCTATATCTGAGTTCAATCTTGGAGAACACCTTGGCCCCATTGAGTTGATCAAACAGATCTTCAATCTTGGGAAGTGGGTACTTGTTCTTAATTGTAACTTCATTGAGGGAGCGGTAGTCAATGCACAAGTGGATGGTACCGTCCTTCTTTGCCACAAACAGAACAGGTGATCCCCAAGGGGAGGCACTAGGGCGGATAAATCCCTTCCTCAACTGCTCCTCCAGTTGCTTCTTCAATTCTGCTAACTCCTCCGATCCCATTCTATAAGGCTTCTTATAGATGGGTCCTGCTCCGGGCATGAGCTCGATGATGAACTCAATGTCTCGGTCAGGAGGCATTCCTGGTAGCTCATCTGGAAAGACATCGGGGTATTCGCATACTACCGGCACTTGCTCCAATTCAACTTCACTCAGACAGTTGACTTGGTTGGCTTGAGCAGAGGAGGGGTTGGAGGCAAATTTAACTTCGACTCCTTGGTCATTGGTCACACTGACAGTCCGGTTGGCACAATCTAACAAGCCTTGGTGCTTGATGAGCCAATCCATTCCTAAGGCCACATCCAAGCCTTGCGATCTTAAGATGATAAGGTCTGCTAGGAAGTCTACCCCATTAATGACAATCCCGACTCCTTTACATCCTATCTTGGCTCTCATCTCTGCTCCGGGGGTTTGTACCACCATAGGGTTATTCAGGGGTGTAGGGGTCATGACACTTTTTAATGCAAACTTTTGGGTGACAAATGAATGCGTGGCTCCAGAATCAAACAAGACAGTTGCAGGTGCTGAGTTGACAAGGAACGTACCCAGCACGACGTCCGGGTCTTCCTGGGCTTCTTCTGAAGTGACATGATTCACACGACCCTTGCCGTTGTTGGGCAGGTTGCGGGGAGCTTGGTTCCTTGGTGGCATTCCACGACCTTGTCCTGGGTTCTGCGCATTGGGGCGCGGGGCATCGGGCTTCTTGTTGGGGTAGTTCTAGTAATGTCCTGGCTGACCACATCTAAAGCAAGTGACTTGGTTGGGGTTGCTGCTCTTGCCAGCATTGTTATTGGGGTTGTTGTAAGGTGGCCTGGGGTTGGCATACTACTGAGGTGGATAGTTGGTGCGGGGTGCAGGAGCTCTTGGCTGCTGATAGGTTGGCTTGACCGGGGCTGGCTGCCACGAGCGAGGCTTCTGGTTGCTGGAGCTACCCTTGCTGATCATCATGCGCTTACGGGTATCATCCAAAGCACGTCGCTTGTCCTCAAGCATGAGTGCCTTGTTCACCAGATCAGGAAAGGTCGGGTAGTCACACACAACAAGCGAGTACTGCAGAGTCTGGTTAAGGCCTTCTATGAAGCGGTCCTTTTTGGCAGCATCAGTGCTGACATCCTCAGGAGCATACCTTGAGAGAACACTGAACTTCTGCATGTACTCCTTGATAGTGCTACTTCCTTGCTTCAGGGCTCGGAACTCACGCTTCTTGATGGCCATGATTCCGGAAGGAATGTGGGCCTTGCGGAATTCTGCCTTGAAGTCATTCCAAGTGATGTTTTGCTCAGCATGCATGGCCTTGAATCCATCCCACCAAGCTCTAGCACTGCCCCCAAGACAGTGAGCAGCATACGCCACCTTCTCATGGTTCTCAGTGCATCCGACTCGTGCCAGCAGATCCTCAATGGTGCGGACCCAGTCGTCTGCATCCAGGGGTTCAGCAGTCTCGATGAAGGTGGGTGGTACATGCTTCTTGAACTCCACCAACGTGGAACGTCCATTGCCGTGTCCCGCCGGCTGGCGATTGACAGCTTGAGCAATCATCTGGAGGGCTGCAGTGTTGGCTTGGCGTTCCTCTCGGAAGGCTTGGAGAAGCTGAGCCATGTCCATGCTTGGAGGAGGTGGTGGTGGTGGAGTCTGTCCTTGGGCTTGGTCCTGGCTGACTCCTCCTTCAGCAAAACCTCCGGCTTCTTGCTGCTGGGTAGAGGAACCAGTACGTGTTACAACAGGCATCCTGTTGGAGTGGTCAAGGTCTCATGATTGGGAAAGATGAGGGAAGGCAATATAGATGGGACGCCTAGTAAGGGGGTTGGTATGACACTAATTGTTTTCATGCGAGGGCCAAAAGGGCCAAACACATTCATTAAAGTCCAAATGGGTGATGTAGTCGCTTACAAGTTCCTGAAGGAAAGCATGACGTCCATCAAACACATCAAAAGCAAACACAACACTACATAGTTTCATATGAACCATTACAAGGACTCGACTTCTCATAGGGGTACATGACCTATCCTACCGTAGGGGTTACTAACGGGCATATCCAAGTTGTGAATGATGCCTAAGTGGTGGAATGCTCGGTCGCGTAGTCTGGCTCTTCTGGGTCTTCCTCCTCATCATCAGCATCCTGACTTTCCTCTTCACTTGAAGGGGTGGGGGAGTGGAGGAACTCAACGCGGCGTTGCTTTGCTGGTGGGGTGAAGAGCTTGCGATAATCCCTTGCGCTCATGCGGTCATGTTGTGGTGGTTCTCCATCCTTTGGGGGTCTTCCGCCTCTGTATGCGATTGCGGGCTGTCCAAGGGGAGCACCTTCTTTCTTGATCCTATCCGTCTTCACTTGAGCTTGGAGAAGAAGTGCCTTGGTCTCATGAAGTTCCTTTTGGAGTTCCATTGATTCCGAGGCCAAGTGTTGTGCCAAACTATCGGCATAAAGGCTGAAGTAGGTCTGGAATCGGAGTGGAAGTCCTTCTTCTAATGGTGGAGCTGGTGCACTGCTCTCATCCTCACCTTCCTTCCGATAAGGCAAGAAGTGGGTTGCCAACTCGTCTGCCATCTCTGGAAGAAGGTCTCGGAGGCGGGTGAGTGCCTTGAGGGTTGCCATCTCGACGGCAAGAACCAGAGTTGCCATCTGGGGTCCCTCGAAGAACCAGCTTGTTGGAGAGTCATTGGCCTTCACGATCACTTCCACATGATACTCTGTCTCCGTGTCATTGATCCAATGCTCATGGTAGGTGAAAATGGGGGCTCGGTGAAACTGGCACTTCTTGAGGCTATCCTCGAGAAGCACGGGAAATCCGGTGGTCAAGAAGTCTTCGGGTACGGCAGCCATCTACAAAGGTTTAATGGGAGAGGTCAATAAGGGAAATATATCTTGGGTGGGGTATGCTTCAGAAAAGAAGAGAAGTTTAGATGGTCTCAAGCTAACTAACGTCCATGCTAACTAGGGCTTCCTACAGTCAGGATGGCTCTGATACCAGCTCTGTGGGGACCCCGACGCATAAGTCGAGATCACCGAATGCACGTGTACAGTGATCCCAGAGATCAATGCTCACTGAACACACAGAAGCTGAATAACAAGAGTCTTACATCCATACATACTGTCTTACACAAATTATGACCATTATGGTCAAGTCTTACATTGACAAAGCCTTAAGGGTTGAACATCAAATGAAACACAAGCAGCGGAAATCTTCGTTGATAAGCAGAACCCATGCCATCTGCCTTAACCCTACAGGCATTCTGACTGGGAAACATCCTAGTTCGCATGTTCGTCTCCAAAGAACTCTTCTTCGAACTCCGGTTCTTCCATGCCTGGTCAATTAAATAACCAGTGGCAAGCCAATGAGTACTTTGAATGTACTCGCAAGCAACCCATGTTTTGGTCCAAGATGTAACAATACATGATATAGGTAAATTTTTGCAGAAAGCTAGTTTTGAGTGCAATGACATGTTCAACAACTTGTAAGACATGCATCAAGAGAATTTAAGTAACCATGAGGACAGGTTACAGGTATCAACATAAATAGAGTGGGCACCAACCCATCTCAATCACGTCAAGTCCTTTGACTTGACCCAAGTAGTTATCCAAACACACACTGGTTTGTAAACTCTGGACATAGTTTAAGCAGCACCGCCCAACTGTCCTTGACCGTGGACACAGCTATTCGAATAGTTTTACACTCTGCAGAGGTTGCACACTTTACCCACAAGATCCGGGGAACTTCCGTGTCATCCACGACCCGCGATACTCAAGTACCCGGGGCAAGCACCCGATCACTATCTTTCCCTAGACGACACTAACAAGGAGTCCAATCGTTGTTCCGTATCCTCACGATGTACATCATACGAGACTCACTCGAGGTCGTAACATCCGAGAGGGGATACAACGGTGTATCCGGTGCCCTGTGAAAACAGTCATGGCCGCCCTACCTGGCACGACCCCGTCCCGAGAGAGAGCACCAACTCTCCCCCGTCACTAGTAATGCGGGCTTCAAGCTAGTATCGGCCTAGGTAATCAATAATGCCCTTTCCCATACAAGGGTAGAGTGGTTGCGCATGTAAGGTTGGAATAACAGTCGCAACTTAAACCAATCCGATTTCGAAAACAACACACACTTGCCTAGGTACACCACTTCGTCATCAAGTGGTTACCCATCTCATCATCTCCCTCGGGCATAAGTGGCAGCCGATGAGGTTTTTGAAAAGTCTTTTGAAAATGCTTTGTTTCCTTCACCATGCATATACCCGTGCCTTTTTGCGTAGCATCTACTTTAGCATCCTATCTACTCCCACCGGCATAACCCTCATAAGAAGGTAGGGTCATGCACAATGCAAGTATCAACGAGGAAGTACTGTGGCAAACCATAAAAGTGGTTACTACCTCATCATGATTCCGTTGCTAAATACTAGGGTGAAAACTAAGAAGGGGAAAATTTCTAGTTTTGGATTTGGAGTAGCAGAATAGGAGAAATGGATTTACAAAGGTATATTTAAATGCTTAAAATCACATTTAAATATTTACAATGAAGAAAAGGTTGTTGGATTTGAATGAAAGTTGCACCATTAAATAGGCGGGATTTTTACACGAATTTAGGAACTGGAATTATTTCATTTGGATAAATATTTTATCCTATGGGATTTTTGGAAAAGTGACAGAAAAAGAAAAAGGAAAAAGGGCTCTGTGCCTGCTGGGCCAGAACAGCCGCAGGGCAGCAGGCCCAGCGAGAGAGGCGGCCCAGCGCACTAGTGCACGCGCGCGCGCCAGGTTTAAACCTGACGGGTGGGGCCCAGGCGTCAGGGCGTGAGGCTAACGGACGGGCCCCACGACCGTCGTCGTCAACCCTGGGTCAGAGAGGGCGGCGAGCTCACCGACGACGATGCAGGGCACGGCGAGCTTGGACAAGGGCAGGGACGGACTCAAGGTGGTGTCGCCGTTCGGGTGGAGGTGGAACCGGTCGCCGGGGTAGCCTGGTTCGCCGGCGACGAGGTCACGCGGCGGAGGGGCTTCGGTGGTGGCGGTTTCGGCCGTTTCTGGCAGCTACAGAGAGGGGAAACAAGGGGGAAAGGATCAGAGAGCTGCAGGGGTTCCAGATCGAGAGGAAAGGGGGCCGGGGACGGCCTGTAACTCGCGAACTCCGGCGAGCCGAAGCGGCGGACCTCGAGCTCGATCTCGAGCTCGGGCGGCTCTGGAGGTGAACTGGGGGTGCAGGGGAATGATTTGGGGAGTGAGAGGGTGAGTGGTGAGGAGAGGAGGGCTCGGGGAGGCCCTTAAATAGGCGAACGGTGAGGTCCCGTAGACCCGTGCGCCGGCAAGCTCACGCTCATCGCTGCAGGGCTCGGGGGAAGAGGGCGTGGTGTCTGGGGTGTTCCTGGACGTCGACTACGTCAGGAGAGATAGAGAGAGGGAGTGGGGAGAGGTCAGAGGCGCGCGCGTGTGAGCTGCGCCATTGGCGCGCTCGGGCGGCCGGTGTTTGCTAGCGCAGAGGTGCGGGGAGGGGGAGAGAGGAAGGGGACAGCGCCATGCCGTGACGCGGACGTCGAGGGGCGTTGGTTGGCATGCTGGGGAGGCCTGAGGTGGCCGGAGGCTGTTGGAAGGGGGCGGCTACAGTGCGGGAGCGCACTGTAGCACGCTCCAGAGCGCCCAAATGGCCGGTATGGCCATTTTTTATGCAACGTAGGCGCGCCCAAAGGTGTCTGGTAGCTCAAGGGGGGAGTAAAGAAGTAGGAGATGGCCTTGGATGCTCTGGAAAGCTGAGGGGAGAGAAGGAGGCTGAGAGAGGGGGGAATCTGCTGACCAGAGAAGAAAAATGGGATTCCCCATCCCTTCATCATTGCTTCCTTGGGTAGGAAAGCATCCAGGTGATAGAGGGGAACTAGGAGGGGTTGTGGTAAAAAGCAGGGCTCATGGAGATTCGTGGGAGAGGCCAAAAAATGGGATTTTGGTAAAGTGGCAGAAGGTGTTTGATAATGATTTTGGCAAGCAAATGATTTCCAATAGTCATGTGACTCCACAGGGTGAAATGACACATATAAATAGGGCCCTCCACCAATTTGGAGCTTATTTGGGCAAAGTTGCCGATGCAACTTTTGTAAACCCTAGAAATGAGCAGAAATAAACTTGTGTATTTCTAGTTGAGCAAATCACTTCTCCTTGATGCACCACTTGTTGTAGTGGCCTCATTTGGTCATGTGAACATGCTCACCAAAGTTGGGGTCAAGGAGAGAAAGTTGGTGGTACAAAGTTGATCAAATATGATTCTGGTCATAGAGGGTTTTGGGTCATTTTGGTGACCAAAAAGGACTTTAATTGACATGAGGCTTTGCAAGGTGATCACAATATGCATTTGTGACTTGCTGGATTTTTCTTGGATTTTTGTGAAAATATTTCCTATAGAAATATTTCAAATCCTTGAAATGGGCAGAATTGGTTTTGGGAGGTTTTGTCCAATATTTTGAACATGACCATGTGTTGAAACTCTTATATATGGAAAATATATGTCCACTGAGTTTCCCTAATTTTTATCAAATATTTTTGAAACAATAAAATAATTTTTCCCTATTAAAGACCATTTCTGGTCTTAAGAAAAAGCTTTGAAATAAAATAGGAAAATAGCTTTTAAAATTATATTTTTGTAGTTTATGGGAGTCATATATCTAATAGGTCTCAAATATAATCTTTGAAATATTTTTCATACCCCAAATCAAGTACTTGCAGTGCAAACCTAAATTTAGGGGTTTTTGGAAAACAAATTTTTGAAAATATTATTTGGCCAAATTATTTTTGTAAGAAAATACTATATTGTACTATACACATGGCATGATCATTGGGCAGAAGTTTGGGGCAAGGAGATGAAGTACAGAAGGTGGAGTAGTTGACTTTAAAGAGCACTTGAAAACCCACACAGAGAAATCCAACTCCAAATTAAAAGCCAAATAATCCAAAAGTTTTTGTTGGTCCAAATTTTCATGCTTTAATAATGCAAATGAAATGTTACAAAATGCAGGGTGTGACAGCCCATAAGATTTAGCGGACCATAATGGGCCGGCCCAACTAAAGGCGCACAAAATATAGCGGACCACAATGGGCCGGCCCAGCTAAAGGCCCACAAGATTTTGCAGACCATAATGGGCCGGCCCAGCTAAAGGCCCACAAGATTTTGCAGACCACAATGGGCCGTCCCAGCTAAAGGCCCACAAGATTCTGCAGACCATAATGGGCCGGCCCAGCTAAAGGCCCAACATTCTCTGTCAAATCGGCCCGTCAACGGCCTGTCCTAAACTTGCCATCAACGCGGCCCATGGTCACTTCTGGCCCGTTAACAGTCTGCTAAGTAATTGGGCCGAATCACGGCCTGGTGTATTTCCGGCCTGTTAAAGGTCCGGCTTCATTTGGGCCCATTTATAGGCCATCAAAACTTTCCGCCCATAAACGACCATGAAGGATCTGGGTCATATTCGGCCATGTCTGACATTTGGCCTGTTAGAGGCCCACTATAGATTTGGGCCACTTTCTTCCTGTTGTCATTTTCGGCCTGTTAATGCCGGACGTAAACCATGGGCCATATGTGGCCCAATGTCATATCGGGCCCATTAACGGCCCATATAAAAATGACGATAATCTAGCCCGACCAAAGTTCCGGCCTGTTAAAGGCCCGTGTATTAGGTCGGCGCATTTACGGCCCGTCCGAATTTCGGCCTGTCAAAGATCCGTGTCATAAATGGGCCACCATTTCAGCCTGCTAAGTCCAGTGGGTTATTTGGCACAATCAGGGCCCAATCTCATTTTCGGTCTTAAAGGCCCATGTTTTTATGGGCTCGAGATATTTACACCTGTAAATGGCCTATTTTTACTGAGGGCCCAAATTATGTTTAGCCCTGTTAAAGGCCCACTATGGGCACATGCCTACCTGAAAAATATGTAAGCTTATGCTGATTTAGGCCCAGATATTTTTAGTGGGCTACATGTCAATTTCGGCCCGCAATTGTTTTTAGCCCAATTGGAATTGGCCCGACGAATGTTGGCATGTTGGGCTCCTACGAAGCTTTCGGCCGAATACATTACTAAGATAAACCTACATTATACAAAAATAGCGCCGTAATTACTGCAGCCTGGGGCAGCATCATAAATGTTGTATCACAACAAAATAAATTCCAACCATACAACAAAAGGCCTGTTGGCATAAAGTTTACAGTTCTTCTAGATAAAAGCACCATCAGATGTATAGAAGCACAGATCATTTGACCTGAGTGCTAATGTTTCAGGCTGTAGAATCTGATGGAGCAGCATGATCTCCACCTTTTTCCCGCCATTGCTCTTAAACAACGAAGTGAATGTCTGATAGTCTGGTTTCAAAACCATTCATATCTTGACGACATTTCTCAACCACTATTCTTGTTTCCGAAACAGCGCCCATTAGGGATTGGACTTGTCTTTGGAGCACAGATATATCACTCTGTCTAGCAGGAAGATTTTGTTCAGTAGGCGATTTGGACGAGCTTACCTTGACCACCAACCCAGAATTACGCAGGAAGGAGCTTTTTGCACTGTTAGTGGAGAGATACTGACGCACTGCAGCAAGAGGTGACATTGTGCCTGTAGTAGCCTCGTCACCTTCAGGTGGTTGTGGTTGTTCAATCATTTGTTCCATAGCTTCCTGAAAGCTTGAACTTGTAGAATAGTGTACCGGATAAGTTACTAATGAGACAAAAACAAACAAAGTAGGTTAAATGTTTATACATAACTTATTTTGGTGAACTACTGTAGTACATTAGCATGTATTGTAGTGCCAACTACATAATAAAATCACTTTCGGAACATATGTCCATGTAGCATGCCTACTGTATTGTCTATTTCCTCACGTTCGTTGACATCTAAGGATAAAGAGACATGGTTTAAAGTAGGATGAACATATTATGACATCTTTCATATCATGGGCAAACAGATATAAAACAAACAGACTATTTTTATCATTGTGTGCGCACGTGAACATAACAACTAGATTACAGATCAAGACCAAAAGAATATCCTTCATCTCTTTTAAACCATGTAAGGTGAAATGATATGTTAAGACAACTGTGTATAAAAGTGAACAGAGTAACTGACATTGGCTGCAAACCAAGTAGTTAAATGACCACATCACAGTACCAATCAGTTCAAGACAAGAGGAGTAAGGACTTACAGCAGCGGCTTGAACTGGTGTGCTCATGCCCTTCATGTTTCTGATGTGGCAATCCTTGAAGATTTGCACTGCATTCGGTTCAGGTTCTTTTTGGTCCGCACGGGCTTTCCTCTGTATTTGGAACAAGTCAATATAGATATGATAATATGGCACAAAAAAAGAAGGAAGTAGCAGCTATTTACAAAAGTCTCGCATTGTGCAATATAGCTACGAGATCCTGTTGTCTGTTGGAATTTCACTTTAGAACGGTCGGTTTTGTTCTTCAAACAGTTAGCCTAGAAGAAGATACACTTGTAAGGCACATACATAAATACAAGTTCAATATGTGGTCTGATCAAATACATATAGCCTACCTGATACTTTGGATCAGACCAGTGTTTAACGATGGCTGTCCAGTCTTCATCTGTAATATATTCCACTGGTGATGTTTGGGCGATTTCATTGTTAGCCTTGCCTTCAAAGTGAGATTTTCTAAGGTGGTACCGATACTGTCGCAGAGCAGACTGAAAAACATGAGTGCATGCTTGTTTAGTTGATCCAACTTGAACCTCATCTGTTGAAAAAAGAATGTGAGTCTTATTAGGAGGAAGCTAGAAAGTATGGGACAGAGCAAGACAATATTACTAATTGCGATGAATAACATTACTTATGGATAAATGGTCAAGGAAGGTGTTAAACTGGGTATTGTCTTTCTCATTCCTGTACTGGATCCACGTTGGGACGATACGTGCATGACACCTAACGGCAACGGCTGCCTCTGATACTAACTTGGTTGACTCTGTAGCATCACGTGGCCTTTTTAAACTTGCCTCAAAATGGATCTCCATTCTTCCTCCTTTAGATTTTGTTAATCTGTCAAGCATTATCCCAGATGTCTGTTTCCGCTTGCGCCGTGGTGCTAGTTCAACAACGAATATGGAAAGTGTTAGTGTACATCAAACTGTGAGAGTACATACAAAGGAGCATGCAACTGCAACTTGACTCGGTCAGGTACCGTCTTGGTGTTGATGCTCATGAGGTTCATCTAATCTTGCCAAGTCCTGTTGTGTCAGCAGTGCTTCGGAAGTAGTGTTAGGTGTGAAGGCAGCTTGGGAGATGACCAGTTTCGGAGCAAAGGAACGAGTAACTGGTTGAGATGATGGTACAGTTGAAGCGGATGCTGCAGCTGGTGGAGCAGGTGATACTGTGTTTGTAGATTTAGCCGGTGGACTTGGACCTTCTACTGCACTATAAGTACCAGCAGAATCTCGACGGTAGAACCTTTTCCATTTCACCCGACAAGTAACAGCACTCCCTACTATATTATTTTCCTTGCTCTTTTTTGACTTTGCCATGTCAAGCTGTACCCACAACACAAAAGAATAAAAATCACTCTTCAAAACTCATTGATGCATGATACAGACAAGCAATACTTTGATGTAAGACAACCGTATGAGGATGGAATATGTAACAAAAATAGGACGGCATGACATATTCACAGCTACGATGTGCAAACTAAGCAGAAAGATTTTCAAGAAAATAGAAGTAATGCAAGCTAGACACCATATGAAAGATGCAACCAATATTACTCTGCCAAGTTAAAAGTGTCTTGTCATAAGTGGCAATTCAAAAAATTAGAAGCGTTACAATGTAGAAATCAATGCAAAATGCAACCACTATCAAACTGCCATGCTAAAAGCGTTCAATCATGAGTGACTGATGCGGGATACATAACAGCAGTACTTTGATGTAAGAACATGGTATGATAGATAGATGCAGTGTATTCTAGACACAGAAAGCCATGTCATATGCACATGTATAACGTATAAACTCAGCAGGTGCAATTTAATCAAAGTAGAAGAAATACAGGCTAGACAACATATGCAACATGAAACCAATTATTATACTGTCAACTTAGAGAAAGCACCTGCGATGGTGGAGTACGGGAGATGAACTCATCATGTAGACTTGGGACTTCAACTTCATTAGCAGTAGCAGGGGCAAATCTAGAGAGTCTCTGTTTGCGTCGGTGCGGAGGACCACCAACATCCCCTAACTTACTCTTTTCCTTCGTATTTTCGGATATTGCCTTCTGAAGTCAAAACCACAAGAAGATGAATAAAATTAGCCCTGCATAACTGGTTGATGCATGATACAGACGAACACTACTTTGATGTAAGGCAAGCGCAGGATAGGAGGATGGAATATATACAATAAAAAGACAGCGTTTCATATTCACACGTACGATAGGAGGATGGAATATGTATGAAAAAACAGTAAGCGGAAGGCATTTCAACAAAATTAGAAGAAATGAAAGCTAGGCACCATATGAACATGCAACCAATATCACTCTATCAGGTAAAAAGTGTCTCGTCGTAAGTGCTATTTCAAGAAATTAGAAGCAGTACAAGCTAGAAGACAATGCAAGATGCAACCTACATCACAGTCCCAAGTTAAATGTGTCTTAAGGGTAAGTGAACGTTGCAGGTATAAGTTGTAAGCTACGCGGATGCAATTCAACATAATCAGAAGCAATACAAACTAGACATCATACGGAAAACGCAACGACGTATAACAGTTCCAAGTAAGAGCAAGCACCTGTGATGGTGGAGTAGGGGAGATGTGCTCATCATGTACACGTATGTTCTAGAAACAGGAACACGTGTCATATTCACAGGCATTATGTGTAAAGTAAGGAGATGCAATTCAAGTTAGAAGCAATACAAGCTAGACATCATATGCAACATGCAACCACGTATAATAGTGTCAAGTTAGAGCAATCACATGTGATGGTGGAGTAGGGGAGATGTGCTCGTCATCTACACAGCTACGTTGACTGTCCAGCCTTGTGTTGTCTTGCGAATCTTGTTGGGAGGATGGCGGAGTAGAATCTATAGAGACCCCCTGTTTGAGTTGCTCCGAAGGACCACCATCATCCACTGCCGGACTAATTTCCTTCAGCTATAATGATTTTGCATTGTGAAATCAAACCGATAAGACAAAGGAATAAAATTCGCTCTTCAGAACTCATTCATGCATGATACTAACGAACACTACTTAGATGAAAGGCAAAAACATGATGCGAGGATGGAATATGTATGAACAACAGGATGGTGTGACATATTCACACCTATGATGTGGCAACTAAGCAGAAGGCATTTCAACAAATTAGAAGCACTGCAAGCTAGACACCATATGAAAGATGCAACCAATATCACTCTGCAAAGTTCAAACTGTATGGCGTTTCAACAAATTAGAAGTAGTACATGCTAGAAATCATATGCAGGACACAACCAATATCACAGTGGCGACTTAAAGGTGCCTTATCATAAGTGACTGATGCGGGATATGCAAGAATAGTAGTCTGATGTAGAAACGGGAACACATGTCATATTCATAGGCATTATGTGTAAAGTAAGCAGATGCAATTCAACAAAGTTAGAAGCAATACAAGCTAGACATCATACGCAACATGCAACCACATATAATAGTGCCAAGTTAGAGCAAGCACATGTGATGGTGGAGTAGGGGAGATGTGCTCATCATCTACACAGCTACGTTGACTTTCTAGCCTTGTGTTGTCTTGTGAATCTTGTTGGGAGGATGGCGGAGTAGAATCTGTAGAGAACCTCCGTTTCAGTTGCTCGGAAGGACCACCATCATCCAATGCCTTGCCAATTTCCTTCAGCTTTATTGATTTTGCATTGTGAGGTCATACCGACAAGAAAAAGGAATATTATTCGCTCTTCAGAACTCATTCATGCATGATACTGACAAACACTACTCTGATGAAAGGCAAAGTTATGATACGAGGATGGAATATGGACGAACAAATGGACGTCTTGACATATTCACACCTATGATGTGGTAACTAAGCAGAAGGCACTTCAACAAATTAGAAACACTGCAAGACACCATATGGAAGGTGCAATCAATATCACTCTGCCCAGTTAAAACTGTCTCGTCATAGGTGGCGTTCATCAAACTAGAAGCAATACATGCTAGAAATCATATTCGAGACGCAAACCAATATCACACTGGCAACTTAAAGGTGTCCAATCATAAGTGACTGATGCAGGATACACAAGAAGAGTAGTTTCAAGTAAGAACATGGTGTGATAGATAGATATAGTATGTACCAAAAACAGGAAAGCGTGTCATATTCACATGTATCACGTGTAAGCTAAGAAGATGCAGTTTACACTAATTAGGAGCAATACGAGCTAGACACCATATGCAACATGCAACCAGATATCACACAGCCAAGTTAGAGCAAGCACCTTGGATGGTGGAGTAGGGGAGCGGAGACTTGCACTACGGGATACAGGAGATTTGCCGTCAGTACTGTTCTTTGCCGTTAGCATTTCGTCGGGCCAGACAGCAAAGACTTATTTTGCCAACAGTGGCTGACGGCAAAGAACAACTGACGGCAAATCCATACTTTGCCATCTTTAGAAAAACCACAAACGGCAAAGAATCTTTGCCGTCTGTAGTTTTTTTACAGACGGCAAAGAAAGCTCTTTGCCGTCTGTAAAAAAAAATCACAGACGGCAAAGATTCTTTGCCGTCTGTGGTTTTTTTTACAGACGGTGAAAAGTCATTGCCGTCTGTGATTTTTTTATAGACGGCAAAGAGAGCTCTTTGCCGTCTATAAAAAAATCGCAGATGGCAAAGAGAAAGCACAGCACGCGGATCGATCCCACGGATCGATGACATGGCGTGATCTGCACCGCCCGCACCCTCCCGTGTCTCTCACCACGCGCGCCCCACGCACCTATCCCATTAGTCTCTCTCTATCTTATCCCCAAGGCCCACCATGATCTCTCCCACGCCGACCCCATCCTTGTCTCGATCCCCATCTTCTCTTCCACACACCCCACGCCCGGTCCAGGCCTCCTCCTCGTCCACTCCTCGTCAACCGCCGCGGTCGATCCCGCCTCACCGTCGCCTAAGCCAAGGATGGCACGGGATCCTCCTCCTCCTCCCCTGCTTTTCAGCCCCCGCCGCTCGACCCCACCTCGCCGTTGCCTGAGCCGGAGGCCGCCGCTGGGTCCTCCTCCTCCTCCTCCCCGCCCACGACCCGGCACCTCCTCCTCCTTCCCTGCTCGTCAACCGCCGCTGGTCAAGCCCGCCTCGCCGGCACACGATCCTCCTCCCCGCCCGCGACCCCACGGCTCCTCCCATGCTCGTCAACCGCCGCCGCTGGGTCCTCCTCCTCCTCCTCCCCGCCCGCGAGCCGGCGCCCCCTCCTCCTTCCCTGCTCGTCGACCGCCGCTGGTCGACCCCGCCTCGCCCGCGCGGGATCCTCCTCCCCGCCCCGACCCCACGGCTACTCCCCTGCTCATCAACCGCCGTCACCCTTCGACACGGCGGCGCTGTTGCTTTGTCAACAGCTCGCCGGAGTTCCTTCGCAGCACAACCTCCGCCTGGTCGACCCCGCCTCGCTGTTGCCTAAGCCGGAGGCAGCAGAGGGATCTTCCTCCCCGTCCGTGACCCCACACCACCTCCCGATCCAGGGCTCCATGGCGCCATGGTCAAATCCTCCCGAAGAACACCGTTCGCCTCCTCGAGCTCGAGGCCCGCTCTCGGATCTATGCTGGCAAGGGCCAGTTCATCCATTTTGTAATAGTTTTTTTTGTGATGTTTCGTTTGTCCGCTCGTCATGTAAATGGAGAACATTGTATCGTGTAAATACTGTGATGATGGATATATAGTACTATGTAAGTAGAGTACTTCTGTAATGTAAAAAATCCATTCTTTTGTCATCGCTGTGAAAGATTTTCCCTACGCCTTTGGCCATCTACAGCCCCTGCACCTATACTGTTGTTTCATTTTTTTAAATAAAAATATTAGCTTTGCCGTCTGGGTATATGAGGATGACGGCAAAGACATAAACTAGCTGACGGCAAAGTACTTGACGCCGTCCGTCAGCGCGACTGCTCCGTCAGTTGGCATATTTTTGCCGTCTGGCTATTCCGCTGACGGCAAACCCTATTGACTGACGGCAAACTCTTTGCCGTCATCCCGACAAATAGTAGACGGCGAAGTATTCTTTGCCGACTTATCTTTGCCGTCTGACTTTGCCGTCTGCTTCCTGACGGCAAAGTCTTTGCCGTCTGGAATTAGGTCTTTGCCGTCTGTGATCCACAGACGGCAAATTACCTGTTTCCTGTAGTGTTCGACCTTGTAATTCACTATAAGTACAAGGAGAATCGGTACAGATGCCCCATTTACGTTGCTGCAGAGGACCACCATCATCACCTTCCTTACTATTTTCCTTCCTCTTTCTTGATTTTGCCTTGTCAAGTCAAACCCACAAGAAAAAGGAATAAAATTTGCTCTTCAGAACTCATTGATGCATGATACTGACGAACAATACTTTCATGTAAGGCAGCCGCATGATAGGAGGATGGAATATGTATGAAAAACAGGACGGCGTGACATATTGACATGTATGATGTATAAAATGTAAACTAAGCACAAGGTGCTTGAACTTATTAGAATCGATGCAAGCTAGAAACCATATAAAAGATGAAACCAATATCACTCTGCCAAATTAAAAGGGTGCCCTAACAAATGTATTTGACCAAATTAGAAGCAATACATGGCAACAGACTAGAATAATATGCAATATGCAATGAATAAAGATGACTCATCGTAAGTGATTGATGCAGGATATAGAAGAGAGGTAGTTTCATGTAAGAACAAGGTTAACACATAGATGTAGTGTGTACCAAAAATAGGAAGGCATGTCATATTCACAGGTATAGTGTGTAAACTAAGAAGATGCAAGTTACCCTAATTAGAAGCATTACAAGCTAGACACCGTATGCAACATGCAACCACATCTCACACTGCAAAGTTAGAGCAAGCACCTGTGATGGTGGTGTAGGGGAAGTGCCGTCTTCAGGTACAGAGCTACGTTCAATGTCTTAATTTAGGCTTGTTGTTTATTGAGAATCATGTGGAGAGGATGAAATTGCATTCTTTATAAGAGTATTGCGTCTCATATTAACCCACGCGCGTGACTGTCTCATCATAAGCGATAGACGCAGGATACACAAGAACAATAGTTTGATGTAAGAACATGGTGTAATAGGCAGATGTAGTATGTACCAAAAACAGGAAGGCGTGTCATATTCACATGTATAATGTGTAAGCTAAGGAGATGCAATTTAACAAATTAGGAGCATTGATGAGGGATACACAAGAAAAGTAGTTTGATGTAAGAACATGGTTAATAGAAAGACGTAGTATGTACCAAAAACAGGAAGGCATGTCATATTCACAGGTATAATGTGTTAACTAAGAGGATGCAATTTACCATAATTAGAAGCATTACAAGGTAGACACCATATGCAACATGCAACCACATATCACACTGCCAAGTAAGAGCAAGCACCTGCGATGGTGGTGTGGGGGAATTGCGGTGATCAACTAGAGAGCTATGTTGACTATCTTCATTTAGCCTAGCTGTTTCTTGAGAATCATGTGGGGAGGATGACACTGCACTGTTTAAACGAGTAGGGTGTTGGGGATATAACTATTTGTGTAAGCCGCCTAGGAGGGGCCGGGTTACGCAAAGAAGGCTCATCAGAAAGAAGCCCAAGACCAAGCATGAAGATGGCGGTTCAGTAAATGGTCTAAGGCCCACAGGCGGCTTAAGGCCCATAGTGGTGAACCGCCATGATGACATGACTTGTAATATAAGGTAGAATTAACTAGTCACCGAGCCGGACACTGTCTATGAGCCGGCAGGGACTCTGTAGGCCGCAGGGCGTCAGCCCGTGTATATAAGGGGACAACCCGCCGGCGGCTTAGGGACAAGAAACAACCTATCGAGAACCGGGCATAGCATATATTGCTCCCTGGGCATCTAAAATCAAGCAATACCAACCCACCTAGACGTAGGCCTTACCTTCACCGTAAGGGGCCAAACTAGTATAAACCTCTCGTGTCCTTTGTCCCAATTAACCCCTTTAAGCTTCCTAGTTGTGATGGCTCCACGACTAAGTCCTTGCAAGAGGACATCTGTCGTGACAATCCCACGACAGTTGGCGCCCACCGTGGGGCTAGCGCATGGTGGATTTGAGTTCTTGAA
Organism: Triticum timopheevii; assembly: GCA_963921465.1. Classification (NCBI taxonomy): domain Eukaryota; kingdom Viridiplantae; phylum Streptophyta; class Magnoliopsida; order Poales; family Poaceae; genus Triticum; species Triticum timopheevii. The sequence goes on along the minus strand of OY997264.1, from coordinate 624,292,412 downwards.
GGGCAACTTTGAAGGGCTCAAGGGATACGCAGTGGGCCGGATGACCAAGAGTCGTCGCGGCAAGATCTACATCGACGACGAAGGCTGGGGCCCCGATGCCGACTCAATTGAGTACGGGTACCGGGACCCCTTTGGCGTAATCCACGTCTTCATCGGCCGGATTGGTGAGCCGGGCCCTAAGCCGGATTGCTTCATCGACCTCGTCGAAACAGCTCAGCGTGCGAGACCCGCCCTAGCTCAACCCGTCGTGAAGCGTGCCTTTGTAGGTTGCATCCACGGAGGAGAACTTTCTGAAGGATCTGTAGATGGTGGTGAGACGGCCGCCCTCTCCAACGGTGATTCGTCCGCCGGGTCAATCGATTCGTTGTATCTGTTGCAGGATGGCAGGCTTGGGGGCTGTTCTGATGGCTCTAGTATTCCGGACCCCTACGAGCCTGTAACACCCCGGTTTCGTTGCGCAAGGTGTCTTCCAGTTATTCGCTGTTGTTGCCATGTAATTTGCTTGCGTGTTGCATTTTTTCCATGTCTTCATGTGCATCTCATTTCGCATTCGTGTTCGTCTCATGCATCCGAGCATTTTCCCCGTTGTCCGTTTTGCAATCCCGCACTCCTATGTCATCCGGCGTCCCCTTCTCGCCTCTCTTCGTGAGTGGGTGTTAAAATTTCTCGGAATGGCCCGAGGTTTGCCAAGCGGACTTGGTATAGCACCGGTAGACCGCCTGTCAAGTTTTGTGCCATTCGGAGGTCGTTTGATACTCCAACGGTTAACCGGGTAACCGCAAAGCCCTCTTTTGTTGCAGCCCAACACCCCTTCCAAAGTGTCCCAAAGACCATCTAACTCCCCTCCATGCTCTTGGTCGTTCGATCACGATCGCGTGGCCGAAAACCGTGCCTCATTTGGACTCTCCTAGCTCCCTCTACCTATAAATTAGCCCCCTCCCCCGAAATCTCGGGCAAACCCTAGCCTCTTCCCCTGCGCGCCGCCGGACATGTCCGCCCGGCGGCCGGACACGTCCACCGCCGCCCAGCCACGTCGTCCGGACCAATCCGGAGCCGCCACCTCAGCCAGCGCCGCCGCCCGCAGCCAACGGGCACGTGACACGTGGCCTCTACCTCCGCGCGCCGCCGCCCCGCGCCGCCGGCCCGCGCGGCCCGTCCCCGGCCCCCGCGGCCCGAGCCCCCGCGCGCCGCCCCGCCTCTTCGCCACCGCCGGCCGCGGCCCCGCCACCGGCTGCGGCCTCGCCACCGCCGCGCCCGCCCGCGCGCCCGCGCCGGCGCCCCCGCCGCCGTTCGCCGCCGCCAGCCGCCCGCGGCTTGGCCCGGCCGCCGCCTCCGCCTCCCACCGGCTGCGCCGCCGCCCCGCGGTGCCCGCCGCCACCGTCCGCGCCGCGGCACCGCCCGATCCCCGCCGCCCGTCGTCCGCCACGGCGCCGCCCTCGCTCCTCCTCGGCCCCGAGCTCCGGCGAGCTCGCCGCGCCTCCGCCCGTCGGCCCTCCCTCGCCGGATCCGGCCACCGATGCCGCCCCCGGCCGGATCTGCCCGTCTCTGGCATCCCGCGCTCCTCCTGGCCTCTCCCTCGTCCTCCGGCCGCCTCCCCTTCTTCTCCGGCGAGCTGCCGCCCCGTCTCCGGTGATCTCCAGATCCAGCCCGAAGGTTGACTTTTCCCCCCTCCGAAAATCCACCAAGTCCCGAGTGTTTTCAACATAATCATAGCACGTTCATCGCATCATAACTCTGCATCCGTAGCTCCATTTCGTGCGTGTAATATGTCAAATTGTTCGTCTCGACGAGTACTTCATTTCATTCCATTGCATCATTTTCTTTTGAGCTCATCTTGATGCCCGAAATGCTGTTGGAAGAGTGCATGCTGATGCTACAGAGAGATCCATGCATATTTTGAGATACTTCAGTAAGGGTGTTTTGAACATATGGTTGTTGTCTATCCATCCCTTCCCTTTGTTGCAATTATGGAGTAGTCTAGCATGTCATTTTTGTGCTCTACTTTTGCTTCAAAATGTTTCCTGGCAGATTGTTTACATGTTATTCAATTTAGCCAAGGTTGCTATAGTTGATCCCTGCATGCTATGGACTTGTTCTTGCCTTGGTTTGTTTCACAAACATGTCTTCTTGATGATGCTATGCTTATCTTTTCATGCAATGACTTGTGGTGAGTGAATCGAGCTTGGTAAGTAGTGTACTTGCTGTTACTGTTTTGCTAGGCTGAATCTGTTATTTCGTGATGCTATATAAACATGTTGCTACTAATCATTCTATGCATAATCTGGAGATGTTCTATAAACATGTTTTGATCTACATGTTATGCCCTATCCATCCATGCCCCTGGTTGCATTTATAGCTTGCTGTAGATTGGTCATATCTTGCTCCAAAGTTGCTTGATAATGTTGCTGTCAGCCTGTTTACATTAAGTTCAGTTGTTTCAATGTGTTTTCCTAGTGATCCATGAATCCTATGACCTTGATCTTGCCACGCTTAACTTCAGAAACATGCCTTCTTAATGTTGGTTGCCTTGCCATGCCATGTATTGCTCTGTGGTGAGTGTAACAAGCTCACCAACATGCCTACTTATTGTTGTTCCTGCCATGTTTGAATCTATCATATAACTTGCCATGTTTACATGGGTGCCATCATATTTTCTATGCCTTTTTGGCTCATGGTCAGTAAGGGTCTTTTAATCTATGAAATTAGTAGATTCATGCCATGCCTTTGTTTGCCATGATATGTTCCTGTAACATGTTGTTTGCTTGCTCTAAACATTGCAACCGGATGTTATTTCTGCTAAAGTCTGAAACTGTTATTATTTGCAATCTTACCATGTGTTTTGGAGCATGTTCTAGTGATTTCTGGAGATAGCTCAGTGTTCATGTTTTGTGATGCTTTACCTGTAATTCATGCCCTTTTCTTTTGTTATTATGTTGGGGTGCTATAGCTTGTTGTTTTGATGCTTGTAATATGCCTAGTTGCTGTTATGGACAGATTGTTGTTATGACTTGTATAATGTGTGTGTGTTGCACCGTTGCTCCGTTTTGAGTGTGCTCTATATGAAACTTGCTTGATTTTGCATGTAGCTTCATATTTTCATGTTGCATCCTTGTTTTGAGGTGTTTGCTTGATGTTTGGGTGCATTTTGCATCAATGCGATGTTTAACTTGTTTTGCTCATATCTTCTAGGCCGTAGCTCCGAATCTAATGAACTTTATATGTAACTTGGTTAGAATTTCGTGTAGTTCCTCTTGGTGCTCTTTAACTTGCTGTTTAACAACTTCAACTTAATGTTTGTTCAGATCTGGACCAATTTCGAAATATGCATATGAGGACTTACCGGAATTGTTTTATGTTGTTTCCGGCCTCATTTAAACTTGCCTTGATGTGTTGCTCTTGTATGCATCATCTCTTGCCATGAGTAGCCTCATCTAGCTTTCTCATGCATCATGCTCGTTGTGCATCATGTTTTGTCTATGTGTGGTGTGATTACCATGTTGTGTGCTTCTTCTCGATAGTTCCCGTTTTCGTTGCGATCGTGAGGATTCGTTCGTCTACGCTTGGTTCGTCTTCGTGGCTTCACCTTCTTCTTGGACTCGTTCTTCTTCCTTGCGGGATTACAGGCAAGATGAGCGCTACCCTGGATCTCACTACTATCATTGCTATGCTAGTTGCTTCGTTCTATCACTATGATGCGCTACCTATCACTTGTTCATCAAGCCATCCTATATTACCATGAACCTCTAACCCTTGACACCTTTCCTATGCAAACCACTGTTTGGCTATGTTACCGCTTTTTCTCAGCCCATCTTATAGCGTTGCTAGTTGCAGGTGAAGTTGAAGATTGCTCCATGGTGGACAGGGTTATGTTGGGAAATCACAATATCTCTTATATTATTAATGCATCTATATATTTGGTAGAGGGTGGAAGGCTTGGCCTTATGCCTGGTGTTTTGTTCCACTCTTGCCGCCCTAGTTTCCATCATACCAGTGTTATGTTCCCGGATTTTGCGTTCCTAACGCGGTCGGGTGATTTATGGGACCCCCCTGACAGTTCGCTTTGAATAAAACTTGTCCAGCAAGGCCCAACCATGGTTTTAACATTTGCCTCACCACCACCTACTTTTTCCCTTGGGAGTCGCTCTCTCGAGGGTCATCTTTATTATAGCCCCCCCCGGGGCAATGCTTGTCTAAGTGTTGGTCCAAACTAGAGCACCGTGTGGGACCATCCCTTGGCAACTTGGGCTACTTCGGTACCTGTACGCTTAGCTTATCCGGTGTTGCCCTGAGAACGAGATATGTGCAGCTCCTATCGGGATTGTCGGCGCATCGGGCGGTCTTGCTGGTCTTGTTTTACCATTGTCGAAATGTCTTGTAAACCGGGATTCCGAGTCTGATCGGGTCGTCCTGGGAGAAGGTCTATTCCTTCGTTGATCGCGAGAGCTTGTCATGGGCTAAGTTGGGACACCCCTGCAGGGTATAAACTTTCGAGAGCCGTGCCCGCGGTTATGTGGCAGATGGGAATTTGTTAATGTCCGGTTGTAGATAACTTGACACCAGATCCGAATTAAAACGCATCAACCGCATGTGTAGCCGTGATGGTCTCTTCTCGGTGGAGTCCAGGAAGTGAACACGGTTTCTGTGTTATGTTTGACGTAAGTAGGTGTTCAGGATCACCTCTTGATCATTGCTAGTTCACGACCGTTCCTTTGTTTCTCTTCTCGCTCTCATTTGCGTATGTTAGCCACCATATCATGCTTAGTCGTTGCTGCAACCTCACCACTTTACCCCTTCCTTTCCCATTAAGCTTTGCTAGTCTTGATACCCATGGTAATGGGATTGCTGAGTCCTCGTGGCTCACAGATTACTACAACAACAGTTGCAGGTACAGGTTATGCGATGTTCATGACGCGAGAGCGATGTTGCTTGTTTTGGAGTTTCTTCTTCTGCTTCTTCGATCAGGGGATAGGTTCCAGGTCGGCAGCGTGGGCTAGCAGGGAGGATATTGTTTGAGTTTCTGTTTATGATTCATCCGTAGTCGGATGTTGTTCTTGTATGTTGTATTGTTGTATTCATGTGACATTGTATGTATTGGATGTATCCCCACTATTATGTAATGTTGATGTAATGATATCCACCTTGCAAAAGCGTTCCAATATGCGGGTCTATCCTTGGTGGGGCCTTCGAGTTCCTTTTGGATAGGCTCACATATTGGGCGTGACAGAGCCGCCAAGCTGGGCAGGAGTCTTCATGGCTGGTACTCAACCCAGTCAAAACTCAATGGCTGCAGCAGCAATAACATCCGGGTCAGGAGTGGCCGGGGCAGGAGGCCCTATGCGCCCGCCAGCTCAGGTGCTGATGGATCTCATGGATAAGCTGACGGCCCTGTTAACTACCACAGTCATCCCTGCGAATCAAGATGAGCATAACGTGGAGGTGGCACAAGTGCGTGAGGAGATAGCTCAGGCCAAGGAGGCCTTGGCAGCTGAGGACATCAGGTTAGCCACTGTCGGTGTACTAAAGTAGGGGGGTACCTTAGTATCCCGAACTTGTGCACGGGCAGTTGCAGCGACCCGCGGCAGGGCTTGCCGGGCGTCCGCCAAGATCCTCCACGGCTACTTTGATGCCATTCAAGATCGAAGTACTCAAACCAAGGCCCCGGCAAGAGGAGCTTGCCGGGAAGGCCAACCAAGGCCCCGGCAAGAAGAGCTTGCCGGGAACAAAACAAAGGCCCCGGCAAGAGGAGCTTGCCGGGAAGGCCGACCAAGGCATCTCCAGAAGACTTGCCGCGGCGCCCCGCGCGTCCCGGCAAGGCCCGACGGCCGGCAAGCTTGCCGGCACGACAAGAGAAGGGCCGCGGCAAGGCACTTGCCGCGGCAAGGCGGCCACCCAAAATCCAGCGCATCCAGTGATGTGTCACCCCAGGGCCACCCCAGGGGCACGTGGCGGGGCGTTGCGTAGCCATGCAGAGCGAGGTGGCAAACGGAGCTGACAGAGACGCCATCGTGGCAACCGATGGCTCACCTAACAGTCGTTTCTTTGCACTGTTGGGATGACCAGACGGGTATTAAATGCCCTTGTCCCATGCCGTCAGAGTTAGGTAGGGGACACTGTTGGTCACTGTTGTACCAACCTGCGTTTTTACCTTTCTACCCCATCTTCCTACGTTGCCACCTGTTGGAGCCCCTTCAGACTATAAAAGGGAGGCCCATGCGCACGTAGAAGGGGTTCGGTCCATTCGACACACGGGTCGGTCCATTCGACACACAGGTTTGGTCCATTCGACACACGGAACACCACCATACGCTCGCTCTCGAGCAAGATCGAATACAAACACAAAGCAGCAGTAGGAGTTTTATCTCTCCGGAGAGCTCCGAAGCTGGGTAAAAATCGCCCGTCTCCCCGCGCGCGCCCGACCTCGATCTGCTCTGCGCGTGGCCTCCGCCCCCTTGCCAGACTAGAAGGGGCCCCCTGTGCCCCATAGGTGCTCGAGGCCACGGAAAGAAAGGGACGTGCGCCCCGGCATCTCTGGCGCGCCAGGTAGGGGGCGCGTCGAGGTCATGAGCATCTGATCCGGTCTCCGCGCACGCTGCATCAACGCCTTCATCAACATGCCACCGAAGAAGAAGCCTTCGGAGGTGGCCGCTCCATCTACATCGATTCTGCCACCACCGCCGGAGCAAACGGGCGGTGGAGTGGACACCGGCGGAGGAGTGGGCGCCGACGGTGGGACTCACGTCATCACCAGATCCAAAAATAAGGCCCCGCAAGCGTCGGCGACCATGCAGACACCGCACCCTTTCCAGGAAGTGCAAGGTCGACAACGCCCCGGTGCTCCTAGCACCGTGCTCGCGTTGGAACAAGGCCAAGCTGGTGGGTCGCGAGACGCTCGAGGTCAGCATGCACGCCCGCATGCTGGCGCGAGCGAGGTACGGTCGCCCGGGCGGGGTGTTGCACCTCCCAATCCAGTTGGGAGTCCGAGCACATCCCGCTCCTCGCGCCGCTCGTCGCCACCACCACCCAAGACAGCAGAGGAAGCACTGGCCTGAGCCCAACTGCTTCTAGACTACCCTCCGGCGCCGCACAAGATCGACGACTGGAGGATGACCATATACAGTCTCATCGGCTTCGCCAACGGCGACAAGCCCCGGCAACCGAGCGCATCGAGGCCACGGCAAGGCGCCCAGGCGCAAGCCGACGCCGACAAGACCGCTGGGGGTGCCACCTCCGTGCACTCCCAGCCCCGAAGGCCAAAATCGCCGGCTCGTCGGGCCAACCCCGACGGCGACTCCACCCCGTTGTCGGACCCGCGAACCCGACGCGATCAACACCACGTTCTCCAAGAACGGCGGCACGAAGACACTCGCACTCGCATCGAGCGCAGAAGGGAAACGCGACGTCAATCCGACCAGCGCGCTGGGCCCACTGTCAACATGCACGCACCAGGGGAACCAAGCGACTTGCCGTACGCGGCAGGTTGCCCTGCGTTCACCCGCGAGCTGCGGCAAGTCCAGTGGCCCAAAACCAAGAACTTCAAGCCAGACGTGCCTGAGAAGTACGATGGCAGGATACATCCATCGGAGTTCCTCAGCATCTACACCATCGCGGTGCAGGCTGCCGGAGGGCGCGACGAGAAGATCCTCGCCAACTACTTCCCGCTGGTGCTCAAGCCCTACGTCAGATCTTGGCTCATGCACTTGCCGGACGGTTCCATCTCTTCATGGGCGGACCTGTGTCATCAGTTTGTCGGCGCCTTCATAGGTGGCCACAAGCCTCATGGCCAGGAGAGTGACCTCCACTTGCTCGTCCAGAAGGAGGGAGAACCCCTGCGCAAGTACATACAGAGATTCAGCCAAGTGCAGCGCAACATCCCAGACGTCCACCCTGCCGCAGTTATCAGCGCGTTTCATCAGAACGTGCGTAACCGCAGGATGAGGGAGGAGATGGCGATGTGCAAGATCAGAGACGTCAGTGAGCTCTATGCTCTGGCCGACAAGTGTGCATGGGCTGAGGAGGGGAGGAAAATCCCCGGAGAGGTTGCAGGAGCAGAAGGATCTGACAGTGGGGATGCCGCCCCGGCAAGGAAGAACCGGAGGCGGAACAACAGGAAGAGAAAGGCTAAGGATGTGCTAGCTGTTGAGCATTCCGGCAAGGGCAGCGGCTCCTACAAGGCCAAAGCCGATGACTCCGGCGAGACTGTGGTAGCCGCCGGCAAGCAGGATGGCTCCGGCAAGCGGTACTGCAAGATCCACCGCACCAAGGGCCATGATCTCCAAACCTGCAAGAAAGTGGAGCAGATGGCGGAGCTGCAGAAAGCCGAATACGAGCGCCGCTATAAGGAGAGAGCCCAGGGAGGTGGCGGAGGATCCGGCAAGAAGCTTCCCGCCCGGGGAGGGCACCGCGGCAAGGACAAGCCGCGACAAGGACGAAGATGAGGATGAGGATGATGAGATGGAGGAAGACGAGACCGATGACCAAGAGTTTCAGAAGGCGACGGAGGTGTTGTGCATCGACGGCGGCGCCTCTCTGCATACCTCGCACCGCCAACTCAAGCAATGGGTGCGAGAGGTGAATGCAGCGGAGCCGTCCGTCGAGGAGCGCAAGCCTCTGAAATGGTCCAGCACGCCCATCATCTTCGATGTTGAGGACCACCCTGATCACATCACTGCGGTCGGGTGCTTGCCGATGTTGGTCTCACCAACAATCCGCAACCTCAAGGTCACGAAGATGTTGGTTGACGGCGGGGCTGGCCTGAACCTGATTTCCTCCGCAGTGCTCAAGAAGCTCCAGATCCCCGACAGCGAGCTCGAAGAAACTGGTACCTTCCAAGGGATAAATCCGGGAAGGAGCAAGCCCAAGGGGAAGATCATGCTGCCAGTAATGTTTGGCAGCGAGCTGAACTTCAGGACAGAGAGGGTCACCTTCGATGTTGTTGATATCCCATTACCCTACAATGGGATACTCGGCCGACCAGCGCTTGCCAAGTTCATGGCAGCCTCTCACTACGCATACAACGTGCTCAAGACGCCTGGTCCGATGAGTGTCATCTCTGTCCAAGGCGACAAGAAGGATGCACTTATCTGCACCGACAAGATCTACCGGGAAGCAGTAGCCGCAGCAGAGTGCAAGCCACTTGCCGCTGAAGCTCCCCGGGGGAAGAAGAAAGTCAAGACCGGCAAGAGCAGCTCTGATGCCCACTCCAGCAAGCGCACCTCCCCGGAGTGCTGCGCTGCCGTCGAGGACGCACCATCGAGCTCCACCGGCAAATGCAAGAAGGCAAAGGCAGATCCGCCAAAGACTAAGCCCGGCAAGAACAGCTCTGGTGCCTGCTCCGACAAGCACGCCTCCCCGGAGGGCCGCGCTGCCGTCGAGGATGCGCCATCGAGCTCCACCGGCCAGTAGGGCGAAGGAAGCGTCCAGTTTCGAGCTTTTGAAGTGTATTCCCTGAGAATCCGTACCTTGTATGAAGAACCTGTGCGCAGAAGGGTCGAATCGTGGCTAAGTTGCGCCCTTGATCTGTTTCGAGTTCGCTCGATGATGAAAGCGTGCCGCAACTAGCCCGACGAGTTCTTCCTGCCGGAAGCAACACCGCCAGCGGGCTGCTGATGTCCCGCACTCAGCAAGTGTGTTTGCGCCGGCGGGTTCCCTGAAAGCATGGGGGTGAAAACGTACAAGGAAGGAAGTCAAGGGGGAAGCGCGGCTTCGCCGGATCGCGGAGGACGGAAAAGCTAAGTCGCCCGAGCTTGAGTACAAAGCACTTTTTAGTTCTAAGCTCTTATGTTATATTCCTCGAACGCTCGTCCCTTGTACGAAAAACCTGTGCGCGGAGGAACCAACTCGTGGTTAAGTTGCGCCCTTGCTTTGTTTTCGAGTCCGCTCAACAATACAAGTGCGCTGCAACTGGCCCGAGAAGGTTTCTTGCCGGGTACAACACCGCCAGCGGGCTGCTGATGTTCCGCACTCAGCAAGTGTGTTAGCGCCGGCAAGTTCCCTAGAAGCGTAGGGTAAAAACGTACAAGGGATGTAATGAAGTAGAGGACGTAACATATCAAGCCTTGCCGTAGGACGTCCTTCGTATGTAAAACTTGTGCGCAGAGGAGCTAACTCGCGGCTAAGTTGCACCCTTGATTTGTTTCCGAGTCCGCTCGACAATGAAAGCGCGCTGCAACTAGCCCGACGAGGTTTCTTGCCGGAGACAACACCGCCAGCGGGCTGCTGATGTTCCGCACTCAGCAAGTGTGTATGCACCGGCAAGTCCCCTAAAAAGCGTAGAGTGTAAACATACGAAGGGCGAAGCATGGCATTGCGTTGCCCAACTTAAATAATCACGCCATGAAAGAGTAACTTATTACAGCGCTGTCTTAGTTATTTTTGTGACTATAATAACAGCGACAAGGAAAAACCAGAAGGGCGCACTGGCGCAGGGGTCCCGGCAAGCCGATTTCGCTGGGGGCTGCAAGTACCAAGATTCCTCCGCGGCAAGTCAGGGTCCCCGGGGGCTGCGACGCCGGCGGCAAGGACAAAGCAAGGCGCACCGGCACCTGGGTCTCGGCGAGCCAAAGTTGCTGGGAGCTGCGAATACCAAGGTTCACCCCTGGCAAGCCAGAGTCGCCGGGGGCTGTAATATCAGATAAGTTTTTCATCCCTCGTCATGCATCCTCTTATGGACTGGGGAATGCGAGGCCACATCCTTGAACGAGCGTGCCTTGTATGGAAAAACCTGTGCGCAGAGGAGCCGAATCGCGGCTAAGTTGCGCCCTTGATTTGTTTTCGAGTCCGCTCAACAATGCAAGTGCGCTGCAACTGGCCCGACAAGGTTTCTTGCCGGGAACAGCACCGCCAGCGGGCTGCTGATGTTCCGCACTCAGCAAGTGTGCTTGCGCCGGCAAGTTCCCTCATAGCGTAGGGTGGAAACATACAAGGCACGGAGTCAAGTAGAGGACATAATCCGGCAGGCATTCCCCTCTTTTCATTAAAAAACATCCCAATTTAGTACAAGTCCATGGAGGATGAAAAACATGATAGAGAGGATTACAAATTTTAAATGCAGCTAAGGCCCGAAGGCTTACAAATTAAAGATAAGATGCCCGTAATCCCTCTCTTGTTTCTCTCTTCAGGAGATAGGTCAAGGAGGCCCCGGCAAGAGAAGCTTGCCGGGGAGGGCAAAAGGGGCGCCTAGGCGTACTACGGGAGCCAGAAGACACCAAGAGGACATCCCGGGGGCCGGCCAGGAGCTTGGCGGAGACGGAGGCGCCGGAGGCAGAGCTCGAAGACGGGGCGGCAGGACGTCAGCACGCTATCGAGGGCACCTCGCCCTCGTACTCCGACTTGACGGCCTGGCCGCCACCCCTCTTCCTCTTCCGCAGCCTCCCTACGCCAGCCGCCCAAGGAGACGGCCCCGGGGAGTTCAGAAGGCCGGCAACCCGGATGATGGAGTCGCCGGTGGCGCGCGTGAGGCAGCGTCCGGCGCCTAGTCGGACCCGCCGTCCTCGTCGTCGCTGTCGCTCCCCTCCTCGTCACTCTCGCTCGAGGAGGGGCCTTCGCTATCGGAGGAGCTGTCCACGCAGCACCTTGCCCGGATGCCGGAGTCCCCGAAGACCTTGACGGAGAGGAGGTCACCCTCCATTAACTTAAAATGGAGGGTAAACCCCGCCGTCAAGCTGTGGATGCGGGTGAACGTCTTCCATCGACGGTCAAGATACATCATGCCAGGGGCTGGGGATGCAACGTGGACTCGCGTGCCGCTGATCCCGCAGCCCCTCATCTGCAGTCTCAGCATCTCGGGCGGGTCCGGTTCCATCGCACTTGTGAACGGAGTTGGAAGCCGGAGGCGATGACGAGGCGCTCGACGCAGCCTGACGAAGAACTCGCAAGGGTCGTCCCCCATGTGGACCGCCGTGGGGGGAGGAACCGCCGGCGGAGGCGAAGCTGACGCGCCTCCCCGACCGCCTCTTCCCCGAGCGCCTCGGCCTCGTCCTCGACCTCGTCCGCGACCATGCCCCCTCCCTCTTCCCCTTATGGCCGGTTCCCCCGCCAAGGGTGCGAGAGAGGGAGAGGTGCGCTGTCTGGCGGCGACCCTCGCCGCCACCAATGAAGAGCCAGGATTCCCTTTTTCCATGGCGAATGGAGAAAGGAGAGCAGAAGCCGAAGAAAGGAGGAGATGAGAGAGTGCGGGCTTCTGTGCCCCCCCTCCTGCCCTTTATAAAGGAGCAGGGTGGGGGCCCGGCCGCCCCACTCGGTGAACCAAGGCACGGGAGGAGCAGGGAATCGGAGCCGACCCGCTGCCTCTACTCGCGACGGCCCGGATTCCCACTCCCACCGTCCGTGACCCCAAGTGCATGGGAGCCACGCGGCGAGGATGCAGGGCCGAGGTAACGGGTGAGGCGGCCTCGCCCCACCCCGTGATCGTAGGGTTGGACGCCTCAAAAACCACGCACCGATCCTATCCAGTAAATGCACCACGCCCCCACGCCTACCTCCGTTTAGGTAGGAGGGCGTGAGCCGTCCCCTTCATCATGGCTTGATGCATGCTCGCGAGGCTCAGCCCCGCACGCGCCGCCCACGTCACCCACGACGCCGTGTTTGACGCGTGCCGCTCTGGGCGTGCGCGGTGGAAGCGGAGAGGTATGCGGTGTGACCTAGGCCGCGCGTGCCCGTGCACTGTTTTGGGCCTGGCCCAACAACGCTCGGCACCGTGTATGGCCCAGGCCCGGGGGCTCCTGTCGGTGTACTAAAGTAGGGGGGTACCTTAGTATCCCGAACTTGTGCACGGGCAGTCGCAGCGACCCGCGGCAGGGCTTGCCGGGCGTCCGCCAAGATCCTCCATGGCTACTTTGATGCCATTCAAGATCGAAGTACTCAAACCAATGCCCCGGCAAGGGGAGCTTGCCGGGAAGGCCAACCAAGGCCCCGGCAAGAAGAGCTTGCCGGGAAGAAAACAAAGGCCCCGGCAAGAGGAGCTTGCCGGGAAGGCCGACCAAGGCATCTCCAGAAGACTTGCCGCGGCGCCCCGCGCGTCCCGGCAAGGCCCGACGGCCGGCAAGCTTGCCGGCACGACAAGAGAAGGGCCGCGGCAAGGCACTTGCCGCGGCAAGGAGGCCACCCAAAATCCAGCGCATCCAGCGACGTGTCACCCCAGGGCCACCCCAGGGGCACGTGGCGGGGCGTTGCGTAGCCATGCAGAGCGAGGTGGCAAACGGAGCTGACAGAGACGCCATCGTGGCAACCGGTGGCTTACCTAACAGTCGTTTCTTTGCACTGTTGGAACGACCAGACGGGTATTAAATGCCCTTGTCCCATGCCGTCAGAGTTAGGTAGGGGACACTATTGGTCACTGTTGTACCAACCTGCGTTTTTACCTTTCTACCCCCTCTTCCTACGTTGCCACCTGTTGGAGCCCCCTTCAGACTATAAAAGGGAGGCCCATGCGCACGTAGAAGGGGTTCGGTCAATTCGACACACGGGTCGGTCCATTCGACACACAGGTTCGGTCCATTCGACACACGGAACACCACCATACGCTCGCTCTCGAGCAAGATCGAATACAAACACAAAGCAGCAGTAGGAGTTTTATCTCTCCGGAGAGCTCTGAAGCTGGGTAAAAATCGCCCGTCTCCCCGCGCACGCCCGACCTCGATCTGCTCTGCGCGCGGCCTCCGCCCCCTTGCCGGACTAGAAGGGGCCCCCCGTGCCCCATAGGTGCTCGAGGCCACGGAAAGAAAGGGACGTGCGCCCCGGCAGCCACAGAACGGGCGGCTTTGGATGCACGCGCACAACAGCTACAGTCAGAAGCCTTCCAGCTTACGATGAGCCTGAACGCATCTAACAAGGTGATGAGGAGGAGACATCAGAAAACCCAGTCCCTTTTACCTCCAGTTTATGATCCTCGGAATCTTTTCGCTACACCCGGAGGCGGCCCAAGTAATCCGCCAGATGCAAATCAGTTTATGACAGCCGGAACAGGAGGACCGGCTCAGCCTCGGGAGAAGGCACCTCCTCATGGGAACATGGCACCGCTCCGTTACGTGCCGATACCGTCGGGTCACTTTTCCAACCCCATGGAGAACTTGATCGTAGCATCAGCACATTTGGCGGCTCTCCCGGTGGACGGTGACGATCCAACAACAGTGGAGACCCGAAGGATCAGGGACCTCGTCCAGACAGCCCTTGCTCAACAAGAGACTTATTCCTACAGCCGGGACAGGATTCATTCAACTCCTCCGCCTTGGTTAGCTCCGGCTCGTCAGAACCAGAGTCCAAGTTACAGAAGGCATATGGAGTCAGAAGCTTTGTCGAGCAACGCCCAGCGCCGTAACCAGCCTGGTGGTTATAAGCCGGTGCAGGACCGAATACGTCAGGAGGACGAGTGGGCGGCTCAGCTAGCGGCTCAACAAACGGCTCATCAGGACTTTACAGATTATCCAACGACTTCTGTTGAGGCGGGAATGGTTACCAGAACCGGCGGTGTTCCTTGTTTAGTGCCGGCTCTACGTAATGTACGTTTACCCAAGGACTTCAAGGGACCTCGGAAGGTGCCGAATTACACGGCCGACTTATAGCCCGGAGCGTGGATCGAAAGTTATGAGATGGCCATGGAGCTGTTGGAGGTCAGCGACGCAGCAATGGTTAAGTACTTCACCATGATGATAGATGGAACGGCCCGGTCTTGGTTAAAGGGCTTGCCACCCAATTCCATTAGTTCGTGGGCAGAGCTAAAGGCCCGTTTCATCCAGAACTTCAAGGACACTTGCAAGCAATCTATGTCGATTGTGGAGTTGACAAATTGTAAGCTGGAGGAGGGTGAATCCACGACCCATTGGGTACGCCGGGTCAAAGAGATAATACATTCGTCTAACAAGATGGATGTCGGCTCTGCAGTCCTCATGTTGTAGAAGAACTGCCGCTTTGAGCCGCTGAGACAGAAACTGGGGCGCCTTAAGCGTGATTGCAATGATATGGGTATGCTGATGGCAGCTTTAGTCAAATACGCCGACTTTGATAGTACCAAGGATCCCGCGTCTGATGAGGAAAAGACAGGGAAGGGAAAGAAGAACGACAATGGAAAGGGTCAGCAGCATAACCCGATGAATCAAGGAGGCAATAAGCGTAAGGCGGAGGGTAACCCAGAGTTTTTAGCCAACGCCAATGAACATGGCAACAATCAGAGACATAAGAGCAAACCGCCCCCTCGATCTGGCGGGTCAGGCCCATCTCTTGAGCAGCTACTCAATGAGTCTTGCCTGAGACACGGCACCCGGGAGCGACCCGCCACCCACTTATGGAAAGATTGCGCGATCATGAAGGCTTTTAAGAATTCCAACACGTTTGATGGCAATCATGGGTTGGGTGGCGGCTCAGGAGCTGGCGGCTTTCATGGCCCGGGCGGCGGTTCAAGTTCCGGCTATCAGGGACATCAAGGCGGCTATAATCAACAGCAGTCTGGTCAAGGGGAACAACAGCAGCACCAGTCAGGTTATCAAAGCCATCCGAAGGAGCTGAATAGTGGGCAGTATCACGTGTTCACCACTAGCTTGTGCAAACGAGACCAGAACGTTCATAAGAGGGCCGTGAATTCTGTTGAGCCGGCAGTTCCCCGTTATTTGAGGTGGTCATAACAGCCCATTGTATGGAGCAGGGAAGATCACCCCCTCCGGGTTGATAATCCAGGTCAGTTAGCCTTGGTGGTAGCACCTCAGGTTGTTGGATATAAATTCACTAAGGTACTCATGGACGGGGTTAGCAGCATCAATATCCTCTATTATGAGACCTTTCCACGTATGGGGTTAACTGATAAGAATTTGAGGACGTCCAACACTGTTTTTCATGGAGTGGTTCCTGGTAAGTTGGCTTACCTAGTTGGTAAGATTGAACTGGAAGTGGCTTTTGGAGATGAGTATAATTCTAGAGCTGAGAAATTAACCTTTGAGGTAGTCAAGATCAGGAGTCCATATCATGCTCTGTTTGACGGCCGGCTTATGCCAAGTTCATGGCACGGCTGTTTTATGTTTATCTGCAGCATAATATGCCGGGTCACAAGGGCACCATCACCGTGCATGGAAGTCGAAAGGTAGCCCTAGAATGTGAGGAGGGCGACACGGCTTATGCTGAGTCTGTTTGTGCAGCAGAGGAGCTGAAGTTTTATCAAGACAATGTTGACCCGACGGATATGACCTCTCTAAAGAAGCCAACCACCGAGCATGACCCGGCGATGAAGTTTAAGTCGGCTGCTGAAACCAAGCTTGTTGATTTCAATCCAGGCGATTCATCTAAGCAGTTCAGTATCAGTGCCAATTTGGATCCTAAATAGGAAAGCGCGCTCATCGAGTTCATCCGTGAGAACCGGGACATCTTTGCATGGAAACCTTCTGACATGCCGGGTGTACCGAGAGAACTCGCTGAGCACACTCTCAATATTGATCTGAAGTATAAGCCGGTCAGGCAGTTTCTTCGACGGTTCAATGAAGAGAGACGGAAAGCTATTGGAGAGGAAGTTGCCCGGCTCTTAGCGGCTGGGTTTATGGTTGATGTTTTTCACCCGGAGTGGTTGGCTAACCCGGTGTTCGTGCTCAAGAAGAACGGCACCTGGTGGATGTGTGTGGATTACACGGACTTAAATAAGGCTTGTCCGGCTGATCCCTTTGCTCTCCCCCGTATTGATCAAATCATTGATGCTACGGCGGGTTGTGAGCGTTTGAGCTTTTTGGATGCTTACTCTGGTTATCATCAGATCAAGATGGCAGTTAAGGACCAGGAGAAGACAGCTTTCATTACTCCGTTTGGAGCCTTCTGTTATGTATCTATGCCATTTGGGCTCAAGAGTGCCCAGGTGATTTATCAGCGATGTGTACAAAACTGTCTCCACGATCAAATTGGGCGCAATGTTCACGCTTATGTGGATGACATCATGGTGAAATCCAGAGAGCAGGAAACCTTGATATCTGATTTAAAAGAGACCTTTGATAATCTCCGGGTTTATAAGATGATGCCTAACCCGGCCAAGTGTGTATTTGGTGTACCTACAGGCAAGCTCTTGGGTTTCCTGGTCTCAAACAGAGGCATTGAAGCTAATCTGGAGAAGATCAAGGCATTACCTCTCTGGCTAAACCGGCATGCATCAATGATGTTCAGCGACTGGCGGGTCGTGTTGCTGATTTAAGCCGGTTCATAAGCCGGTTAGGTGAGAAGGCCCTACTGCTATATCAGATGATGAAGAAAACGGACACTTTTGTCTGGAGTGATGCTGCTGATACTGCCTTTGAAGATCTAAAGAGACAGTTGTCTGAGCCACCGGTCCTTGCGGCTCCCATTGAAAAGAGTCATTGCTGTTATATGTGGCTGCTAATTCACGAGCCGTCAGTGTTGCCATCGTGGTGGAGCGTAAGGAGGCTGGCAAGGAGCATCCGGTTCAACGGCCGGTTTACTACATTAGTGAGGTGCTCATTGAGTCTAAACAAAGGTATCCACATTGGCAGAAACTTGTTTACGGAGTATTTATGGCAAGCCGGAAGCTGAAACAGTACATCCAAGGTCATCCTATAACTGTGGTAAGTTCTGCCCCCTTGGGAGACATCATCCACAATAGGGAGGCCACAGGACGAGTCGCCAAGTGGGCTATTGAGCTTGGGCCTCACGGTTTGAAGTACATGCCATGTACCGCTATTAAGTCTCAAGCCTTGGTGGACTTTATCAATGATTGGACAGAGTTGCAGGCACCTGAGGAAAAGCCGGATAACACATATTGGACTATTCACTTTGATGGGTCCAGGCAGTTGGAAGGCTCGGGGGCTAGAGTCGTTTTAACTTCCCCCCGAGGTGACAAATTTTGTTATGTGCTCCGGCTTATGTTTCCTTGTACTAACAATGCAGCTGAGTATGAGGCCTTACTCCATGGTCTCAGGATGGCCAAAGAGATGAATTTGAGCCGGGTAAGGTGTTTGGGTGACTCAGATCTCGTGGCTCAACAGGTATCAGGCAAGTGGGACTCCAAGGATCCCTTAATGGCGGCTTACCGTCGTGAAGTTGATGTTGTGGCTAGGCATTTCAAGGGTTATCAAGTGGAGCACATTGATCGAAGGAAGAATGAGGCGGCTGATGCTTTAAGCCGGTTGGGATCTCAGTGTAAGCCGGTGCCGCCTAACACCTTTCTCGATGTTTTGCATAATCCTTCTGTCAAGGTACGTACAGAGGAAGAACTAGCAGTGCCAGACCCGGAGGCACAGCTGGTGGCAGCTCTTCACGTCATCCCGGATTGGACAGTGCCATATTTGGCCTATATGACCCGGGGAGAGTTGCCTGAGGATGAGACCTTGGCGAGACAAATCATCAGGTGGTCCAAATCTATGACGATTGTTCATGGCGAGTTACATCACCACAATGTCACTGGAGCTTTTCAACATTGTGTATCGCCTGCGGAGGGTCAGGAGATACTTCGTGAGATCCATGAAGGAGATTGTGGTCATCACGCCGGCTCAAAATCTCTTGTGGCCAAGGCTTTCCGTCATTGCTTTTATTGGCTAACGGCTCATGCTGATGCGGAGGATCTGGTTAGTAAATGTGATAGAAGTCAGAAATTCTCACGACGAGCTCATGTGCCCGCTCAAGAATTAAGGATGATTCCAATTACTTGGCCGTTCACAGTCTGGGGGCTTGACATGGTTGGACCTTTCAAGAGGTCTAAAGACAAAAAGACACACCTCCTGGTGGCAGTGGATAAATTCACAAAGTGGGTTGAGGAGAGCCAGTCAGTAAGTTTGATGCAGCCACGGCGGTTCAGTTCATAAAAAAGGTGATCTTTCATTTTGGTTTTCCACACAGTATTATAACTGACAATGGCACTAATATTTCCAAGGGTGCCATGGAAGAGTTCTGTCAACGAGAACATATCCGGCTCGATGTTTTGGCTGTTGCTCATCCTCAATCTAATGGTCAAGCAGAAAGAGCTAATCAGGAGATTTTGAAGGGTATTAAACCCCGGATCTTGGTCCCCTTATAGCGAACGCCGGGTTGTTGGGTGGAGGAGTTACCCTCTATGCTTTGGAGTATCAATACTATGCCTAATAGATCTACGGGTACACACCTTTCTTCATGGTGTACGGAGCAGAGGCGGTCCTGCCAAGTGACATCCGGCATGACTCACCCCGTGTGGCGGCTTACGTTGAGGCTGATAACGAAAAATCTTGTCAGGATGCACTTGATTTATTGGATGGGGAGCGAGACTTGGCAATAGCCCGCTCGGTGATTTACCAGCAAGACCTGCTCCGCTATCACAGCCTCCGGGTTAGAAGCAGAACCTTTCAGGAAGGGGACTTAGTGCTCCGGCTCATTCAGGATCTGTCTGATATGCACAAGTTGTCCCCACGTTGGGAAGGACCCTTTGTGGTCAGCAAGAATCTGAACCGGGTCATACTACCTCATCGATGTTCGAGAGCACAAAGAGTCTCAAGATGTACATATCGCTCATCTTTGACCTTACTATACTTGAGACACCGGCTCTCAAGATGTATATTCTGATGATGTATATATTATATAAAGCAATAAAGCAGGACCTCTGTCCTTCTCACTCTCAAAAGTTTATATGCCTTCTTTATCAGGTGGTGGAAACAACCAATAGGGAGCGGATCATATCTGAATCCGACTTTCCCTTTGGTTCGGCTTATGATCATATCTGAATCTAGCCATGATCACTTGGGGGCTTCCTGTTCAAACATAGGTCATATTCGAACCAAAGAGAACATAGCTGTCAATACCCACTTGATCGGCATACTGCCAAACCCACTTGGGGGCTTCTTGATCATATTTGAATCATAGCTTAACCCCTTTGGGTCTGACGTGGATCATATTCAAATCAGCGTCATTAAACAACTCTTATGGCCACTTGGGGGCTTCCTGTTCAAACATAGGTCGTATTCGAACCAAAGGTAACATAGCTATCGATACCCACTTGATCGGCATCGCCAAAGCCACTGGGGGCTATATGATCGTATTCGAATCTTAGCTTAACCCCTTTGGAACAGTTCACTGATCGTATTCGAATCAGAGGCCTTTTAAATTTTGTTTATTATTCATCAATACTTTGTAAGTGTAAATGTTTGACTATCGTGAGGCCTTTCTCGAAAGTACTATGGGGTTCTCGTTCCACCGGTTTAATATTGGTCACTTTAGTTGTTAAGGGCCAGGTGAACATCATATGTGCCAACCTTCAGGAGTTAAACTTACCCTCATGATTTAGGTCACATAAACCGGCGAGATTACCAAAAGGATCGCGGGTACGTTATTGTGATTGTGTTTAACAAATATAATCATAAACCGGCCTTTATATGATGTTTTAGTTCATATTCCGGGTTATCAATATCTTATGTGACCCCCGATGCGATAAATCGCCAAGGGAATTTTGCTTGTTTTATATGCAGGATAAGGCAAGCGAATTTTTAACATCAAGGAAATAAAAGATCAACATAAGCTGGAAGTGTATAGCGATGGCGGCTTACGAAAGTATTTAGCGCCACAAACATGCGCGAAGGCATGACAAAAATTGAGAGGTTTTTTCTACCCTATTACAAGACTCCCCGAGTCTGAATAATGAAGCATTGTTTTCGCAAAGTCATAAACGCGTGGCGGTTCACTCCGTTGGTTGGCTTGAAGATTCCGGGTTATCCTTCTCCGCCTCTCAGTCGGCTGCCCTGTCCTGGAAGGTTGACGAGGCCCAGTCAATGCCACTCAAGGCTTCAAACTCAGCTTCATCATCTATTAAACCGGCTGGGTCCACTTTAGGGGCAAAGGTATGCTTACGAGTTGGAGGGATCAGATTGGCTTCATCATAGTGAGGTGTTGGAATTCTCCAGTTCTCACTGTCATAGCCCGGCTGATACTTAGTAAGGTCAGTATCGTTCCCAATGAGAGTAGCCACAGGACATAAGTCTTTCACACAGGCGGTGAAGTCTGTCTCGTTGAATAAAGAGTCGTCTTCCTTCAAGCTGGGATACCCAAGGGCAATGTCTGCCGGGTCTAACTCTAGAAGCCACTCCTTGGCCCGGCTCAATGCAGCTAGAGCCCCGGCTCTGGCAGATGCACGTCTTAGCTCTTGGACCCGCTGGGGTAGCACAGCAAGCCGCTTTAGCACATTTTGCAGGAGATGGGGAACGTCAATTGATAAAGCCACAACGGCCAAAGCACGTTGTGACCCGGTGTACAGTTGTTCCACTAGAGTGTAAACCGCTTTTAGTTTGATCAACATGTTCTGCTTGAGGTTTGTGTTCCTGGGGCATGCGTTCATAAACATAAGGTGAAGCCGGAGATAACAATTAAAATAGTCATCAAAGGAAGGATTGCAATATTTGAGGTTATATATAGTAACTTATCGAAGATTGCTGAGACCATTTGAGATATCTGGCGCTTTAAGCCGGACAACTCGGCTGTTGCTTCTGCAAGTGATGTTTCTGCTATCTCGACCCGGGTTACTAGTGAGGTCTTCCCATTAGCCCAGATTTTCTTCTCCGCCTCAAAGTTCTTCTTCAACTTCTCTTGTTCAGAGACGTTGAATTCAAATTTGGAGTTGGCCTTTTGGATTTCAAGTTCTTGAGCTGCCAGGCGCCTCTTCAGGTCAGCAATCTCCGACTCATATTGACTTATGGTGGCCTGCATTGATGCCGGGTTATAGTCAGAATCATGGTAAGATAACACTAAGTCCCAAGCACTTTGCAAGCAAAGATACTTGACACTTGGGGGCTAATGTATGCTGAAGAATTTTAACTTACAACGCCGGTTCATGGAAATTAAGTCCCAAGCACTTTGCAAGCAAAGATACTTGACACTTGGGGGCTAATGTGTATCGCAAGTTCAAGGTATCATGTTACAACTGGGGTAAATATCTTCTTTCTAAACCGGACAAAGCAGTGCTAAGCAGTTTTCTAAGTCTATAGCATATTTATTCATAAGAAATAGACTTGGGGGCTGATACAGTGAGTACGATTAAGAAAGTAGCATAAGCTATACCTCAGATTTTTGCTGTATTTGCTTCACCATGTCAATTTCCAGGTCATGGCTGCTATGTACTTGATTGAGATAGCCAGAGATTATCTCTCCAATGCTCAAATGAGTATAGTCAGCAATGTCTATCTTGGCCTTTCGGCGTTCCAGAAGCTCTTCCTTAGCAGAGCACTTGGCAAGGACAGTGGGCTGCCCCGGCTCAACAAACTGAGTCTTCAGAATCTCAACTTCCGGATCAATTGTCTTGTCCGGGCTAGGAGCTTCCGTGTTATCAGAACTGTTGAGAGTATCTTCGACGGGTGGATCAGAGGTTGGTGCTGGAATTTCATAGGCTGGTTCAGGCGGTGGCTGATGGGTAGAACTGTCAGGAGCAGCCATGCCAAGCTACGGTTCAGTCGCGACCGAGTCTTGGGATAGCTTACTCTTTTTTGCCCTCTTACTGGGTTTCACTTGCACGCTGTGGACAAAGGCAGAAGGATGAGTACAAAAGCATGGGTAAGATAAAGCATAAGGTAAACAAAATTACATTACCTGGGGGCAGTTTTGAAAGCCGGCATGTTAGATTGCATAGACTCGCCGGAGGAAGGAGAGGTATCCTGATAATTGGAGTCAGATGAATTGAGAGGTTGACGGATTAAACCCGCCAAAGGTAAAACAGAACGTAAATCGGAAATAACCTCAGTCCGACGCTTCCTAGTTACGTCAGGTAAGCCGGAGGAGAGCTCTACATCCTTGCTGGTCAGGGTCTGCCTCCGGCTTTCAAACTATTGTTGCTTCAAAAGAAATTGAGGATCTTGGTAAGCCAAAGGATGTGAAAATCTTACTTTCCGGGTTACTCTTCGAATTTTCTGACGCGGCAGGGGCTCGGAGTCGGAGGAGATTATAGTTACCTCTTCCTCGACGGCTCGGCTGTTCCCCGTATCTTCCTGGAAAGATTTAATGTCAGTAAGGTGAAGATAAAGAGTCAAGGGAGTTAGAAGTTACCTCTTCTTCATCATCATCAGTATCGTCAAGTTTAAACATATCTGAAGCGCTTGGCTTCTTCTTTTTTGAATTTCTAGTCCTGGCAGCTTTCCTTTCGGCTCTTTTTGCCGCTCTGGCTTGTTTGGCCACCTCATGATCATACTTGACCTTCCAGAAGTTGTCATCGGCCTGTAAGATATGATAAGGGGTTATGAGTAAAAGCAAGGTATAATATAGTAAAGAGTATTCATTGAGGTTGATGACTCACTGCGGGGGTCGGGTTCTTCTTCCAAAAGGGAAGTAAGCCAAAGGCATTACTAGTCACCATGCCTTCTTTCAACAAAGTCTGGGTCGTAACTTCAATCATATCATCTGGTAAGTCATCAGAACTGTGGCGCATCGGGTCATCCTTCTCGCCAGTGTAAGAGCACATTAAGCCGGGGCGGCGGCTTAACGGGATCACCCGCCAGGAGATCCAGACTCGCACCAAATCAATACCGTTCAAGCCATTGCCTAAGAGGGCTTTGATCTTCTTAATGGTAGGGGCAAGTGATAGACGTTCAACAGCGGTTAGCTTATCTGGCAGCGGGTGATTTGATTCAAGGCGCAGAGCGCGGAAGCCGGGCAGAGGGTTCTCATCAGCCGGAGAAGTGTCCTGGCAATAAAACCACGTCTGGTTCCAGTCCTTTGGGTGGCTGGGCAGTTCGGCATAAGGAAAGAGGCAGTCTCTCCGCCGCTGAATTGAGATGCCGCCGAGTTCTAGACTGGGCCCGTTGGCACGTTCATTCTCCCGGTTTAAATAGAATAGCTCTGTGAACAAAAATAGATTGGGCTCTTCTCCCAGGTACACTTCGCAGAAAACTTGGAAGTTGCAGATATTTGACACGGAATTGGGTCCAATGTCTTGAGGTCTGAGGTCAAAGAAATGCAAAACATCCCTGAAGAATTTTGAACCGGGTGGAGGAAATCCCCGGTTCATGTGTGATCAGTAAACACAATCACCTCCCCCTCCTTGGGTTGAGGCTTCTCCTTGCAAAACATGACCTCCTTCTTGGGCAGATGGCCGGATTTCAAAAAATCAGACAAAGTGCTTTGTGTAACGATGGACTTGACCCAGTTACAGGTCACCGGAGGTTTGGAAGCCTTGGGTGCCATTAGGCAAATTGAAATCTATGACAAAAGAAAAATTTCCGGTTCAACTTATAACCCGGAGGAGGACATCGTGAAATTATTCAAAACGGCGGCTTAAGAAGGGGCCCAATGACATATAGATAACTACGCAATGATATTTAAGCCGCTACATGTATCAGGGGCAGTTAAATTTTCTTAAAGTCGCCGGAAGCAAGCAAGACTGACAATCAGTGTTGTCATAAACCGGCTACATAGATTACCATGGTTAAACAAATTCAACAGAGGCAGTTTTTGACTAAGTGTGGAACAAACAGATTTCACAAGCTGCAATTATTATTTTGGATCAAACGGTCGTTCCAAAAAGAAAAATTTCTAGACCTAAAATCAGTGCAGAGAAGTTCATCCACTTGAAGGAAGACTTTGAACAAAAGAAAAGAGATTTGTCTATGTTCGAGATAAACGTAAAATAGTCGCCGCAGCAGTTTTATATTATTCAACGATCTAAACAGGGCATCGAAGGTGAAGAACATAAAGGGTTTGCCGCGGGCGGCAATGAACACCGACGAACTCGAAGAAGCTCCAATGCAGATCTATGAAAGGGAAGAAGGGAACTTACGGATGTGGACGGGCTGCGGAAGTTTGCCTTTTTTTCTGGTCAGATTCAGGTTGATGCAGCGGCCTGAGTCGGTGAAGACGAGGAGCTCGACGGCGGCGGCGGCGGAGCTCGGGCGGCAGAGGCACAGCGAGAGGAAGAGAATGACCAAAAGAGGGGAGAATGGAAGACCTAGGTCGTGCCTATTTATAACGGAAGACCGACTAAGACGACGCGAGAAACGAGGAGACTAAACATCATTATCCAGCGGCCCGACGCCTTGGTTTTCAGAACGGTTAGTAAAAGCAAAGATCCATTGGAGGATATGGCGGAGTAAAAATTAATTTAAGTAAAGACGACGTCACGGCGGGTTAACGCAGATCCAGAAGATGATGTCATGGCGGGTTAAAAACCTTTGCACAGGCAGAAGGCTGAAGGTCTATTTCTTAAGGTATTTTAAGATTGACATGAACCAGTTCAAATCAATCTAGGGCCTAATGTTGGGGATATAACTATTTGTGTAAGCCGCCCAGGAGGGGCCGGGTTACGCAAAGAAGACTCATCAGAAAGAAGCCCAAGACCAAGCATGAAGATGGCGGTTCAATAAAGGGTCTAAGGCCCACAGGCGGCTTAAGGCCCATAGTGGTAAACCGCCATGATGACATGACTTGTAATATAAGGTAGAATTAACTAGTCACCAAGCCGGACACTGTCTATGAGCCCGCAGGGACTCTGTAGGCCGCAGGGCGTCAGCCCGTGTGTATAAGGGGACGACCCGCCGGCGGCTTAGGGACAAGAAACAACTTGTCGAGAACCGGGCATAGCGTATCTTGCTCCCTGGTCATCGAAACATCAAGCAATACCAACCCAACTAGACGTAGGCCTTACCTTCACCGTAAGGGGCCGAACTAGTATAAACCTCTCATGTCCTTTGTCCCAATTAACCCCTTTAAGCTTCCTAGTTGCGATGGCTCCATGATTAAGTCCTTGCAAGAGGACATCTGCCGTGACAATCCCATGACATAGGGCGTCTCACAGTAACCCACCCGGGTGACTGTCTCATCATAAGTGATTGACGAGGGATACAAAAGAGCATTAGTTTGATGTACGAACGTGGTTAATAGACATATGTAGTATGTATCAAAAACAGGAAGGCATGTCATTATCAAAGGTATAATGTGTAAAGTAAGCAGATGCAATTTAACCAAATTGGAAGCAATACAAGCTAGACAACATATGCAACATGCAACCACATTTGACAGCGCGAAGTTAAAGCAAGCACCTGGGATAGTTGTGTGTGGCAATTGAGATCATCAACTGCAAAGCTACGTTTACTGTCTCCAACTGCTGACACTTCACCCATTAGAGCGCTGAAACGCTTAGTGCTTGTCTTCGAATTACACTGGAGCAACTTCTGTCTTTTCTTTTCTGCATTCATCAACACCGCGTCAGAGTCTGAAATACCCATGCATAAAAAAACAATAGTGTGAGTATGGGTGAAGTGTGTGCACAATTAGTACAATGTAAAGGTAGCAGATAGCAGGTCGGTGAGAAATAAATGACGGGTGACATATGATAGCTCTACAACATGCATCGCACACTAAATTCTACAGGATTCTATGAAAATAACAGTCGATTGAAAGCAAATAGGCCAGTCCATTTTTTCTGCACCGTCTGATGTACAAAGAACGGGCAGATCGCCTTCATCTACCTCCAGTCAGTCAGTGTTGACGATCTTCCTCGAAATGCCAGCGACCACCGGCTCAGTATTCCTCCCCTGCCTGCGCCCTCTCCTCGACCTCACCACACCACCGTGCTTGGCACCGCCCCCCGGCCATCCATTCAAGCCCTGCCGACCTCCAGATCGGGCGCAAGCAGCTCCTGCGCCCCACACCCCTATGATAGACACCGATGCGCCGCTTCCCCAGGGAACATGCGGACTAGGTGCTCCGCCCGCCTAAGCAGGTGTTGCTTATTTTAATTGCGGTTCGACTGACCCTGAATTGAAATCCAGGCGGGCTACTAACCTCTAGCAAAGGTGAAATAGTAAAAGGGAGGAAACCTTGTGCATTTAGTATAATGAAGAAGATGCAGTAAGAAGCGCTCAACTAGTTTCTTTCATGGGATTTATACGGTGTGAGCGTAGACGTAATATTTGCACGAATAAGGGAAGAGGAGTACCTCTTTCTGCTGGTAGTGCTGTGTCCTCCTTCTGTTTTTTCGACGTTCTTCTTGTTGTTCGCCGGAAACCAGAAGTTGTGGAGGACGATGCAGCCTTGGACGAACCCATGTCCAAGTTGTTGAGTGTGGTGCGGTGGCCGTCTGTCGGCAACGGGGAAGCAGATCCGAGGCGGCGAACGATGGCGTAGCAGGAACAGCTCTGGTGCGGTGGACGGTTGCGATAGTGGAGCCGCAGTAGTGAGGCGCAGGACGGCGTGGTCGGAGTGGTTCTGGTACAGCGCACGTCGGCGTCGGCGTCGTGGAGGCAGGTCTGCCTCGGCTTCAGCTGCTAAGTCTTTGAGGGCGTTGCGGTTGTGGTTGTGTTGGACGACGACGTCGGGGTACCGGCTCTAGCGTGATGGAGGAGGGCGGTGGTGGATTGGCCGCTATGGGGTGGAGGACGGACCGACGGAGGAGGCTGGGGTTTCGCGGCTGGTGGAGAGGGCATTTTCGCTCCCACGGAGTATGAATGGGGAAACGGAGGGAGGCGGGGAACTAAGGGGGAACAATGTTCGGTTTGAGATGCGCTTGTTTGAAATTTGGGGAAAGTTACAAACTTTTCCCCCATCTAAAATTTCGGACATATTGCGGGTTGGGGCTAGGACAGTCATGTCAGGTGTCCCAAATGTGGGCGGGATAGATTTCGGCCAAGCGCATGGGTGTTTAGGCGCCCACGGCGTATGAATGCTTCTCGGAGGTAGTTGAGATTGGCGTCTTGGTGAAGTTACAAACCTACCCCTGTTTAGACCTTTGGACATCGGGCCGATAGCCTACACGGGCCAGAGTCAGGACAGTAATTTCCTACCACCAAAACATTAGTCTCGCGTGGTTTCGGGTGACCAGAGGCCTATTTGGCGCTTCGTTCAATATTTGGGAGTAGAAGCATTAACGTTTTCGGTTCTCTTGAATTGAACTTTCAAGATTTGTCCAACTTCACAAATCTTTACTCTTGAAAATCCTAAAGCTACGATTATTTTGGAATGGAGGGGGTACGTTTGAATATACATTGTACACGAGTATATATTAAAAAATATGCAACTTACCTCAGTTCATGCATGGTTCCAGATATAATCTCCTTGGTTGCAAAAAAAAAATTAGATATGCGTATGAATATAAATAGCATGTTCAAACTCACAACAAAGATTGATGCCCCCTTTTACATCTGATTTACAAATTCCATTATCTCGGGTTCAAATAGATGAATGCACTTCCTATGAATTCTAATCTTCGAAACTCCCTTTATGTTGAATTCGACATGTATTCTATTTCGTAGCTAGCAATTTGGAATGTATCCATGCAAGTGACAAATGTATAAAGTGCTTCACACTAACAACATGGAGTGCACTAATTAATTTTTATGTATGAATTGCAAAAGCATCCATTGCCTATATTTCAAACCGCTCTCACTCTATGGATCGATAATGTGAAATAAACACGTGCACATGCTAGAATTTAATAGAGTATGGGTGTCTGATAGACTGATTTTCGTCCATACGCAATTGGCAAAATTCATGATTTCATCCAAAAATAATAATGCCATTTATATTTTAATTTAATGCGTAGAACCGCCTTTTACATGTAGATGCACTATGCCTCGCCCCGTTCTCACAGACGCGTTATATATCTCTCTATCTAACGCATAAGTGCAAACACTTTATATGCATCGACATTTCTCTTTCACACATGCTCACAATCTCTCTCAGGGTGTCAGGGTGTCTCACGCACATGCTCTCTCTGTTTCTCTCTCTCTTTCTGACTACTATGTACCACTCTTTTCACTAATCTCAGTTGGAAAACACTATTTCTCTCACATGCATATATATAACATGCACGGTCTCTACTAGCCCTCTATATGCACATATATGTGCCTACGTGTCTCCCGCACGCACATTATCTTTAGGCCTCTCTCGCACACATTCCCCCCCCCCCCCCCGACATGCCTCTCTCTTAGTAGTTGGCAGATACTATTTCATCATATCGTCATTCGGTAGGATATCCCTGGTTGTTAGGCTGGATGATAATACGAGGCAAAGTTTTACCATAGTTCAGATCGGACCCTTGCAGTTCAAGAAAGAGCCTACTCCTGGTACTGTATATTAGTGCTAGGGTTGTGTACAAAGTACACGTGAATAGCAGGCATTGTGCGTGTGTGTATACTATCGACGAACTAGCCCCCAAGCTTGTATAACATACTAAGGGCCTAGGGTTACAAATCATATATAGTCGGCTTATCACCAGTGGGGATAGAGTCCTCCGCGACTCTGGTAGCTTCGTGTTGTACGCCGAGTCCTCCACATGGGTCTTTGTATAACACGTCTCGGTCCAACCTATATGTGGCGCAGGATGGAACCGACCCATGAGTCTTGATGTTGACCCAACACAACTAGAAATGATGTGCCCACCACACCACACACGCAATGGGCCACTAAGAAAATAAGCATATACAATAGTACAACGATATCTAGCTCACGATACGTGTACATATTTTGTTGATGACACTTACAGACTTTGCATTTGATGCGTGCTCCGTATTTTGTTGACGACACTTACGGTCATTGTATTTGAAGCAAAAGCACGATATGGTCACTGGACTTCAGAATAAGCTCATCACGGTCACCACATACATTTTGTCGTGCTAACCAACATGTGGTTGGATGGTTAGAGGACAGTGGTTTCTCGAGCCCACGAAGGTTAAAGTCCCGGTGCTTGCATTTATCTTGTGTTAATTTCAGTATTTTCCGGCGATGTACGTTCGGTGGGAGGAGATGTTCCACTCGACTATGAGGCACCTATGGTGACTTCGTAAAATCTCAAGATCATATATGTTGGCCCACTCTCTCGAAGGTGCTCATAGGGGTAGGGTTCGCGTGTGTGCACTTATAGCGGTGAGTGCTTGCGCGTATATATGAGCCCTTGCGTCTGTACCGTGTTAAACAAATACATGTCATGATTAACGGTCATTGGCTCACCCGTACAACTCCGTATTATGTTGATGACACAATCAATTGACCAGTCAAACGTTCCACACGGCGCAACTAGTGTTGCACCATCGGGGCGCGTAACCATGGGGCCCACCTGTCAGCCCGTATATGAAAGAAAGAAATGGTAGTTTGAGTTTGTACTGTGTTAATAAAATAGGAGTACATTTTAGGGTGATCATACGATCACTGGCTCACCATACAGCTCCGTAATTTGTTGATAACACAATCAATTGACCAGTCAAACGGTCCACATTCAGCAGCACACACTACCATAGGGCCCACCTATCAGCGCGTATATGAAGGACAGAAATGGTAATAAATTAGTGGTCGGTGGGTATTCGAAGTCGTGAGACCTCTGGTTGGCAGTCATCGGCGGTTGGGGCGCGTTCATAGGGCGGTGGGGTGGGGATCCCCGAAGAAAAAGCTCGGCGCGGGGGGGGGGGCTAGTGGGATGGTCGGTGCGGCGGTGGACCGGTGGTGGGGAATGGTTTCGGGGAGGGCGGGCCAGCCGCGGGAGGCGGGGGCTGGCGGTTCGGCCGGTGGTGGCTGGTGGCTCAGGGGGGGTGGAGTTTGATGATAAACTGGAGGCCCTTGATTTCGTATCCAACGGCTGGAAAATCTAATGACCGGAGATGAAAAAGTCGGTCGACTGATGTGTAGCCTCACCCCGCACGTACACATGCACGCACGCAAGACACGCACGCATGTAGGCGTGCAACACTAACACGTACACATAATGTACACACGCACGCATGCTGGCGTGCAACACTGACACGTACACATGCACTCACGAACACACGCACGTACGCACCCATGCATTCAACAATGAAACGTACCCTTGCACGCACGCAACACTCGCACACCTGCATGCACACAGCACACAATGTAAGACACACGCTCAACCTATACGTGCATGCACCCTTTGTTAAGGACATGGATTGTTACGTGTATTAATCAATCTTATCTGTGATAAGTAGAACATTGATGTTTGCAGCAGTCTTTATGAATCACAACGTATCGAACTGGCTATCAACATAGTCGGCTTATCTACATGAAAAAGATGACATCACACTCAATGAACAATCATCGGTTTATGAAATGCCCGCTTCTGACCGCCTTGGCCCACCAAAGGTTCCTCTGCTGTGCGCTGCCTGCGTTGGGTCACTGACATGCAGGCCATGCACCCAAAGAGTCCACACGCCAATGGAAGAACGGTGCGGTGTCCAAGGTCAGAGTCGAGGGTGCCACTCACGGCACGCCTGACTGAACATGCCTCTGTGCTGCACTCAAACGCCTCCATGAAACCCGCCCGTGTGGAAGCCGAGAAACCCACTCTGGACACACGTCCGTTCATGACCGGGCCGGCGTTAAACGCAATGCCGGCCGAGCTCCTCCCGTCCACCGTCTATATAATCTCCTATTCAAACGAGGCCAAAAGCCGGCCAAGAATCGCACACCTCCGCCGCTCCCCTATCTCCTCCACCATTTTGTCCACTCTTACAATGGCTTACGAAGAGTAGTTATTCCGCATCCAAGCCGGCTGGGTAGCCCGCCGGATACAAGCTATGCAGCTCGCTGATCCACCTCCCTCCCCTCGCCCGACAGAGCCAATTGCTGCCCCAAGCCGGCGCGCGGTTCAGCAACTCGCCGCTCCAGGCTAGCTCGACGACGAGCGGCGCACGGGCGTCGTTGCTACCGTCCACGCCGTCGCCTCATACCGCGTCTCCCATTTCTGTGGCCGAGACTCCCATGCCGGCGGCCGCGCCATGCAAGCAGCGACAGAAGCCGGGTGCAAGGAGATCGACGAGTCGGTGGCCAGCGCCTTCGCGTCCGCCGCCATCATCAAGGAGAAGTAGAACACGGGAGTCCGCCGCCGCTTGGGTCCCATGAGGGCCACTGCGGAGGCGACACCGGCGTACACAACAGGTGTCTTGTCGGATCCTTTTGTTGCGAGGACCTTCGTCGACCCTGCATGGGCTCCACGGAAGAGGGGAATGTTAGGATGAACTCGAGCCGGTGGCGGCCATGGCGAAGTAGTGGCCGGTGATGAACTCGAACCGGTGCCGGCCACCATCATCTTACGGCACCGGCCAATGATATCAGTTGGGCAGTTGGGAAGCGAGCCATCCTTTGCGCTGAAGCATATACCTCCGGGGCTCCCGGCAGTCCGGTGATCGTGCTGCCAGACATGAGGAACACAAATCGATCGGCGGGCGACCATTTAGGCAGTCCGGTGATCAGTGTGCTGTCCAGAACTAGCACCGCGTAGTTCATTTGAATGTAATGAAATCCGTCATGTTTGTGTGAAAATCCAGTATTTTATATGATTTCCGTCGTTGTTTATATGAAATATCAGTTTGTCAACGTGTTTGCATGAATTTCGTCCGGTTGGTTGAGTTGCTGTCATAATGTGTGCGGCTACGGTTGGACGGCGTAATTTGCGGGTTGCCGGCCGGTCTGCGGGCGGCTCGGGCGGTGTTGTGGGACAAAAAACACAGCTCGTGCGAGCTCGTCTCCAACGTGCGTGCTGGAGGATGCATGACAGCATGAGCACCCGAGCCATTCCTCGTTCATCAGTGGCAAAGGCACCGGTGGACAAAAGGGTCCCCAATATTTTGGCTACCCCAGGCAAGATCCAAACAGCCCCTCCCAATAGATTCAAATCCCTCGTTCATCGTGGAATTTTGCCATGTGTTGTTTTCATGGACTAGCAAGATGCTCGTGCATTGCACGGAACATCAAGATGCATTTTTTTTACAAACTCCCGCATGCATGCAAGGAATAATTAATGTCCTCCTTTGCTAGTACCACGAGGAAAACACCATTAATATTGCCTCGATTAGTGTTAGTGGCCTTGCATATCTGCAAATTGTAATTTTGATAGTGGCCCTTGTATATAAAAATGGAGGGAGAAAGATGAGAGATAAGGTGAGGAGGAGTGGGGTGTGGTGGTGAGTGGTGGTCGGACTGGGCGGAGGCATGGGGATGGACAGCGCATTATGTCTAGGTTTGTATATCTCTCACACACACCCACGTAAGTGGGGGACGTGCACGAAGAGAAGAGGTGCACGCACGGCGCATGTACTCCCGTCTCTTTCCCAACCACACCCACACGGGTACACGATGGAGCTCATTTCTGTACGAAAAAGGCAACCCACGTGGTAATTTGGCACGTGTACTGGTTGTCCACTTGGTGGAGGGAGGATCGTCTACCACGGGTGAACAAACAAATTGCGACTTGACGCGTTATGTTAAATTAAAAAAAGAGGCAAACCATGTGGGGCCTACCTTAGAGGCAAGGCTCTATACACTGGAGTACTTTTGATGTGTCCCATCAACTCGTAGAACAAGGAGAAGCTTGCTTAGTACGCCGTCTCCCCCGCCCACGGGCGCGATGGCTCGCAGGATGAGGTGAAGCTTGCTTACGAGTACTACTACTACTACTACTAATGTACGCCTTTACGCCCGCTCCCTTACTCACGCGCACGGTGGCTCGCAGCACGAGGAGAAAATTTTACTACTCCCTCTGTTTACTCCTCGTCCCTACTACGTATACTTTGGTTAGTACTCCCTCCATTTACTTATACAAGGCCACTATAAAAAAATACATTTTGCATCTATACAAGTCCACAAATAGTAATCGAGACAAAAGTTACTACTCCCTCCTTTCCAGTTTATGGCTCAATTTCAAAATCTCTCCAACCAAGGTAGACGGTGAGTGGTCGAATTAATTTCGTAGTTTGCACAAGTAATTAGTACGCTCGTTTTTCTCAAGAAGTTATGTTTACCAAGGCATTAATTAGAACGAATGCATGAATGACCACTAAATTTCCATGAACTTGTACATGCATCGGTAAGTACAATAGTGTACTTTAGAGCATGGTTAATAGTATAGCCAGCTCCTGGCTATAAGCCATTGCCATGTCATCTATAGCCTATCTTATAGCCAACATGTACAATAGTTGATTAGAAGAGTGTACTACTTATTTATTATATGTCCCACATTTCACTCTCACAAAGTGCCTAGGAGCACGTGCTAGAGCTGGCTCTTCACCAAGAGCCTACTTAGCTTCTCTCTCTTCTTCTCTTTCCTCCAACTAAGCAAAAATATACTAGTTTATATCTTATAGCTTGCTGAGTTAGCTCTATTGTACTTGCTCTTACATGGCATTTTTGCATATGTGGAGGAAAGATAGGCAAGGAAAAATTGGAGAATTGGGCTCTCATGCAAGAGCCAGCCTCTACTACATGGTGGAGCATTGGGAGAGGCACCTGTATGGAGGTGGTCAGGAATCGGGAGACTCACGCCGGTCATAGCGTCGCAGTTAAAATGATAATGGCAAGTAAAATCACGGGGCCTCACCTGTCCAGCAGTAACTCGCTATCAAATCACACAGCCCTACGTTTGCAGTAGCCTACTCTCTCGTCTTCTTGTGTCTCTGTCAAACCGACTAGGCGGAACTGCCCCGCCGCCTACCGCGCAGGAAAAGCCCCGCCCTCGACTTTTAAATACAACTACATCCGCTTAAGAATCCAATGATATACTTTTTGTGACATAGTAACTCATATTTAGTTAGTCAAATGAATGACCTAGAACTACGTGCAGGCCCTATAAACCGAGACGCCTAAAAATAAAAAACCAAGACGGAGAGGGTAGTTCAGCAGGTATCTTTTTAGATCAATATAGTCGGGATTCACCAAGGAGCAAAACCAAGTGGTAGGCTGCTCCTGTCGTGTTGGCGTAGCAACTCAAGCAGGGTCAGTCCGCACACGAAATGGCAACACACTTAATAGGACCCCTTTGGCCGACATGTGGCTCATGCACCGTCTTGTTCCACGTGTGATGCACCAAATTACAGTTCGGAGCAACGGTTGGAATTGGAGGCACCCCGGTCGTAGCGCCGCAGTAGTAGAAAATGAGCAATGAGGGGTCAAATCACAAAACCCCACCTTTCCCGCATTAAGCTGGAGTGCTGGACGGACGAAGCAACCATCATTTCACTCTAGGGCTCAAGAGCATAAAGAAAAGAGAAAACACTGATGCGTTCAACAGCTACCTAGGGCACCCTAGGGTAGGGGTCTCCACTACAGATCATTTTTTAAGCGCCTCCACTACAAATCGGCTTCTCCCTCGTCCTCTTGAAGAAAAACGATGATGAGTGCGGCGGTAGGGTTTGTAGGAGTACTACGGCGTGCGGGGCCACGTCGTAGTAAACGGGTT
The DNA here is from genome assembly GCA_963921465.1 of Triticum timopheevii. Lineage (NCBI taxonomy): Eukaryota > Viridiplantae > Streptophyta > Magnoliopsida > Poales > Poaceae > Triticum > Triticum timopheevii. The sequence continues at coordinate 624,257,320 of OY997264.1, read as the reverse complement.
CGAGTCGACGCCTTAAAATATGTGTGGGCCGCTTGGTTTTACGGGAACGAGGCGGCATTTTGGGTTCGGGGACCAGTGGAGATATAGTACGTACAAAAAATTGTGGGCGTAGGTTCGACCGAAAGGCAATGATGCATGGGCCCTCTATTTTGATATACCCGGGGCCGCATGAAATTTGCTACTCTACTCAAAACTAGTAAGGTACACATGTATTGAACGCATGAGATTTCGAAACCAAATTATGAATAAATACACACTATAGCATGTAAAGCTTTGAGTCATATATGCATGATGTAGATGTTCTTTTAGTTCTTATAGTTCATCTCATTCAAAATCAATTAGTTTTATAAAAATGTTAAGATTCATGGGGTTGTGCATTGTAAATCATAAAGTAAAAAACAAATAATGGCAATTCATTTAGAAAATAATAATCAATTATGATACAGAAGATTCTAGAACAAAGGAGAAGTGCTTGTGTTTTGAGGTTTGTGCATTATGCTTAAGTTCAACCATGGAGTCTTCTAAATTGTACATGTGGCAGATTTGGTGGAATTTTGATGATATCCAATGGCCAGTAGTGCTCGGATTTGCATATCTCTGCACTGTCGGGTTAGCTTCATCCATCGACCATCTTTCAAAGTATTGGCACACTATATAGTTCTTGTGCCATAGTTGCATGTTTTGGAAAAAAAACTACTAGTGGGTTGTACTATCTATTTAGGAATAGAAGACGTATAGATGGAAGTTGTATGGAAAGAGATGACATGGAGCATCTCAATTCCTATGAGTATGGATTGGAAAAGAGATGTCATTTGGTTCACATCATAGGAAATATTCTATTGAATCTAGAGATGACATGTATCTCAATTCCTATGAGGAGGGATTAGAAAAGAGTTGTAATTTGGTTCATATCATAGGAACTTTTCTATTGAATATACGCTAATGTTTATTTTCCTTTGAAATTAAGGGAGTATAGAAATGATATTATGTTTATATCCTTTGAAATGTGGAGTATATGAATCTATTCCTATGAACCAATTGGCTCTAAAGGAAAACATCCTATAAAATCATATCATATAGAGTTCCTATGATATTCCTCGACACTAAAGGATGCTTGAAATTGATGTGGGTGATACGATGGTCTTTCTTTGTAGACTCCTCACCCATCTTTATAGTTACCTCTCGAAGATGAATGAAATGATATATACAGGGTATTCTACATGTGCAATTTGGTACACGAAAACTCGGTAAAAGTTTGCGAGGTTCAAATTCTCAATAAAGCTATATGCACTACATTTCGGAACGGAGGGATCATACGGAAGTTGCTAACACTCACGTGGAAGATTTGTGTGTAGGAGGAGTGGCTGTTCTGTTAAATGACATGACAAAACTGACACTGTCGGATGCCGATCTAACGGTTCTTACGGCGTTCGTCAGGAAAAGGCTTGTGGCCAACGTTTGTCGGATAATGATTTACGGACACATGCATTGCATTGATACGTGCCCCCCCTCTCTCTCACGCACACGCACCCTCACGAGTCACGACTCTCCTGAGCCCTCTCCCAGACTCGCACGTCGCACCCACTGTCTATTTGCAGGTAGTCGTCACGCACATATGTGCTCTTCACACCCTACCCTCAGAACTTCTAAAAAACAAAAGACGGCGCGCACATTTTATTTTAGCTCACACGTCACACACTTATACTATTACTCTTGCGGCGACCGTTCTTTGGGCATATTATATTGTACTCTCACGAAGATAAGCGGTGCACGCATGCACTAGTTCTCTCACACCCACTCGCGAGTACACGTAGGAGCGCATTTTTTCTAAGCTGGTTCAACAAAATCATTCCACTATATATAAAAGCAGGAGCCTTAGCGCTTGCTTTAATAGGGTTCCTCTCATTCACTCTCTCATGCTTTCCAGATCTAAACAAGACATAGGTGGCCACACTATCTCTCAACTCACAGTTGGTCACAAATCCGGCCGGACAACCTCGACCGGGGCAGGGGTGTAGGTGCATCATTCACGCTGTCGGCGGCGGCGAGGGAGGAGACCAACGGCTGCCTGCACATCCCGATCGGCGGCCGTGCCGTTCTTTTCGAGAGAGCGCCGGCTCAGGAGGGCCTCTGACCCCTTCCTCCTCCCTGCGGTATTGTGGCCAAGATGCGGCCTCCTGACGTCGTCTTTGCCACATGCCGACGACCCTCAGGTATATATTCCTTCAAAACCTGCCTTGCTCTACTGCCCCAGCTCCCTTCGTGTGGATCCTTTTCTACTTCCGTCCGCTATTCCATAGCCACCTAGACTTCTACTATTATTAGAAGTAAAGCTAGTTCATACAATCGACTCAAAGCGTTGGTTCAAATAGGGAAGAAAGTGGGAAAGCTGTAGCATGAATCTAGGACTTGGTTCTAAGAGGAAACGTGGGAGAGTAGTAACATATGTCACTGTTTAAATAACTGTATTTCGTATTTGCGCAAACAGGTCTGTCTGTCTCCGTATAGTTTCTATCCGCGCAATCAAAATCACACACCTCAGTTTTAGTACAACTGTGCAAAATGAGATGGCTATCCCTCATTTCGTCGTCTAACCTCCCGTCTTCAAGGTATCCCTACATTGCTAGTAACTAAGGTAGAATGACCAACACAATCTAAAAGAAGCTGATTCGTACGTTTTACTTCCTGATTGCAGTGCAGGGACGAGCGAAAACAACTGCATCCTAGTCCGGAATGCACTTTCTACCAGGTCATCCATGGACCGAGGACTAGCTGGCACGGCTGCACGGCGGTTTTTTGGACAGGTGCGCGGACAAGAGGCATTGTGGTCTTCTTATTTCTGCAAATAGCGGTGCTTAAATTTAGTGGGATGCACAAGCATTTCAGCTGGTTAGTACACTGCATGGTTCAGTTCAGCATTCCAGCCGAGACCACAATTATAACTGGTTATTCTGGAATGAGAGAACCTAACCCTGGATGGTGGCAACAAGAAAAAACCAGAGTGAACTCCAGGAAATTTAAGCCTGCCGGGAGGCCCTTTGCTCAAAGAAGCCTTTTGCTTGTTTTTTCCTGATTTGTAAACCTTCTCACAACTTTGTCTTTTGCTGTGAACTAGTATATGTTTGTTATGTTCTATGAATCCTTGAGATGTATAAAATTTCTTAACTTATGCTTTCAAGTTTTTTATGAAGACGAGTTTAATGTGAGTGTTCCACATGAGCGCTGGACTAGCGTGTGAACGTTTGGAATTTATTACATTGTGGCCTCAATTAACTGCATGAACCATGGTAACAAGATACATAGTTGCTTATATGTCAGGCAGCAGATTGTTGATTGTTAGCTAGTCGATATCCTAGTGTTGAAGTAAGCTGAGCCAATGTGTCGTGTTTTGCACAACTGCTTACAAGTGGGGTAGCACCAACAGTGTTTACAAGTACTTATGTATACGTCGGCGCATGGTTCTCGAACGAGTGCTCTATTTCATCAAACCACACACTGCTCGTATGATAAACCGTCACAACTTATGTCTTACCATGCCATATTCATGAAAAAACTAGTGAGGACGCATCTGTTTCGGCAACAATTACGATGGTTCTCACATGATTCACGGGCACACAAAAGTAGCAGCAGTTCCCATAGACGGATTCAAACAGAGTACTAGCCCCAGAGGGGTCGATAACAGGCAAGGTCGGATAATTAGACACAATCCAAACTACTATTAAACACTAGCTGGGGCAACTATTTCATGCCTCGATCTAATTTGGGCTGGACACAAGACGGACCTTGCCATGAACATCATCGAGGACGTCCCGCAGCAGCTCAATCCTGTGAACCTTCATGAAGACAACCTTGTGGCCTTGCCACTGATAAACTTGTTTGTGGAGGCATGCCACGTCATCTTTCTGCGTAAGCTTGACAAGAACAGTAGGCCTCACAAACGAAGGAGTAGCTTTGAACTTCTTGTGCTTCAGTACACCCTGGACAACACGCCTAACAACAGTGAGGCTGGAATACAACTCTTCATTGGTATAACCGCAAATGGCTTCCAGGATCCAACAGCCTAAGAACTCTGTTTTCCCAGTGCATATATTTAGGTCGTACGCGTCATAGCGAGTGACATGTACAACCACACAATCCTTGTCTACATCAGGGCTCTAATTGAAACAGAAACAAATTCTGAATTACTTTTCAGTATAAGAAACACAAGTTATTTAAACCACTATGTATAGCATGGCATCGAAGCTAATTAAATTTTGCATTATTAATGACCACATACTTTCTTTTCTAAAAAAATCACCACATACTTAGATGAAAAACCACAATCGAGATTGGCAAAGAAGGAAATCACCTCGGGCAGCTCAGCGGGAGGGACACATCCTCGAAGGGGGAAAACTGCTCCTGTAGTACCACGTGGGTTGTAACCTCAAACGGGGTGTTGACCATCTCAGTAGTGGCCGTGAGCGTATCTGGGGTCGGCTCGGTGGTTGCCTCCATCTTCTTGGAGCTCTCTGTCTCGTGTGGATCAGCCTCCTGCATCTGCTCCAATATCGGCAGGTCTTTGCCTGGTTCTCCTTGGTCCATCATGAAACTGACGAATACTAGGAGACCACTGAAAGGAAAACACAATTGCAATGACAATGAAACAAAAAAGAGAGTGAGGATCGGTTACTGCTTTGCAAAAGTTCTTTTTTTCTCTGAACGAAAATATACCAACATCGCGGATCCGCTTACCTTCCCTTCGTTCGGAGAGAAGAACAGTGGCAGATGCGAGTGTTACCTTTCTTGAAGACGGTGAGGGAGAAGGGGATTCAGCAAAGAGTGAAATGATGGTTGCTTCGTCTGTCAAACTTAGACTGCGGGGAGGTGGGGTTTTGTGATACGACGGCTCGCTACTGCCACGCTACGACCAAGGTGACTCTCCGCCTGCATACTGCCTTCTAATTTGGTGGATGGCATTTGGGCCCGTGTGCTGCATGGCCCGCATGTCGGTGAACAACAGTATAACGGCATTCAGTAGAGGGAGACGTTTCAATGACCTAGGAGGAGCCAGAAGCGGTAGAGTGTCTCCACTATACTAGTAGTAATTGTTTTTCTGGGTAGCTGTAGAGTGTCTCCACTGTACTAGTAGTAATTGTTTCCCTGGGCCCAAGACAAAACATCCCATCCACACTAGTAAATAGTAAAATCAATTCAAAAGCCCATATATTTATTGAATGAGAGGCGCTACCCACACCCAGCACACCCCCCCCCAAAAAACATGGGTGCTCTTCTTCCTCCTCGCTCCAACCCACCTCACGTCAGCTCACTCCACTCGTACCCCCAAATTCCTCACCTCACTCCTACAGAAAACCCCAGCTCCCCTTCTTCCTCACTCCTACAGAAAACCCCCAGCTCCCCTTCTTCTTCACTCGCACTACAACAAGGCTCGTCATTCGTTACTCTGCTCAAATCCGTGAGCGCGACGCGACGCCCTCGAGGAAAATGGAGTCGGCTGACCCCAGCGCCAAGAAGATGAGGCTCCCACCAGCGGCGACGCCTATTGTAGATCCCGCACCCGACAGCGCGGGGAGAAGCGGCGACCCCGCCCCCACCGAATCCCAGGAACCCGTAGAATCTCGGGTGGGCCACATTAGCGATCTCCCGGACGCCGTCCTTGGGGAGATCATCTCGCTTCTCCCCACCAAGGATTGCTGCCGCACCCAAGTCCTCTCAATTTGGTGGTGCCCTCTATGGCGCGCCGTGCCCCTTAATCTCGACTGTCGTCAGCTATCTCTCTTCAATGATTTTGAAATCCCCAGAGCCATCATCTCCTCCCACCAGGGCTTCGTTCAAAGCCTCTGCATCCCGTCATGCTACCTGAGCAAGCATACCATGCCCTGCATGGTGGACGCCAGGCTGAAATCCCCTGAATTCATAGAACTACAGCTGCTTGAGTTCTACTGTTCCCCTGGAAATCACATACCACATACCGAACGCCATGAACTTGTGCCCTCAGCACCGATGTCCATCTCGCGGTTTTCCTCCTCTCTCCACACCGCCACCTTTGCGCTGTGCTAGCTACCAGACAATATGGTACTAAACCTTCAACTCCCATTTCTCAAGAAACTTTCACTTGTGCGGGTTCGTATATCGGAGGCCTCATTGCACAGCATCATCCACTCTAGTTGCCCTGCGCTGGAGTGCTTGGTGCTTGTTTTCACAGTTAGAATTGGTTGTATCCAAATAAAGTCGCCTAACCTTGTAAGAATTGGAATTTCTTTTGACGGAAGGTAGCTCATCATCCAAGATGCCCCTTCACTTCAAAGGTTGATCCTTGATTCTAGTTATTCACCGTTTCAAATAACCGTCCTCTCTGCGCCTAAGCTGGAGACCTTGGGTGTAATACATGATCTCTGTGCTCATTTCAATATGGTGTTTGGCTCCACAGTTCTTCAGGTACTTTATATTATCATCTATAAGCTGCATTTTAAATTTCTGCGCATAATTTATATATGGGACAATTGCATTTTTACCCCTAGTTGGTTCCTACCCACGGGTTTTGCCCTTACTTTTCGATCTTGCTCAGTTTTGCCCTTACTTTTTCCATCGAGGTCCCTCGAATGCCCTTTGACTGTTTGACCAAAACTTTGAAAATTGATAACTAATTCATACAAACTCAGAAAAATGCAAATAAGATATCAAAATGTTCAGATAAACATTACCTTTATGGGCATATCATTTGCATTCAGGACAAAAGCATCGTTTAAACTGCCTGAGGTAATTAATGTTATTAACATTATTAAAAATAAATAGGTATAAACAATATTTTTTCATGAATAAAATTTACATGCAAATGTAGGTGATGTTTTCGGAACATCCTGATAACTTATTTGCATTTTTTTTGTTTGTATCAACTTCTTACGAATGTTCTAACAACTTTGACCATTATTTGGAAACTTCATAACAAGTTGATACGAACTCAGGAAAATGCAAATAAGGTATCAGGATGTTCAGAAAACATCACCTACATTTGCATATAATTTTTATTCACAAAAAATATATTATTTATACCTATTTATTTTTAATAATGTTAATAACATTAATTACCTCGGGTAGTTTAAACGATGCTTTTATCCTGAATGCAAATGATATGCCCATAAAGGTAATGTTTGTCTGAACATTTTGATATCTTATTTGCATTTTTCTAAGTTCATATGAATTAGTTATGAATTTTCAATGTTTTGGTCAAACAGTCAAAGGGCATTCGAGGGACGTCGCTGGAAAAAGTAAGGGCAAAACTGAGCAAGCTCAAAAAGTAAGGGCAAAACCCGTGGGTAGGAACTAACTAGGGGCAAAAATGCAATTGTCCCTTTATATATCATCTTGGAGTACACATTTTGTACTACTATTATGTTCTATGCTCAATAAAGAGTTTCTCCATGGATGGCCTATCAATGGTGCTGGATTCTGTCAAGATCTTATATATCCAAATGAATAGTTTTGATCTGAACAAGATTATTGGCTTGCTGCAATGCTTTCCATGTCTGGAGAAGTTGTATATAAAGGTGATAATTTCACGCACATTGGAAGCCCAAATATAGTGTACTAGAATTAACCGTTCAGTTGTTGCTCTTTCGACACTCTTCTTTTAGACCTTAACTATCTTCAATCTTCATGTATATTTAGGCAACAGGACGGTGTAAGAAAGTTATAACCAATCGGTGGATTCGTAAGCATCGGGATTTTCTCACTTCTCATGAGATTCGATTGAAGACAATAACGCTAGAACGATATGTAGCCAACCGTGCAAACACAAGATTTGTCACATTCTTCCTGCTGAATGCGAGGTTACTATTGTCCATCAGGCTTATGTTTATCAGTAGCATGGTTTTGACGGATGGGTATGTCGAAGAGCAAAGAGCTTCTGAACGTGTCGGGCTTCTATTTACAACATATTGTGGTCATAATCTAGTAAATTTTACGACCCAGGATGTTCATTCTATGGACCTGACCGATCCATTTGACTGTGACTGCCGAAAACAGTGTTGGAGTTAGATGTTGTTGCCCTTTTCAATCTGGGTTTTTTTGTAAACCTGATGAACAATTAACCCTCGTGCTTTTGTACAATTTGTAAGCTGGAGTTAGATGTTCCTGCCCTTTTCAACTCGGCTGTGATTGTCATATTTTCTTTGAAACAAGGCAAATGGCTTGCCATTCGTTTAATTTATAGTAAAATGTTGTAATAAATCCCAACCAAGGGAAATAACATCACTCTTGCCGGCTGCTTGAGCTCACTGTGCATTACAGAAGCCAAGTGATTAGCCCCCACCAGCACCCACAAACTTATTTCGAACTAGCACATCAAATGGGTTGTGAATTTTCATAGGAAAGGCTGCATGACCGTGACAGATTTGGATTCTGACAGTTGGGACCCGCGAGAAAATAGCCTATCCAAGGTGGTGTCGACTTACTAGCCAGTCAACAAATGATTCTGCCTACCAGTCGTTGGATTGACATCCAACATCTGTCGTGTATCTTCTATCTCTTGTCTTCTTCTTCCTCCAGCCGCCCAAACCAAACCACCCCGTCGGCTCCGCCTGCTCCCGCCTCCCATGGCTGGCTGCGCCTCCGCCGCCCTACCGTACGTACCCTCCAACGTTGGCCAGTCCCTCCTTCTATTCCCCCACATGTCCTGTTATTCTCCGGCGACGTCAGCCCCAACACGCACCTGCGCCCGAACCAGTCAACCGTCGTACTCCCCTTCGCCTGCGACTGGACCGGCGCATGTTCAACGGCTCCTATTTGTTCCGTCCGAGGCCTCGCCGTCGTCCTCCGCCTTGCGGTCTTGGTTCGCTCGCCGTGCGCGGTGCGCCGCCCTCTTGCATTGTCAATATCGTCAATAATCGAGAGGAACAAGGAGATGACTGTACGTGGAGAGGACGACAGTAGGGACCCACCAGCGTCATGGCAATACGCAAGCAAGTGCCTTTATAGTACAAGCCCAAAAATATGGTTCCTCCTAATGGCTGAACATCTGGGGCTCACGCCATTGTCAACATATTCAATAAACGAGAGAATGACACTACGAGCGGCTGACACCAGGGACCCAGCAAGTCGCGCAATTTTTTTGAGGAACAAGCAGTTGTTATTTATACTAGATTTAGCGACGGATCAGGGTAACAACAGGGCTGTGCGGGGGCTGTGGCCCATCTAGCCAGGGTTTTATTTATGTTTACCACATCATGAGCCCAGTTGTGTTTTTTTCTTGCTAAAAATGGCTAGCCTAGTTCTATTTTTTTAAAGAAATACCCAAACAAGGCCTACTTGCTTTATCGGCCCTGCTGGGCTGCAAATCTTTCAAGACGAGGAGAGTTTCATTCGGTTTGCCCAGAAATGGGCTGTACATTTTTAAAACACATCAAACCGGGAATTAGTTTCAATTTTTTTCATTACAAGATCTTAAATTCCATTGATTTTATGCGTGGACAATTATTTGGATTTTATATTTATATAAATTATTTTTCAAAATAGTTTGAATGTGAATCGATATTTCTAGATTAAAAACAGTTGACCGCACTGAAATATGCAAATTTTCGTATACTTTTTAACCGTGGCCACAATATGGGGTGTAATGCTAACAAAAAGAAGATGGGCTCCAAAAAAATTCTTAAGAATTAGCAAATGGGCTGTACATTATTAGAAATAATGGCAGATGGGTTGTATGTTGTTTTCCACAGATTTGAGGCTAACTTGTGCGCCTACTACATGTTGACACGTATGCTTTCATAAAAAAAAGGTTGACGCACACGCGACGGCCTGTCAACTTAGTGAACACATGAGAGCAGTGACTGTTGGATGTCCATCCAATGGCTGTCGTGCTTCTTCAATCTCTACTCTTCATGCTCCAACCGCTCAAACAAGCGCCGGCGGGACTGCCTGCTCCCTCCTCCCGCGGCCGGCTATGCTGCCGCGCAGGCCTCACGACCCCACCGCACTCCCATCGCTGGCCTAGCTACCCCTCTACTCACCCACACATGTTGTTATTCTCCGGCGATGGCAGACGAGCCAGTAAACCCTCGTACTCCTCCGCATGGGAAACAACTGCCGAGTATTCCCTGGCTCCATGTCGTTCCCTTCCTAGGCCTCGCCGTCGTCCACCGCCCTGGTGCTCTCAGCGCGGCGTGGTTAACGTGGTCAATGAACGACATCCATCGGAAGTGGACTGTACGTGGAGAGGCTGACAGCTGGGTCCACGGCCGCACGCAAGGAAATGCCTCCTTATTAGGCGCAAAATAATGATTCCTCCACCTGACAGCTAGGACCCACAGGAAGGTCCTCTGTATTTCGCGAAAAAATCATTCCCCCCGCTGACAGGTCGGACCCACCAGCTATATCTTCGCACGCAAGGAAGTGCCTCCTTATTACGCCCAAAAAAATGAATACCCCCCTGCTAGATGGGACCCACCATATTGTTGCGCTGACTTGTGGGCCTACTAAGTTGAAGGGGCCGGAGGGCTTTGTCAACTTAGTCAATACTCCAGTGACCGTATGATGTCCATCCAACAGCCATAGTGCTTCTTCAACCTCTGGTCTTCTTGCTCCAGCCGCCCAAAGCAGCGTCGGTCGTGCCGCCTGCTCCTTCCTCCCGTGGCCGGCCGTGCTACCGCGGAGGCCTCACCGCCCCCATACTACTCCCACCACTAGCCAGGCCATCCCTCCACTCACCCACACCCCCTGTTATTCTGCCGCGATGGCAGCCTCACACCGTAGCCGAACCAGTGAACGCTCGTACTCCTCTCCGCGTGGGCATCCACTACCGCGTCTTCCCCGGCTCTGCGTTGTCCCCTTCCTAGGCCTCGCCATCATCCACCGCCGTGGTGCTCTCGGCGCGGCGTGGTCAATCTGGTCAATGACCGACTTCCATTGGAAGAGTACTGTATGTGGAGAGGCTGACAGCTGGGTCCACAGCAGCCGCAAGGAAGTGCCTCCTTATTACGTGGAAAATAATTATTCCTCCACCTAACAGCGGAGACCCACCGGACGGGCCACTAGTATTTTGCGAAAAAAACATTCCCCCCTGACTGCTGGGACCCACCGGACGGGCCACCATATTTCGCGAAAAAAACGTTCCCCCCGCTGTCAGCTCAGACCCACCGGAAGTGCCTCCCTATTACGCACAAAAAAAATGAATACTCCCCCGGCTAGTTGGGACCCACCTTGGTGGGAGGATGACTTGTGGGCCTACTAAGTTGACGGGGACGAAGGGCTTTGTCAACTTAGTCAATATGAACGATTCTAGCTCTAGTGACCGTACGATGTCCATCCAACGGCCGTAGTGCTTCTTCAACCTCTGGTCCTCTTGCTCCAGCCACCCAAAGCAGCGCCGGTCGTGCCGCATGCTCCTGCCTCCCGTGGTTGGCTCTGCTGCCGCAGAGGCCTCACCGCCCCCTACTATTCCCACCGTTGGCCAGGCCCTACGGCGACGGCAGCCTCACACCGCAGCCGAACCAGTGAACCCTCGTACTCCTCTCCGTGCGGGGTTCCACTGCCGCATCTTCCCCGGCTCCGCGTCATCCCCTTCCTAGGCCTCGCCGTCATCCACCGCCGTGGTGCTCTCCGCGCGGCGTGGTCAATGTTGTCAAGGAACGACTTCCATCGGAAGAGTACTGTACGTGGAGAGGCTGACAGCTGGGTCCACGGCCACAGTCCAGTTTTTTGTGATTTGCCAAGTAAGTCGCTTTGTCAGGCCTGTTGGGCTGCAAATCTTTCAAGATGAGGAGATCTTCCATTCGGTTGGCCGAGAAAATGGCCCATCAGTAATGAGAAATTGGCTGTACATTTTTAAAACACATCAAACCGGCAATTTGTTTCAAATATCTTTTTTTTCATTTCAAGATTTTAAATTACATTAATTTTTATGCGTGGAGAATTTGTTGGATTTTATATTGATATACATTTATTTTTAAAATCAGTTTGAATGTGAGTCGAAATTTTGGGATCAAAAACAGTTCGGACCGCACCGAAATATGCAAAATTTCGTATAATTTTTTAACCGTGGCCACAATATGGGTTGTAATGCTAACAAAAAGAATATGGGCTCCAAAAAAACCTTAAGAATTAGCAAACGGGTTGTAAATTATTAGAAATAATGGCAGCTGGGCTGTATGCTGTTTCCACAGATTTGAGGCTTTCTTAAAAACAGGATGACGCACAAGCAGTGACTGTTGGATGTCCATCCAACGGCCGTCGTGTTTCTTCAATCTCTCCTCTTCCTGCTCCAGCCGCTCAAACAAGCACCGGCGGGACTGCCTGCTCCCTCCTCCCAGCGGCTGGCTGTGCTGCCGCGCAGGCCTCACCGCCCCATCGTACTCCCATCGCTGGCCTAGCCATCCCTCTACTCACCCACACCTGCTGTTATTCTACGGCGACGGCAAACGAACCAGTAAACCCTCGTACAGTCGTACTCCCCTCCGCGTGGGAAACAACTGCCGAGTCTTCCCTACCTCCGTTTTGTCCCCTTCCTAGGCCTCGCCGTCGTCCACCGCCATGGTGCTCTCGGCGCGGCTTGGTCAATGTGGTCAACGACCGACTTCCATCGGAAGAGTACTGTGCGTGGAGACGCTGACAGCTGGGTCCACGGCCGCACCAAGGAAGTGCCTCCTTATTACGCGCAAAAATAATTATTCCTCCACCTGACAGTGGGGACCCATCGGACGGGCCACCGTATTTCACGAAAAAAAAACGTTTCTCCCCTGACTGCTGGGACCCACCAGCTACACCAGCGCACACAAGGAAGTGCATCCGGGCAAAAAAAAAACGATTCGCCCCCCTGACTGCTGGGACCCACCAGCTACATCTTCGCACACCTGGAAGTGCGTCCGGGCAAAAAAAAACGATTCGCCCCCCTGACTGCTGGGACCCACCAGCTACATCTTTGCACGCAAGGAATTGCCTGACAGTTGGGACCCACCTGGTCGAAGCGTACGTAGCATTGTCATTCTGGTCGCGAACGTGTACGTACATACTGGTCGTTGTAGAGGCGCGCACGTATCATGGTAGAGGCGCGCACGTAGCATGTACACATACGTACAGCGGCCAGGGTGCAAGAAAGAAAGTACGGCCACGTATGTGTACATACGAGCAGGGTCTCGAACGCCTACTCGCACATACGTATGGCCAGGGCTCGTGTACATGGTTGGGTCCGAACGGAGAAACAGCATCGTCTCGTGTTCATGGGGAGGCAACGGAGTGCGTCGTGTTCATGGGGAGGCAACGGAATGCGCCATGTTCATCGGGAGGCAACGGAACGCGTGGGAGCCAACCGGCTGGGTCGGAACGGAGTGCGTGGTCGTGTTCATCGGGAGGGCTTGGACGGAACAGGCGATGGAAACGAGGCCTGGTGTACCGCACAACGAAGGAAATGGACTTCCTACGTTCGGAACGGGGTCCTGTTGATCGGGAGGGGTGTGGCGTACCGCAAAACGGAGGAAACGGACCTCCTACGGTCGAAACGGGGGTCCTATTGATCGGGACGGGTGTGGTGTACCACAAAACGGACGAAACAGACCTCCTACAGTCGAGACGGTGGTCCTGTTGATCGGGAGGGATGTGGCGTACCGCAAAATGGACGAAACGGACTTATGTTGGAGCGCTACGGTCGAAACGGGGGTCCTGTTCATCGGGAGGGGTGTGGCGTACCGCAAAACGGGACTCCACGGGATACTGTTCATCTCCACCGTCGACCTCCTCCAGCCACCACGGGCTACCGTCGACCTCCTCCAGCCTCCACGGGCTCCTGTTCATCCAGCCTCCACCGCGCTCTACTCCACCGGCTACTGTTCAACCACCCCTCCACCGTCTACTGTTCATCCACCCCTCCACACCACGGGGTCCTATTCAACCACCCCTCCATGGGCACCCCTCCACCGTCTACTGTTCATCTAGCCCTCCACCACACCACGGGGGCCTGTTCATCTAGAGGCAACGCCACCGCTCACTGTTCATCCAATGCCCCTCGCAACACTCATTGTTCATCCCAGAGGCAACATCGATCGGCTTCAGTTAGCAGCAGTAGCGAAGGAATCGCTCGATCAGGTTCAGTTAACAGCCATCAATCGATCGCTCGGGTTCAGTAACGCGTAGCCTGCAGTGCAATCGCTCGGGTTCAGTTTGAGCCCAACGCCTGGCTCGGGTTCAGTTAGAGCCAACGCCTCGCACACACGCGCATACGTGTATGAGAGAAACACGCATCGCCCGGCCCCCGACCTCCCACCGTAACCGGGAACTCCCCGAAATTTTCCTCCCCCTCGCTTCTACCACGGTTTTTTCCGTCATGGACCGCCCAAAGAATGTCATGCAGCTGCATCTCCGGCCCGCCCAGGACGAAAAGCTCATTTTTTGTCATGATTTTTTGTCATAGAAGTAGGAGCCCACCACATCTATGATGATACCGGGTTTTGTAACAATTATCGTCATAGAAGTGTCATATGTTTGACAGTAAAAAATCGTTCGGCCCAAAACGTCACGGATGTGTCTGTTTTGTAGTGAATGGTACTAATCTGTCTAAGGGGGCAAAGAAAGAATTCTTTGAACAAGAGCATATCCGGCTTGATGTGGCATCAGTAGCTCACCCCCGGTCTAATGGCCAAGCTGAAGGAGCAAATCAGGAAATCTTGAGAGGTGTTAAGCCCCGGCTTATGGTTCCTTTACAGAGGACACCGGGTTGTTGGGTGGAAGAGTTGCCATCAGTACTTTGGAGTATCAATACTACCCCCAACAGATCTACGGGTTACACACCTTTCTTCATATATGGTTTATGGAGTTGAGGCAGTTCTCCCCAGTGACATACATCACGATTCGCCTCATGTGGCGTCTTATGTTGAAGCTGACAATGAGAAGGCACGTGAGGATGCTATTGATCTGTTAAATGACGAGCGTGACCTTGCGGCGGCTCGTTCGGCAATTTACCAGCAAGATCTGCAGTGTTATCACAGCCGTCAGGTTAAAACCAGAACCATTCAAGAAGCCAACTTAGTGCTCCGGCTCATCCAGGATCAAACTGACATGCACAAGCTATCCCCACCTTGGGAAGGGCCCTTTGTGGTCAGCAAGAATCTGAACAACGGATCATACTACCTTATCAATGTTCGAGACCATAAGGACTCACGCATGTCGGAGGAGGAGACCTGTCGGCCGTGGAATATTGCTCATCTTTGGCCTTATTACACCTGAGCCACCGGCTCTTGTGATGTACATACGTTATCGATGTATATATTATCATGAATATAAAAAAGTCGGCATCCCTGATAATTCAGGGCCTCTGTCGTTTCATTTCCAAGATTATGAGTCTTTATTGTCACTTCATATGATTACTTGGGGGCTTCCTGCTCATTGGGAATAACTAAAGATTACCCTCTTGATCCAGCTTATACGCCATGATTGAAAGATACTTGGGGGCTTCCTCATGGAGCATAGCTCTGATTCCGGTTTATAGACCTGAAATAAAACTTGGGGGCTCACTAGCATAGCTATGACCCTTTAGGCTTGGACGCCTAGGTGTATTCACCAAAAAATCTGGGTTAGCCTGGCTTTGTAAGTTGGCCACTCCGCCCAGGTAATTCTGGATTGACCCACTGTACTCTTGACAATTATTCTTATAAAGACACTTAACTTGTCAAAGTTAAAATGGTGATTGGTCATGTGAGGCCCGACTTACAAGATTTTGAATTAATGTTTAACTCAGCCGCTGTGCGGCCCATGAAAGAACTTGGGTTTTAGGCTTGGCGGCCTATGAAAGCCTCGTTTTCTGGGTTGTCTTTCGTTTGAACTTTTCTTGGAGTTCGGTTTCTTGTCACATATCAATACATGGTTGCAAAACCAATTAGGGCCATGTTGCCTTTTGGTTCATGTATATCCTTATCCGGAGTATTATTAACCCATCCTGGCTTTGGACTATAAGTCGCTAGGATACAATGATCATATGGTTAGAGCTTTCCGCTCAAGTTTTGGGATACTACCCCTTGCTGCATGTGATGTTATAAACCAACAATGTAAATATATTGAACAGGGCATTATGCTTCTGTCTATGGTCTATTGCCTTTACACTTGACTTATGATAAGTCGGCAGGATGAGCAAATATCACAGGTATGATATTTATTTCGTTGTATAAGGTTTTTTATAAACCGGACCTAATTAGGGCTGATCAGTCTTTAGTGGTTTTTTATATATGGGGTATCATGACCCACCCTGGGGTAAACCGCCAGGGCACTTGTTGTCTATTTATATACAGGGAAAAATGACAAACCAGATCTGCATAATTCATCATACCACAAAGTATAAGGGGAGAATTTCCCAATGATGGATCAGTAGTGTTATGCAAGCCAAACGTGCATGATGGCACGATAGATCAGTACTTAATGAGCCTATTACACGGCTCCGAGATCCCAAATGGATAAATTGTTTTTTAACAGTTCCTGGTGGTGCAAATCAAGAACCGCCCAGCGGATCAGTTCTTCTGGCCTTGGCGGTTTGAAGCTTCTGGGTCATCCTGCGTCGGTTCTTCTTCTTCCTCCATTGTCTGGAAGTCAGGCGATGACCAATTGATACCAGTCAAGGCTTGAAATTCAGCATTGTCATTGATAAGCTCAGACAGATCAATGTCCGGGGCAAAAGTATGCTTACGGATTGGAGGGATCAGATCTGCAACTTTGTAAGTCGGCGTGGGCATTTTCTGATTTTCTACGGTGTAAGCCACCAAGTACTTGGACATATCAGTTTCTTCAACAAGTAGACTCGCAGAGGACGCACCGTTTTTACACAGGCAGCAAAATCTTTCTTATCAAAAGGAGACCTGTCCTCTTTGAAACTGGGGTAGCCAGTGGCTAGCTCGGCCGGGTCTAATTCTGACAGCCATGCCTTAGCCCGACTTAAAGCCGTAACGGCACCGGCTCTAGCAGCGGACCGCTTATTTTCTTCAATCCGGGTTGGTAAGACAGAAAGGCTTCTTAGCACGTTGCTGAGAAGAGATGGTGTTTGCTTGCTTGGGAAGATGGCGGCGATTGTGCGTTGAGCTCCGGTATACAGTTGCTCTACCAAGGTATAACCCACCTTGAGCTTTATCAGTGTTTCTTTCCAAAGGTTGCTACTTCTGGGGCCTGCATGGGAGATTATGACAGAGTTAACAGGCGGTTTATAACAACAAGAAATAAAGTTCTTGAGATATAAAATGATCTTACCGAAAATAGCAAAGGTCATCTGATTGATGTGATGTTGTAAGCTGGCAAAATTGGTAGTGACCTCTTCCAATGAGGCTTCGACTTTCTCAACCCTTTTGATTAAAGTGGCTCTTTCTTCATCCTAGGTGGCTTTCTCAGTCTTAAAGTCAGTTTTGAGCTTCTCATTTTCATCCAAGCTAAATTTGAACTTGGAGTCAGCCTTCTGGGTCTCAGTTTCTTGTGCTTCAAACCAGGATTTCAAGTCAGTCAGCTGAGATTGAAATTGATTGGATGCTTCCTGAAAGAAGTCAAAGCAAATATGAAGAGTTATGAAAAAACATGTATTTATAAGTCCCAAGCCCTTTGCACGCAATAGCACCTGGCACTTGGGGGCTAATGGGTGTAGAAAGATTCTTTATAGAGTTGTATATATTTATAAGTCCCAAGTCCTTTGCAAGCAATAGCACTTGGCACTTGGGGGCTAATGGATGCAAAGCTCGTTTTATGAAGCAGTGACAGGTGACCCCGGCTCATTATTTATCCAAGTTTACCCGGTCGGCAAGGATGATTAACAGAGATTTCTTATCAATTGATAAGTCCCAGCTTAACTTAATAGTGTAAGCCAGCCCTTGGGGGCTACACATATCAACTTGATTTATATGAAGTGAAGAACTGGCTTAACTTAATAGTTTAAGCCGGCCCTTAGGGGCTACAGGATTTTACTCACAGTACAAAAGGATATCTAACAAGTCTACAATATATTCTATCCTATCAAATTCGGTAAACTTGGGGGCTAAAGGAATGTATCTCATACGAGAGCAAGAGTTAATACCTCATGTTTCTGATGCATGTGTGTAACGCCCCGGATTCGATGCGCCAGGTGTCTGCCAGTTATTCGCCGTCATTGCCATGTCATTTGCTTGCGTGTTGCACTTTTCCATGTCATCATATGCATTTCATATCATGTCATCATGTGCATTTCATTTTGCATACGTGTTCGTCTCATGCATCCGAGCATTTTCCCCGTTGTCCGTTTTGCAATCCGGCACTCCTATGTCCCCCGGCGTCCCCTTTTGTTCTCCTGTTGTGAGTGGGTGTTAAAATTTCTCGGAATGGCCCGAGGTTTGCCAAGCGGCCTTGGTACAGCACCGGTAGACCGCCTATCAAGTTTCGTGCCATTTGGAGGTCGTTTGGTACTCCAACGGTTAACCGGGTAACCGTATAGCCTCTTTTGTTTGCAGCCCAACACACCTTCCAAAGTGGCCCAAAACCCATCTAACTCCCCTCCATGCTCTCGGTCGTTCGATCACGATCGCGTGGCCGAAAACCGCACCTCATTTGGACTCTCCTAGCTCCCTCTACCTATAAATAAGCCCCTCCCCCCGAAATTCGTGGATCAATCCCTGTCCAAACCCTAACCTAGCTCCTCTCCGCAGCCGGACATGTCCGATCTCCCCCGGACGCGTCCGCTCCGCCGCCCTCCCCCAACCGGCGTCCGCCACGTGGCGCGCCGCCGCCTTCCGCCGCCGCCGGCCCGCGGGGCCCGAGCTGGGCTCGTGCGGCCCGCCCGCCGCCGCCTCCGCGCCCGAGGCGCCGCCGCCCCGACCGGTGCCCGCCTCCGCCGCAGTGTGCCCCGCCGCCCGAGCCGCTCGGCCTCGCCGCCGGCGCGCCTCGGCCTCACCGCCGGCGTGCGCCGCGCCGCCCCCGCGCGCCTTCTCCGCCGGCGCCGCGTCGCCCCGACCGGAGCCGCGCCGCGTCGCCCCGCCGCTCCCGGCCGGCGTCCCTCCGCCGCCTCACCGGCCGGAGCCGAGCCTCCTCCGTCGCCCGAAGCTCCAGCCCGCCGCCGCGGCGACCCCGCCGTCTGCCTTGCCCGCCGCCTCTCCCTCCGGCCAGATCCGGCCCCCTCCGGCCGATCTCCGGCGAGATCCGGCCCTGCCTCGGAATCCGCACCGCCGTTGACTTTTGCCCCGAGGTGAAATTCCTCTAAGTCCCCACTTTTTCATATAATCATGCCATATTCATCATGCTGTATCTCTGCATCCGTAGCTCCGTTTCGTGCGTGTAATATGTCGAATTGTTTGCCTCGACGAGTACTTCATTTCATTCCATTGCATCATTTTCATTTGAGCTCATCTTGATGCCCGAAATGCTGTTGGAAGAGTGCATGTTGATGTTAATCTGCTGAAACTGTTATAACTTGCTCATTTGTCATTTTTGCCATGATTGATGTGTGCATCCTATGATGTTGATGTCTTCATGTGTTTTGATCTATGCCATACCATCTTTCCAAGGGTGTATGTCATGTATTTTTGTGATCAATGTGGTGACTAGCACAAGCATGCAAACTAGGCTTCGTGATATTGCTGATTTTAGTCCCTGTTCTGCTGTTATTTTGGTGCCATGTAAACTTGATGTACAGAGAGATCCATGCATATTTTGAGATACTTCAGTAAGGGTGTTTTGAACATATGGTTATTGTCTATCCATTCATGCCCTTGTTTGCATTTATGGAGTAGTCTAGCATGTCATTTTGGTGCTCTACTTTTGCTTCAAAATGTTTCCTGGCAGATTGTTTTCTTGTTATTCAATTTGGCCAAGCTTGCTATAGTTGATCCTTGCATGCTATGGACTTGTTCTTGACTTGGTTTGTCTCACAAACATGTCATCTTGATGATGCTATGCTTATCTTGTCATGCAATGACTTGTGGTGAGTGAATCGAGCTTGTTAAGTAGTGTACTTGTTGCTGTTTTGCTAGACAGATTCTGTTATATTTTGTTGCTATGTTAACATGCTTCTACTAATCATTCTATGCATAATATGGAGATGTTATGTAAACATGTCTTGATCTACATGTCATGCTCTATCCATTCATGCCCTTGGTTGCAATTATAGCCTGCTGTAACATGTTGTAATCTTGCTCTAAATTTGCTTCATAATGTTGCTATCAGCCTGTTAACATTAAGTTCACTAGTTTCCATGTGTTTTGCTAGTGTTCCATGCACCCTATGACCTTTCTCTTGCCATGCTTAGCTTCATAAACATGCCTTCTTACTGTTGGGTGCCTTGCCATGCCATGTATTGCTCTGTAGTGAGTGGTTCAAGCTCACCAACATGCCTACTTATTGTTGTTCCTGCCATGTTTGAATCTGTCATATAACTTGCCATGTTTACATGGGTGCCATCATATTTTCTATGCCTTTTTGGCTCATGGTCAGTAAGGGACTGTTGTTCTATGCATTTAGTAGTATCATGTCATGCCTTTGTTTGCCATGATAAGTTCCTGTAACATATTGTTTGATAGCTCTAAACATTGCAACCTGATGTTATTTCTGATAAAGTCTGAAACTGTTATTATTTGCAATCTTACCATGTCCTTTTGAGCATGTTCTAGTTGTTTCTGGAGATAACTCAGTGTTCATGTTTTGTTATGCTTTACCTGTACTTCATGCCCATGCCTTTTGTTATTATGTTGGGGTGTTGTAGCATATTATTTTGATGCTTGCAATATGCCTAGTTGCTGTTATGGACAGATTGTTGCTATAACTTGTATAGAGTGTATGTGTTGAACCGTTGCTCCGTTTTGAGTGTGCTCTATATGAAACTAGCTTGTTTTTGCATGTAGCTTCATATTACCATGTTGCAACCTTGTTTTGATGTGGTTGCTTGATGTTTGGGTGCATTTTGCATCAATGCCATGTTTAACTTGTTTTGCTCATATCTTCTAGGCCGTAGCTCCGAATCTAATGAACTTTATATGTAACTTGACTAGAATTTCGTGTAGATCATCTTGGTGCATCTTAACTTGCTGTTTAACAACTTGAACATAATGTTTATTCAGATCTGGACCAATTTCGAAATTTGCATATGAGGACTTACCGGAATTGTTATATGTTGTTCCCGACCTCATTTAAACTTGCCTTGATGTGTTGTTCTTGTTTGCATCATCTCTTGCCATGAGTAGCTTCATGTAGCTTGGTCATGCATCATGCTTGTTGTGAATCATGCCTTGTTCATGTGTGGTGTGTTTACCTATGTTGTGTGCTTCTTCTTGTTAGTTCCTGTTTCGTTGCGATCGTGAGGATTCGTTCGTCTACGGTTGGTTCGGCTTCATCCGTTCGTCTTCTTCATGGACTCGTTCTTCTTCCTTGCGGAATTTCAGGCAAGATGACCGCTACCCTGGATCTCACTACTATCATTGCTATGCTAGTTGCTTCGATCTATCGCTATGCTGTGTTACCTATCTTTTGCTCATCAAGCCTCCCAAATTGCCATGAACCTCTAACCTTTGACACCCCTCCTAGCAAACCATTGTTTGGCTATGTTACCGCTTTGCTCAGCCCCTCTTATAGCGTTGCTAGTTGCAGGTGAAGTTGAAGATTTCTCCATGGTGGACAGGGTTTATGTTGGGATATCACAATATCTCTTATATTATTAATGCATCTATATACTTGGTAAAGGGTGGAAGGCTCGGCCTTATGCCTGGTGTTTTGTTCCACTCTTGCCGCCCTAGTTTCCGTCATACCGGTGTTATGTTCCCGGATTTTGCGTTCATAACACGGTCGGGTGATTTATGGGACCCCCCTAGCAGTTCGCTTTGAATAAAACTTGTCTAGCAAGGCCCAACCTTGGTTTTACCATTTGCCTCACCACCACCTACTTTTCCCTTGGGAGTCGCTCTCTCGAGGGTCATCTTTATTTTAGCCCCCCCCCCCCCGGGCCAATGCTTGTCTAAGTGTTGGTCCAAACCGAGTGATGTCCGGTGCCCCCTGGGCAACCAGGGTCTATGCCAACCCGTCGTCTTGCTCATCCGGTGTGCCCTGAGAACGAGATATGTGCAGCTCCTATCGGGATTGTCGGCGCATCGGGCGGCTTTGCTGGTCTTGTTTTACCATTGTCGAAATGTCTTGTAAACCGGGATTCCGAGACTGATCGGGTCTTCCTGGGAGAAGGTCTATTCCTTCGTTGATCGCAAGAGCTTGTCATGGGCTAAGTTGGGACACCCCTGCACGGTATAAACTTTCGAGAGCCATGCCTGCGGTTATGTGGCAGATGGGAATTTGTTAATGTCCGGTTGTAGATAACTTGACACCAAATCCGAATTAAAATGCATCAACCGCATGTGTAGCCGTGATGGTCTCTTCTCGGCGGAGTCCGGGAAGTGAACACGGTTTCTGGGTTATGTTTGACGTAAGTAGGTGTTCAGGATCACCTCTTGATCATTGCTAGCTTCACGTCCGTTCCTTTGTTTCTCTTCTCGCTCTCATTTGCGTATGTTAGCCACCATATCATGCTTAGCCGCTGCTGCAACCTCACCACTTTACCCCTTCCTTTCCCATTAAGCTTTGCTAGTCTTGATACCCATGGTAATGGGATTGCTGAGTCCTCGTGGCTCACAGATTACTACAACAACAGTTGCAGGTACAGGTTTTGCGATGATCATGACGCGAGAGCGATGTTTGCTTGTTTTGGAGTTCTTCTTCTGCTTCTTCTTCGATCAGGGGATAGGTTCCAGGTTGGCAGCCTGGGCTAGCAGGGTGGATATTGTTTGAGTTTCTGTTTATGATTCATCCATAGTCGGATGTTGTTCTTGTATGTTGTATTGTTGTATTCATGTGACATTGTATGTATTTGATGTATCCCCACTATTATGTAATGTTGATGTAATGATATCCACCTTGCAAAAGCGTTCCAATATGCGGGTCTATCCTTAGTGGGACCTTCGAGTTCCTTTTGGATAGGGTCGCATATTGGGCGTGACAATGTGCTTGACCATGTCAATTTCCAGATCACGGCTGCTGTGTACTTGGTTCGAATAGCCGGAGAAGATTTAACTAATACTCAGATGTGAGTCATTGCCATGTCAAATTTGACCTTGCGCCTCTCAACCAGCTCTTCCTGGGCAGAATGTTTAGCCAGAGCTACAGGGTTTCCCGGTTCTTGAAAACCAGCGCCAGTGATCACAACTTCCTCAGTATCCGGCTTGAGAGGTTTAGTTGGGCTTGGCGGTTTAGCAATCTCCGGCTCAACAACCACAGGATCAGCAAAGCTGCCACGATTTTCTGGTGGCGGGTCATCAGCAGGATTATCTGGTTGTTGCACAGAGGTCTCTGAAATTGGTGCTTGTTTTTCCGGCTCACGAGCTTTGGGATCTTTTGAGGGTTTGGTGGTTCTGGACTTTTTGCTAGGCTTTGCTTTCCCACTACAAGAAGATTCAGAAAGTCGGTATGAATTTAGAAATGTTAAACACAAGTTTAAGGTGGTACCCAGGGGCAGTCTTGAAAGCAGGAAGCTGAGTCTGAGAAGAGTCGCCAGACGAAGAGTGAGAGGTCCCTTGATAATTCAAATCAGAAATATAAATTACTGGATGACTAATATCTGGGTTAAAACAAATAACAGCTGGATTTTTGAATACCTCATTTCGGCGTTTGCGTGGAGCTGGCGTGTTAGGCAAACTGTAGGAAAGTTCTCCGCCACCACTTTTCCGGGTTCTGTGTCGGTTCTCTTGCTGTTGTTGCCTCAAAATAAAGTTGGGATCCATGTGAGCTAAAGGGTTAGAAAACCTAACTTTCTGGATCACGTGCCAAATTTTCTGTCTTGGCAAGGGCTCTGAGTCAGAGGAAATAATGGTTACCTCGTCATGAACCGCCTGGCTGCTCTCTGCATTGTCCTGATGGTAATCAGTGTCAATAAGGTGGATAAAAAGGAGCCAATAGAATCAAGGTCTACCTCCGACTCTTCAGACTCATCAACGTTGAACGTGTCAGAAGCGGTGGATGTCTTTTTACTTCTCTTCATTGCTTTGGTCTTGGCTCTGGCCTTCTTGGCGACTTTTTCATCGTATCTCTTATCCCAAAAGTGGATCCAGCCTGAGAAAGATTACAAAAAAGTCAGGATTTCCACATTCTACGAGCGGTGAGGTAAGGAAGTATGTAAACCGGACAAGTATACCTCCAGTGCCGGGTTAAGTACACAGAAAGGATTCAGACCAACTTTGCTATGGCTTTCCAATGTCTCGTTGAGAAGATTCTTGGTCATGTCATTGATAGCCTTATTAGTCAAACGCTTTGAATTGTAACGCAGCGGGTCCTTGGTATCACCAGTATATGTGCACATCAAACCGGGCCGGCGACTTAAGGGTATTATTCTCCAAGCTACCCAGCATCGAACCAGGTCAATTCCGGTTAAACCGTTGCCCAGTAATGCCCTCACCTTTGAAAAAGTAGGTGCAAGATTATCCCGTTCAACAGTGGTAGGACGGCCGAGAAGATGATGCCTTGGGTTGAGCCATTGATCATGATAGCCTGGTAAGGGATTTTCATCAGCAGGAGAGGTGTGTTTGCAATAAAACTAGGTTTGATTCTAGTCTTTGGGATGGCTTGGAAGAGAAGCATAAGGGAAAATGGCGTCTCTGCGATGCTGAATTGAGATCCCTCCGAGTTCTTGGCTGGGACCATCAGTAAATTCATTCTGGCGGTTCAAATAGAAGTATTCTCTGAAGAGGTCAACACTAGGTTCTTCTTGAAGATATACTTCACAGAAGACTTGGAAATTGCAAATGTTGGAAATAGAGTTGGGCCCGATATCTTGAGGGTGAAGTTGCATAAAATGCAGAACGTCACGGAAGAACTTTGACCCGGGTGGCGAAAAAACCCGGTTCATATGATCAGTAAAGACAATAACTTCGCCGGCTTGCGGCTGAGGTTTGACCTCACCCGGATTAGGAGCACGCCAATGAATGACGTCTTTGGTTGGTAAGAAACCAATATTTATATAGTCTTCAAGCATTGACTCAGTAACAATGGATGGAACCCAGTCGCACGAGGTGCCTGTCTTGTTCATGATTGGGTGCACGGCTTACAATAAAGTAATTCAGGATGTCATTAAACCGGCAGATGTGTGGCGAGTTACAAATTGTCGTTTCAACTGCTATACAAAGATAAAACTACAGAGATTCAATTCAGAACAAGCCAACTTGGTTAAACCGGAGATGGACGGGTTATGGATTTAAGTGGATGATGGAGGCTTAAGCGGGGCCTAATGTAATATGGCGGGTCACGGTTTATGTCATAAGCCGCCATGGCAGTTTTGGGGATTTAAGCCTATCAATTGAAAAAATTTGCTAAGGGGCAACGGATTTCGCAAGCTAGTGTTATAAATTTGGATCTGTGACAGTTCAGAAAAAGCAGTGAAAATTAAACCTCGGCAGTGAAAAAACCTGGATATGTTGATGTAGTTTTTTTACAAAGAGATGCTACTTTAATGGAAAGAATGGTGACTAAATTACTTCCGCACAAGATCTACATCCTATCCCGATTGAAAGCTGTAGGAGCTGAAGAGCATAAGGAGGAACAACAAGAACACAGATGAATGGCGCAAACCCTAAAAGTAGATCTGAGATGAAAGAGGGAGGCGCACTGATAGGTGGTGAGAATCCGCAGCGGCGCACTGGAGCTCTCTGGTCTTCTCAGGTTGAGGCGCCGACCTGAGTTGGTGCGACGGCAGAGTATGAGCGCTCGTGTGGCTAAGAGGAAGAGGAAGACGAAGAAGGAAGCAGGGGGGAAATGAGAGAGACCCCCGTCACTATTAAGGGGGGTGAATACAAGGCATGCACGGGAATCGAGGAGGCCGAAATCATCGCATGGCTATAGGGACGCCTCGATTTTCGGGATGTTCATTAAGATAAGGATCAGTTAAGATGCTCTAGACCTAGTGCAGAGTTAAGGAGAAATGATGTCATGGCGGTTTAAGAGGATTCCAAGAGCTGACGTCACAGCAGGTTACAACAAGTGGTGCAACTGGAGGTTGCGACGGCAGAGTACGAGTGCTCGTGCGGCTGAGAGAAAGAGGAAGACAAAGAAGGAAGCAGGGGGGAAATGAGAGAGACCCCCGTCCCTATTTATAAGGGGGGTGAATACAAGGCATGCACGGGAATCGAGGAGGCCGAAATCATCGCATGGCTATAGGGACGCCTCGATTTTCGGGATGTTCATTAAGATAAGGATCAGTTAAGATGAGAGTGAAGGCAAAATGATGTCATGGCGGTTTAAGAGGATTCCAAGAGCTGACGTCACAGCGGGTTACAACAAGTGGTGCAAGTTTAACAAATCAAGTGTTGAAGATTGATATGAACAAGTTCAAATCAACATGGGGCCTAATGTTGGGGATATAACTACTGCGTATGAACCGCCCAGGAGGGGTCGGGTCATAACAATAGTGATAACCCATGAAGAGGGTGGGTCATAACAAGCCCGCTGACGGCCCAAGACCCAGAGGTGACTTAGGGCCCAGAAGGATGAACCGCCATGGGGATAAACTTGTATTGTAAGGCAGGCTTACTTAGTCAACGAGTCGGACACGTTGTCTATGAGCCGGTCGGGACTCTGTAAGCCGCCAGGTATTAACATGTGTATATAAAGGGACGACCCGGCGATGAGTTAGGGCGGGAAAGAAAGAGATCGAGAACTAGTTCAAGTGTATTCGCTCCCTGGTAATCGAAGCCCAAGCAATGACCACCCTCCACTGGATTAGGTTGTTACCTCCACCGCGAGGGGCCGAACCAGTATAAACTCTCCATGTCCCTTGTCCTGTTTAACCCCTTCAAGCTAACTACATTGCAATGGATCCACACCTAAGTCCTTATGCTAGGACATCTGACATGATAATTCCACGACACCCTCCGCGATGGTGTCTAGATTGGATCTGTGGTTTCTGGAACTGGCGGCTGGAATAGTGTTTCGTCTATTCCCCTAGGGTTTTTGGATTTTCGGGGTATTTATAGAGCAAAGAGGCAGTGCGGGAGGCGAACGAGGTGGGAACAACCCACAAGGGCATGCCTGGGCCCCCAAGCGTGCCCAGGTGGGTTGTGCTCCCCTCTGAGCCCCTCTCGTACTTCTTTGGCCCAACAGGAGTCTTCTGGTCTAGAAAAAATCTCCAAAAGGTTTCACTGTGTTTGGACTCCATTTCATATTGATTTTCTGCGAAGTAAAAAAAACAAGCAAAAAACATCAATTGACATTGGGCACTATGTCAATAGGTTAGTCCCAAAAAATGATATAAAGTTGCGATAAAATGATTGTAAAACATCTAAGAATGATAATATAACAGCATGGAACAATCAAAAATTATAGATACGTTGGAGACGTATTAGTTAGTCCCTCAAAAATATTTTAAAAGATAAAACATTGCATAATTAAAGGATAATATTCAGAAACATACTCATTTATAGATAAATTGGTGATGTACCGATGCACGAGATGCTTGGAAATTTTAAAAAGTACTATTGCATGGGTTGGTAAAAGCTAATCTTAAATTATGTTTTATGTTGCATCTCATTGTTAATAGAATTACAAACATTTGGGCACTCTTTTTTACCTAATAATTATAAAGAGTGTGCTCTCAAAAGCTTGTTAATATGTGTGTAATCAAGAACATGTAATTAAGCTAGTTCAATGTTGCAAATGTGTACATACTTTTCTCCATGATTAATTTCAAGTGACCTTATCCAATGATCTATGTTTAGCAAATAATTATGACCTTCATTGTCGTGTAGCATATTTTTAGCCAAAAATTGAAATGCTCTAAATGTGTACATAAGTTTCTCTATGATTAATTGGAGGTGTCCTTATCCATCGTCCTATGTTTGGCAAATAATTACTATTGTCATTGTTGCATAGCATATTTTTCTTTAGAGGACATTGATAGACGATTTTAGTTTGGACCCCGCTTCCATCTATATAAAGGGTCACCATCCCGTCATTCAAAACACAACCCATATCTTTCCCAAGAGAAATATCTCCAGAAAGATACTTCTTATCATCTAGTAAAAAATCACTTTAGATCATCTCCACTTTGAGTATGCCAAAGAGAGGCAGGTGGTCTGTTGTGGGGAAGGTTGAGTATGAGGCGAAGAATGTAAGGATTGCATGGTTGAAAGAAGAGGTAGCCCGGTTAGAGAGAGTGGTTGCAGTGGAGAAAGAGAGAGTAAAAGAGACCAACCAACGCTTTGAGAAGGCCAAGGAAGAGAGCTCTGGAACTGTGGCCAGGTATCTCTTCATGAATGAAGAGGATCTTACCCTTGAGGAGTGCAAGGAGTACTGCCAAGAGCTCATGCGGATCAACCAAGAAATTGCAAATCGATTGTCCTTAGAGTCCATGGGCTCAAATGTGCCACCACCGCAGCCGCATTTGTCTTCGGTCGAATCACAAACTAAGGAAGAAAAGTAGTCAAACTCATACCTAGTCCATATGTGGGTCATGTCCCGTTGTTTGAGATATATTACTTATGTTGCCGTGAGGAAATAATGGACATCCGCTTATTTAGCAATGAATAAACTTGTTTGAAGTAATATTTGTCGCAAATTGAAATTATCCAAGGAAAGAGTTGTAGTTGAACAAAGAAGGAAAAGATTAAAAAAGGGGATTTCTATTTCTGTGCCCTCGGTTCCTTAGTCGTGCTTAGTTTTTTCCAAGGCATCTAAATTTTCTCACTTTTCCCCTCCACCACTTGCCCCATTCTCACAAAAGCCCAAACGGAGCCTTGCTCTCGTGTCCAAGCAGTTAACCATTACCTACTCGGTTACTGACGCGTCGGGCCGGAGATCTTAAGACAGGTGGGCCGTGGCCATCGATTCTTGTGACGACTGGGACTTGGGCTAGGTGAGGTACCACTTTCTTTCGCCTAAATTAGCGTTCCCCAGAGTGAGCCATGGCATCCCCCACCAGCCCCATGTCGCCACCATCGTGCCCCTAGCAGCCCTGCCGACCAATCTGACCATCCTCCTCAGCACCGATGGCCCAGCGAAGTGATTCTATCAGGAAGCCCTTCCACCCATATGTAGGAACAATCTAAAATCGTTAGCCGACCGGCATGTTTCTAATCGAAACCCTAACAATTAGGATTCGTTTATAAGTCGATTGAATGGGCGATTGAGCGATTGAACTTTTGTTTGTTGAGATGCTCCAGTTTGCAATCAATATCGGTGTTTATTAAGGATTGGATTCATGCCAGTGGTAGCTAGTTTGGAAATAGAAAACCCTAGAAATTAAGTTTTCTTGATAAGAGCCCATTTTAGATTATTTTGTGGTGATACTGATCTGAACAATCAAGTTTGATTTTAATTCTCTGATATACAAATTTGGTCTTTGATTGGTGGCTAGCAGGTCTGAGCTGGAAGAGGGTGATGGATTTGTTTAGAGCCGGGAAGGTGATGTTCGTGGACGGCTCGGTGGTCCACATCCAGAGGCGCGGGACTGTCGTCTTCGCACACAACGGGGTGACCGAAGGGTGTTCACGAACTTCTTCTTCTTCCCGACACTCAAGAGCAGGGTCGTGAGCATGAACCAGCTCGACGAGAGCTGGTACGGGATACGTCCATTTGGCATCATGTTTTCCTACCAATGTTTATTGCATTATGGACTATTGTTTCTCTCTATGATAAAATTCGTATGCCTTTTCTCTCTTATATTGCAAGTTTCACATGAAGAGGGAGATTGCCGGCAGTTAGAATTTTGGAACGTAAAGGGCTATGTTGGAGACACCTATTCGGCACAACTCCAAATGACCTGAACATCCACGGAGAATTATTTTGGAATATATAAAAAATATTGGTAAAAGAATTACCAGAGGGGACACACCAGGCAGCCACAAGCCTGGGGGCGTACCCTACTCCCAGGGCGCACCCCCCGAGCTTGTGGAGCCCCTAGCAGGCCTCCGGAGCTCATCTTCTGCTATATGATGCCATTTGACCTGGAAAAAATCATAAGAAAGGTTTCAGGATGAAGCGTTGGCGTCTCAAGGCGGAACCTGGGCAGGAGCGATTCCGCCAGGGAAACTTCCCTCTGGGAGGGGGAAATCGAAGCCATCGTCATCACAAATGATCCTATCATCGTGGGAAGGACCAATCAACATCTTCGCCAGCACCATCTCATCTCAAACCCTATTTCATCTCTTGTATTCAATCTTTGTCTCAAAACCTCAGATTGGAACCCGTGGGTTGCTAGTAGTGTTGATTACATCTTGTAGTTGATGCTAGTTGTTTATTTGGTGGAAGATTATATGTTCAAATCCTTAACGATATTCAATAGCCCTCTGATCTTGATCATGAATATGATTTGTGAGTAGTTACTTTTGTTCTTGAGGACATCAGAGAAGTCTTGTTATAAGTGATATGTGAATTTGGTATTTGTTCGATATTTTTGAAGGAAATATGCCCTAGAGGCAATAATAAAGTTGTTATTTTATATTTCCTTATTCATGATAAATGTTTATTAATAAACTAGAATTGTATTGATCGGAAACCTAAATACATGTTTGAATACATAGACAAACACTGGTTCCCTAGTGAGTCCCTACTTGACTAGCTTGTTGATCAAAGATGGTTAACGATTCCTAACCATAGACCTGAGTTTTCATTTGGTAACGAGATCACATAATCAGGAGAATGATGTGATGGACAAGACCCATCCATTAGCTTAGCATAATGATCGTTCAGTTTTATTGCTATTGCTTTCTTCATGTCAAATGCATATTCCTTCAACAATGAGATTATGCAACTCCCTGATACCGGGCGAATGCCTTTTGTGCTATCAAACGTCACAACGAAACTGTGTGATTACAAAGATGCTCTACAGACATCTCTGAAGGTGTTTGTTGAGTTGGCATATATCGAGATTAGGATTTGTGATGACCCACAAGTATAGGGGATCTATCATAGTCCTTTCGATAAGTAAGAGTGTCGAACCCAACGAGGAGCAGAAGGAAATGATAAGCGGTTTTCAGTAAGGTTTTCTCTGCAAGCACTGAAATAGTAGGTGATAGATAGTTTATTGATAAGATAAATAGTAAAGAACAAAAAGTAAATAAAGTAAGTAAAGTGCAGCAAGGTGGCCCAATCCTTTATGTAGCAAAGGATAAACCTGGACAAACTCTAATAATGAAGAAGGAGCTCCCAAGGACACATTGGGAATTATCGTCAAGCTAGTTTTCATCACGTTCATAAGATTCGCGTTCGGTACTTTGATAATTTGATATGTGGGTGGACCGGTACTTGGGTACTTCCCTAACATGGACAAGCATCCCACTTATGATTAACCCCTATTGCAAGCATCCGCAACTACAAAAAGGAGTATTAAGGTAAACCTAACCACATCATTAAACATATGGGTCCATATCAACCCCTAACAAAGCAACGCATAAACTAGGGTTTAAGCTTCTGTCACTCTAGCAACCCATAATCTACTTATTACTTCCCTATGCCTTCCACTAGGCCCAAATAATGGTGAAGTGTCATGTAGTCAACGTTCACATAACACCACTAGAGGAGAGACAACATACATCTCATCAAAATATCAAACGAATACCAAATTCACATGACTACTAATAGCAAGACTTCACCCATGTCCTCAGGAACAAACGTAACTACTCACAAAGCATATTCATGTTCATAATCAGAGGGGTAATAATATGCATAAAGGATCTGAACATATGATCTTCCACCAAGTAAACCAAATAGCATCAACTACAAGGAGTAATCAACACTACTAGCAACCCACAGGTACCAATTTGTGGTTTAGACACAAGATTGGATACAAGAGGTGAACTAGGGTTTTGAGAGGAGATGGTGTTGGTGAAGATGTTGATGGAGATTGACCCCCTCCCGATGAGAGGATTGTTGGTGATGACGTTGGTGATGATTTCCCCCTCCCGGAGGGAAGTGTCCCCGGCAGAACAGCTCCGCCAGAGCCCTAGATTGATTCCGCCAAGGTTCCGCCTCGTGGCGGCGGAGTTTCGTCCCGTAAGCTTGCCCACGATTTTTTCCAGGACAAAACCCTTCATATAGCAGAAGATGGCAGCCGGAAGCCCACCAGGGGGGCCAGGAGATAGGGGGCGCGCCCTACAGGGGGGCACCCCCTATCTCCTGGACAGGGTGTGGGCCCCCTGGCCTATTTCTTTTGCCCAAAAATTCTTATTAAATCTGAAAAGTTGTTTCGTGGAGTCTCATGTCTTTTGGAGTTGTGCAGAATAGGTTTCCAACGTTTGCTCCTTTTCCAGCCAGAATTCCAACTGCCGGCATTCCCCCTCTTCATGGTAAACCTTGTAAAATGAGAGAGAATAGCCATAAGTATTGAGATATAATGTGTAATAACAGCCCATAATGCAATAAATATTGATATAAAAGCATGATGCAAAATGGACATATCAACTCCCCCAAGCTTAGACCTCGCTTGTCCTCAAGCGGAAGCCGAAATCGAAAAATATGTCCACATGTTTAGAGATAGATGTGTCGATAAAAATAAAATACGGACATGAGGGCATCATGATCATTCTTATAACAGCAATATATATAGATTTTGTCATATGAATTCTTATGTTCAAGTAATAAGCAATTCACAATGTCAAGTATGGTTCAAAAACTTCATTGGGAACTAACAAACTACAATCTCAGTCACTGAAGCAATTGCAATTTATCGTAACATCAGAAAGAGTCAATAATAGATATTTTCAACAATCTCACATACTCAACTATCTCGTAGTCCCCTATAATTGTTAACACTCACGCAATACTTGTGGTTATAGAGTTTCAGCCGGACACTGAGAAAGATAGGGGCTTATTGTGTTGCCTCCCAACGTATTCACCTTTAGGTGATGTCAACAATAATAGCCTATGCCAACTTACATCCAATTGGATATATATATATATATATATATATATATATATATATATATATATATATATATATATATATCATGATCTTTCAAACACGAGGAGCTTGCCAAAGGATAAAAGGAAAAAGGGAAAGGTGAGGATCACCTTGACTCAAGCATAAAGTAAAACTTAAAGTAAAAGATAGGCCCTTCGCAGAGGGAAGCAGAGGTTGTCATGCGCGTTTAGGGTTGATGCATAAAGTCTTAATGCAAAAGAACGTCACTTTATATTGCCCCTTGTATGTGGACCTTTATTATGCAGTCCGTCGCTTTTATTACTTCCACAACAAGTTCGTACAAAGTTTATTTTCTCTGCACTAATAGGTCATACATATTTAGAGAGCAATTTTTATTGCTTGCACCGATGACAACTTACTTGAAGGATCTTACTCAATCCATAGGTATGTATAGTGGACTCTCATGGCAAAACTGGGTTTAAGGATATTTGGAAGCACAAGTAGTATCTCTACTTGGTGCAAAGAATTTGGCTAGCATGAGGGGAAAAAGGCAAGCTCAACATGTTTGGAAGGTCAATGACAATATACTTTAACTGAGATGTCGGAAAACATAAACCATTACGTTGTCTTCCTTGTCCAATGTCAACTCTTTTAGCATGTCATACTTAATGAGTGCTTCACAATCATAAAAGATGTCCAAGATAATATATTTATATGTGAACCCCTCTTTCCTTATTCACTACTGGAATCAGCTACTTTCCCATCTGCCAGCTCTTTGCCGTCAGCTAGCAGACGGCACAGAAGCTCTTTGCCATCAGCTACCCGAAAGCAGATGGCAAAGAACTGGCTGATGGCAAAGAAAGCCTTTGCCATCAGCCTGTTCTTTACCGTCCGCTAGCAGACGGCAAAGAATCTTTGTCGTCCGCTAGCAGACGGCAAAGAGGGGGGGCCACTGAGAAGCTGGTTAAAAAATACTTAACGGCCCCCCTCTTTGCCGTCCGCAGCAAACGGCAAATATGAACAAAAGCGGACGGCAAAGGAGGGCGGACGGCAAAGGCTAACCTAACTAACCTAACTAACGGCCAAGCCCCCTCCCTAGCCCGTTACTCTCTCTTCTCCCTCGACCTCCTCCCCGACGCCCACATCGTCCACCCACCGCGCCGCCCCCGCCCTCGCCGCCCCCGCCAC
This sequence comes from Triticum timopheevii, assembly GCA_963921465.1. Classification (NCBI taxonomy): domain Eukaryota; kingdom Viridiplantae; phylum Streptophyta; class Magnoliopsida; order Poales; family Poaceae; genus Triticum; species Triticum timopheevii. Next base: position 624,223,278 of record OY997264.1, on the reverse strand, counting down.
CGCCCCCCGCCGCCCGGCACCGCCGCCGCCCCCACCCCCTCCCCCACCCGCCGACGCCCTGGCCCCGCCGCCCGGCGCCGCCCCCGCCACCGCCCCCTCACTCACACGCCGACGCCCCACCGTCCCGCCGCCCGGCGCCGCCCCCGCCCCCGCCCCTACCGTCCCGCCGCCCGGCGCTGCCCCCGCCCCTCCTGCCCCCGCCCCCGCCCCTCCCGCCCGGCGCCGCCCCCGCCCCCGCCGCCCGGCCATCCCACTGCCCCAGAGCCCCGCTACCCCCCCCCCCACCCACTCACCACCCCGGCGCCAGCGTCGCCCCCTGCTCCGGTGAGTATTTTTTTTGTTTGTTTTTCTTTTTTATGCTGTTTAATTCTTGTTTAATTGTTAGTGTTAGTGTTAGTGTTAGATTTAGTGTTACAAAAGAAGAAAATTTAGTGTTAGTGTTAGAAAAAAGAATATGTAGAAGAAAAGAAGAAGAAGTGGAAAAAAGATGAAAAAGAAGAAAAGAAAAGAAGTAGAAAAAAGATGAAAAAGAAGAAGAAGAAAAGAAGTAGAAGAAGTAGAAGAAGAAGAATAGAAGAAAAGAAAAGAAGTAAAAGAAGTAGAAAAAGATGAAAAAAGAAGAAGAAGAAGAAGAAGAAGAAGAAGAAGAAGAAGAAAGGAAAGAAGAAGAAGAAGAAGAAGAAGAAGAAAGGAAAGAAGAAGAAGGATATAAGAAGAAGAAGAAGAAAGGAAAGAAGAAGAAAAAAGAAGAAGAATAGAAGGAAAGAAGAAGGATAGAAGGAAACACCCCGACCACTGACCCCGACACCCCGACCCCGACACCACACCCCGACACCTGACCCCGACACCCTGACCCCGACACACCGACCCCGACACCACTCCCCGACACACATACCACGACACCACACCCCGACACCCCGACCCCGACACGACACCCTGACCCCGAAACAGCACCCTGACACCGACATGACACCCTGACCCCCTAAACCTCCCGAAAAGGTGCTCTTTGGCCTTCCAGAGGCCGACGGGGTTATATATTTGTGAATTATTAGTTAGGTCATATATTTTTCGATTTTTTTATGAAAAACATCATATATAATTGTGTTGATCGGGTAGATTTAAATGTGCAGTTGTTTCATTGCTGCGAGGTTTGGTGTTCGAAGACCTCGTCGTGCGTTTGACGAGCTCTGCCCCTTCGTTCGTGCGTGAGCACAAATGACATGTCCTTCTCCCCCGTTAATTATTTGCACAAATGACATGAAATTTGGTAGCTAGCTATATATGTGTCTTGAATCATCAGTATGCGTAACAAATATGTGTCTCCTGTTCGAAAGCGTCATAGTTATAAATATGCATGCATTTGCATATTTATAACCTTGATTCTTTCGAATTGCCCAACGCTATCCATGGACAGCCCGAGTATGTGTAGATTGGGTTCATTTTCCCATATGCTTTGCTCCGGATCCGACGCATAAATTTCGTCAGTGCCTCCCCTGTTGTTCTCTGGGTACACATCCTCTTTGTTTATTGCAGAGGCATGTATCAGGAGAACAGCGGGGTGGTGCTGCCGAAATTTTGCGTCGGATCCGGAGCATAGCTTGGGAAAATGAACCCAATCTACACATACTCGGGTGGGATTAGGACCTATCATTACCTATTAGAGTGTAGGTTGCATGGACGTAATAAAATTGACAAAGTAGATCAACTGATGAATATATACATGGTGAATTATATATATAATTGTTGTGTGTCCAGTAGCTCTGAAAGTCAAGATGAGTGATCGTGCGTGGATGTATACCGGTCACACTGGTCAGAACAAATGGAGCGCTGAATGGTTCACAAAAACCAAGGGGTTTGTGCAAGCCGCATTTGCAAATGGCCAGAGGAAAACTTGGAGCCCCTGTTTCCGATGCGGCAATTGGGAAAAGAGGACAGAGGCTAAAATGGGTAAACACCTGCAGAAGAATGGTTTTACGCCCGATTATACGGTGTGGACATTTCATGGTGAGTCTGCCCAACGTGACCGAGCTAAGGTGGATCATCGTCGCACCGACGAGCATGGTACCGGGATGGAAAACATGGTGCAAGACTATGATGATGCTCGGGATTCGGACGAGGAGATGGAGGAATCTGCAAAGGCCTTCAATGAAATGTTGGAGTCTTCAAAACGTCCGCTCCACGAGCACACTGAGCTTTGTCAGTTGGATGCCATCTCACAAGTAATGGCTTTGAAGGCTCAGTTCAACTTGGGCAGAGAATGCTATGACGCAATTATGACAGTATTTGGACGCTTTCTACCCAAAGGCCATGTAATGCCTGCAAACCTGTACCAGTCGGACAAAATCCTCCGTGCACTGAAGATGCCCTATGAGAAGATACATGCCTGTGAGAAAGGATGTGCCTTATTTAGGCTTGACTATGCGGACTTGAACTATTGTCCCATTTGCAAGTGTTCCAGGTATATTGTGGTAGACAACGGTATGGGTGAGAAGACACAGACCAAAATCCCTGTTAGTGTTCTTCGGTATATGCCAATCGTACCAAGACTTCAACGTCTTTTCATGGTCGAAGAGACGGCCAGACAGATGACATGGCACAAAACAGGCAAAAGAACCGAACTAGATGCAGATGGTAATCTGATGATGGTACACACATCGGATGGTGTTGCATGGAAAAAGTTTGATAAATTACATGCTGACAAAGCGGCAGATCCGAGGCATCCTCGAGTCGGCATCAGCACGGATGGGTTCAGTGTGTTTGGTATGACGGCAGCCCAATACAGTTGTTGGCCCGTATTTGTCTTTCCACTCAATCTCCCCCCCCCCCCCGGACAGATTATGCAAAGAAAGAACATTTTCCTGACGTTGATAATTCCAGGGCCCAACTATTCGGGGAAAAATATGAATGTGTACATGCAGCCGCTTAAGGACGAATTGCAAGAAGCCTGGGATAATGGGTTCAAGACATACGACGCCTATAGCAAACGAAACTTCATAATGCGTGTCTGGTACATGTACTTGACGCATGACTTGCCGGCGTATGCGCTATTCGTTGGCTGGTGTGTGCATGGAAGCTTCCCGTGCCCCCACATGCAAGGGAGCTCTTGAGTTTCGTTGGCTTCAGGCTGGTCGCAAGTTTTCTTGCTTCGACATGCATAGACAGTTCCTGGATCCTCGCCATAAGTTCAGGAAAGACAAGAAGAATTTCATCAGAGGTAGAGTTGTAAAAAACTCTACACCACCTGCGTTGACAGGCCAACAGACCCTGGATCAGTTAAACGCTCTCGAGCCAGATCCAGAGCATCCAGGGTACTTCAAGGGGTATAATTCTGAGCACGCCTGGACTCACAAAACATGCTTATGGGATTTGCCTTACTTCAAAGACCTCCTTTGCCCACACAACATCGACGTGATGCACACTAAGAAGAATATCGCCGAGGCACTTTTTGGTACATTGTTCGGCATAGATGGGAAGTCAAAGGATAATACTAAGGCTAGAGTCGATCTGGAGGCGCTATGTGATAGGCCGTTACAAAACATGAAAGAACCGAAAGGAAAGCAGAACTGGACGAAGCCAAAGGCATGGTTCAATCTTGGAAGGCCAGCTATGAGGGAAATTATCTTGTGGGTGAAAATGCAGTTGATGTTCCCCGATGGGTATGCAGCGAATCTAAAGAGCGGAGCGAGTCTTGATAAATTGAAGATATTTGGTCTCAAGAGTCATGATTGGCACATATGGATTGAGCGGGTAATGCCGGTGATGTTGCGTGGCTTCATCCCTGAGGATGAATGGCTAGTACTGGCAGAACTCAGCTATTTCTTCCATGTTCTTTGTGCGAAAGAACTATCACCTGGCGTGCTAGAAGAAATGGAAGAGTTGGCGCCAGAGTTGATCTGCAAGTTAGAGAAGATCTTTCCATCGGGCTTCTTTAATCCAATGCAGCATTTGATTTTGCATCTCCCGACCGAGGCAAGATTGGGGGGCCGTGCAAAATCGTTGGTGCTACCCAACTGAGAGGATGCAGAAGACGCTTCGAGAAAAATGTAAAAATAAACGTAGAATTGAAGCGTCTATGGCTGAGGCATTCATCACTAAGGAGGCGGCAAACATCGTGACAGCACACTATGAAACCAAAAATCGTCATTTGCATAATCCGAAGCCTCGGTACAATGCTGACGAGCCTAAAAAGGGTGGATCCAACCTGAGCCTATTCAAAGGCAATCTCGCACCAGCCAGTGTTTCAAATCCAGTATCTTTGGATAACGAAGAATGGCGGACCATTTCGTTGTATGTCTTCAACAACCTGATAGAAGTGTGGCCGTACATCGAGTAAGTTCTCGGTACATTGTTTCGCAACTTCTATTTCCTTTGAACTGCTCTTATTCCTGGATATTTCATACAGTCGATACGTCGCCCTATTCTCGTATGGAGCGGTGATCCAAAAGGATTCCGTCGAAGAGTATGAGCTTCTCGCAAAGCAAGGAGGCGGCTATCCCGGTTTCATCTCTTGGTTCAAACAAACGGTAAATTCTATTAGACAATTTCATTTCATTCGCTAATTTGTGCGTAATGCAACAATCCTTTCATATTAAACTTGTAGGCTAATTCAGAGTCTATGGACGCCGAATTGAGACAAGTCGCTAATGGTTTTGACTATAAGGTCCGTTCATTTGACAAATACGACATCAACGGGTATCGTTTTCATACCTATGGCAAAGAGCTATCTATGGCCGACCGAAAGTCTACAAATTGTTGTGTACCTGCTATCGGCGAAGGAGGTACCGAGTATTATGGGAGAGTTGAAGCAATTTATGAACTTCTATTCTATGGTGAAAACCCACCGAATGTCGTAGTCTTCAAATGTTATTGGTTTCAGCCGAAGGAGACTAGAAGAACTCATGAACATATAGGGCTAGTTGAAATCAACCAAAGCACCCATTTAGATGTTCCTGATGTCTATATTATGGCTCAACAGGCGACCCAAGTATTCTATCTACCCTGGGCCTGCCAAACTAATCCAAATCTGAAAGGTTGGGATGTCGTTTATGAAGTGCCGCCACGTGCTAGACTATCTCCCCCAAAGGAAGAGGATTATGAACCTCACATTAACCCAGACACATATGAAGGAGAATTCTTCCAAGAGACACGTCTTTCCAAAAAGCGTTTCAAGAACCGGTATACTTCACCCCAAAACATTGAAGTAGACAGCGACAGTGAATCCCACATCACCCTAGAGGAGGAACAAGAAGAGCTGGAACAAGAAGAGGTTACTGCTGCGGATGACCTCTCAATGCTTGACCGATTACGTAAAGGTGGCCTTCCACATGTTGATGCCACTGAACCCTATGAGCCCGTCATTGATTATAATGATGATGATGATTATGCATTTATTGATGATACTGATCGAGATTATTAGTAGTGTCAGGTATTCAATTTTTTTATGTTGTACTTGATGACGATACACTTAAGTGATATACATATTATTATTCATGTCGGTATTTTTTTTATGTTGTACTAATTTCGTTTACTCTTTGTCATGGCAGGTGTTGAAAGATGGAAGGGGAGCCGACTGAGGCCAAGGACAAACGTGCCCAAATTGAAGGTGTGCCACACCATCAAGGTAGCTCCAGCTTATATCAGTTCAGGCGGAATTGGGTAATGTGGTTTGCTTCATTATTAATGCAATTCATTCATCATGCTAGCTTGAGCCCTTTAATTACTAATTTACTTTGTTTCTCTCTTTCAGGCATGCTACATAAGACGGATAAGGTGCCAGAGGGGTACGACCTGTATGCCATGGCCCACACTGCCTCTTACAAGCAAGTCAAGGGGAAGGCGAGGAAAGGGGAGGAGTTTAACCCGAGCCAGATCCCCTACAATCCAGAGCAGATGATGATATCTAGTGGCGGGAGGTCCCGTGGCTCCATAGCCATTGATCCAGAGATTGCTCCTGAGACCACGGTGAGTTTAATTTGAATGGACATTACTTGCTAGTCTTAACATTTGAGTGTCATCATGCTAACGAAACATTGGAAATGATCTTTGGTGCAGCGTTACTCCACACAAGCATCACACGATCCTTCTCCAGCTACTGGCATGAGCCAGCCCGCTCCCACACCTCCATGATCAAGGTAAGTTTCTCTAGTTTTTTGCTTAACAAATGCATAAAGACCTAGACTTAGCTTTATTTCATCCAATATGCTTACCTTAATGACCTAGAGTTAGCTTCTTTTCCTGCAAAATGACTTAATAAGCTTACTGACCTCCAAAACCAGCCATTTTACCTAAGTTAGCTCTAAAATGATCTATACTTAGCTTTGTTTCCTCCAAAATGACCTAAGTTAGTTATAATATGCTTAGTTAACTAGGTTTGCTCAATAATGACATGTACTTACCTTACTTATGTAAAAAACGGCATAATTAGCTTAGTTAGCTCATAAACAATCCATTTTACCTACATTAGCTCTAAAATGATGCATTTTACCTAAGTTAGCTCATAAACGATCCATTTCACCTAAGTTACCTCACAAACGATGGTGTGCTTCTTCTTCTAGTCTTCTTCTTCTAGTCACCTTTTCCTAACTTTCTTATTTGCCATTTTGCAGATTTCATTCACTTCGCGGAAGCTAGCTTGCTATGATGGAGTGCTTGTTTTTTATTTCATTCTCTTCCAGTATTCTTCTAGCTTGCTACGATGGAACTTGCTATCTTGATGAAACTTTGCATTGTAATATGTATGTGCAACTTCCTAATGGTTGCAACTTATGTGTATGTGCAACTTGCTATGTATGAGTGGATGGAACTATATATGTATGTACGATGAAACTTATGTGCTGTTAAATAGCCCTGTGAAATATATCTATATATGTCATATATATTTGCTGTGAAAATTGTTGGATTTAAAAAAAACTGGGAAAAAAGCCATTATGCAGGCTCTTTGTCGTCTGCCACCGACGGCAAAGGGCTCTTTGCCATCAGCAGCGGACGGCAAAGAGGCCACGTGGCAGGCAACTGTGCTTCCTGGGAGGCGGACCTATCTGGTCAGTTTGCCAACAGTGGCTGACGGCAAAGAGAAAGTAACTTTTCCTACAGTGGCGGACGGCAAAGGCTTTCCGATCTTTGCCGTCAGCGGCCGACGGCAAAGCCTTGCCGTTAACCACCTGACGGAGTAACAGCGCAATTATGGCCGTCAGCATTCTTTGCCGTCGGCAGCTGATGGCAAAGGACCCTTTGCCGTCAGCCGCCCGAAGCGGACGGCAATGTAGCTCTTTGTCGTCCTTTACATTGCCGTCCACTTTTGCCGTCCGCCATCCATGCCTTTGCCGTCCGCCGTGGCTGATGGCAAAGTAGCTGATTCCTGTAGTGATTACTTCCTATTAATTGCAATGATGACCAAGGCTACGTCCATCAACTCTCAACAATTTTTATGCCCCATACTCTCTATGTGTGAATTTATCACTATCCATAAGATCAATATAACTCTTTTGTTCTTTCTACTTTCTCAAGATCATAGCAACATAGCAAAGCCCTTGACTCAACACTAAAATTTATTATAGATAGCACACGGACTCGATTACATAAAGAGATCACAAAGCAAAACTCAAAACTACTTGATATCAAAACTTCGAACTAATAGATCAAGATACTACTAAAAGGATCGAACTGAATAAAGCGGTAAAGATAAGAGTGTGATGGTGATACGATACCGGGGCACCTCCCCCAAGCTTGGCAGTTGCCAAGGGGAGTGCCCGTACCCATGTGATTATTTCTTTGGAGGTGGTGAAGTAAGAGTTGTTGCACTTTTCTTCTCTAGCTTGCGTCTGAGGCTAAAATTTTCCTCCCTCAGACCCTCATTCTTGAGCTCAAGTTTCATTATCTTTTCGCATAGTGCTACCTTGCTGTCCTGCAAAAACCGTGGTGGGATAGATTGGACCTTAGGGAGGCTTGACTTCTTGAACTCCACATGCATATCACTAGGTTGAGGTAGTGGATCGTCCTCTTCATCGAAACTTGTTTCTTCCTTCCTCTTGGGATCATAGTATTCTTCTTCCTCTGTGGTCCAGCCATAGTGTTCCACATCCCCATATACTTTTGGGTTTGCAATATAATCAGCCATGTAGCTCTCTCCCTCCGAATCCTGGGAAGACATCTTGTTCCTCTGCAACAGGAACAGCTCGAAACGAAAACAGAGGATATTGGCGTGATACGGTGGTCAAAACCTTCGGGAGTATATATAATGAATTTTTACCGACCAAAATACGTAACATACAAGAAAACGGAGTCCGGGAGGCACACGAGGTGCCCACGAGACAGGGGGCGCGCCCTAAAGGGGGGCGCCCTCCTCTCTCGTGGGAGCCTCGTGCCCCTTTCGGACTACTTCTTTCTTCCTAAAATCCTTAAATAATCCAAAACTGATAAAAGTTGCCATTAGAGTTGTTTTGGAGTCGGTTTACTTACCGTACCACATACCTATGCTTTTTCGGAGTGTGGAACGTTCTGGAAAGTGTCTCTTATGTATTCCTCAGGGGTTATGGTTTCAATAATATTAGTTTCAACATTGATAGGATTACCTGAAATATAATGTTTAATTCTTTGGCCGTTTACCACCCTAGGATTTGTGCCTTCAAAGTTGTTGATTTTTATAGCACCAGAACAATAGACCTCCTCGATAACATAGGGATCTTCACATTTTGAGAGATGTTTTCCTGCAAAAAATCTTAAACAAGAGTTGAACAATAACACATAATCTCCTACGTTAAACTCACGCTTCTGTATCCACTTATCATGCCTGCGTTTGACTTTTTCTTTGAAAAGCTTCGCATTCTCATATGCTTGGGTTCTCCATTCATCAAGGGAGCTAATATCAAACAACCTCTTCTTACCGGCAAGTTTGAAATCATAATAGAGATCTTTAACAGCCCAATATGCTTTATGTTCAAGTTCAAGAGGTAAATGACATGCTTTTCCATAAACTATCTTATATGGAGACATACCCATAGGATTTTTGTATGCAGTTCTATAGGCCCATAATGCATCATCAAGTTTTTTGGACCAATTCTTTCTAGATCTATTCACATTCTTTTGCAAAATTAATTTGATCTCTCTATTGCTCAACTCTACTTGACCACTAGATTGCGGGTGATAAGGAGATGCGATTCTATGATTGACATCATACTTAGCGAGCATCTTACCGAAAGCACCATGAATAAAGTGTGAACCACCATCAGTCATAAGATATCTAGGGACTTCAAACCTCGGAAAAATAACTTCTTTAAGCATTTTAATAGAAGTGTTATGATCAGCACTACTAGTTGGAATAGCTTCTACCCACCTAGTAACGTAATCAACAGCAACTAAAATATGTGTATAACCATTAGAGGCAGGAAAAGGTCCCATATAATCAAAGCCCCAAACATCAAATGGTTCAATAACAAGAGAATAATTCATAGGCATTTCTTGACGTCTACTGAAATTACCTATTCTTTGACATTCATCACAAGATACGACAAACTTACGAGCATCTTTGAAAAGAGTAGGCCAATAAAAACCAGATTGTAGTACCTTGTGTGCAGTTCTATCTCCAGCGTGGTGTCCTCCATAGGATTTAGAGTGACACTTGCGTAGGATCTGTTCCTGTTCATGCCCAGGCACACAACGTCTAATAATACCATCTACTCCTTCTTTATAAAGGTGTGGATCATCCCAGAAGTAATGTCTTAAATCATAAAAGAAATTTTTCTTTTGCTGGTATGTGAAACTAGGCGGTATATATTTAGCAACAATGTAATTAGCATAATCAGCATACCAAGGAGCAGTACGAGAAGCATTGACAACCGCTAATTGTTCATCAGGAAAACTATCATTAATAGGCAGTGGGTCATCAAGAATCTAACCTAGACAAGTTGTCTGCAATGGGGTTCTCGGCTCCCTTTCTATCAATAATATGCAAGTCAAATTCTTGGAGCAAGAGAACCCATCTAATGAGTCTAGGCTTATCATCTTTCTTTTCCATAAGATATTTAATAGCAGCATGATCAGTGTGAATAGTAACTTTGGAATCAACAATATAAGATCTAAACTTATCACATGCAAACACAACTGCTAAGAATTCTTTTTCAGTAGTAGCATAATTTCTCTGGGCAGTATCAAGAGTCTTGCTAGCATAATGGATAACATTCAATTTCTTATCAACTCTTTGCCCTAAAACAGCACCTACAGCATAATCACTGGCATCGCACATAATTTCAAAAGGTAAATTCCAATCAGGTGGCTGGACAATAGGTGCAGTGATCAAAGCCTTCTAAGTGTTTCAAATGCTTCTACACAATCATCATCAAAGACAAAAGGAATATCTTTTTGCAATAAATTAGTCAGAGGCCTAGAGATTTTAGAAAAGTCCTTAATGAACCTCCTATAAAAACCGGCATGACCAAGGAAAGTTCTTATACCTTTTATGTCCCTGGGACATGGCATCTTTTCAATAGCATCAACTTTGGCTTTACCAACTTCAATACCTCTCTCGGAGATCTTGTGCCCCAAGACAATGCCTTCATTAACCATAAAGTGACACTTTTCCCAATTCAGGACGAGACTAGTGTCTTCGCATCTCTACAAAACTTGATCAAGGTTGCTCAAACAATCATCAAAAGAGGATCCATAGATGGAGAAGTCATCCATGAATACCTCACAAATCTTTTCACAAAAATCAGAAAATATAGCCATCATGCAGCTTTGAAAGGTAGCAGGTGCATTACATAAACCAAAACGCATATGTCTATAAGCAAAAGTACCAAAAGGGCAAGTAAAAGTAGTTTTAGATTGATCCCCCGCTGATACAGGTATCTGAGAGAAGCCAGAATAACCATCTAGAAAGCAAAAATGTGTGTGTTTGGATAGCCTTTCTAGCATTTAATCAATAAAAGGTAAAGGGTAATGATCTTTCTTAGTAGCTTTATTTAACTTACGAAAATCAATTACCATCCTATAGCCTGTAATAATTCTTTGCGGGATCAATTCATCTTTATCATTAGGAACAACGGTAATACCTCCCTTTTTAGGGACACAATGGACAGGGCTTACCCATTCACTATCAGCAACGGGATAAATAATACCTACCTCAAGGAGCTTTAGTATCTCCTTTCTTACCACTTCCTTCATTTTGGGATTTAATCGTCTTTGAGGATCTCTAACTGGTTTGGCATCTTTCTCCACTGAAATTTTGTGTTGGCATAATGTGGGACTAATGCCCTTAAGATCATCCAGAGTATATCCAATAGCAGCTCGGTGCTTCTTCAGAGTTTTCAATAATCTTTTCTTCTTCTTTCTCTGAAAGGTTAGCACTAATAATAACAGGATATATTTCTTTTTCATCAAGATAAGCATACTTAAGATTATCAGGTAAGGGTTTGAGTTCAAACACGGGATCACCCTTGGGTGGAGGGGGATCCCCAAGAATTTCAACGGGAAGGTTATGTTTCAACATAGGTTCTTGCTTAAGGAACACTTCATCTATTTCTTCCCTTTCCTTCATAAACATATCGTTTTCATGGTCTAACAAATATTGTTCTAACGGATCAGTTGGTGGAACAACAATGGAAGCAAGACCAATAATTTCATCCTTACTAGGTGGTTCCCTTTCACGAGGTTGTCTACTAAACTTAGCAAAATTAAACTCATGAGACATACCATCTATACCAACAGTGACAATATTCTTTTCACAATTAATCTTAGCACTAGCAGTATTCAAGAAGGGTCTACCAAAAATAATGGGACAAAAATCATCTTGTGGGGAACCAAGAACAAGAAAATCAGCAAGGTATTTAACATTCCCACACAAGACTTCAACATCTCTAACAATCCCAATAGGTTTAATGGTGTCCCTATTGGCAAGCTTAATAGTAACATCAATGTCTTCTAATTCGACAGGTGCAATATCGTGCATAATTTCTTTATAAAGATCATAAGATATCGCATTAGCACTAGCACCCATATCACATAAACCGTGATAACAATGATCTCCTATTTTAATAGAAATAACAGGCGTGCCTACAACAGGTCTATGTGTCTTAGTATCGGGTCTAGCAATATTAGCAGTTTCACCACAAAAAGAAATAACATGCCCATCTAAGTCCTCATCCAAAAGATCTTTAATCATAGAAATACCAGGTTCAACATTAATTTGCTCAGGAGGTGTATAGGTCCTAGTATTACTCTTATGGACAACAGTTGAAGCTTTGACATGATCTTTTATCCTAATAGGAAAAGGAGGTTTTTCAACATAAGCAGTAGGAATAATGGGATCACTATATGTAATAGTCTTCTCTTCGACTGTAATAGGTGCAACTACTTTAACTTCAACAGGAGGATTATATTTAAACCACTTCTCTTTAGGGAGATCAACGTGAGTAGAAAAAGTTTCACAAAAGGTAGCTACTATCTCAGAGTCAAGTCCATACTTAGAGCTAAATCCACTGAAAGCATCGGTATCCATAAAAGATTTAACACAGTCGAACTTAGGTGTCATACCTGACTCCTTACCATTGTCGGGACCCCAATCTTCAGAGTTGCGCTTAATTATTTCCAATAAGTCCCATTTCAAATCAATAATCTTCAGCATATAGGAACCAGCACAGGAAGTATCGAGCAGATTGCGATTATCAAGAGAAAGCCGAGCATAAAAATTTTGAATGATCATTTCCCGAGAGAGCTCATATTGGGGCATGAATATAACATTGACTTAAGCCTCCCCCAAGCTTGAGCGATGCTTTCTCCTTTGCAAGGCCAGAAATTATATATGTAATTACGATCACGATGAACAAGATGCATAGGATAGAACTTCTGGTGAAATTCCAACTTCAAACGCTTATAGTTCCAATATCTCGTATCATCACATAGCCTATACCATGTCATTGCATCCCCCTTAAAAGATAAAGGGAAGACCTTCCTTTTGACAACATCATCGGGAATACCTACAAGCTTAAATAATCCACAAACTTCATCCACAAAGATAAGGTGTAAGTCGGGATGCAATGTTCTGTCTCCTGCAAAAGGATTAGCTAGTAGTTTATCTATCATACCCGAAGGAATATCAAAGTGAATATTTTCATAAGGTTCAGTAGGTTGAGGATCATCTATTGGCTCTTCTGGTTGGGGTGAAGATACCCCAAACAAGCCCCTCAAAGGATTAGTTTCCATAGTGACAAGTAACAGAAAATTTCAGCACACTATACAAATGTTTCCTTACCAAGTTCCACTCACCAAGAGCACTATGCTCCCCGGCAACGGTGCCAGAAAAGAGTCTTGATGACCCACAAGTATAGGGGATCTATCGTAGTCCTTTCGATAAGTAAGAGTGTCCAACCCAACGAGGAGCAGAAGGAAATGATAAGCGGTTTTCAGTAAGGTTTTCTCTGCAAGCACTGAAATAGTAGGTGATAGATAGTTTTGTGATAAGATAAATAGTAACGAACAAAAAGTAAATAAAGTAAGTAAAGTGCAGCAAGGTGGCCCAATCCTTTATGTAGCAAAGGATAAGCCTGGACAAACTCTAATAATGAAGGAGGAGCTCCCGAGGACACATTGGGAATTATCGTCAAGCTAGTTTTCATCACGTTCATAAGATTCGCGTTCGGTACTTTGATAATTTGATATGTGGGTGGACCGGTACTTGGGTACTGCCCTAACATGGACAAGCATCCCACTTATGATTAACCCCTATTGCAAGCATCCGCAACTACAAAAAGGAGTATTAAGGTAAACCTAACCACAGCATTAAACATATGGGTCCATATCAAACCCTAACGAAGCAACGCATAAACTAGGGTTTAAGCTTCTGTCACTCTAGCAACCCATCATCTACTTATTACTTCCCTATGCCTTCCTCTAGGACCAAATAATGGTGAAGTGTCATGTAGTCGACGTTCACATAACACCACTAGAGGAGAGACAACATACATCTCATCAAAATATCAAACGAATACCAAATTCACATGACTACTAATAGCAAGACTTCACCCATGTCCTCAGGAACAAACGTAACTACTCACAAAGCATATTCATGTTCAAAATCAGAGGGGTAATAATATGCATAAAGGATATGAACATATGATCTTCCACCAAGTAAACCAAATAGCATCAACTACAAGGAGTAATCAACATTACTAGCAACCCACAGGTACCAATTTGTGGTTTTGACACAAGATTGGATACAAGAGATGAACTAGGGTTTTGAGAGGAGATGGTGCTGGTGAAGATATTGATGGAGATTGACCCCCTCCCGATGAGAGGATCATTGGTGATAACGTTGGTGATGATTTCCCCCTCCCGTAGGGAGGTGTCCACGGCAGAACAGCTCCGCCAGAGCCCTAGATTGATTCCGCCAAGGTTCCGCCTCGTGGCGGCGGAGTTTCATCCCGTAAGCTTGCCCAGGATTTTTTCCAGGACAAAACCCTTCATATAGCAGAAGATGGCAGCCGGAAGCCCACCAGGGGGCCCAGGAGATAGGGGCACGCCCTACAGGGGGGGCGCGCCCCCCTGTGTCCTGGACAGGGTGTGGGCCCCCTGGCCTATTTCTTTTGCCCAAAAATTCTTATTAAATCTGAAAAGTTGTTTCGTGGAGTCTCAGGTCTTTTGGAGTTGTGCAGAATTTCCAACGTTTGCTCCTTTCCCAGCCAGAATTCCAGCTACCGGCATTCCCCCTCATCATGGTAAACCTTGTAAAATGAGAGAGAATATCCATAAGTATTGAGATATAATGTGTAATAATAGCCCATAATGCAATAAATATTGATATAAAAACATGATGCAAAATGGACGTATCAATTTGTCACTCCGAGTATCGGAGAGGTATCTCTGGGCCCTCTCGGTAATGCACATCATAAGCTTGCAAGAAAATGACTAAGGAGTTAGTCACAAGATGATGTATTACGGAATGAGTAAAGACTTTCCTGTAACGAGATTGAACTAGGTATGAAGATACCGACGATCGAATCTCGGGCAAGTAACCTACCGATGGACAAAGGGAATTTTGTATGTTGTCATAACAGTTCGCCCGATAAAGATATTTGTAGAATATGTAGGAGCCAAGATGAGCATCCAGGTTCCGCTATTGTTTATTGATCGGATAGGTGTGTCGGTCATGTCTACATAGTTCTCGAACCCGTAGGGTCCGCACGCATAACGTTCGATGACGCTATTGTATTATATGAGTTATGTGATTTGGTGACTAAATGTTATCGGAGTCCCGGATGAGATCACAGACATGACGAGGAGTCTCGAAATGGTCGAGCAGTAAAGATTCATATATAGGACGATGGTATTCGGACATCGGAAGTGTTCGGAGGGTACTGGGTACATATCGGGTCACCGGAAGGGGTTCCGTGCACCCCCGGCAAAAGATATGGGCCTTATGGGCCAAGAGGGGAAACGCAACAACCACCAGGGGCTGCTGCACCCCCATATGGGCCATACCAGAGGAGAAGGAAAGAAGGGAAGGGAGAAGGAAAGGGGGGATTTGGCCTCCCCCTTCCTTCCCTCCTCCCTCCTCTTTCCTTCCCCCTCCCGTAAATAAGGAAGGGGGGCGCCGGCCATGGGAAGGCCCCAAGTAGGATTCGGACTACTTGGGTGCCTCCCCTCTCCCCCCACCTATATGTATGTGGTGGGGCGCCCCTAGCACACCCCAGACTATTGCATAGTCGTGTGTGGCGCCCCCCTCCACAGTTCACGCCTCCGGTAATATCTTCGTAGTGCTTAGGTGAAGCCCTGTGTGGATCACTTCACCATCACTGTCACCACGCTATCGTGCTGATGGAACTCATCTACTACCTCGACACCTTGCTGGATCAAGAAGGCGAGGAACGTCACCGAGCTGAACATGTGCAGAACTTGGAGGTGTCGTACGTTCGGTACTCGATCAGTGGAGCCTGAAGAAAGTTCGACTACATCAATCACGCTGTGAAACGCTTCCACTTACGGTCTACGAGGGTACGTAGACACACTCTCCCCTCTCGTTGCTATGCATCTCCTAGATATATCTTGTGTGAGTATATGAATTTTTTTGAAATTTCATGCTACGTTTCCCAACAGTGGCATCAGAGCCAGGTCTATGCGTAGATGACATGCACAAGTAGAACACAAAGAGTTGTGGGCGGTGATCGTCATACTTCTTGCCACCAATGTCTTATTTTGATTCGGCGGTATTGTTGGATGTAGCGGCCCGGACTAACCTTATGTGACCATGTTCATGAGACCGGTTCCACCGACAGACATGCAACTAGTTTTGCATAAAGGGGGCTGGCGGGTGTTTGTTTCTCCTACTTTAGTTGAATCGAATTTTACTACGATCGGTCCTTGTTGAAGGTTAGAACAGCAAACTTGATAAATCACTGTTGTGGTTTTGATGCATAGGTAAGAACGGTTCTTGCTAGAAGCCCCTAGCAGCCACGTAAAACTTGCAACAATAAAGTAGAGGACATCTAACTTATTTTTGCAGGGCATGTTGTGATGTGATATGGTCAAGACATGATGTGATATACGTTGTTGTATGAGATGATCATGTCTTTTAAAGTTATCGGCAACCGGCAGGAGCCTAATGGTTGTCTCTTTATTGTATGAAATGCATACACCATGTAACTGCTTTACTTTATCACTATGATTTCTTGTTGTGATTAAGTCCATGTTTGCCACTAATCCATCTCTCATGTTTGTATATTGCCATGTTGTAATATTTGCAGAAACTACGGATAGAGACTTAGAAAAAAAAGAGTTGTTGGGGGATATAGTCTGCGGCGGAGGTGATATCACCTTGTCGTTTCTCAACGACACCGATGGTCAGGAAAGAGAGGATGATGGCCCCAGTGATCCAATGGAGCAGGAAGGAGATCATGACGGCTCCAGTGACCGAATGGAGGAGGAAGGAGATCATGACGGCTCCGGTGACCGAATGGAGGAGGGAGCCTTAACTGTTGCAAAGTCCGGTGAGGTGTGTGTGTGTGTGTGTGTATATATATATATATATATATATATATGTAGTGTTACTATTCATCACCCAGGGTGCAAAAAAAGTTATTCTTCACCCGAGGTAATCTTACGATCATTTCATAAATAAATTATGTTTCAAATATAAATAGTTACAGTCATATTGATTCATTGTGTAAAATTTGGCATAAAAAATGTCAGAATACCAGAAAAAATACATTTATGTACATTTTACACTATGTTTTTACATTTGTTATTTACGTAATATAAAATATTTT
The DNA here is from genome assembly GCA_963921465.1 of Triticum timopheevii. NCBI lineage: Eukaryota > Viridiplantae > Streptophyta > Magnoliopsida > Poales > Poaceae > Triticum > Triticum timopheevii. Next base: position 624,206,026 of record OY997264.1, on the reverse strand, counting down.
TTACGGCAATTATATATTTTCTTACGTTCTCTTTTTACGTCTGAAATAAGACAAAATTTACGAAACGTGAAATTACGGTGCATTGATGTTAAAATAGAGGGGGGTGAAGAATAACTATTCCTCACCCAGGGTGGCGAATGCATTAATTGTTTTGTATTGTATTTATTGTTTTGTATGTACATACATTAATGCCTCTTCCTTCTTTTAGCCCTCCGGATCGAGCCAAACTTCCGTACGGAGACAAGGCCCGAAGAAAAGGTTGCGCTAGGATGAAAGGCTCACAATCAAAGAAGTCGCCCAATGCGGAGTTGTTATTAGGGACAGCGTCCCTATCAACATCCAAGAATGGAATAAGAATAAGGACCATGAAGTTTCTTATGTCCAAGATAGACTGAAAGATGTGTTGGGAATCATTGCATAGAAAACAAAAAAAACTCTATGCACACGCAATGATCTATCCATGGGGATGCATAGCAACTAGGGGGAGAGTGTGTCTACGTACCCTCATAGACCGTAAGCGGAAGCGTTTAACAACATGGTTGATGTAGTCGAACTTCTTCTAGCTCCAACCGATCAAGTACCGAATGTACGGCACCTCCGAGTTCTACACATGTTCAGCTCGGTGACGTCCCTCGCCTTCTTGATCCAGCAAGATGTCGAGGTAGTAGATGAGTTCCATCAGCACGATGGCGTGGTGACGGTGATGGTGAAGTGATCTCCATATGGCTTCGCCTAAGCACTACGAAAATATGACCGGGGGTGTAAACGGTGGAGGGGGGCGCCACACATGGCTAGGCAATTATCTGGTGTCCTAGGCGCCCCCCTTTACACATATATATAGGTGGGGGAGGAGGGAGCAGCCAGGAGGGCGCCCCAAGTAGGCCGAATCCTACTTGGGGTCCTCCCAAGTGGCGCCCCCCTTCCTTATTTGCCGGAGGGGGAAGGAATGAGTGAGGGGAGGGAAGGAAGGGGGAGGCCGAATCCCCCCCCCCCTTTCCTTCTCCCTTCCCCTCTTTCCATCTCCTCTGGTTCGTCCCATAAGGGGGCACACCAGCCCCTTGTGGCTGGTGTGTTTCCCCTCTATTTGGCCCATAAGGCCCATATCTTTTTGCCGGGGGTGCCCGGAACCCCTTCCGGTGACCCGATATGTACCTAGTACCCTCCGAAACACTTACGGTGTCCGAATACCATCGTCCTATATAACAATTTTTACCTCTAGACCATTTTGAGACTCCTCGTCATGTATGTGATCTCATCCGAGACTCCGAAAAACATTCGGTCACCAAATCACATAACTCATATAATACTATATCGTCATCGAACATTAAGCGTGTGGACCCTACGGGTTCGAGAACTATGTAGACATGACCGAGACACCTCTCCGGTCAATAACCAATAGCGAAACCTGGATGCTCATATTGGCTCCTACATATTCTACAAAGATCTTTATCGGTCAAACCATTATGACAACATATATTATTCCCTTTGTCTATCGGTATGTTACTTGCCCGAGATTCGATCGTCGGTATCTTCATACCTATTTCAATCTCGTTATTGCAAGTATCTTTAATCATTCCATAATACATCACCTCATGACTAACTCCTTAGTCATTTACTTGCAAGTTTATGATGTGTATTACCGAGAGGGCCTAGAGATACCTCTCTGATACTCAGAGTGACAAATCCTAATCTCAGTCTATGCCAACTCAACAAACACCTTTGGAGATACCTTTAGAGCATATTTATAATCACCCAATTATGTTGTGACGTTTGATAGCACACAAGGCTTTCCTCCGGTATCTGGGAGTTGCATAATCTCATAGTCGAAGGAATATGTATTTGACATGAAGAAAGCAATAGCAATAAAACTGAACAATCATAATGCTAAGCTAACGGATGGGTGTTTTCCATCACATCATTCTCCTAAATGGTATGATCCCGTATCAAATGACAACTCATGTCCATGGTTAGGAAACCTTAACCATCTTTGATCAACGATCTTGAAAGTGCTAGTTATCAACTAGAGGAGGGGTGAATAGGCGATTTTTATGAAAGTCTTCAAAACGTGGAAGTTTCGAAGACAAACAATAGAAATGACCTAATTGATATGCAGCGGAAGATAAACTACAACAAGCAAACCATAGTCAAGTATGCAATAATGTGAAAGTACAAAGACTAATAGCAGCTTAGTAGTAAGGATCAGGATGGAAGATAGTATGAAGCCAATCAGAACAAGTAGTCACACAGTGAAGTCAAACAGGCATGGCAATCAGGCAATGACTTCATGAATACTAGCAGTAAGTAAGGAGAGTAAGAGATAGAACCAGTCACTTGTTGAAGACACAAGATTTGTTGGACCAGTTCCAGTTGTTGTGACAACTGTACGTCTGGTTAGGGAGGCTGAGATTCAACTCAGAAGACCACGTCTTCACCTTATTCCCCTTGAGCTAAGGACACACAGTCCTCGCCCAATCACTCTGGTAAGTCTTCAAGGTAGACTTCCGAACCTTCACAGACTTCGTTCACCGGCGATCCACAATGACTCTTGGATGCTCAGAACACGACGCCTAACCGGCTGGAGGATTCACAGTCCTCAAGTGTAATAAGTCTTCAGGTCACACAGACAGAAAGACTTCAGTGATGCCTAACACTCTATGGCTCTGGGTGTTTGGGCTTTGTCCTCGCAAGGATTTCTCTCTCTCAAAGGCTTCGAGGTGGGTTGCTCTCAAACGACAAAAGTCGTGCACTAACTCTGAGCAGCCACCAATTTATGGTGTAGGGGTGGGATATTTATAGCCACTAGGCAACCCGACCTGATATGTCCGAAATGACCTTGGGTCACTAAGGAACTGACACGTGTTCCAACGGTCAGATTTCAAACGCACACGGCAACTTTACTTGGGCTACAAGCAAAGCTGACTCATCCAGCTCTGGATAAGATTTGCTCTCATTGTCTTCGCTCGAAGACATAGGATTTGGGTTGAGCATCACTTCAATCATCCTGACTTAGTTCACTTGGACCCCACTTAACAGTACGGTGGTTCCTATGACTCAACAAAGAAGAAGAAGGAAACAGCGAAACGACACAGTCTTCGCGCTCCATAATCTTCACTCAATGTCTTCTCATGTCATAGTCTTCAATATGAATATCTTCACATACCACCATTGTCGTCAATGTCTTCATACATTTTTAGGGGGTCATCTCCGGTAGGTAAACCAAATCATTCAGGGACACTACCTGCGTTATCCTGCAATTCTCACAAACGCATTAGTCCCTCAACCAAATTTGTCGTCAATACTCCAAAACCAACTAGGGGTGGCACTAGATGCACTTACAGATCTAGTCAAGTAGAGGCTCACTAGGGACACTGTGTTTGTTTATATATTCACACATGTATTTAGCTTTCTGGTCAATACGATTCTATCATGAATAATAAACCTTTATCAAGAATAAGGAAATATAAAATAAAAAATTTATTATTGCTCTAGGGCATATTTCCTTCAGTCTCCCACTTGCACTAGAGTCAATAATCTAGATTACATTGTAATGAATCTAACACCCATGGAGTCTTGGTGCTGATCATGTTTTGCTCGTGGAAGAGGCTTAGTCAATGGGTCTACTACATTCATATCCATATGTATTTTGCAAATTTTCTATGTCTCCCTCCTTGACAACATCATGGATGGAGTTGAAGCGTCTCTTGATGTGTTTGGTTCTTTTGTGAAATGCCTTCGCCAAGGCAATTGCTCCAGTATTGTCACAAAAGATTTTCATTGGACCCGATGCACTAGGTATTACACCTAGATCGGATATGAACTCCTTCATCCAGACTCCTTCATTTGCTGCTTCTGAAGCAACCACGTACTTCGCTTCACACGTAGATCCTGCCATGACGCTCTTCTTGGAACTACACCAACTGACAGCTCCACCATTCAATATAAATACGTATCCAGTTTGTGACTTAGAGTCATCCAGATTAGTGTCAAAGCTAGCATCGACGTAACCATTTACGACAAGCTCTTTGTCACCTCCATAAACGAGAAGCATATCTTTGGTCCTTTTCAGGTACTTCAGGATGTTCTTGATCGATGTCCAGTGATTCACTCCTGGATTAGTTTGGTACCTCCCTGCCAGACTTATGACAAGGCACACATCAGGTCTGGTACATAGCATAGCATACGTGATAGAACCTATGGCTGAGGCATAGGGAATGACTTTCATTTTACTCTCTATCTTCTGAAGTGGTCGGGCTTTGAGTCTGTCTCCATTTCACACCTTGCAACACAGGCAAGAACCCTTTCTTTGACTGATCCATTTTGAACTTCTTCAAAACTTTGTCAAGGTATGTGCTTTGTGAAAGTCCTATTAAGCGTCTTGGTCTACCTCTATAGATCTTGATGCCCAATATATAAGCAGCTTCACCAAGGTCTTTCATTTAAAAACTCTTATTCAAGTATCCTTTTATGCTATCCAAAAATTCTATATCATTTCCAATCAATAATATGGCATCCACATATAATATTAGAAATGCTACAAAGCTCTCACTCACTTCTTGTAAATACAGGCTTCTCCGGAAGTCTGTATAAAACCTTAGGCTTTAACCACCTCATCAAAGTGTATATTCCAACTCTAAGATGCTTGCACCAGTCCATAGCTAGATCGCTGGAGCTTGCACACTTTGTTAGCACCTTTAGGATCGACAAAACCTTCTGGTTGCATCATATACAACTATTCTTTAAGAAATCCATTAAGGAATGTAGTTTTGATGTCCATTTGCCAGATTTCATAATCATAAAATGTGGCAATTGCTAACATGATTCGAATAGACTTAAGCATCGCTACAGGTGAAAAAGTCTCATCGTAGTCAACTCCTTGAACTTGTCACAAACCTTTCACATAAATTCGAGCTTTGTAGACAGTAACATTACCATTGGCGTCAGTCTTCTTCTTGAAGATCCATTTATTCTCTATGGCTCGCCAATCATCGGGCAAGTCCACCAAAATCCACACTTTTTCTCATACATGGATCCTATCTCAGATTTCATGGCCTCAAGCCATTTATCGGAATCTGGGCTCATCATAGCTTCTTCATAGTTTGTAGGTTTGTCATGGTCTAGTAACATGACTTCCAGTATAGGATTACCATACCACTCTGGTGTGGAACGTGCTCTATTCGACCTACAAGGTCTAGTAGTAACTTGATCTGAAGTTTCATGATCATCATCATTAGCTTCCTGTCTAGTTAGTGTGGGCATCATGGGAATGGATTTCTCTGATGCGCTACTTTCCAATTCATGAGAAGGTACAATTACCTCATCAAGTTCTACTTTCCTCCCACTCACATCTTTCGAGAGAAACTCCTTCTCTAGAAATGTTCCATTCTTGGCAACAAGGATCTTGCCTTCGGATCTGTGGTAGAAGGTGCACCCAATTGTTTCCTTAGGGTATACTATGAAGACGCACTTCTCCGATTTGGGTTCGAGCTGATCAGGCTGAAGCCTTTTGACACAAGTGTCGCAACCCCAAGCTTTAAGAAACGACAGCTTAGGTTTCTTGCCAAACCACAGTTCATACGGTGTCGTCTCAGCGAATTTAGACGGTGCCCTATTTTATGTGAATGCAGATGTCTCCAATGCATAACCCCAAAACGATAGTGGTAAATTGTAAGAGACATCATAGATCGCACCATATCTAATAAAGTACAGTTATGACGTTCGGATACACCATTACACTGTGGTGTTCCATGTGGCGTGAGTTGTGAAACTATTCCAAATTGTTTTAAATGAAGGCCAAACTCCTAACTCAAATATTCGCCTCCGTGATCATATTGTAGAAACTTTATTTTCTTGTTATGATGATTCTCCACTTCACTCTGAAATTCTTTGAACTTTTCAAATGTTTCAGACTTGTGTTTCATTAAGTAGATATACCCATATCTGCTCAAATCATATGTGAAGGTCAGAAAATAACGATACCCATCGCGTGCCTCAACACTCATCGGACCGCATACATCGGTATGCATTATTTCTAGTAAGTCATTGGATCGCTCAATTGTTCCGGAGAACGGAGTTTTAATCATCTTGCCCATGAGGCATGGTTCACAAGTATCAAATGATTCATAATCAAGTGACTCCAAAAGTCCATCTGCGTGGAGTTTCTTCATGCTCTTTACACCAATATGAGCTAAATGGCAGTGCCATAAATATGTTGCAATGTCATTATCAACTTTGCATCTTTTGGCATCAATATTATGAATATGTGTATCACCACAATCAAGATTCAACAGAAATAGACCACTCTTCAAGGGTACATGACCATAAAAGATATTACTCATATAAATAGAACAACAATTATTGTCTGATTTAAATGAATAACCATCTCGCACTAAACAAGATCTAGATATAATGTTCATGCTCAACGCTGGCACCAAATAACAATTATTCAGGTCTAAAACTAATCCTGAAGGTATATATAGAGGTAGCGTGCCGATGGCGATCATATCGACCTTGGAACCATTCCCGACGTGCATCGTCACCTCGTCCTTAGCCAATCTTCGTTTAATCCGTAGCTCATGTTTTGAGTTATAAATATAAGCAACCGAACCGGTATCAAATACCCATGCGCTACTACGAGCATTAGTAACGTACACATCAATAACATTTATATCAAATATACCTTTCTTCACTTTGCCATCCTTCTTATCCGCCAAATACTTGGGGCGGTTCCACTTCCAGTGACCAGTCCCATTGCAGTAGAAGCACTCAGTTTCAGGCTTGGGTCCAGCTTTGGGCTTCTTCCTGGGAGTGGCAACTTGCTTCCCATTCTTCTTGAAGTTCCCCTTCTTTCCCTTGCCCTTCTTCTTGAAACTAGTGGTCTTGCTAACCATCAACACTTGGTGCTCCTTCTTGATTTCTACCTCCATAGCTTTGAGCATTGCGAAGAGCTCGGGAATTGTCTTCTCCATCCCTTGCACATCATAGTTCATCATGAAGCCTTTGTAACTTGGTGGCAGTGATTGAAGAACTCTGTCAATAACACTATCATCTGGAAGATTAACTCACTACAAAAAAAGACACATCCATGACATTTTGGGCCGAACGAAAAAAAATTGTCATACTTATGACACTTCTATGACGAAAATTGTGACAAAACCCGGTATCATCATAGATGTGGTGGGCTTTTACTTCTATGATAGAAAATGGGCTTTTCGTCCTGGGCGGGTCGGAGACGCTGCTGCATGACATTCTTTGGGCCGTGCATGACGGAAGAAACCGTGGTAGAAGCGAGTGCGAGGAAAATATCGGGGAGTTCCAGGTTACGGTGGGTGGTCAGGGGCCGAGCGATCCGCGTTTCTCTCATACACGTACGCATGTGGGTGCGAGGCATTGGGCTCTAACTAAACCTGAGAGAGGCATTCGCCTAACTGTACCCGAGCGATTGCACTGCAGGCTACGCGTTACTGAACCCGAGCGATCGAGCGATTCCTTCGCTACTGCTGATAACTGATGCCGATCGATGTTGCCTCTAGATGAATAGTAAGCGTTGTTGGGGGGGTTGGATGAACAGTTCTTGGTAGGGATTGGATGAACAAGACCCCGTGGTGTTGCCGCTGGATGAAGAGGACCCCGATCGATCAGCCGGTTGGGCATGGATGAAGAGGACCCCGTGGAGGGAAGGTTGAACAGTAGCCGGTGGAGGGCTGGTTGAACCGTAGCCGGTGGAGGGCTGGTTGAACAGTAGCCAGTGGAGGGCTGGATGAATAGTACCTCGTGGAGGGGTGGTTGAACAGGACCCCGTGGAGAGGGCTGGTTGAACAGTAGCCGGTGGAGGAGCGCGCGGTGGAGGCTAGATGAATAGGAGCCCGTGGATGAACAATCACAGGTGGAGGCTGGAGGAGGTCGACGGTGGAGATGAATAGTATCCCATGGAGTCCCGTTTTGCGGTACGCCACACCCCTCCCAATGAACAGGACCCCCGTTTCGACCGTAGCGCTACAACACAAGTTCCTTTCCTCCGTTTTGCGGTACGCCACACCCCTCACGATCAACAGGACCCTGTTCCGACCGTAGGAGGTCCAACAGAAGTCCGTTTCCTCCATTTTGCGGTACACTAGACCCCTCCCGATGAACAGGATCCTGTTTCGACCGTGTCTGGTCGAACACAAGGTTGTTTCCTCCATTTTGTGGTACGCCAGGCCTCATTTCCATCGGTTGTTCCGTCCAAGCCGGTTGGCTCCCGATGAACAGCATGCGTTCCGTTGCCTCCCGATGAACACGACGCATTCCGTTGCCTCCCCATGAACACGACGACGATGTAGTTTCTCTATTCCGACCCAGCCATGTACACGAGCCCTGACCGTATGTATGCGCGAGGAGGCGTTCGAGACCCCACCCGTATGTACGTACGTGGCTGTGTTTTCTTTCTTGCACCCTAGACGTTGTACGTACGTGTACATGCTACGTGCGCGCCTCTACTACGACACGTGCGCGCCTCTACTATGACACGTGCGCGCCTCTTCATCGACTAGTATGTACGTACATGTTCGCGACCAGAATGACAACGCTACGTACGCTTCGACCAGGTGGATCCCGATTGTCAGGCACTTCCTTGCATGCGAAGATGTAGCTGCTGAGTCCCAGCAGTCAGGGGCTTATCAATTTATTTTTTTGCCCATAATATGGACACACTTCCTTGCATGCGAAGATATAGCTAGTGGGTCCCAGCAGTCAGGGGGGAACTTTTTTTTTTGCGAAATACGATGGCCCGTCCGGTGGGTCCCTACTGTCAGGTGGAGGAATAATTATTTTGCGCGTAATAAGGAGGCACTTCCTTGCGGCTGCCGTGGACCCAGCTGTCAGCCTCTCCACATACAATACTCTTGTGATGGAAGTCGTTCCTTGACCATGTTGGCCACGCCACGCCAAGAGCACCAGGGCGGTGGACGACGGTGAGGCCTAGGAAGGGGACGACACGGAGCCGGGGAAGACGCGGAAGTGGAAGCCCACGCGGAGAGAAGTACGAGGGTTCACTGGTTTGGTTGCAGTGTGAGGCTGACATCGCCGCAGAATAACAGGGGGTGTGGGTGAGTAGAGGGATGGCCTGGCCAGCGGTTGGAGTAGTAGGGGGCGGTGAGGCCTCCGCGGCATCACAGCCGGCCATGGGAGGCACGAGCACGTGGCACGACCAGCACTGCTTTGGGCAGCTGGAGCAAGAAGACCAGAGGTTGAAGAAGCACTACGGCCATTGGATGGACATCGTACGGTCACTGCAGCTAGAATCTTTTATATTGACTAAGTTGACAAAGCCCTTGGTACGCGTCAACTTAGTAGGCCCACAAGTCAGCCTCCAAAATGGCGCGCCCCAGATGTCAGGGGGAGGAATCATTTTTTGGGCGGCTGAAGCAAGAATATCCGAGATTGAAGAAGAAGCACGACATCCATTGGATGGACATCGAACGGCCACTGCTTCTAGAACCGTGTGTTGACTATAAGTTAACAAAGCCTTGCATACGCGTCAACTTTTTTTTAAGGGGACGCGTCAACTTAATAGGCCCACAAGTGTGTGGCAGAGAACTTATAGCCCATTTGACATTTGTAAGAACGTATAGTCCATTTTTGAATTCTAATGGAATTTACTACAGCCCATCTACAGTTTGTTAAAAGTACAGCCCATTTTCTAGCTAGGACAATGATTAATAATTTCAACCAACCGTTCAAAATAGAATTCTCAATAAAATTTCCCACATTTTGATGGGATCCGAAATATTTTTATCCCGAAATTCCTAGTCAGATTAAATACAATTTCAATATAAATTTGTATTACGTAAAAATCCAACGAAACATTGCGCGCGCAACAATTAGTGAAATTAAAATTTTCAAAATCCAAAAATAATATATTATAAAGTAATTACGTGTTTGGTGCATTTTTTTATAGTTACTGCCCAATTTTTATAATTACATCCCATTTATTATTTCTTAAAGCCCATATTCTTGTTAAGCCTAATGCATCCCTCCTAGGAAAGATTTGTAGCCCAACGGGGCGGAGAATAACAAGTTGACCTTGCCTGGGTTCCTCAAAAAAAAGTATAGCTAGGCTAGCCATTTTCAGCTTGAAAAAAAATTAATATTTGGCCTGGGCTAGACAGCCCACAGCCCGCCCAGTTAATACCCTGCTCTCCTCTGAACAACAATGAAAACATCGCTCAAGAAAAACTCTGCAGTGCTCACACCTCAAAAACACAAATACTGCTCGAGCTTCTTGGTCCCAGCTGTCGGCCGCTCCTTGTGCAATTCTCTTGTTTATTGACTACATAGGTTGACAATGGTGTGCGACCGTGATGTCAGGAAACCTGGAGGAAGCAAAAAAGAATTACAGTTCTGTATAATAAGGAGGCACTTGCATACGTGCGGCTATGGCCCTGGTTGGTCCCCACTGTCATCCTCTCCAAGTAAAGTCATCTCCTCATTCCTCATGTCCGTTGACCATGTTGACAACGCGAGACGGTGGCGCCACGGCGAGCGCAGCAACTTGATGGACGATGGAGAGGGCCTCGCGGGCCCTACGAATGGTCTGATACAGCGCTCGCTGCTCATTCGGGAAGCCAGGATCATAGGGCCACATGTCCGCGATGGCATTGTCATTCGCTTGTTCACCAGTGTTCGTTGAGGAAACGGAGGTTGCAGCACAGGTCCTCCTGCGCTGGTAGCTCTTCCGTCATTAGGGCCTCGAAGTGCAGCCGCACCTGCTCTATGGTGAACACGGCATGAACCGGCCTTAGACAGTGGCGCCGGCTCCTGGTCGGAAGCTACGTCCATCGTCTGATTGTCGTTGCTTAGCTCGGTGAGCTCGCTGGTGAGCCAGCATGTCCGGCTGCTGGACTGACCCGCTGCCAAGCACGAGTCTGACTGCCCTGGCCCACCCAGACTGCCTCCCTCGCCCGCACGCGCTTTCCGCCTTAAACGGTCAGCGCTGCCTGTCCCGCTTCCCGGTGCAGGCGATTGCTCGGCCTTCAAACGACACAAGTGTCATCCGTCCGTCCGTCTGCCGCCCACATTAATGATATGCGGTTGCCGAGGCAGCTACTCCGGCGCCACACGTCGTCCCTCCGCCGCCCACCATTGCTTAATATATAAACTGCAGCGCCGGCCATAGCCGCGGTCATCCGCCTCCGTTCCCTTTCTCCTGTCCACACCACTACTGCCCACCATGGCTTCCTCGCGCTCTAGCGCTCTTCGGGACGGGTGGACGTCAGACCACACGGAGATGGCAGCCATTATTGCCGACTGGCTGGGCGGCAGGCAGCCGGAGGACGATGACGTCCCATAGGAGAACATCGTAGTCGACGATCCGGCACCAACCCCCTCCTCCGCGCCATCCTTGCTGGTGCATTGCACCATGACCATCGGCGAGGCCCGTGCCCAATACATGGACACGGTGAGGTAGAAGCATGAGAAGCAGTTCCGGGAGGTGCAGGCCGATGCCGCCTACAACCACCATCTCCTCCAGGAGCACCTGCAGGCGGAGGAACAGATCGCCGCGGAGCGGGTGGAGCAGGAGGCGCTGCTCGACTCGTACCGCTTCGCCCGTGAGGGACGCCTCGAGCGCTAGCGGTACCGCATGCGGGTGGCGGAGGCTGCGGACGCCTGCAAAGAGGGCGATGAAGTGGGCGAGGCACTGTTTGGCGAGATCGAGGACGAGGCAGAGGACACTGCCGGCGTCGATAAGGCCCTGCTACGCCGAGGCCCCGCGGCACCAACAACGAGGCAGAGGACACCGCCGGCTCCGCCGAAGCCCCGCCCTGCCAACAACGAGGCAGAGGACATTGCCGGCTCAGCCGAGGCCCCACCCTGCCGGCAACGAGGGGGAGGATTGCCCCCGCTCCGCCGAGGCGCCGCCCCGCCGGCAACGAGACAGAGGACATCGCCGGCTCCGCTGAGGCCCTACCCCACCGGCACCAAGGTGGAGGCCCTACTCCGCCAACGCCCCGCCCCGCCAACAACAAGGCAGAGGACATCGCCAGCTTAGCTGAGGCCCCACCCTGCTGGCAACGAGGTGGAGGATTTCCCCCGCTCCGCCGAGGCGCCGCCCCGCCGGCAATGAGATAGAGGACATTGTCGGCTCCGTTGAGGCCCCGCCCCGCTGCCAACGAGGCCGCGCCACACAGAAAACGAGGAAGAGTTGAACAAGGTAGGTCACCGTCGCTCGGGTCCAAGTAAGGCCACCGCTACTACCCTTCGTTTTAAGCCAAGCTAGGCGGGTTGACCATTGACGGCCGGTTAGCTTCTTGGCAGCGACGTGGAGTCGGGGAGCTATGTTGGAGAAGGACGCTACTTCTACTTAACTGTTTGTGCAGTTGGCTAACTGACACGTGGGCCCAATAAGCATCTAGGCCACATGTCAGTTATGCAACTCCACCTGCAGTTAAGTCACTGAAGATCGGTCCGCTGGAGAAGAAGCTTCTGTTCGGCTCGGTCGGACACAGGTGGGTAGCTTCGATTAATTAATTATACCTCCAGCACACCCCTTTTTAGTTGAAGAATGTATGAAATGTAATGAAATCCGGCATGTTTATATGAAATCCGACCGTGTATGAATGAATTTAGTTTGATTAGTTCGAATTCTTGTATCACTGGCATTGGATGAACATGCAAAACAATACGTACTAGCATTATTCCCAGGGTGATCACCTCGTTTGCAGCAGTTTCACATGTACTCCCTCCGGTCCTTTTTAGTATGCATACAAGTTTTGTCTGCAGTCAAAGTATCTCTACTTTGACCAATCTTATAGAAAAAAGTATGAAGTTTCACAATGTGTGAAGTAAAAAGGAACAGAGGGAGTACAAAGAGTTTGAGCAGCTTTTTAGCGTTCCTCTACATTGCAATCAAACACATAGGCCTGGCAATTCATAGAGAACATTCAAAACAATCGATGATTATGCATCTCAGCGATTCACATTTCAGAGCCAATATTTACTTCACAACTAAAGAATAAAGAAAAATCGATCGACGCTGCTGACAGCAAAGGGCGTCCCATTCAAAAATATCGAACGCATGTCTTCTTGCTGACATCAATGAGAAAAATTTGACAAGGTTGTCCCATTCCAAAATATCAAATGCCTACAATTGTGGAATGGGCAGGGTTTGCCATCAGTTCGGACATTGACATGGCACCTCGTGCTAAATAAACCAGCTGTTCTTTTTGTGCAGTTCCACCAAAATCAACCAAATTTGCACGTAGCTTGTATGATTTCACCCTTATATGTTGCAACACCTTGAACTTATCAGCACCTCCTTTCTTGGGGTGGAAATGCATGATTCGATGTATTCATGAACATTTTGTGTAGTTCCCATTGAAATCAAGCTGAGCACCCTTGCTTGCACAAATACAAAAAAAGTGATTAGTATAAAGCAAACTGTACTATGAATTGACAGATTAAACAGGCACCTACATGGTCCATGTAGAGCACACTTTAAAAAAAATGGAACTCACTGGAAATAATCCTAGAACAACATTGTACTTGCGCATCACAGGAACAAAATGGAGATCTGTTAGTCCTTCTGAGCTGAAGTAGGTCTGGTCTTGTGGGAAGTAATGTAACCATCCTTCAACTGCTCCTTCTGATGAGAAGATAGACAGGGCTTCTTCATCCTGGCATAATAGGAACTAGTCACTTCACGTACTCCATATTCTTCTTTAGAGGAGGATAATCCCGTTGTGCAAAGATAAGAGGATAAAAAATGCTAGCATCCATGTTTGCTCAAAAAAAGGAAAGGAAATATTTAAAACAGCATGATGTCTACTACACAACCTTCTTCTTGTAGACGTTGTTGGGCCTGCAAGTGCACAGGTTTGTAGGACAGTAGCAAATTTCCCTCAAGTGGATGACCTAAGGTTTATCAATCCGTAGGAGGCGTAGGATGAAGATGGTCTCTCTCAAACAACCCTGCAACCAAATAACGAAAAGTCTCTTGTGTCCCCAACACACCCAATACAATGGTAAATTGTATAGGTGCACTAGTTCAGCGAAGAGATAGTGATACAAGTGCAATATGGATGATAGATGTAGGTTTTTGTAATCTGAAAATATAAAAACAGCAAGGTAACTAATGATAAAAGTGAGTGTAAACGGTATTGCAATGATAGGAAACAAGGCATAGGGTTCATACTTTCACTAGTGCAAGTTCTCTCAACAATAATAACATAGATAGATCATATAACAATCCCTCAACATGCAACAAAGAGTCACTCCAAAGCCACTGATAGTGGAGAACAAACGAAGAGATTATGGTACGGTACGAAACCACCTCAGAGTTATTCTTTCGGATCGATCTATTCAAGAGTTCGTACTAGAATAACACCTTAAGACACAAATCAACCAAAACCCTAATGTCACCTAGATACTCTATTGTCACCTCAAGTATCCGTGGGCATGATTATACGATATGCATCACACAATCTCAGATTCATCTATTCAACCAACACAAAGTACTTCAAAGAGTGCCCCACAGTCTCTACCGGAGAGTCAAGACGAAAACGTGTGCCAACCCCTATGCATAGGTTCATGGGCAGAACCCGCAAGTTGATCACCAAAACATACATCAAGTGGCACGTGAAATCCCATTGCCACCACAGATAAGCATGGCAAGACATACATCAAGTGTTCTCAAATACTTAAAGACTCAATTCGATAAGCTAACTTCAAAGGGAAAACTCAATCCATTACAAGAGAGTAGAGGGGAAGAAACATCATAAGATCCAACTATAATAGCAAAGCTCGCGATACATCAAGATCGTGCCATAGAGAGAACACGAGAGAGAGAGATCAAACACATAGCTACTGGTACATACCCTCAGCCCCGAGGGTGAACTACTCCCTCCTCGTCATGGAGAGCGCCGGGATGATGAAAATGGCCACCGGTGATGGGTCCCCCTCCGGCAGGGTGCCGGAACGGGCTCCTGAGAGGTTTTTGGTGGCTACAGAGGCTTGCGGCAGTGGAACTCCCGATCTATCTTGATATTCGATGGTTTTAGGGTATGTGGACTTATATAGGCGAAAGAAGTCAGTCGGGGGAGCCTTGAGGGGCCCACGAGAGGGTAGGGCGCGCCCGGGGGGTGGGCGTGCCCCCCTATCTCGTGGCTTCCTCGATGCTCCCCTGGTTTGCACTTCAAGTTTCCTGGGTCACGTTCGTTCCAAAAATCACGCTGCCGAAGGTTTCATTCCGTTTGGACTCCGTTTGATATTCCTTTTCTTTGAAATACTGAAACAGGCAATAAAACAGCAATATGGGCTGGGCCTCCGGTTCATAGGTTAGTCCCAAAAGTAATATAAAAGTGTATAATAAAGCCCGTAATAATTCAAAACAGATAATAAAATAGCATGAATGCTTAATAAATTATAGATACGTTGGAGACGTATCAGCATCCCCAAGCTTAATTCCTACTCGTCCTCGAGTAGGTAAGGGATAAATGAAAGAATTTATGAAGTGTGAATTCTAGCAGGTGCACAAGTTTGATCAATGATAATTTCAATCACCTTTTCTAGCATCATTCTTAGTCATCAAACAATTGCAATTTATCTAATTTTCAGGAAGGGTCTAAGTCAGAGCTTTGATTTAGCAAACTTCACATACTCAACTATCATATAGTCTTCTACAATTGCTAACACTCATGCAATACTAATGGTTATGGAGTTTCAATCGGACACTAAGAAATATAGGGGCTTATAGTGTTGCCTCCCAACGTATTCACCTTTGGGTGATGTCAACAATAATAGTTCACGCTAACTTACATCCAATTGGATATATATATATCAGGATCTTTCCAACACGAGGTGCTTGCCAAAGGATAAAATGAAAAGGGGAAAGGTGAAGATCACCTTGACTCTTGCATAAAAGTAAAAATAGGCCCTTCATAGAGGGAAGCAGAGGTTGTCATATGCTTTTAGGGTTGGATGCACAAAATCTTAATGCAAAAGAACGTCACTTTATATTGCCACTTGTGATATGAACCTTTATTATGCAGTCCGTCGCTTTTATTGCTTCCATAACAAGATCTTATAAAGCTATTTTCTTCACACCAAAAGATCATACATATTTAGAGAGAAATTTTTATTGCTTGCACCGATGACAACTTACTTGAAGGATCTTCCTCAGTCCATAGGTAGGTATGGTGGACACTCATGGCAAAACTGGGTTTAAGGATATTTGGAAGCACAAGTAGTATCTCTACTTGGTGCAAGGAAAGGCAAGCTCAACATGTTTGAATGATCCATGACAATATACTTTAACTGAGATGTGCGAAAACATAACCCATTACATTGTCTTCCTTGTCCAACATCAACTCTTTAGCATGTCATACTTAATGAGTGCTCACAATTATAAAAGATGTCTAAGATAGTATATTTATATGTGGAATCTCTCTTCCTTCAATATTCTTTGATGAATTGTTCAAATGACCAATACAATGCTTGCTAACCTTCAATAAATTTACAACCTCTAATTCTTAGATGTGAAGTCATTACTCCCCATGGGATAAGCAAATGAGACATATAAAATTTTCAGATTTATGACAATCAACTCATTCAACAATTTACTCATAGGATATAAGTGAAGCACACGAGTAAATGAAAAACTACTCCAAAAAGATATAAGTGAAGATCAATGAGTAGCTAAATAATTATGTAACTATGTGAAGACTCTCTCTCATTTAAGAATTTCAGATCTTGGTATTGTATTCAAACAGCAAGCAAAACAAAATAAAATGACATTGCAAGGATAGCACAACTCAAGTGAAGAAGCAAAAACGTAGGCTCAACCGATACTAACCGATAGTTGTTGAAGAAGAAAGGTGGGATGCCTACCGGGCCATCCCCAAGCTTAGATGCTTGACACTTCTTGAAATATTATCTTGGGGTGCCTTGGGCATCCCCAAGCTTGAACTTTTGGGTCTCCTTAATTCCTCTCATGTCATGGTTTCTCTTTTTATCAAAAAGCTTCATCCACACCAAACTCAACAAGAACTCGTGAGATAGGTTAGTATAAACCAATGCAAAAACTTATCATTTTCTACTGTAACAAATCACTCAAATTATTATTCAACATTGCATACTAAATGCCTCTGCATATTTAATACTCCTATCCTCAAATAGAATCATTAAACAAGCAAACATAAGCAAACAATGCAAACATAACAGCAATCAGCCAAAACAGTACAGTCTGTAAAGAATGCAAGAGTATCAATACTTCCCTAACTCCAAAAATTATGAGAAAAATACTACGTTGTAGAAGATTTATCATATCTCAATATGCAACAAGTTTCAACATTATACCATTCTCTGACTTTTCTAGGGAAGTTTTTCAAAAGCGGTAAACTTTCTGTTTTTAAACAGCAACATGTATACTAGCAAAATAAGCATGGTTAGGCAATCCTTGACATTTTTATGAAAATAAAGATGCAAAACATTATTCTAAATAACATCAAGCAAATACTAACAAAAGAAAATTATGCTCCAAGCAAAACACATATCATGTGGTGAATAAAAATATAGCTCCAAGTAAAGTTACCGATGAACGAAGACGAAGGAGAGGATGCCTTCCGGGGCATCCCCAAGCTTAGGCTCTTGGTTGTCCTTGAATATTACCTTGGGGTGACTTGGGCATCCCCAATATTAGGCTCTTACCACTCCTTATTCCATAGTCAATCGAATCTTTACCCAAAACTAGAAAACTTCACAACACAAAACTCAACAGAAAACTCGTAAGCTCCGTTAGTATGAGAAAATAAAACCACCACTTAGGTACTGTAATGAACTCATTCTCAAATCATAATGGTGTAATATCTACTGTATTCCAACTTCTCTATGGTTCATACCCTCTGATACTACTCATAGATTCATCAAAATAAGAAACAACACATAGAAAACAGAATCTGTCAAAAACAGAACAGTCTGTAGTAATCTGTATCAAACGTATACTTCTGAAACTCCAAAACTCCTACCAAATTAGGAAGTCCTAAGAAATTTGTGTAACAATCCAGAGAAAAACGAATCAGATCATAATAACGTTCCTATGAATTAACAAAACTAATTTACTGGGTGCAGAAGTTTCTGATTTTCAGCAGGATCAACACGACCATCGCCATAAGCTTTCCTAAAGGTCTTACTTGGCACTTTATTGAAAAAAAAGCTATAAAACATGATTACTACAGTATCATAATCATGTGGACACACAAAAACAGTAAAGATAAATATTGGGTTGTCTCTCAACAAGCGCTTTTCTTTAATGCCTTTTAGCTAGGCATGATGATTTTAATGATGCTCGTATAAACGATAAGAATTGAAACATAAAGAGAGCATCATGAAGAATATTACTAACACATTTAAGTCTAACCCACTTCCTATGCATAGGAATTTTGTGAGCAAACAGCTTATGGGAACAATAATCAACTAGCATAGGAAGGTAGAACAAGCATAGCTTTAAGATTTTCAACACATAGAGAGGAAACTTGATATTATTGCAATTCCTACAAGAATATGTTGCCCCCTCATAGTAATTTTCAGTAGCATCATGAATGAATTCAACAATATAACCATCACCTAAAGCATTCTTTTCATGATCTACAAGCATAGAAAATTTACTACTCTCCACATAAGCAAATTTCTTCTCATGAATAGTAGTGGGAGCAAACTCAACAAAATAATTATCATGTGAGGCATAATCCAATTGAAAACTAAAATTATGATGACATGTTTCATGGTTATCATTATTCCTAATAGCATACAAGTCATCACAATAATCATCATAGATAGCAACTTTGTTCTCATAATCAATTGGAACCTCTTCCGAAATAGTGGAATCATCACTAAATAAAGTTGACACTCTTCCAAATCCACTTTCATATTCATCACAATAATATTCAACATCCTCCAAAATAGTGGGATCACTACTTCCTAAAGTTGACACTCTTCCAAACCCACTTTCATCAATATAATCATCATAAATAGGAGGCATGCTTTCATCATAATAAATTTGCTCATCAAAACTTGGGGGACTAAAAATATCATCTTCATCAAACATAGCTTCCCCAAGCTTGTGGCTTTGCATATTATTAGCATCATGGATATTCAAGGAATTCATACTAACAACATTGCAATCATGCCCATTATACAAAGATCTAGTATCAAACATTCTAATGCATTCTTCTTCTAGCACTTGAGCAAAAATTTTCTTACCATCATTCTCACGAAAGATATTAAAAAGATGAAGCGTATGAGACAAACTCAATTCCATTTTTTTGTAGTTTTCTTTGATAAACTAAACTAGTGATAAAACAAGAAACAAAAAGATTTGATTGCAAGATCTAAAGATATACCTTCAAGCACTCACCTCCCCGGCAACGGCGCCAGAAAAGAGCTTAGTTGACGGGGTGTGAGTGCCACTTACATAGCCTCCCCGGCAACGGCGCCAGAAAAGAGCTTGATGTCTACTACACAACCTTCTTCTTGTAGACGTTGTTATGCCTGCAAGTGCACAGGTTTGTAGGACAGTAGCAAATTTCCCTCAAGTGGATGACCTAAGGTTTATCAATCCGTAGGAGGCGTAGGATGAAGCTGGTCTCTCCCAAACAATGCTGTAACCAAATAACAAAAAGTCACTTGTGTCCCCAACACACCCAATACAATGGTAAATTGTATAGGTGCACTAGTTCAGCGAAGAGATAGTGATACAAGTATAATACGGATGATAGATATAGATTTTTGTAATCTGAAAATATAAAAACATCAAGGTAACTAATGATAAAAGTGAGCGTAAACGGTATTGCAATGATAGGAAACAAGGCATAGGGTTCTTACTTTCACTAGTGCAAGTTCTCTCAACAATAATAACATAGATAGATCATATAAGAATCCCTCAACATGCAACAAAGAGTCACTCCAGAGCCACTAATAGCGGAGAACAAACGAAGAGATTATGGTAGGGTACGAAACCACCTCAAAGTTATTCTTTTGGATCGATCTATTCAAGAGTTCGTACTAGAATAACACCTTAAGACACAAATAAACCAAAACCCTAATGTCACCTAGATACTCCATTGGCACCTCAAGTATCCGTGGGCATGATTATACGATATGCATCACACAATCTCAGATTCATCTGTTCAACCAACACAAAGTACTTCAAAGAGTGCCCAAAAGTCTCTACCGGAGAGTCAAGACGAAAACGTGTGCCAACCCCTATGCATAGGTTCACGGGTGGAACCCGCAAGTTGATCACCAAAACATACATCAAGTGGCACGTGAAATCCCATTGTCACCACAGATAAGCACGGCAAGACATACATCAAGTGTTCTCAAATCCTTAAAGACTCCATCTGATAATCTAACTTCAAAAGGAAAGATCAATCCATTACAAGAGAGTAGAGGGGAAGAAACATCATAAGATCCAACTATAATAGCAAAGTTCGCGATACATCAAGATCGTGCCATAGAGAGAACACGAGAGAGAGAGATCAAACACATAGCTACTGGTACATACCCTCAGCACCGAGGGTGAACTACTCCCTCCTCGTCATGGAGAGCGCCGGGATGATGAAGATGGCCAGCGGTGATGGGTTCCCCCTCCGGCAGGGTGCCGGAACGGGCTCCCGAGAGGTTTTTGGTGGCTACAGAGGCTTGCGGCGGCAGAACTCCCGATCTATCTTGATATTCGATGGTTTTAGGGTATGTGGACTTATATAGGCGAAAGAAGTCGATCGGGGGAGCCTCGAGGGGCCCACGAGAGGGTAGGGCGCGCCTAGGGGGTAGGCGTGCCCCCTATCTTGTGGATTCCTCGATGCTCCCCTGGCTTGCACTCCAAGTTTCCTGGGTCACGTTCGTTCCAAAAATCACGCTGCCGAAGGTTTCATTCCGTTTGGACTCCATTTGATATTCCTTTTCTTTGAAATACTGAAACAGGAAATAAAATAGCAATATGGGCTGGGCCTCCGGTTAATAGGTTAGTCCCAAAAGTAATATAAAAGTGTATAATAAAGCCTGTAATCATTCAAATAGATAATAAAATAGCATGAATGCTTCATAAATTATAGATACGTTGGAGACGTATCACAGCACAGATGAAGCACTTCTCAAGGACAATACCACTTTCTCATGACAGTATCTAAACAGTAGCACAACATCAATAGAGATGACAAAGCTCAATCATATGGATGAAATCCGTGGGCGTGTACCAACCTTTGTCAAGTGGCTTATTTTGTAGAGCATACAGATCAAGCACTTCTCCAGAACCATCTGTTGCTATCTACTATGGTTGCCATGCTTACTATATACTCCTCGATTAGTTTAATGTTTCCAACATCTTCTTGTGCAGTCCCACTAAAATATATGGTATCTTCAAAGAATATCCTTGTTTGCACAAGTAGAGATAATTACATATTACATTAAGTGTGGCATCAAATCAGTGGCAAAAAAATTGCTCGTTCCAGCCATAGCAATAAATTAATATGCAAAACTATATCATTACTTGTGTCATCACAGTTCTAGTGCTTCATTATAGCACCGGGAGTTGATTTTTGTTTTTCTTCCGCTTGTTCCTCCCCTTCACAACTTGGTTCAATAACAGACAAGCTTCGCCTTCAATGTAAGATTTGGCATGTCAATTAGGGAACACAAGTATAGCACTAAACAACGACATTAATTTTCTGATGAAAATGGCAACATACAGGCCAACAGTTGTGAAATATCCTTATCTTACCTCAATGGGATATTATGGTGCACATACAGATTGGAAGTCTTGTCTCCATTTGTGCAGTTCACTAAAATCAAGCAACATTACCGTACAAGTAGCACAACATATGAAAGCACCACACAATCATGTGAAAGAAGGCTAGTACTGTCCTCTCATGACGCAGAATTCAAACAACTCACAAGAAGAAGATCTGAACCAAATTTGCCAACACGGATAGGAAGTAAGATCTCCTCTTGTGCAGTTCCACTAAGATCAAGCAATCAAGCAATGTTGTCGGTGTGACATTTTGGTTGAACTGCACAAAACACTGTTAAAACAAAAGTGTTTTGTGCAGTGCAACAAAAGGTCACAATAGCAACGAGGTGAAGTAGATAACCCTGTTTACATAGAGGTGCAAAGGAAACAACTAGTGGTCAATAACGGTGGATGACACAGAAGCCAACAAAAAGAATCATCTAACTTATCTAAATGGGAAAGAAAGCAAGACAGTAGCATTTCTCAAACAGTGGCATTGATTAATATTAACATAGAGATTATATTAACAATAAAAATCGTTAAACATGTAATTTGCTTCTAACTGTGGCATTGCATCAATTTTCCAGTGGCATTATTAGAGGGTGTTTGTTTACAGGGACATTTTGGTGTAGGGACTAAAATAACTCCGTGTCAGTCCCATCTAGACCAAACAGGAGGGACTTTTAGGGACTAAAAGTGGGCATTTAGGACTAAAGAAAGAAGACCCCGAGGGAGAATCTTTTTGGGACTTTTCCCAATAGTTGCCCCTGCCCCACATCGCACCTTGTCTCTATTAGTTCATTACTAGGGGGTAACATGTTCTTTTAGCATGTCATTTAATAACCTCTAGTCCATCTTTAGTCCCTGGAACCAAGCAGGTAGGGACTAGGGAGTTTTTAACCAAACAGGGCCTCAGATTAACAACAGCTAAAGAGTTGCATGGGACAGTGGATGCACCAGCACCATGTGCATCTACCGATGTATGAAGAGGTGATGCACAGTCTGTTGCAACAAAGAACAAACAACCAAGGAGCATATTTGTGTTGGTCCCAGTTTTGTTATCTTTAGACACCTTTCCCTATGTGAGCGCAGCAAATCTAGTCCTGCTCAAACTCTACAGCCTTGTCCCCCAAAACAAAAGATCAGTTCATTACAGATGTGTGTACTGCGTTTGTCATTGTTTTCCCTTTTCGACCAATGTAGGTGCTAGATAGCCAGTCTGTACTAGTACTTTCCCCTCTTCCTTTCCTCTTTGAACCACGTCCTACATTCATGCTATACAACTTTCCCACTACTTTCCCCCATTCCTTTCCTCTTTGAACTACGTCTTAGATTCATGCTATACAACTTTCCCCACTACTTTCCCCCTTCCTTTCCTTTTTGAACCACATCCTAGATTCATGCTATACAACTGTCCCCACTACTTTCCCCCATTCCTTTCCTCTTTGAACCACGTCCTAGATTCATGATATACAACTTTCCCCACTACTTTCATGTTTGATCCAACACCTAGATTCGAGTGCGGAAGAGGAAAAGGCCCAGATGCAGTTAGAGCAATGCATGTGGAATAAGAAAATTATACCTTTAGGTTCTTGGGGTGTGGTTCGGTGGGCGACTAGAGGCCTTTCGGTCCACACTATGTACGGCGGCGAAGAAGAAGGGGTCGGAGGCCCTCCCGCGCCGCTGCTGGGTGAAAGAGAACGGCTGCGCCGGTAGTGGATTCCCTCCCTTGCCGACGGCGACAGCATTAAGCCTCCTTCCCTTGCCGGCGGACGGATCCTGCCGGCTCTTTGACCAACAGTGAGGGGAGAGAGAGGCCAACGAAGTCTTGTTTTGATCAGGAGTGGGTGAGAGAGTGTGAAGAGAGCAACTACAAGCACTGAGGCTCCAGCGTGTATATATATACTGGAGAGAGAGTGTGAAGAGTGCAAACCCTAGAAAACAAGCGCCGAGGCTGCAGGGTAAACGTGATGAGGTGATTATACGGTCACTACAAGATCGTATAGCTCCGTATCCATCCATTTTGACCAGTCAAAGAATCCTCCTGGCACCGCCCCAGATCACTTTCTCTCTTTGTCATGCGGGGCCTACCTGTCATTGGGTGGAAGAAAGAAGTCGAACAAAAACAAAATTATGCTCAAGTGTAGTTATCAAACCCGAGACCTCAAGTTTGATGAGCGAACAGGCTAACCAGCTACACCACCCTCCTGTTATGTTCAACGAGAGGAAAATAACCTTTTATACATTCCTGCATTTGTGTGAGAAGCATGTCGTGTTTTATTGCGTGGGAGTCATTTGGATTTAAATCATAATCGTGTCATGTGGCTTTGATGGTAAGACTATCCACAGTGGAAGTAACATAGGTGGTAACATCACACATCGACCTACTCTATTCTATGAACCTGTGTGTGTGTGTGTGTGTGTGTGTGTGCATGTGTGTTTAACAGCACGTGTGTGTGTGTGTGTGTTTAACAACATGTGTGTGTTAGAGAGAGCGACACATCGGCCTACTCCTACAGAGAGATGGTGTGTAGTGTACGATTTAGCCGCGAGAGTCGATGCATCCTCTCGTTTCCGGGCGTCCGGTTGGGATAGGCGAACAGCTGACACGCCCGCTCCTGACCATCCTGGCCCATCCAAAGCCCCTCCATCACCCGCGCGCGCTTCCTACCTGGAACGGTCAGCACCGCTCCAAAGAATCGATGCCACATTCATGCCCGAGCAGAGTGGACGCGACCTCTCACTGGCATCTGCGTTGAAGGGAGAAGCGGATTCAAGAGTGATGGTTGCTTCGTCCGTCCAACTTACTGCTGGGTCTATGTGATTTGGCGGCTCATTGATCATTATTACTGATGTGGTAGGACTACTGGATGTCCCACGCTTTCAGCGAAAGGAGGTACTACTAGATTAAAATTTTCTCCATTCTTAAACAGGAGGAGTGCGAGAGCAGTGAAAACACATAGGCTCAGTGATTACATGGCCAACCTCACACTATCACCATATTTTCTGGACACCGTGCGACACCTAACTCTTTACATAGTACTAGTATAGTACGTACTGTAATTTATCAACGAGATAAATTTGTACAATGCTATGAAGCTTCTAGCTTATGTTTCATGTATCTTGCATCCAAGGTTGCCCGTTGCAACATTTCATCAAATACAAAGGAGACTACCATGCATGCTATTGCATCTCAATGATTGACAGATCATAGCTAATATGTACTCCCTCCGTTCCAAAATAAGTGTCTCAACTTTATGCAAACTTTAGTACAAAGTTGTACTACTACTAAAGTTGACACTTATTTTGGAACAGAGACAACTAAAGAAAAAAATGATCCATGCAGTCCCTAGCCCTTGAACTGTAAACCCTAACCAAGCTTTGATTTTCTGGCAACGTTGGAGCTTCCCCTTTGACCATCGGATCATTTTGTGCAATTTCACCAAAATCGAGATGAGCATCCCTGTGGCAAAGAAATTGAAGAAGTGTGATTAGAATAAGATTACTAGGACTAGTTGATGAGACATAAACTCATCACAAATACAGTATGTTGAAGCCAGTAGAGGTATGTGCGGGGCAAAGAAGTAGAGAAATATCCACATGGAGTATTGTGGGCAGCTGGAGCAGTGGTGCAAGCCAGCTGTAAAGGGAGTTGTACTTGAGGGATGTCGGGACGTAGCTCAACCTAGAGGAGGGAGGCGGGAGGCGGCAACTGCCCACGTCGCGGCAGTGAGCAAGGGATGAAGGCAACCTCACCGGCTTTGTGAGAGAGAATGGCGGGGACCCCTGATCGAGACGTGCCGACAGTGGGTTTTCACCGTCAGCGATGGCGACCGGATCTACACTAAGCATCCACCCCTTCCCTCGGAGGACGTGATCCGCCGGGATGTTAGAGATGTGGCCGCAGTCGTTTTGTGCGAGAGAGTGTGAAGAGAGCAACCCCAACAAGCAACCATGTAGGCTCGTCCTGACTATGTATATAGTGGAGCGGTTTCCTTTTCTCTCCATATGAACCTATTTATATTGAGTACGTGCCACTGAAGAAAAAAAAACTTTATTTATAAATGACGCGGCACCTACTACTCGTTCTCCTATAAAGCTTGCGCTTGGCATCTCAAAAATATTAACCTTGCGATTGGCTCTTCGCCTCTTCGGGAAGTCGAGAAATAATGGTACTGTAGTATATATCGTTCTGGCTATATGAGACTGAATGAATTTCTGCACGTCCACCACATGGGCGAGGGTCGAGGGGCGAGGGAGAGTGTGTACTATTACGTCTGTTTCAATATGGAATACATATGGAGCAAAATGAGTGAATCAACACTCTAAAATATGTCTATATACGTCTATATGCAAAATGTATTTTTTAATAGTGGCCTTGTATAAGTAAAATGGAGGGAGTACTAAATGACATATATTCCAAACAATATGATAATCTCTCTAACCAAGGTAGGGACGAGGAGTAAACGGAGGGAGTAGTAAAATTTTCTCCTCGTCTTGCGAGCCACCGCGCGCGTGGGCGAGGGAGCATAGTAAGCAAGCTTCATCTCATCCTGCGAGCCACCGCGCCCGTGGGCGGGGGAGACGGCGTACTAAGCAAGCTTCTCCTCGTTCTGCAAGTTGATGGGACACATCAAAAATACTCTAGCGTATAGAGCCTTGCCTCTAAGGTAGGCCCCACATGGTTTGCCTCTTTTTTAACATAATGTGCCAAGTCGCAATTTGTTTGTTCACCCGTGGTAGATGATCCTCCCTCCATCAAGTGGACAACCAGTACAAGTGTCAAATTACCACGTGGGCTGCCTTTTCATATAGAAATGAGCTCCACCGTGTACCCGCGAGGGTGTGGTTCGGAAAGAGACGGAAGTACGTGCGCCGTGCGTGCACCTCTTATCTTTGTGCACGCCCCCCACCTACGTGGGTGTGTGTGAGAGAGAACAAAACCTAGACAGATGGCGTGTGTGTTCGTGAGTGTTTTTTGTTTGGGGGTGTGTGATTTCGTGAATGTATTTATGGGAATATGTGTCGATGACATCTCAAAAAAATTGCATGCAATGTGTGTGAAATGGAGGCCTATCCATATCATATATAGAGGGTCGGGCGATCCACAAGAAGAGAGGGAGGGGTCATAGATATCGATAGAGTCAAAGAGAGGATCAAGTGGGTGGGTGCGAGATCGATGAAGAGACTCATCGAAATTGTGTGTGTGCAAGTCAAAGATATAGGGCGACTGACCTACCGGAACGTCAGAGGGCACAGGTCAAGTTTGTGTGTGGCATGGAGACATGACTAGAGCGCTTGATGTATTGGTGTGCGTGGGGGGGGAGGGGGAGGCAGAGGCCTAACTAGAGAGGTAGAATGACTCGTATATGTGTTGAGAAGGAGAGACCCAGCTATGTCTTGAGGGAGATCGGTCGACATCCATACATAACTGAAGGACGGGAAATAGGATGGGATAGAGAGAGAGAGAGAGAGAGGAGAGGGAGAGGGAGGGAGAGGGGTAGAGTGCTGGATGGGTGATGGAGTTGCTTCTCGAAGATGGTGGGAGAGGCCTACTAGACAAACTGAGGGTAGAACTGTAATATTATCAATAAGAGTGAGGATGTGTTTCTGTGTGTGCCTGTGTGTGATAGATCTGTCGGGGCGCATGCATGGATGATGAAGGGGAACCATGTGTTTGGTAAGCAAACCTAACTAGATGGGTAGATCAATTGGTGTTTGTCGGAGGAAGGGAGAGACATAACTAATGAGGTAGATCAATCGACGCATGGGGGAAAACGAGTTATAAGGACCTAGCTAGCTATATGTACAGTGGGAGATCGGTCGGTCTACATCCATTTGTTAGAGGCAAATAAGGCCTAGCGAGACGGATAGACAGAGAGAATGGAGCTAGGAGGTGGTGCGAGAGGCCGAGCTACTAGCTAGATAGGGGGAGGAGTGTGCGGTTGTGAGATCGATGAAAAGAGGGGCGAGAGTTTACACGTGTGTAGGACCGTATGAGAGACACGAGGCATGGACACAGAAAGGAGGAGATGGAAGGTGCGTGTGTATGTTGTAGGCAGACATCGCTGGAGAGGTTTATCGATCAGTGTGTGTCGAAAAGGAGTTGTGGAGACTGTGGGAGAACAACCTAAAGAAAAAAAATGAATGTGCGCGATGGATAGAATGCTGAGTGAGGGGGAGGGCGAGGAGGGCGTGTGCATGCACGAGAGAAAGTTAGTGCTAGCTACAAAGGTTAGAGGATTGTGTGGGTGACTAATAAAGATCATAATTTGATATGAAAGTGGATTCATATATTTGAATAGGAGATCATAGTGTTATAAACATATGCATGCATGAATATAGCGGTGATACGCGTGCTGTGGTTTTGCACATGTTATACCATAATGTGATAATGCATGGCATTTGCAACTCACACATAAATGTTGAACAATCTAAACCATACTATACATCGAACAATCTCACATTTTATTTGAATTTGTGATAATGTGTGGCGTTTGCAACTTACAACTAAATATCGAACAATCTAAACAATACTATATATCGAACAATCTCACATTTTATTTGAATTTGTGGTAATGTATGGTGTTTTCAACTCACATCTAAATACTTGTAGGCGTAGGGTGCGGGGCACCATACATTATGTGATAAACACATTATACATATGAGACATGGTTTAGATTATGAAGATCTAGCTAGAGCTTGAAATGTACTGTGATTTGAAATCAACATAAAGTGGATTCAAAAAATTGAGTTTGAGTTCATATAGTACACATAGTTCATATCTAACTCGAGAATAATCATGTGGTGTGATGTGAAGATAATACACAAATGATGGTTTAACTTGACAATAATGATGATTGTAGATCTTATTAAAATAGAGAAACGAATTCACATGGTTTGACTTCACAACAATCATTATTGTAGATCTTATTCAAATAAAGAAATGAATTCAAATTTAGTTCATATTGAAGTGGTAGTATATACGTTTGGAATGCACTAAAATGTGCATTTGAGTAGTAGGTTGCATGCATTATACACGTAGCGAAATATTTTAACTGAACATAACATGAATTCAAAGTTTTGAATGACATTTGTAGTGCGAATTGATTTGGTACAGTACATGGGACTAGACTCTCTTGTGTGCTGCGAATTGATTTCTTTTTGTTTTTTCATCGACGGAAGTGTGAATTGATTTGGTACAGTACACGTCAGGCTTGTTCGGAAATTTCAACCCGCACCTTGTTACCCCAAAATATTTAAGATATATCTTTGTCTCGTTGTGCTCCAACAACTCCCTCCATCTCAACCCGCGCCCTGCTATTCCAAAATTACAACGCGCGCGAAAACTCCCACCTTATGTGAAATCCCGACACGCGAAATGCCCGTGATATCCCTGAACCAAAAGAACTGCCTCAAATCGGTGGGGGTACTTTCGTAACTTACCCCACATTCCAGACAAACGCGTCCGATCCAAATCAGCCCCTTACGAAGCAACGCATAAACTAGGGTTTAAGCTTCTGTCACTCTAGCAACCCATCATCTACTTATTACTTCCCAATGCCTTCCTCTAGGCCCAAATAATGGTGAAGTGTTATGTAGTCGATGTTCACATAACACCACTAGAGGTTAGACAACATACATCTTATCAAAATATCGAACGAATACCAAATTCACATGACTACTAATAGCAAGACTTCTCCCTTGTCCTCAGGAACAAACGTAATTACTCACAAAGCATATTCATGTTCATAATCAGAGGGGTAATGATATGCATAAAGGATCTGAACATATGATCTTCCACCAAATAAACCAACTAGCATCAACTACAAGGAGTAATCAACACTACTAGCACCAATCCCGGACTTGGAGACAAGAATTGGATACAAGAGATGAAGTAGGGTTTGGAGATGAGATGGTGCTGATGAAGATGTTGATGGAGATTGCCCTCTCCCGATGAGAGGAGCGTTGGTGATGACGAAGGTGATGATTTCCCCCTCCCGGAGGGAAGTGTCCCCGGCAGAACAGCTCTGCCGGAGCCCTAGATTGGTTCCGCCAAGGTTCCGCCTCGTGGCGGCGGAGTCTCGTCCCGAAAGGTTGCCCTCTATTTTTTTCTCATGGAAAGACTTCATATAGGAGAATATGGACGTTGGAGAGCCACCAGGGGGCCCACGAGGTAGGGGGCGTGCCCAGGGGGGCGCACCCCCCACCCTCGAGAGCAGGGTGTGGGCCCCCTGGCCTTCATCTTTGGCGACGATTTTTCTTTATTTATTTTAGGTATTCCGTGGAGTTTCAGGACTTTTGGAGTTGTGCAGAATAGTCCTTCAATATTTGCTCCTTTTCCAGCCCAGAATTCCAGCTGCAGGCATTCTCCCTCTTCATGTAAACCTTGTAAAATAAGAGAGAATAGCCATAATTATTGTGACATAACGTGAAATAACAGCCCATAATGCAATAAATATTGACATAAAAGCATGATGCAAAATGGACGTATCAACACTCACGCAATACTTGTGGTTATAGAGCTTCAGCCGGACACTGAGAAAGATAGGGGCTTATTGTGTTGCCTCCCAACGTATTCACCTTTAGGTGATGTCAACAATAATGCATGCTAACTTACATCCAATTGGATATATGCATCATGATCTTTCAAACACAAGGAGCTTGCCAAAGGATAAAATGAAAAAGGGAAAGGTGAGGATCACCTTGACTCAAGCATAAAGTGAAAACATAAAGTAAAAGATAGGCCCTTCGCAGAGGGAAGCAGAGGTTGTCATGCGCGTTTAGGGTTGATGCACAAAATCTTAATGCAAAAGAATGTCACTTTATATTGCCCCTTGTATGTGGACCTTTATTATGCAGTCCGTCGCTTTTATTACTTCCACAACAAGTTCGTACAAAGCTTATTTTCTCTGCACTAATAAGTCATACATATTTAGAGAGCAATTTTTATTGCTTGCACCGATGACAACTTACTTGAAGGATCTTACTCAATTCATAGGTAGGTATGGTGGACTCTCAAGGAAAAACTGGGTTTAAGGATATTTGGAAGCACAAGTAGTATCTCTACTTGGTGCAAGGAATTTGGCTAGCATGAGGGGGAAAGGCAAGCTCAACATGTTTGGAAGGTCAATGACAATATACTTTAATTGAGATGTCGGAAAATATAAACCATTACGTTGTCTTCCTTGTCCAACGTCAACTCTTTTAGCATGTCATACTTAATGAGTGCTTCACAATCATAAAAGATGTCCAAGATAATATATTTATATGTGAACCCCTCTTTCCTTATCACTTCCTATTAATTGCAACGATGACCAAGGCTACGTTCATCAACTCTCAACAATTTTTATGCCTCATACTTTCTATGTGTGAAGTTATCACTATCCATAAGATCATATGAACTCTTTTATTCTTTCTACTTCCTCAAGATCATAGCAACAAAGCAAAGCCCTTGACTCAACACTAATTTTTATTATAGATAGCACATGACTCGATTACAAAAAGAGATCACAATGCAAAACTCGAAACTACTTGATATCTAAATTTTGAACTAATAGATCAAGATACTACTAAAAGGATCGAACTAAATAAAGCGGTAAAGATAGGAGTGTGATGGTGATACGATACCGGGGCACCTCCCCCAAGCTTGGCAGTTTCCAAGGGGAGTGCCCATACCCATGTGGTTATGTCCTCGGAGGTAGTGAAGTAGGAGTTGTTGATGATGTAGGCTTGTCGTCCGTCTTCCAGGGCATAGGTTCTCCATCATAAAAGGATGATCGAGTCTCCGGGATCCTTAAATCTGCAGCCAAACTCATTCGCTTGAATCTATATTCATACTCACAGTTCTGGTTTTGCAGGTCATAAATCTGCGCTTGGAGGTGCTCGATTTTCTCTTGAAGCTTGAAGATGGTCTCCCCAATGACTTTAGCATCTAGCTTGCGGTTGTTGGTGAACTCCGTGATCATCACCTGGTTGGCGTTGAGTCCATGCTCCACCATCCCCTGACACTTGAAAACTTCCTATTCCACGGCTTCCAGCTTGGTCTCCACACTCCCGGTACGCCTTGGTCCCTCCACATCGCGGATGTGCAGCACCCCCTCACGCATCTCAATGGTTTGAGGATGATGCAGCACCTCCGCGAGATAGGGGTTGATAACCCTCTCAAAAAACTTGTCCTTGGGAGCGCTTGGAGACGCCATGATGCTCTAGATCTGAAACAGAAACAACTCGAAACGAAAACAGAGGATATTTGCATGATACGGTAGTCAAAACCTTCGGGAGTATATATAATGAATTTTTACCGACCAAAATACGTAACATACAAGAAAACGGAGTCCGGGAGGCACACAAGGTGCCCACGGGACAGGGGGGCGCTCCCTCCACTCTCGTGGAAGCCTCGTGTCCCTTTCAGACTACTTCTTTCTTCCTAAACTTCTTAAATAGTCCAAAACTGATAAAAATTGCCATTAGAGTTGTTTTGGAGTCGGTTTACTTACCGTACCACATACCTATACCTTTTCGGAGTCTAGAACGTTTTGGAAAGTGTCCCTTATGTAATCCTCAGGAGTTACGGTTTCAATAATATTAGTTTCAACATTGATAGGATTACCTGAAATATAATGTTTAATTCTTTGACCGTTTACCACCTTCGGATTTGTGCCTTCAAAGTTGTTGATTTTTATAGCACTAGAACGATAGACCTCCTCGATAACGTAGGGACCTTCCCATTTTGAGAGAAGTTTTCCTGCAAAAAATCTTAAACGAGAGTTGAATAATAACACATAATCTCCTACGTTAAACTCACGATTTTGTATCCTCTTATCATGCCAGCGTTTGACTTTTTCCTTGAATAGCTTGGCATTCTCGTATTCTTGGGTTCTCCATTCATCAAGTGAGCTAATATCAAATAACCTCTTCTCACCGGCAAGTTTGAAGTCATGATTGAGCTCTTTAATAGCCCAATATGCTTTATGTTCAAGTTCAATAGGTAAATGACACGCTTTTCCATAAACCATCTTATAAGGAGACAAACCCATAGGATTTTGGTATGCAGTTCTGTAGGCCCATAATGCATCATCAAGTTTTTTGGACCAATTCTTTCTAGATCTATTCATAGTCTTTTGCAAAATTAATTTGAGCTCTCTATTGCTCAACTCTACTTGACCACTAGACTACGGATGATAAGGAGATGCTATTCTATGATTGACATCATACTTAGCGAGCATCTTACGGAAAGCACCATGAATAAATTGTGAACCACCATCAGTCATAAGATATCTAGAGACTCCAAACCTCGGAAAAATAACTTCCTTAAGCATTTTAATAGAAGTGTTATGATCAGCACTACTAGTTCGAATAGCTTATACCCACTTAGTAACATAATCAACAGCAACTAAAATATGTGTATAACCATTGGAGGCAGGAAAAGGTCCCATATAATCAAAGCCCCAAACATCAAACAGTTCAACAACAAGAGAATAATTCATAGGCATTTCTTGATGTCTACTAATGTTACATATTTTTGGCATTCATCACAAGATAAGACAAACTTACGAGCATGTTTGAAGAGAGTAGGCCAATAAAAACCAGATTGTAGTACCTTGTGTGCAGTTCTATCTCCCGCGTGGTGTCCTCCATAGGATTCAGAGTGACACTTGTGTAGAATCTGTTCCTGTTCATGCTCAGGCACACAACGTCTAATAACACCATCTACTCCTTCTTTATAAAGTTGTGGATCATCCCAGAAGTAATGTCTTAAATCATAAAAGAACTTTTTCTTTTGTTGGTATGTGAAGTTAGGCGGTATATATTTAGCAACAATGTAATTAGCATAATCAGCATACCAAGGAGCAGTATGAGAAGCATTGGCAACCGCTAATTGTTCATCAGGAAAACTATCATTAATAGGCAGTGGGTCATCAAGAACATTCTCTAACCTAGACAAGTTATCTGCAACGGGGTTCTCAGCTCCCTTTCTATCAATAATATGCAAGCCAAATTCTTGGAGCAAGAGAACCCATCTAATGAGTCTAGGCTTAGCATCTTTCTTTTCCATAAGATATTTAATAGCAGCATGATCAGTGTGAATAGTAACTTTGGAATCAACAATATAAGGTCTAAACTTATCACATGCAAACACAACTGCCAAGAACGCTTTTTCAGTAGTAACATAATTTCTCTGGGAAGTATCAAGAGTCTTACTAGCATACTGGATAACATTCAATTTCTTATCGACTCTTTGCCCTAAAATAGCACCTACGGCATAATCACTAGCATCGCACATAATTTCAAAAGGTAAATTCCAATCAGGTGGCTGAACAATAGGTGCAGTGATCAAAGCTTTCTTAAGTGTTTCAAATGCTTCTACACAATCATCATCAAAGACAAAAGGAATATCTTTTTGCAATAAATTAGTCAGAGACCTAGAGATTTTAGAAAAGTCCTTAATGAACCTCCTATAAAAACCGACATGACCAAGGAAACTTCTTATACCTTTTATGTCCTTGGGACATGGCATTTTTTCAATAGCATCAACTTTGGCTTTATCGACTTCAATACCTCTCTCGGAGATCTTGTGCCCCAAGACAATGCCTTCATTAACCATAAAGTGACACTTTTCCCAATTCAGGACGAGACTAGTGTCTTAGCATCTCTGGAAAACTCGATCAAGGTTGCTCAAACAATCATCAAAAGAGGATCCATAGACGGAGACGTCATCCATGAATACCTCACGAATCTTTTCACAAAAATCAGAAAATATAGCCATCATGCATCTTTGAAAGGTAGCAGGTGCATTACATAAACCAAAAGGCATACGTCTCTAAGCAAAAGTACCAAAAGGGCAAGTAAAAGTAGTTTTAGATTGATCCTTCGCTGACACAGGTATCTGAGAGAAACCAGAATAACCATCTAGAAAGCAAAAATGTGTGTGTTTGGATAGCCTTTCTAGCATTTGATCAATAAAAGGTAAAGGGTAATGATCTTTCTTAGTAGCTTTATTTAACTTACGGAAATCAATTACCATCCTATAACCTGTAATAATTCTTTGCGGGATCAATTCATATTTATCATTAGGAACAACGGTAATACCTCCCTTTTTAGGGACACAATGGACAGGGCTTACCCATTCACTATCAGCAACGGGATAAATAATACCTGCCTCAAGGAGCTTTAGTATCTCCTTTCTTACCACTTCCTTCATCTTGGGATTTAATCGTCTTTGAGGATCTCTAACTGGCTTGGCATATTTCTCCACTGAAATTTTATGTTGACATAATGTGGGACTAATGCCCTTAAGATCATCCAGAGTATATCCAATAGCAGCTCGGTGCTTCTTCAGAGTTTTCAATAATCTTTCTTCTTCTTTCTCTGAAATGTTAGCACTAATAATAACAGGATATATTTCTTTTTCATCAAGATAAGCATACTTAAGATTATCAGGTAATGGTTTGAGTTCAAACACGGGATCACCCTTGGGTGGAGGGGGATCCCCAAGAATTTCAATGGGAAGGTTATGTTTCAGCATAGGTTCCTATTTAAGGAACACTTCATCTATTTCCTCCCTTTCCTTCATAAACATATCGTTTTCATGGTCTAGCAAATATTGTTCTAACGGGTCAGTTGGAGGACAACAATGGAAGCAAGACCAATAATTTCATCCTTACTAGGTGGTTCCCTTTCACGAGGTTGTCTACTAAACTTAGCAAAATTAAACTCATGAGACATACCATCTATGCCAACAGTGACAATGTTCTTTTCACAATTAATCTTAGCACTAGCAGTATTCAAGAAGGGTCTACCAAAAATAATGGGACAAAAATCATCTTGTGGGGAACCAAGAACAAGAAAATCAGCAGGGTATTTAACCTTCCCACACAAAACTTCAACATCTCTAACAATCCCAATAGGTTTAATAGTATCCCTACTAGCAAGCTTAATAGTAACATCAATGTCTTCTAATTCAACGGGTGCAATGCCGTGCATGATTTCTTTATAAAGATCATAAGGTATCGCACTAGAACTAGCACCCATATCACATAAACCATGATAACAATGATCTCCTATTTTAACCGAAATAACAGGCATGCCTACAACAGGTCTACGTGTCTTAGTATCAAGTCTAGCAATATTAGCAGTCTCACCCAAGAAAGAAATAACATGCCCATCTAAGTCCTCATCCAAGAGATCTTTAACCATAGCAATACTAGGTTCAACATTAATTTGCTTAGGAGGTGTATAAGTCCTAGTATTACTCTTACGGACAACAGTC
The DNA here is from genome assembly GCA_963921465.1 of Triticum timopheevii. Taxonomy (NCBI): domain Eukaryota; kingdom Viridiplantae; phylum Streptophyta; class Magnoliopsida; order Poales; family Poaceae; genus Triticum; species Triticum timopheevii. The sequence goes on along the minus strand of OY997264.1, from coordinate 624,169,997 downwards.
GAAGCTTTAGTATGATCTTTTATCCTAACGGGAAAAGGAGGTTTTTCAACATAAGCAGTAGGAACAATAGGATCACTATAGGTAATAATCTTTTCTTCGACTGTAATAGGTGCAACTACTTTTACTTCAACAGGAGGATTATATTTAAACCACTTCTCTTTAGGGAGATCAACGTGAGTAGCAAAAGATTCACAGAAAGTAGCTACTATCTCAGAGTCAAGTCCATACTTAGAGCTAAATCCACGGAAAGCATCGGTATGCATAAAAGATTTAACACAATCGAACTTAGGTGTCATACCTGACTCCTTACCATCGTCGGAACCCCAATCTTCAGAGTTTTGTTTATTTCTTTCCAATAAGTCCCATTTGAAATCAATAGTCTTCAGCATATAAGAACTAGCACAGGAAGTATCGAGCAGGTTGCGATTATCAAGAGAAAGCCGAGCATAAAAATTCTGAATAATCATTTCCCGAGAGAGCTCATGATTGGGGCATGAATATAACATTGACTTAAGCCTCCCCCAAGCTTGAGCGATGCTTTCTCCTTCGCGAGGCCAGAAATTATATATGTAATTACGATCACGATGAACAAGATGCATAGGATAGAACTTCTGGTGAAATTCCAACTTCAATCGCTTATAATTCCAAGATCTCGTATCATCACATAGCCTATACCATGTCAATGCCTCTCCCTTAAAAGATAAAGGGAAGACCTTCCTTTTGACAACATCATCGGGAATACCTGCAAGCTTAAATAATCCACAAACTTCATCCACAAAGATAAGGTGTAAATCGGGATGCAATGTTCCATCTCCTGCAAATGGATTAGCTAGCAGTTTTTCTATCATACCCGAAGGAATATCAAAGTGAATATTTTCATAAAGTTCAGTAGGTTGAGGAGCAACTCTTTGCTCTTCTGGTTGGGGTGAAGATACCCCAAACAAGCCCCTCAAAGGATTATTTTCCATAGTGACAAGTAACAGAAAATCTCCGCACACTATATAAATGTTTCCTTACCAAGTTCCACTCACCAAAAGCGCTACTATCCCCGGCAACGGCGCCAGAAAAGAGTCTTGATGACCCACAAGTGTAGGGGATCTATCGTAGTGCTTTCAATAAGTAAGAGTGTCGAACCCAACGAGGAGAAGAAGGAAATGATAAGCGGTGTTCAGTAAGGTTTTATCTACAAGCACTGAAATTATAGGTAATAGATAGTTTTGTGATAAGATAAATAGTAACGAGCAACAACTAAATAAAGTGCAGCAAGGTGGCCCAATCCTTTATGTAGCAAAGGATAATCCTGGACAATTTCTAATAATGAGGAAGGAGCTCCCGAGGACACATTGGGAATTATCGTCAAGCTAGTTTTCATCACGTTCATAAGATTCGCGTTCGGTACTTTGATATGTGGGTGGAACGGTACTTGGGTACTGCCCTAACTTGGACAAGCATCCCACTTATGATTAACCCCTATTGCAAGCATCCGCAACTACAAAAAGGAGTATTAAGGTAAACCTAACCACAGCATTAAACATATGGATCCATATCAACCCCTAACGAAGCAACGCATAAACTAGGGTTTAAGCTTCTGTCACTCTAGCAACCCATCATCTACTTATTACTTCCCCATGCCTTCCTCTAGGCCCAAATAATGGTGAAGTGTCATGTAGCACTACTAGGGAAAAGGCTATACACAGAATCTTAGCAGCAGCGCAGTTCAAAAAATAGCGCTAGTGCTATGTAGCAGTAGCGAGCTATTAAAAACCGCGCTACAGAAACAAACTTAGCAGTAGCGCCTGTTTAAAAAAAAGTGCTACTACTAATATTCCCATTGGCAGAATGCTAGGCTACGCATAGCAGTAGCGAGCTTAACCGAAACGCGCTACTGCTAGAGCACAGTTAGCAGCGCGTTTCCAGGGAAGGGCGCTACTACTAACGAAAATAAAATAAGATGATAAACAAATAGAAATTTAAATGAAAATGAAAGAAATAGAAAAAGGAGAAAGGGAAAAATAAAATGTAAAGCAAAATAAACGAAAAAGTGAAAAATCGGAGGAAGGCATAGCAGCAGCGTTTGTTTGTAAGAGGCGCTATAGCTAACGTAGCTGCAGCGCGTGCCCTAGACCCCCGCTATAGAAACAGAATAGGAAATTAGCTATAGCAGCAGCGCGTTTTGAGGAAAGCGCTATAGCTAACTTAGCTATAGCGCGTTTTGCAAAACGCGCTACCGCTAAGTTTGACTTAGCCAAAAAACCGTTTCCCCCCCCCCCCCCCCCCGGCCACCACTTCCCCCAAATCCCTCAAACCCACCCCGCGCGCGCGCCGCCGTCTCCCCGATTCGTCGCCCCACACTTCGCCGCCGCCGATGACGCGCACCAGAGCCGTGCGCCATCGACGACACCGGAGCCGCCCCCAACGCCACGGAGCCGCGCGGCCTCGTCAACGCCACCGGAGCCGCCGTCGACGCCACCTTCCTCGCCATCACCGGAGACGCCCCTGCCTCCCTCGTCGTCACTGGAGACGCCCCTGCCTCCCTCGCCACCACACTGCCTCCGTCGCCACCACCGGAGCCATCATCTGTAAGCCCCCACCCCTCCTCTCTCTCTCATGCATAGGTTAGCCGGTTTTTAATTAGGTTAATTATCTAGGTTAGGGCAAAAACTTAGTTAGGGCATTGACAGAGAAGTAGTTAGGTTAACTAGTTTAATTAGGTTAATTATCTAGGTTAGCGCAAAAACTTAGTTAGGGCTTTGACAGAGAACTAGTCAGGTTAACTAGTTTAATTAGGTTAATTATCCATGTTAATTAGTGCAAAAATTTATTTTAGGCTTTGACAGAGAACTAGCTGCGTTAACTAGTTTAATTAGGGTTAATTATCTAGGTAAACTAGATTAACTAACTAGGTTAATTAGGTTCGTTGGATTAAGAAGCTAGGTTAAGTAGATTCGCAAAGGTTTTTGATTTTTCAAAAGACCACTATTTTTCAAGGAAAAGAATTTAGGCAAACTTTATTTTTCATTGAAGTGGTCATGTTATATCTTTTCATTGAAGTTGTTCGATTGTGCCCAAGTGGTGGCTTTGTTGTTTCCAGGGAATGATGCAGCTGAGTGGCCTATGTTTTGCCGGAATGTTGATTCATTTCTGTTCCAGCAAATTTCAGGTTCTCGATTTGTCCACTTTTTAGCAAAGGTCATGCCGAAATTTCCCGTGAATTTCGGCATGACTTGTGCTACAAACTAGGACATATCGAGTGCCCGGGATTTGCCGCACCAAGAAGAAGTCAACATTCCTGCAAAACAATAGTCCTTTTTTATGTCATTATTCATTTTATTAGGTCTAGAATTAATTGACCAGATTTAATCATAGGAAACATGGCTAGCAACGATGAAGGACAGGGTTCTGGTGATTGCGACGACGTCTACCGGGCGGCAGACGAATTTTTTAGCTTTACCGACGATCAACAGATGTTGTTGCTGGGCCCGGCATCGGGGACTGAGACCGACACGCAGACCGGTGCTGAGACCGATACGCAGACCGGTGTTGAGACTGACACCGGCACTGAGATTCAGACCGGCATCGAGACCGGCGCTGAGACCGGTGCTGCCTCGGGGAGCGGATCCGGTGTAGCACCGAAAGCGAAGAGGCAACGGGTTCCTAACAAACTCAGGACTACTAGACTGGTGGTCACGGAGGTGGACAACGGCAATTTTGAGCCAAAGGTGCCCGAGGAAGCGCGCGCGTGCTACGGCAATCAAATAGGCTGCATCATACGGACAACCGCCACCATCAACGATGAGAATCTAAAGAAGATAGAAAATATGAGGAGCTCCCTCCTAAAGAAGTTTCACCAGATATTCTTGTTCCCGGACCGGAATGAGAAGGATGTAATTAAATCGTCCTCCTCGACTAGCAAAAATCACTCTAGTTAGGTCATTTGGGTACGATGAACTTTGTTATTTATGCTTATGATATTTTGTTTCTATTTTTGCCAAGTCTGTCTCTTTGTGTTGCTCAACTATATATGTTGCATATCATCGACTCATGTGACGATGCAGGTGCATAGATCATAAATGGCGAAGAAGTGCTACGCCGGGAGTATATATACGACAAGTGGCCGGAGTGTCAGGCCCAGGTGTACCGGTTTTCGGTTTCCGAGCGACACGCAGTACTTAGTTTAGGTTCACGCTAATGCGAGAGAGGGATACGAACTCATGTACTCAAAGTGATAGCTATTCTCATATATATCATTGTTTAGATGGATGACGATGTATTTGCAAGTAATCGAGACTTGTATCGCTATTTTCGAGATTGATGACGAGAGACCACTTTGTGTTGGATGATGATTATGATGATGACATGATTTGATGAGACTAATTGTATGTATATGCTATGATTACATTTGTATGTGGATGATATGCTAAAGATTATTGTATAAAGCCTATTCAAATGCAAAACAAATAAAAACAAATCTGCAGGGAAAAAAACTAATAAAACTAGTAGTAGCGAGGGGGGGATTTAGCAGTAGCGCCGACTTACCAGTAGCGCTTACACCAGAACGGCGCTGCAGATAATACCAGTAGCGTCCTTTTCTAAACAGCACTGCAGCTATTCATGTGTAGCAGTAGCGTGTGTCAACACGCGCTACTGCTATACGTTAGCTGTAGCGCCTTATTAGTAGCGCCGGCACCCGCGCTACTGAGAGGGCCCAAACCCGCGCTGTTGCTAGGCTTTTCCCTAGTAGTGTAGTCGACGTTCACATAACACCACTAGAGGAAAAGACAACATATATCTCATCAAAATATCGAACGAATACCAAATTCACATGACTACTAATAGCAAGACTTCACCCATGTCCTCAGGAATAAACGTAACTACTCACAAAGCATATTCATGTTCATAATCAGAGGAGTAATAATATGCATAAAGGATCTGAACATATGATCTTCCACCAAGTAAACCAATGAGCATCAACTACAAGGATTAATCAACACTACTAGCAACCCACATGTACCAATTTGTGGTTTTGATACAAGATTGGATACAAGAGATGAACTAGGGTTTTGAGAGGAGATGGTGCTGGTGAAGATGTTGATGGAGATTGACCCCCTCCCGATGAGAGGATCGTTGGTGATGACGTTGGTGATGATTTCCCCCCTCCCGGAGGGAAGTGTCCCCGGCGGAACAGCTCTGCCAGAGTCCTAGATTGATTCCGCCAAGGTTCCGCCTCGTGGCGGCGGAGTTTCGTCCCGTAAGCTTGCCCACGATTTTTTCCAGGGTAAAAGTGATGATATAGTAGAAGATGGACGCGGGAGGCCCACCAGGGGGCCCAGGAGATAGGAGGCGCGCCCCCTGTCTCCTGGACAGGGTGTGGGCCCCCTGACCTATTTCTTTCGCTCATAAATTCGTATTAAATCCAAAAAGTTGTTTTGTGGAGTCTCAGGACTTTTGGAGCTGTGTAGAGTAGGTTTCCAACGTTTGCTCCTTTTACAGTCAGAATTCCAGCTGCCGGCATTCCCCCTCTTCATGGTAAACCTTGTAAAAATATCCATAAGTATTGCGATATAATGTGTAATAACAGCCCATAATGCAATAAATATTGATATAAAAGCATGATGCAAAATGGACGTATCACGGTCCGACATCAAGGGGGAAAAAAGACAGAGAGGTTCAAACTATCGATGGAGGCGATCGGAAAGAAACTAGCGCTCAAAGAGAATATGACCTTGATCAAAGAGAACAATGCCATGCCCGAGGAGAAGAAGGCGTTGCTCGAAGACAAGAAGGTACAGATAGCAGCCGATGCGGAGGACACCAAGATGTTGATCTCGAATTTGGACGCTTTGGATGCCGACACAACAATAATCGTGCAAGCTGTCCGCTACAAGATGCTGGAGCGGCAGAAAGATGATTGGAGGCAGCGGACAAGGATGAGATGGAGGCGACAGAGGAGGAAGCAGAGGCTGGTTACACGGGCACCGACGGCACCTTGAGCATGGAAGCTCGAACTGCCGGTCCAGCAGGGCAGAAAATCTAATTTTCTGCACGGACTACCAGACTGATATTCTTTTGTGGTCGGACATGTAAAAACTACATAATATTTGCCTCTTTTTGGGTGTGATCGGGCATGTGATCCGATGCTACTGTGATCGACGCTTGTATGACCCGGCGCACGTATGGATAAGACTTAATTGAATTTTAAATTGCCCTTTACTGACGAGCATATACAAGACAACGTTGGATGGTCGGCTCCGGCATTAGTGTGGTCCCCTGTTCGCTGACGGAGGTAGGAGCAAATGCCCTAACCATTCAATCCAAGAGTTGTCACGTCTCGCGAACCAACCTGTGGTTGGATGGTTAGAGGAACTGTGGTATCCCGAGTAAATTGCACAAAACCACCACTTTGAAGGCTAGGTTTGCAAAAAACACTACAATACATTTTTTTTGCAAAAAACACCGTGTCTACCGTAATATTTTTGCAAATAACACTGATCGGCGGATTTGCCTCCGTTGAGTGTGTTTATGACAGATGGGGCCCGTTAGTCAGGCTGACGTGGCACAAATTTCTCACACTGTTAAATTGAATCGTTTTGCTGGACATGGGACCCGCTTGTCAGTGTAACACTCTCTATTGAGCACTTCATCGAGCAGTTTGCGTGCAGCACACATGCCATTCTCGTTGCACCCACCGCACTGGACCGTCTCCTTCCGCTCGCCGTTGAGGCGCATCTTGTGGCTGCCGTTGCAGTCCCTGCACATGATGAACCCCACGACGGCGCAACCCGCGAGTCTGCGACTGCCCCTGGAGGAGGGCCTTGAGCATCCCCTCCTCCTCCATCCTCGTCACCTCGGCCGCGCCGCTGATGTGCTTGCCCCGAATAGCTGCAGCTCCTCACGGTAGTGGATTCGTCCCGCTTGATGGCCGTCAGGCAGCTAGGGCACGTCGGGCGTCGCCATTGCCGTGCGTGCACGCCATTGACGGAGCCGAGTAGGGGCTTCCCTGCTCAGTGATGCGCTGGCCTATGCCTCGACCGGGAGCGGGGCGGGCTGTGGCGTCTGGTGCGGGGCGCGCGAGCAGCAGCAAGGGCGGATGTGCGCTGGCAGCAACAGCAGGGGCGCAGGTGCATGCGAGCAGCAGCAGGTTCAGCTCCTGGTGGTGTTGCATGTGCAGGCGCTGGAGCTTGCAGTCGCGGTCGGCGAGCCCATCTGCTAACCCCACTCCCATGAGGCCATGAGCACCCTTGCGCAGCCTACCCTCTCCAGCACCGACACGGGCGGAGAGCGTCCGCCGAGCACCGAAGGCGACCGCGACCACGCCGGAGCAGCAGCCGGACGGGGACGGATCTCGCCGGATCCGGTGTCGGGTAGGGCAGGTGAGCTGGGTATGGCCGGATCCAGCGTGTGGCACGACGGCGGCGGCGGCGGCGGGAGCGCCGGGGAAGCGGTAGCGCTGGGATTGAATGATTTTCTTTATGCAACGGAGAGGAAGATAAGACAGGCATGAACCTTTTTTTTTTTAATTTTTCTTCCAATGACAGGTGGACCCCATACAGCCACACATGCTGACAACGTTAGCCAACCTCGCCGTTACATTGGGATGTTAAATGGTGCCACGTCATCCTGACTAGCGGGCCATCTGTCATAAAGACACTCAACGGAGGCAAATCCGCCGATCAGTGTTATTTAAAAAAAGAATTGTAGTGTTTTCTGCAAACCTAGCCTTCAAAGTGATGGCTTTGTGCAATTTACTCGTGGTATCCCAGCCCACCAGGGTTCAAATCCTAGTGCTCGCATTTATTCCTGGATTTATTTCAGAATTTCCGGCGATGCACATTTAGTGGGAGGAGACGTTTCCGTCGACGACGAGGCGCCTACGGTGACTTCATAAATCTCAAGATGATATGCCGGCTCAGTCTTTCAGAGGCGCTCATAGGGATAGGATGTGCGTGTGTGCGTTCATAGGGGTGAGTGTATGCGTGTGTATATGAGCGCTTGGGTTTGTACTGATGTTAAAAAAAAAGAGTTGTCACGTCTCACGGAGTTTGATACAAGGCACACCAATACAAGGGCACTTGGATTTGGATATTTGCTTCAAGGATACACGTGGTGGTCGCTGTGCAAGGCAAGCGACTGTTGCGAGTTGCACCACGCCCGGGATCACGGATGGTCCTTCAAGAAACCAAGGAGGAGCTCGTTAACCTGCGCCGGGAACTGCTCCTGCACGAAATGGCTGCCCTCCGGGACGAAGGCGACCTTGAGGTCAGGCGCGAAGCCGGCCATCATGCCGCCCCTCACGGCGGCCTCGAACCCCGGCAGCTTCATCACGTAGTCGTCCTCCCCCATCACCATCAGCACCGGCACCTCGAACCTGGCGTCCAGCTGCGTCGCCATCTTGTCCAGGGACCCGTACGGCATCCTGATCGGGAACCCGAAGCCGGAGTTCTCGTAGAGCGCGGCGTACACGTCGAGGTCCGCCTCGGTGAACCACTCCGGCAGGGGCGCGGAGCCGTCGGCGAGGTCCATGGTCTCCTGGCCTTGCTCGGCGACGGGCACCTCGCTGCCGGAGAAGAGCACGTAGATGGTGCGCACCACGCGCCGGATGTCGTACCGCCCGAAGTCCGCCTCGGCCCGCCCCCGCTGGCGCCACCGCAGCGGGTAGAAGCCCTCCGGCATGGTGCCGGCGAAGTCGAAGGGGACTGGGCTGAAGGGGATGCCCAGGCACGCCACGGCGCGGGTGCGGCCCGGGTGCCGCAGCGCGAAGTCGTACGCCGGCATGGCGCCGAAGTCCTTGCCCACCAGGAACGCCTGCACACACACGCACGCACGCACCGAGGAAAGAAACAAGACGACGACGGTCACTCATGGTCATGGACGCTTGGGTTGGGGCCACGCATGGTTTTCTTTGGTGCCGCGTGCTGCGGTGCTGCCTACCTTGGGGATGGAGAGGGCGTCGAGGATGGCGAGCACGTCGGCGACGAGGTCCTCCCAGGAGGGCTCCTCGTGCTCCGGCGGCTGGTCCGACAGGCCGTACCCGCGGCTGTCCGGCGCGATGGCGCGGTACCCAGCGGCGGCCACGGCCTGCATCTGGTGGCGCCACGAGTACCATATCTCCGGGAAGCCGTGCAGGAACACCACCGTCCCAAGCTCATCTGCAAATGCAGAGCAACAGAAAGCATGCACACAGATCCATTAGCTGCTCACTTGCTCTGCTTACTCCATTGAATTTGGTGGGCTCGCCGGCCTGACCGCCATGGCCATGCCAACAGAAGAGAGAAGTCCCTCACCTTTTCCTACTTGAGCAACGTGCAGGCTGAGGCCGCGGACGGAGAGCTGTGTGTGCTCTATCTCCTGCGCCATTGCTGCTCCTTCAGACCTCCAAGGCGGTGTGATCGATGCTTCTCTGTTATATGCACGTAGAAAGAAAGAATATTCTCTTTCCTGAATATACATAGATGGAGCATACCGTTTTTGGCTTCCTGCAGCTCTTTGGCTTCTTTTTTTCTCGAGGCCGGCCAGGATGAACATAGTAATGTAGCATAGCACGCATCAATGGAATCGACAGTCTAGCGTAGCCACAGATACCCGAATGATTATTTACGCTTTGTTTATAGCTATATCAGGCATCTTATGTCCATCCCCATTTTTTAAATGCCCCACCTCATACACCATCCTTCAATTTCTTATACTTTGAGGGTTAAACTTTTGTCGTCTACGCCATCCCCAAATAAACTTACCCCCACATGAAAGCTTCTCTTCTCTTCTTCCATATTCTTCCTTCTTCTACACGGTCGACGATGACTTTCCGCTTAGGGCGTGTTTGGTTGCCCGCATCGAGCCCAACCAAGCCTGTGCGGGAAGGAAGAGGCCTGTTTGGTTGCCTGGTTTTCCTGCTGGGCCTGCATCGCACGCTTCTCAAAGCAGCCCAGAGCCTGGCTCGCGACTGCCGATCCCAAGGTTTCCAGCGAGCCAGGCTAAGTGCGGCGCGAGGTCGCACGGGCGGGAGCGAGGCGCGGGCGAGGGGGTATGGCGGGAGATGGAAATCTAGCGCGCCATCCCGGCGCCAAATTAGCCTCACCCCCCTTTCACTCGCTCACCCATAGCCACTGCCCCCCTTTCTTCGCTACTGCCTCACCACCGGCGACGACAGCGATTTCAGATCTGCGCTATAGGCGGCGGCGGCGGTGTTTGCGGCGGATCTAGTGCTCCCCTTGCTGTTGGCCATCGTCTGGTCGACCTAGTCTGTGCCATGGCTCCCCCTACGCCGTCCTCGTCTCCGATGCCGGTAAGCAGCACCCCCTCCCCCCTTTGTTAGCTCACTGGTTAGGCCTCTAAGCTAGGTGTAGGATCGATTTCCCACTGAACGAACCGTCGATGTCGACTAGGTTATGGACGCCTAGGCTGATAATCCAGGCAGCAGCACTGATTAGTGTGATTCAGGCATGGGTCATGTTCATGCACCAGAGAGTTATTCGTCGTGCTGGGAGGCCGTTGATCCGCTATGGTCCATTGTTTCCCGGGAACAGGAGAGGATCCAAAATCTGAACTACATCTACAACTACAATGACGTCGAGGCTCTGTGGATGCTTAGAATGAAAAGAGCACCATTTGCCAGGATTGTCGAGACCTTCAGGAGCAGGGGCCTGTTACAAGATAGCATCAAAACCAGTGTCGAAGAGCAAGTGGCCATGTTCCTCCATGTTGTTGGCCATAACCATAGGTTCAGGGTCATTCACAACACGTTCAGGAGATCAATGGATACCATCTCTAGGTACTTCAAGCAGGTGCTTTTTGCTGTTGGGGAGCTTAGTGGAGAGATGATCAGGAGACCATCTGGCCAGACTCCACCCAAGATTCGCGGAAGCCCAAGATGGTATCCATACTTCAAGGTGAGCATTGACAATATACACTTTTCATGGCTTGATATGCTTGTATTGTTCAAGTTCAGCACTAACACGGGCTAGTGATGCCATTTTCAGAACTGCATTGGGGCAATAGATGTGACTCATGTCACTGCCAGAGTTCCTAGGTCACAGTCTGCAGCATACAGGGGGAGGAAGCACTACACAAGCCAGAATGTGCTTGCTGTTGTTGACTTTGATCTGAAGTTCACATATGTGCTGGCTGGCTGGGAGGGGTCAGCACATGATGCAAACATTCTCACTGACAACATGAGTTGAAATGATGGGATCAACATCCCCGACGGCAAGTTCTACCTTGGAGATGCTAGCTATGCATGTCGGCCGGGTATTCTTCCACCCTTTAGGAAAACAAGGTACCATCTCAACGAGTTCTCTGGTAGGAACTTTCCTAGGACTGCATAGGAGTTGTTTAATCTCAGACACTCCAGCCTTAGAGTAACTGTTGAGAGGGCATTTGGAGCTCTGAAGAATAGGTTTATAATCCTGGATCAGAAGCCATTCCACCCATACTCCACTCGGGTTAAGATAGTTCTTGCTTGTTGCATTCTACATAACTGGATCCTCCAGTGGGGCTTTGATGAACATGTGCCTGAGGAGGAAGAGGTCGAGCCTGACGATGTTGTTAGCTCTGGCCATGGTGTGGAGGCATTAGACAATGACGCTTGAAGAACAAAAGGTTGGAGTGGGCAGAGGCAATGTGGCTTAACAGAGGTTAGTGCAGGATTTGAAGAAGAGGAAGAAGAAGAAGCAGGAGCAGAAGCACAGAAGAAGAGGAAGAAGAAGAAGAAGCAGCAGCAGCAGAAGCAGAAGAGGAAGATGAAGAGGAAGATGAAGCAGCAACACCGATGAACTATCCCCTATTTAGCCAATGGCTCTTAATAATTTGAACTGTCATTTGATTGTAGTTAGGATGAACTGTCATTTGTTTAACTAGCTGGCACTATGTTCAGATTGTGTGTGGTAAGGTCACCACTAGTTAGAAATGGTGACAACACCTTATGCAGGTTGCAACCAAACACCATGTCATATGTGCACCTAATGCAATGCGGGCAACCAAACGTTGGGTTAAAATGGTTGTCTAATGCAACTAGGGCATGCAGGCAACCAAACTATGTGCATCTGGGTTTTTTTGGCCTGCATCCCCTCAAACCGGCTCAATAGAGCCAGGCTCACCGGGCCAGGCTGAATCGGCAATCTAACCAAACACGCCCTTAGAGATGGATGCCTTCTGGCAGGAGGTAGAAGGGTGGGCTTTTTCGATAAAGGATGGATTTTATTGACTCAATATAAAGTACCAAGAGGATACAAACACAATGAGCACACACCCTCAATTAACTAGAGTCCTCCACTTAAGGGTTTTTCCCTCTACGTGCCATGTTTCTTTTAGACCGAAGATGTTAGTTTATTAACCTTAAATGAAGACTTAGAACGGATCAAAAATGGAATTAACAAACATGAATAGCAAAGAATATTAATGACTTAAAAGTAATTTAGAACACTCTAATTTCGTCATCTCTAGCTCCACCAATCACATCCCGATGTTCTTCTTTGCACTCGGAAAACAGATCGCATAAGACCATACACGCACAAGATTAACCAACTTCGAAGGTTTTGAATAGCCACATCAACCGTCCACCGTCAGTGGTGAGAATCTTAAACCATTGAATGCACCGTACCTAAAGACACATCCTCACAAGGCAGGTTATCAAACCAACTTCATCGCCAAATTGTTGAAAGAAAAGAGCATGATCACACTATGATGAAATGATTTTTTTTCTAAATACCACTAGCTCACCGATGTTGGTCGCAAAAGCTAGACACGCCAGGATGCGGATGGAGTTTGCAAACGATTATTAGTTATTCCACACTATGTTGCCCCCACCTTGGCTACCCCACCACCAAGGATGCACAAAAGTAACATAGAAAGTTTTAGGGTCCGGATCCCGGTCTCAGTGGCAAGAAGTCTGTCGGGGAGGAGAACCAACGTAGTGGGCGATAGAGATCGTTGGTGACTAGGGTTTGTAACACGTGGCATGCTTTAGATACAAGTGAGTTGGAGTATGACTGTATGAGAGTACCAAATTGCCTCATTTGTAATTCTAAATGCATCTCTCCTATTTAAAAAAGAACGTAAGGCTCTGTCGTCCCTCCTATTTTGTTCAATCTTACCTACATTTGCTCTCTCACCTCCTTCTCTCCCTGTTTTGTTTTTTCCTCTCCCATATCTGATTTTCCATCAGGTTTTCTTGACAGATGCCTCAACTGCCCCACCTCTTATTTACTTACCAAATAAACTTTTGTCTTCTGTGATAATCATATTTCTTTTGCATAATCAAATTAATATGGGCAGATAAATCATGGGTTAACCGATTTATGCCCGTTGCAATGCATGGACAATTTTGTTTTTAGTATAAATTTACATAAGTTAATCAAACTGATACGGAAGAAGACCTTGGACAACTGGATATCTTGTGACCAAGAAAATTTGAGCCACAAATTTAAGAGCACGCACATTTATTTGGACTTGTAGACACATAAATTTAAAGGTTGTCAACAAACCAGATAAATACACGATAATGCATCATAGTATTGGAATTCAACATACAAGTTCATTGATCATTAATGTTTGTAATTTGAACTAATTTTTTATATCCAAATATAAGCCACTCTCCACTTTTTTTTTGCAAAAATGAACTATATTATAAAGGTTCATAAGATGTACAAAGCATCCCAAACATAACAATAATTACATCAAGGACTTTGCACCACCTAGAGTAAGCCACCAACGCACCGTTTCGTTGTTCCCCTATAGGAGTCGGCTTAATCTTGTCGATAACAGTCGGGAAGTCTTAGTGCACGTGTACCTAAGGACTTGCACCTCATAGCCGCAGTCATCACATTGAACCATTGAATCAATCCAAAGCGCCCGACGCAAAATCTGGTCGTAGCACACGAACGACGAGAAATCCTAATCCCGGCGACCCAAGGAGACGACCGAAAACTAGGTCGTAGCTCCGTTGATTCCGTACCGATGGACGAACTCGAGGTGAATCAGAGCCCAAAAGACTACGCTCAAAGATGAAACGCCGACATCCACCCAAATAGTGCCCCTACGAGAAAAAACCTAACCTAACTACTAGCCAGAGCCGGAGCACCGGGATCCTCTCCCACCACCAGTCAGCTGACCTAAACTCTTAGCCGGAGCCGAGGTATCCTTTTCCCGCCATTGGCCGCTCCATGGGTTCCTTGACGAAGCTTGGAGAGGATGATTGCCTTAGCAACCGCAACCGCGAAAGGGAAAAAGAAACCTCCTAACAGGGATGTAACGATTTCTTAGGGCATGTACAATGGTTGATAAAACAGTCTTATCTTAAGTCTTGCATGCAATTTGGAGATAACAAAAGAAAATGCCTACAATGGGCCGTTCTCTTAGCCTTATCTTAAATAACTAGCTATTCATAAAAACGTGGTGAGACATATTGTGTGCTAAGAGATCATCTCTTGTCTTCTCTTAAATAAGAGAAGACGAGCCTTTTCTTGTGAGTTCTCTCTCCTCCATCTGATCATTTATCCTACGTGACAGTCCTAAGATAGCACCATTATATATGCCCTTACTTCTATGAAGGGTGGCATCAGTGGCACATTCCTAGATCACGTATATGGGTGTGACATCTGAGCCATGTCGCTTGGACAGCGTGCAAAGACCAAGGGAGATGGTTCTTATATGTTCTTTTATTTTCTTTTGGACAGAGATGTTTTGTTTAATTATCTAGAAAATACTCCCCCTTTCAAAATAAGTGTCGCAATTTTAGTACAACTTCGTACTAAAACTTTAGCACAACTTTATACTACGCAAGTTAGTACAAAGTTGAGACAATTATTTTGAAACGGAGGGAGTACTACACTAACAAGACATATATCTAGACATTACCGTAATCATCTAGTCACCATCATCTGCAGAATTACGCAGAAACCATACAGCAGGGACGATAAATCCAGGAGCTATCAACAATGTGATTTGGCCTTATTCAAGGAGCTACCAACACAATGTGTTCTGAACAAGATTGCACGGAACACGATACCGGAAGGAGATAAAAAGAGTTGACTGACATATTCAAATCTTGAGGCTTTCGCCACTCAGGTACAATTATGTTAGCGAAACATCTGTTCGATCAACTCCACAGAAGCAAAGCAACGGTGACAACAAAGTTCCCTCTAATCGCTCCTACAAGCCCACACATTGTGATCGTGTGGGGCATTTTTAACTCTAAGGAAAGTTTCCAGAACACAGTGAAGAACAGGCACATCTCATCGCATGGTGACTAAAGCAGCCGCGTCGAAGGGCTTCACTTCTTCCTCTTCTTCGGGGGCTGGAGCGAGTCCTCGTCGTCGTCCTCCTCATCATCGTCGTTGTCCTGGTCGTCATCCTCCTCTTCTACTCCATCTTCATCGTCTTCAGCAGCGACATCGTCGTCATCGTCGTCGTCGTCCTCGTTGTCATCGTTGTCGTCGTCATCATCATCGTCGTCACCTCCTCCACCCTCCTGCTCCTCTTGTTCTTCCTCATCATCCTCGCCATTCTCCTCACCCTCGCCTATTTGTTTCTTCTTGGCGTCACTAGCCTTGGGGTTGTCATATTCCTCTCCTTCCGAGATTTCCTCTTCGCCCTCCGCGAAGTCACCATCCTCGTCCCCGTCATCATCTTCGCCATCTTCATCACCAGCATCAGTAGGGGCAGATTCATCGCCCCTCTTTCCACCCATCTTGAAGTCTGGCATACCACAAATAATGCCCTGTACAACGATCAGGCAAACATAGTTAAGTCACAATACCAGCATCCAGACCAAAGCTTGAAACAAAACTGAAAAACCCACAAGCACAACACAAGAACAAAGGATTAGTAAAGTGACCAAAAGCTAGTAAATAACAAGGGGCATGGCAGCAGATCACTCATTTTTCTTAATGGTAAACTTAGCATCTCATATTAGCGAGCAAGAAGAGCGCAGCTCAATAAACAACCACCCCGTTTGATATCCTAGAACCGGCTGCTGTGTACTGTTTGTCAGCACTTAGCAGTTTAGCGGGAAAGGAGCAGACCAGCTGAAAAACTCTTAAGGCTTGTGAAGCCTGATCTCACCCCCCATATAAAGAGGCTGAACAACCTCAGTTTTACTGTATCATTTATACATAATAACTCAGCCAGTTTACCTTCAACCTATCTATCTTCTGAATCTATTTCAGAGTGCCACAAAGATCAAATATTACAGCCTCCACAACCAAAATCATGTGTCCACGCAGTTCCATACCTTGTATGCTACTCTGGACCATGTTGCGTGGCTAGCAGCACAGAAATGACAAAGTCATGTGGTGCTCACTTGTAGCGAAGCCCCTTGGCTTTGTGGACAAACATGGACAGTGAGAGTAGAAAGCGACCCTATCACAAATATCTCTAGTCAGAGGACCCCCACCGCAAATAATTACAGAAAAGTCCCCTGTGTCACTCTCAATGGCGAGCAGAGACAGACAGGTGGGGCCGCGGGTGCGACAGCTCTCACGTCTAAAGACAGCCTGTCTCACGCTTAAGAAAGTGATTAACCATAGCATAATACGCACGTATACCGTCACTTGACTTGACCTAAGCACCTGCTAGACCTGCTGCTTACAGGTTAAGCTACGAAGTTTTTTCTTCAGAGAGAGAGAGTGAGCATCTCTGAAGGCATATTCGCGTGGCCCGTGGGGAGCGAATATTCGGGCCCGAGTGGCAAGGAGCTGTAATAAAGAAGCAAGCGAGGAGCGGGCCGACGCAGGGGCCCACCCCCACGGAACTGAAGCCCACAACCGAAAACCGCAGCCTAGAGCGCACCACACGGTTCCGCATCCGGAAAAGTCCAAACCATATCTCACTCTCACAACGGTACAAAAGCAGCAGCATGAATGAAACGGCCGTGATATTTTTTTTATTTCATCTTTTTTTGTTATAAAAAAAATACGCGCATGCTACTCGAGGGTGAAAAAAAGAACATCAAAGTAACCCACACGAAAATAGTACTAGTAGTATAACGACAAAGAAAAAGGGAAAAGAGAGGCGTGATTTTTGTAGCAGGGATTTCGTTTGGGTTTTACCTCGGTGCCTGTGCCGGCGTTGTCGGTGAGCAGTTCGGCGAGGACGCCGTCGTCGCCGCCGGCCGGGTGCATGGCGGTGTCCATCCGATCCGGGCGCGGCTGCAGGGGCTGAACACAACACGTGGGCAGGAAGAGAAATCAGCACGTCAGTCGGTCAGAGATAAGGTTTTACTTTTACCGTTAGTTAGCCAGAGGCAGTAGCACACAAGCAGCAGCAGGGAACCTTAAAAGTTAAAACCTCCGCCCGCAACATTTTACTTTCCCAACAAGGTTCGGGCCGGCAGAAAAAAACGATTCTTCCCAGAGATTTTGTTGCACCTAATTCTAGCAAAAACCCACCCTATCCTCCGCTACTGGCAGGCCAGAGAACAGAGGCGGAAACACATCTCTTCTGAACAGACGCTACTACTGCCCCTAGCTAGCTCGCAGAACTGCCAGGCAAAGATAAGAGAGGAAACGAGTATGCAGAAAACGAGGAAGCAGGGCAGGAGTATTTCTCTCAGCGAGTGAGAAAATCTGTGCTGAAGCCTGGAGGTTTCAGGCTCTGCAGGTGCATGCAAATAAACTCATAGCGCAATTTGCCATGGCCAAACAGCACAGAGCCTAGAACAGGTGCCGAAAAATTTCTGTTTCAGCAGCTAGGGTTAATTAACAGGAAGAACAAGAGACGTATGATTATCCGTGATACTGGCAGGAGTAAAAAGCAGTTGAGATGCGTTAATAAAGGCGAGAGGTTACCTTGTTGTTCTGAGGGGAGGAAGCAACAACCAACAGGCCACAGATCTGGAGGTGTGGAGGATATATCAGCGCTCTCAACGGGCACAACAGAACTGGCTAGGCCGACTCCATGGGAGGAAGGGTAGAGAGCAGAGAAAGAGGATGCTGGAGAAAGAGAGAGAGGGGATAGAGGAGCGGGCAGCAGCAGGGCAGGTGGGCAGTGATGTGTGCGCGGAGGGCAGACGCGTAAATTCTCTGCTAACCCGAGGGCCGAAGCGAGATTTTGTGCTGCTGGTTTGTAGAAGGACCCGGTGCATGGCAGGAAATCCGTTTGAGAGAGAGAGACGGAAGGAAAGGGATAATCGTCGTCGGATCAAACGGCCAGCGTGAAGCCAGGCCAGGCCAGATCTCAACCGACAGGGCCGGTCGTCGTCGCCCGTTGGAAGCGGCTGCACCTGCGGACCCCACAGGTCATACGCTGGGAGCGGAGCGGCTGCACCGGCGGGCCCCGGAAGTCATACACATGGCCCGGCTGGGAGGAGCGCGTCATCGGCGGATTGCGCGTGACGTGTCCCCCTCGCGTCCTTGCACCGCATGGAGTGGTGGGAGCTCTTGAAAAGAAAATGCTTGCTGGAAAAGAGCATTCAAGGCTACGGTTTGTGGTAGGTGAGGGCGCGGCCGTGACGGATCGGGCAGAGGAGAAATATCCGTGTAACGTCAGGTCGGATCAGGTGGGGTGGGAGCCCGCCCCGTTTCTTCACGCAGCAGCAGCAGCACGCGTGCTTAAACGGCGCCCTTGGTAGGCCAAGGAAATTACGGACGCAGCACCATGAAGGTACCTACCTGGCCACTTCTCGTTAAGAACAAAGGTCACTTTGCGAGCAGGATGCTTGTGGGGGTGGCAAGTCGGGGAATAGGATTCCTAACTTCGGCAAGGCAGGAAACTTTGGATCTCAGCTGATAACACACGCTCGAGTCCGCACCATTAAAAGAAAGGCTCGGTTGCCTGACCCACCGACCGCTCTGTGTGCAACGTAAAAATCGCGCTCTCCATAACCAAAAGTTCGATCTACCTGTTCTCTCAGAAATATACCCCCAAACAAGTTGAAAGAACAATGCGTGTACACTTACCGTTGCGCGGTGGTTTACCATTAACGACAAGATCCGAAAGCCAACATGGGTTGAGTCGTCAAACTGGAGCTTCCCAGAAGAAAAAAAGTCAAAACAAACAGGATGCCAAGGACTCGAGCGAAGCAATATAACGCCCACGGGAAAATGAAAACCGTATGCATACTTCACTTGCGTCATCACAGGATGAACTTAAATAACTACAAACAAGAGTGAATAATAATGGTTTTTCAAATTGACAAAGGCAACGTTCCCAACACAAGCTTTATGACAGTAAGAGTGCAACAAAACTGTTCACGCTAAACCTAAATAAACGAGAAAAGGACATGAAAGCGCAAGCGACGACGGTTACGGGTACATTTAAAGCAGCAATACCACCACTACTTGAAAAGGATAAGAGAGGCAACTAAGAATGGGCAACGCAGAAATGTGTTTATATAGCCAATAAAAGTTTGTTACTTGTGACTTTATCACTTCATTCATATGGCTCAAAAGGACTGCAATTCATATCATTGTGTACACCCTGATTTGGCCAATGACATTACTGCTCCCCCCAATCCAAATTAATTAACGCACACTTAGGGTCAATTAATATGGATCGGATGGAGCAACCTACTCCCTCCGTTCCTAAATATTTGTCTTTCTAGAGATTTCAACAAGTGACTACATACGGAGCAAAATGAGTGAATCACACTCTAAAATATGTCTATATACATCCGTATGTGGTAATCCATTTGAAATCTCTAGAAAGACAAATATTTAGGAATGGAGGGAGTAATAGACTGGCAAGGTTTTTTACATGCAAAAACTAACTAGCCTTAACAAATTTATATTCGAGTGCAGGAAAACATTCAGGCATTAAATTATTCTGTTGGCAGAACCAAGTACTCATGAGATACTTGCCAGAACCAAACAGATACAGCATGGTGATTCCAAAACCGTAGTAATTTAATACCTGGGCAATGAATACTTCAGTTGCTAATTCTACCAGAGTTTTTCCCAGTTCGGTTTAGAAAAAGGAGATGCAGAGCACTTTCTCAAATACTCAAAAAATACAACTGTATTGGGGAAACACCTGTTTATGAAACTGATGTATTACTAGATGCCAAATGCGCCAGCATTTAGCCAAACATAGCGTAAAGCATTGTCAAAACACTCTGGCAGACCATCAAGAGAACAGGAAAAGAATCTAACACTTCATCCATTGGAAAGAATCTAACAAAGATTTTTCAAGGCATAGTTTCTAACCTCCCACAACAGAAGCTTTATGACAGTAGTAGTGCAACCATAACGGTGTGAAAAGCAGAAAAACAGAAGACGCCGATGCAGCATAGCCATGCAATGGACAAACTCTTCACACTAAACATAAACGAAAAGACTCAAAAGCACAGCGATGTAGCTACTTGAAAAGGATAAGTGAAGCAAGGCAACTAAGATTATGGACGAGAAGAAACGTGTTTACATAATTGACAAAAGTTTGCAGTATGCATCTGATTTTGTAAATAATATTACTAATTTGTTAGACTAGCGTGGTTTTAACATGCAAACTGACCAGCCTGAACATTCAGACATTTATATGTTGGTAGAACCACAGAAATATTCATGAGATACTTGCCAGAACCAAACAAATAGACGCTATCAAGGGCTCAAAGCATAGCATTGGCTAAATGCTCCGGCAGACCATCAACATAACAGAAAAAGAATCTACCCTTCCTCCATTGGAAAGAAGAAAATTAATTAACTAATGAAAGACAGGTAGTAGCTCACTGCTGATTCCATAACTGGCCCGCTCTAAGCATGTTTATTGAACTTTAACACCAATGCAGCCATGGTATGATAATATTCTTTATTCGAATCTAATTAACTATTTCTGGATCCACGTATTAATGGACTTAGCATCAGACATATTTATTAAATTGCCTTTTTCCTCGGTAGACAGCAGAAGAACATTGACCTACAGCAACTTCAGCTACAGCATGTACGATTTAGTAACAGACGACAACAAGCTGAATAGCCATCAGAGAAAATGCTGGATATATTGGATTGGAAGGGAATGATTTTTATCATTTTTCTAGAGCCCAAATTGTTCAATCAAACCCGTTATACAAAGCCAACATAACCCGACATTGTTTACCAGTTGATTTCCGGTGATGTTTGGACTGCTTGGTTAAAATCAAGACCATCAGCAAGAACATGGGAGGCAAAACAAGCCTAAACTTGGATTGGAAGGGTATGATGTTATCATTTTTCAAGAGCCCAAATTGTTCAATCAAACCCGTTATACAAAGCCAACATAACCCGACATTGTTTACCAGTTGATTTCCGGTGATGTTTGGACTGCTTGGTTAAAATCAAGACCATCAGCAAGAACATGGGAGGCAAAACAAGCCTAAACTTGGATTGGAAGGGTATGATGTTATCATTTTTCAAGAGCCCAAATTGCTCAATCAGCCCATTATACAAAGACAACAAAACCCGACATTTTTTACTGACTTCTGGTAATGTTTGGACTGCTTGGTTAAAATCAAGATCGCCAGCAAGAACATGGAAGCAAAACAAGCCTAAACTTGTATTGGACAGAATTTATTATTTTTCTAGAGGCCAAATTGTTCAATTAAACCAGCTATACAAAGCCAACAATGTTTACCAGTAAACTTCTGGTGATGTTTGGAGTAAGATCATCAGCAAGAACATGGAGGCAAAACGAGTCTAAACTTGGATTCAAAGGAAATGATTTATATTATTTTTCTAGAAGCCAAATTGTTCAATCAAACCAGCTATACAAAGCCAACAAAACCCGACAATGTTGACCAGTAAACTTCTGGTGATGTTTGGACTAAGATCATCAGCAAGAACATGGAGGCAAAACGAGTCTAAACTTGGATTGGAAGGAAATGATTTATATTATTTTTCTGGAGCCCAAATTGTTCAACCAAACCAGCTATACAAAACCAACAAAACCCTTCATTGTTTACCAGTAGACTTCTGGTGATGTTTGGACTAAAAGATCATCAGCAAGAACAAGGAGGCAAAACAAGTCTAAACTTGGATTGGAAGGAAATTATCTATACCATTTTTCTAGAGCCCAAATTGTTCAACCAAACCAGCTATAGAAAGCCAACAAAATCCTTCATTGTTTACCAGTAGACTTCTGGTGATGTTTGTGGACTGACTTTGTTCAAATCAAGAACACGGAAGCAAAACAAACGATCAAATCATTGCAAATCAAATAAGTATCAATTGCCATTATAGAATAGTCATCTATTTTGCTACTTGTTTGTTGTTGGCTGATCAGCATATGTAACACAAGCAAATTAACATCATCAGAAATTTGATTCGATTAGTGTGTTACAACAAAAAGAAATGCCTACCCAGGCAACTAATTATGAAAGGCCAAGGCATGAATTGTTTCGCAAAGAGACTGACCAAACATGAGTTCTGAGTGCTACACTTTGATCTTCTATAATGACGTTGAAGACACTTAGTTTGCACAGAACATGCCTTGAAGAGGTCATGTTTCTGATGAATTATGATCAGTTGAGAAACTGAACACGACCAGTTGGCCATTAGGTGTGCGGGTGGATGTGCGCCGAGCCCAAGACCCGTGATCATGCCTGGGTGCCTTGTGGTTGTCTCTCCTTCATTATAAAGACACAGTGGCTAACCCCTATTAGTCTAGTTATTACTATCAATGAACGAGCGCTGCTATGTGAACGACAATACTGCTGCCGATTTACAGCCGACACGCTGCAGCCACCACAAGATGCATTTGGCCAGCACTCGTACCCTGTTCAATTCAGTGGTGTGTGCATATCAGCCAGAAAACGTCATGCGCATGGCAGTTTCATTAATGAATTATGATCAGTTGATCACCAGCCTTAAATGCACCCCACTATCTCAAGATGGCATATAATGTGAAGGTGAGGCGCCCTCCAAACGTATTTCTTATCTTACGATTAAAGTGAACAGTACCTACTTTAAGCAGCAATTTCCAAGGAGAATAAAACTCCCTATAATTGAATATTTAAAGGCCACAACTGTCAAACTCGGCGTCAAGCGAGAAATTACCAGGAAATAAATGCAAAAGAGATGATTATCCTTCAAATCGCACTGCAATGCAACTAGAATGGTATGATAAAATTCTAGATTCCAATCCACTCCTACTTAACTATTTCCGGATCCGCCTATTTCTTGCCTAAACATTAGACATATTTAAACTATGTCACTGTTGTTATAACAAAAATGGATAAAATGGACAACTGAGCAACATTGAACAACAGCAACTTCAGCTATAGCATCCAGGATTTTGCTACATACACAACAACAAGATGAATAACATGCGGAGAATATGATGGATATCAGATAATTCTCTACTTGGATTTGAACGCAATGATTTTTATCATTTTTGTATAGCCCAAATTGTTAATCAAACCCACTATACAAACACAACATAAGACGACAGTGTCTACCAGTACATTACTGACTGCTTGGTTAAAATCAAGACCACCAGCAAGAACAGGGAGGTGAAAAGAAGATCAAGTCATTTCAAACAAATATCAATATACCATTACCGAATAATTACTCAATTTGGAACCTACTTATGAAAAGCCAAGGCACAACTGGTTGCGCAATGAGAATGAACAAACATGAGTTCAAGATACTTTGTAAAGAACATGCCTCGAAGAGGTCATGTTATGAATTATTACGATCAGTTGAGAAACTGCTCGTCGAGTTGGCTATAGGTGTTGTGCATGGGCGTGCACCAAGCCTGCCACCCGTGTCCAAGCCCTGTGCTTTGCAGTGGGCCTCATGGTTGTCTCCCCTTAACTATAAAGCCACCGCCGCTAAGCCCTATTGGTCTAATTTCTTTTAATAAATTATGATCAGTTGATCACCACCCTTAAATGCACACCGCTGATTTGAGATTGTATATAATGCCGCGCGCTTCAAACCTAATTCTCATGGCTAAACTAAAACAGTGGCCACTTTAAGAAGCAACTTCCAAGAGAATAAAGCTCCCTGTAACTGCAGATTTAAAGTCCACAGCTGTCAAACTCAACCTCAAGCCAGAAATTACCAGGATGGATGCAAAAGATATGAATATCCCATTCCTCCAAATCCCACAGCAACTGCAACCAGAATGAGATCAAGTTCCCAGAAACCATTCGACATTATCATTAAGACCAGACGACAACCCAAGTAGCCAAATACAGATACTTCAGTACATGAAACCAACTACAGAACTATAAGGTACATGATGAAGTTGCAACTGGAAAACTACATAGTTGGCGATAGAAACAACATAAATACTTCAAGAAAGTTCCTTCTGCAAATACTGCCCCAAAGGTATTTGATTCGAAAGCATCTGACAGTAAAAGTCAACAGCCCTTCTGCAATACTTCGGCACCACACAGGCTCAAAATCCATCCGAATGCAAAACCACACGAACGAACCACGACCAGCAGATGCCAAACTAAAACATAGGGAGAATCAATCAGAAATCTATAGAGCAAAATCACCAACTCGGAAAGAATGCATAGAGATTGAAAGAACTCAAGTCAATAGTAGTGAGTGTGGCATTGGAATAGAAGAGGCTGTGAGTTGATATACCTAGTGCTGTCAATAGCCACCCTGAAAACCAGTGCCACCAATCTGGGTGTTGGACACTTGGCCCTGCCCAGCAGATCCAGCCTGATAACCAGCAGCAGCACCAGTGGCCGCTGCAGTAGTGCCCGTTTGGGAAGCTGCTTGGCCGACCTGAAACCCAGCAGAAGTGGGGAACCCAGGTGTCCCCTGAAAACCAGGAGGCCCTCCTTGATATGCTGCAGCTCCCTGAAGACCTGCTGCATTTGGAAAATTGACACCAGCAGCCCCAAACCCTTGTGTCCCAAAGCCCTGAGCTCCAAAACCAGGAATGCCAGCTTGCCCCCCGGCGCCCAATGCAGCAGCAGCAAAAGCTGGATTTAGCGATGCAAGCATGGCTGGGTTCTGCATCGCAGCTGCCATCATGGCCAGCATTGCAGTGTTGGGCTGCGCAAACGCTTGCTGCTGTGCACCCATCCCCAGCAAGGCAGCTTGCTGGGCGAACCCCATGTCATGAACAGCAGCGGCACCATATGCTGATGGATCATATGGATTAATGGCGGCAATAGAGGGCACAGTCATTTGTGTAGAAGCAGCCGTGGCATTGGCATTGTTAGCACTGGAGTTCGACCCGGATGAGCCCTTTGCCCTCCCATCTATGGCCTTCTGCACATTGAGCATCTTGCCATCAAAATTCCTCATAGGCTCCTCCAGGGCGCGGCGAGCACTGTCCACAGACTTGTAAACGAACAGCGCAAACCCCTTCGGCTTGCCGGTGCTCTTGTCAAAGCCCAGCGGCCCCTCTTCAATCTCACCAAACTGCGAGAAGTACTCATAGAGGCGATTTACATCAACATCAGCGTGCACGTTGCCAACAAAGATCTTGCGCTGCATGTTGTCAGGCAGCGAGGAGGAGGAAGCGGGGGCGCTGTTGTTGGTGGCACCCGAGCCGGCGTTGGCGTTGGAGCTAGGGTTCTGGGAGTGGGAGGCCGGGGGAGCGGGGCCCGAGGCGGCGAGGTGGCAGAAGGCGAGGCGGCCGCCGATTTCGAGCTGGGGGCGGCGGAGGGCGCGGAGCGCCGAGGTGCGGGACTGGTAGAGGACGAAGCCGTAGCCCTTGGACTTGCCGGACTGCTTGTCCGTGATGACGCGGCAGTCCTCGAGCTCGCCGAAGCGGGAGAAGGCGGAGCGGAGGTCCTCGACCCCGGCGCCCCAGCCGAGGCCGTGCACGAAGAGCTTCCTGCTGGCGGGGTCGGACTCGGCCGCGCGGCGCACGGCCGCCATGGTGGCGGGGCTCGCCTCGGCGGCCGCGCGGAGCAGCGCGACGAGCTGCTCCCGGGAGAGCGGCTCGAGCAGCTTGGTGACGTCCTCCTCCTCGTAGTCGTAGGCGAGGTCCTCCTCCACCAGGGCGGCGGCGGCGGCGTCCGCGGCCGGCTCCGGGGGGTCGTCGGTGATGGGGTAGTAGATGGTCCCGACGCGGGGCTTCTGCTCGGGCTTCTCGTGGTGGGCGGCGGGGTCGGCGCCGGCCGCGGCCGCCGCCGGATCCGCCTTCCGCTTCTTCGGCGCCATGGGGGCGGGGCGGGGAGGGGGGCGGCGAGCTAGGGTTTTAGGCGCAGGTGCGGGGCGGAGGCGGAGGCGCAGATTGGGATTTCCAGACACGCTGTCACGGGCGAGCCGAGAGGATTGGGGTTGGACTAATAACGTGTGGGACACCGGCGGCAGGCCGGCGGCGGCCGCATGCGGCCCATGAAAACCTGGGCCGGTTTGTAGGGGGCCTTCTGGCTTCGGCCCAGGTCATGACGGCCATGGAGAGCCCATTCATTTATCTGTTTGGATGCCATCATTGTGATGGAGGGACTGAATTGAGTGACAATGGCAAAAAGATGCACTGGGCTTGAATTTACGCATCAAAAGGATGCAATGGGCTTCGATTCTACTGTAGTTGTGTTGTTTGGTTTTGAGATGTACTTGCTAGTTGGTGGAATCAAGTATGTCTCAAAAAAAAAAGTTGGTGGAATCAAGTCAGCTGGCCCATTCAAATTCCTGTTATTGGGCTTGGGAGGAAAATAGCATGCTCCCTCTTTTTTTCTGGTTTGTTAAGCTAAGCAAAAGTCCGGAGTCCCGGTTTATTAGGCACTAAGATCATGTCGCAATTATTTTATATTGTTGTACTTCTCCGCAACCTTAAATGTGCTTTGTGCAATCTTAATTAACTTTCTTCTTTATTGCACATGCATGTGTGGTCTGTTAGGCGTTAGGGGAGAAGGAGAGAGCGTGCACCGTGCACGTGAAACGTAAACCACAATCAAGGAGGGGGTACATCTCGCACGTGTGGTCCAAATTTTCGTGCAAGTACAAGTGGAAATAACGGCCGCCAATAGCCTTCATGGTTTCTCCTGGAACATTTGGACATTATTTTCTCTTTCCATGTCAAACATTTGTAACTTCCTTATTTATTAGCCATGCATGTGTTGTCTGTCAGGCATTAGGGGACGGAAAGAGCAAGCATGTGAAACGGAAAACCACAAACGCGGAGGGGGGTACATCTGGCACGTGTGATTCAAATGTACGTGCGAGCAAAAGTGGAAATAACCACCGCTAGTGGCCTTGATGGTTTCTCCTAGAACATTTGGCCATGAGTCTCCCTTTTCACATCAAGGGATGGAGAAAATACATTGGATTCGTTATCCATTTTTTTGGAAGTGGTTTCGTTTTTTCTCTTATCGAAAAGTTTGAAAAGTCATGTAATCATAAATCGTGTCACATTTTATGTCATTGTACTCCGTTTTGTCACCTTAAATGTGCTCGTGTAATCTTAACTTACTTATTTATTAAGCATGCATGTGTTGTCTATCGGGCGTTAGCTAGGGGGAGGAAAGAGCATGCACGTGAAACAGGAAAATAACAAACATGGCGGGGGTACATCTGGCACGTGTTGTTCAAATGTACATGTGAGCAAAAGTGAAAATAACCGCCGCCGATAGCCTTGATGGTTTATCCTAGAACATTTGGCTACGAGTCTCCCTTTCCACACATCAAGTGATGGAGAAAAAACGTTGGAGTCGTTATCCGTTTTTTTCTTCAGAAGTGGTTTTGTGTTTTCTCTTCTTGGGAAGTTCAAAAAGCCATGTAATCATAAATCGTGCCATAATTATTGTATGTTATTGTACTCCACTGCCATCTTAAATGTGCTCGTGTAATCTTAACTTCCTTATTTATTAGCCATGCATGTGTTGTTTGTCAGGAGTTAGGGGGAGGAAAGAGCATGCACGTAAAACGGAAAACCACAAACATGGAGAGGTTACATCTGAAACGCGTGTGGTTCAAATGTACGTTCGAGCAAAAGGGGAAATAACTGGCCCCAATAGCCTTGAAGGTTTCTCCTATAACATTTGGCCATGAGTCTCCCTTTCCACGTCAAGTAATGGAGAAAAAAATGTTGGATTCGTCCCTTTCCTCCATAAGTGATTTCTTTGTTTTCCCTCCTCAAGCAGCCATCTCGCCTCAGGAGGTTTGAAAACCAGAATCAACATTTCAGAGTGATGTTAGGTTTCATGTCAAATATGTATGTTCTCGATGATGATGTCTTAACAATGTGGGCCATGTCGTCATGACTGCATCCTCGTCCTATAGTGCGACATCGTTGCTTATGTAACCAACATCGTTGAGCCTATGGTGTTATTTGCCCTACAAATCGCCAATTGTAGATTTGACACATCATTGTTCAACACTTCGCTATGATTTGATTGGGATGACATCAATTTTAGTACGAAGTTTGGTTTCACTGGTGATTCTTCCGTTTCATTAAGTTGTGGTCGATCCCGATACAATCCCTTCACGTACATCAATAAAACATTAGTTTGATAAGTTCTCTTGTAAGGGGTATGTCTGTAGACAAAATATGTCCAGCTTTCATGAATTGTGGTGAGTGACTCACATGAGACTTTTCAAAACCTTCAAGGATAGTATGGTGTGTGCATGTTCGGTCTTTTGAAGTTTTCTCTCCAAAGGTCTAGAGAAATGTCTAGACGCGATAGACGGAACTTGATATGAGACTTTGGATGCCTTCTCTAACTTTTGGTTTTATCATGGATATTTGTTATTCATGTGTGTGGTTTGGTGAATTAGATTGATTTGTGTTGTTTCATTGAGAATAAACATGGATCATTTGCCCGCAAAAAAACCCCACCATAGACAGCTAATTTTAGAAGTAGTTCTAAATTTCTGTATTTTTTGCATTATATGTTTTATGTTATTCTCGATTGATTTTGCCATTAAAATCTCATGTGCGCAAACAGGGGTGAAGCCTATGTAAGACATCGGACACCATGGCAAGTTGGTTGTGAATAAATTATTTCCGGTTGTCAGCTGAGATCAATGACAAATTACTTTTATGTTCTCGTGATGACAACAATGGCTACCCCTTCGGAAGGTAAGGTGTCAGAGGAGAGGAGGTTAAGAAGTCAAGTCTATCCATCCACTTATGTACTTGACGATAATATTCATATGTACTCATTGTTTTGTTGTTTTCTTTGATAAATATGTATTGTTGTCTAGACAACTTTAACTTCCATTCTCACACCAACTTTATTGTTTAATGTGGAAGCACGGTACATATGATGCACTATGCTCTTTGGATTGCCAATACAAATCAGACGAAACTTATTTACAAAAACATATTTCCTCCTCTCTTTGATCAAGGATGTTACTCCAAAACACTTTAGGTAGAAAGGGTGTAACTAAGAAAAGGCAAAATATCTATACCCAGATTTAGGCCAAACTAAAACCCACCAATAAAGCGCGGGGTCAAAACCTGAGATGCACAAGGGGGGCAAATAATGCAGGCGGATAGTCAAAAGCACAAGGAATCTACTCATGAGCTGCACTGGTCAATGGGCACAAGCTATAGTGAGCCAAAAGGAGCATGGGCGACCGGAGGCCAACCAAGGTTTTATCATGGATATTTGTTATTCATGTGTGTTGTTTCATTAAGTATAGCCAGAAAAAGGGAACCACCAGACACAAGCTAATTTTATAAGTGGTTCTAAATTTGTCTACTTTCTTACATTCTATGTTTTATGTTATTCTCGATTGATTTTGCCATTAAATCTCATGTGGGCAACAGGGGTGAAGCCTATGTAAGACATCGACACCATGACAAGTTGGTTGTGAATAAATTACTTTCGGTTGTCAGCTGAGATCAATGATAAATTACTTTTATGTTCTCACCGATGATAGGATAGCAATGGCTGCCCCTTGCGAAGGTAAGTTGTCAAAGGAGAGGAAGGTTAAGATGTCAAGTCCATCCATCCACTTATGTACTTGACGATAGTATCCATATGTACTTATTATTGTTGCTTTTCCGATAAATATGTATTGTTGTCTAGACAGATTTTACTTCCATTCTTACACAATCAACTTTATTGTTCAATGACCACATGACACATGCGGTAAGCCATCCAAACAATTCAAAAGAAAACTTTATTGTTTAATGTGGAAGCATGGTACATATGATGCACACCATGCTCTTTGGATTGCCAATACAAATCGGCAAAACTTATTTAAAAAAACATATAGAACGGTTCCTCCTCTCTTTGATCAAAGATGTTACTCCAAAACACTTTAGGTAGAAAGGGTGTGACTAAGAAAAAGCAAAATATCTATACCGAGATTTAGGCCAAACTAAAACCCACCAATACAGCGCGGGGGTCAAACCCTGAGATGCACAAGGGGGGGCGAATAATGCAGATGGATAGTCAAAAGCACAAGGAATCTACTCATGAGCTGCACCGGTCAATGGGCACAAGCTATAGTGAGCCAAAAGGCGCATGGAAAATGGACGACCGGAGGCCAGCCATGGTGACGCACATAGTGTCCCTTCTCCACGAGGTGAGGTGAGGTTGGATGTTTTGTGTCCCAAGGGGAGCCTACCAAACGTCGCCTTGTGCCCGTCCAAATAAAGAAAATAATGTGAGGTAGAGAGAGATGGATACACATTGTCTACGCGAATTATTGGGCTGAGTGGGACAAAGGTAGGCGGGGTGTGTATATTCGGAGGTAGGTTGCCCCCACCATTTCACACTTTGCTGGGGCAAATGGAACCTCCATTTCACTGTCCTGCATGTAAAACAAAAACACACTTCTTTTTCAGGGGAGAAGAAGCTAAGATTCTTTCCATGTTTTGAGCTTTTTTTCGCGAGAAAACTGTCGATCAATTTATCTTTAATCATGACAGTACAACGAACACCAGAAATAATAAAAATTATACCCAGATCCGTAGATCACCTAGTGACGACTACAATCACTGAAGCGAGTCGAACATTGCCCCTCTCTCGCCGGAACCGGACAAAACTTGTTGTAGTAGATAGCCGGGAAGTCTTCGTGCTAAGCTCACATAGGACCAACGCAGTAGAACAACAACCACTGTCGATGAAGAGTAGCGTAGACCAAAAGGATCCAACCTGAAAACACATGAACGTAGACGAACTACGATCAAATCCGAGCAAATTCACCAAAGACGGATCCGCCGGGGACACGTCTTACATGCCCTAAAGAACACAGTGAATTGTTCAGATACAATGGTCAGGTGGTATGTATACAAACATCTAGCAGGCCGTGTAAAAGAGAGAGTTTGGTTCTTTGAAAGATGCTAATGTAGACTCTGAAGCAAATGAATGAATCCAGTGGTCCAATAATTGTTTGTCCTCCAGCTCCTCCATCCCAATCGCTAACCGACCAAGGTCACCACCATTGGCAGCACGTTCATGCATGCTGGACCGTCCGTCCACGTTGTTAATGCTGCCCATAATAGTTTACAAGCACGAGCACACCTAACAGATCAGATATACATGCCTGCTTGCTCCAAGAGTTCAGCTTACCAGAAACTCTAGAAGTACTCTTTGATTAACAACATATAAACGCACACGCAACAGTGAAGTCAAAAGTTTGGCTTCCTTAGCTCGATAGGCACGAAATGCGTGTCCTTCCTCCGGAGACCGCAGATATGCATGAAGTCTTTGGCCTTGACGAATTTGCTCGATGTGTCAATCCTCTCTGCGTGGATGTTCACACAATCTTAGAATTAATCAATTTGTTAGTAGATGCGCATGCAGACGAGAAGGTGTGTTTGCACACCATCTTGCAATCACAGAAAATGAAAGTAGCCACTCTGCCGTCGTTGGCCGGTACACTTTTGGAAAAGGATCAGAGAGGAGCATATGCCCGTCGTCGCTGCTGGATCGTACGTCTTGTGTTTTTTTTAATACAATACAGACGCAAGCGCTCATATACATGTGCATACACTCACCCCATGAACGCACACACGGACACCCTACCCCTATGAGCACCTCCGAAAGACTGAGCCGGCATATCATCTTGAAATTTACGAAGTCACCGTAGGCACCTCGTCGTCGACTGGAACGTCTCCTCCCACTGAATAATGTTACGTGTCAATCAGTCTGGCCGTCGTGTAGGAGTACACGTACGCACACGGCCTTGACGACTTACCCTCTGAGTAGGACTGCTCCTCGCACCCTAGCTACACATGGGAATAGCTCGATCGTGTCGGCCATCAA
Organism: Triticum timopheevii; assembly: GCA_963921465.1. Taxonomy (NCBI): domain Eukaryota; kingdom Viridiplantae; phylum Streptophyta; class Magnoliopsida; order Poales; family Poaceae; genus Triticum; species Triticum timopheevii. The sequence continues at coordinate 624,137,959 of OY997264.1, read as the reverse complement.
GAGTTTTCCCCTTCCTTTGCAATGCAAAAGAAATGAAAAGAGACATGCACCATTCGTTGGCGGTCCGTTCGCAGCGCATCACCAAAAGCATCCATCCCGTCGGAACCAAAAGTGGGCGAGCGGTGAGCCTCACACCTCGCACAACACAAAAGACGAAGAAAAGGGGAGAGGGAGAGGGATCACCTCATGCAGGAGCATATGCTGGTCATGCAACCGGTCAGTTGGATCGCCTACAAGTTGCCATGGCTCACGTACGTGGTACGACGATTTTTTGGCAACTTGGAGAGATTACTCGTGGGCTAGCACCGAGGAATCGCGTCCCGTGCCCCATGGCCCAAGCCAATAGTCAAGTTCTCCATCTAGCTAGCTACTTCTCCACACAAAATATCACGACAAGTTGCATGCGCTTTGCGCCCCTGCTACATCATTCATCAGCAGCTTAATTAGGCCACATCTACTCACTCATCAACACTCCTAAGACGATATAAAGCAAGATCCATTCTCGCTTTGGGATCCTGAATGCTATGTTTATGTTTATTACCCTTCGCTTTCTCGCAATTGAATAACTTATCACCGTTCACTTTGCTTGATTCTTTTGATCTTAAGGAACAACTAACCATGACAAGCACACAAAGGTAGGTACAATAACATGCAATGTATATAGGCAAATTGGCATGTACATATGTAGATAGATAGATAGATATAGGGGTCGAGCGCACCACGCTGCCCACGCGAGAGTCTTAGTCACTCGCCATTACTTGCTTGCTTCGGTGCACACTTGCCTCCGTTACAAAATAATTGAAGTTTTGGGTTTGTCATAAGTCATACTCCCTCCGTTCCGATTTACTCGTCGTGGTTTTAGTTCAAATTTGAACTAAAACCACGACGAGTAAATTGGAACGGAGGGAGTACTTGTTTAAGTTTAACCAAGTCTGTAAAAAATATATTAACATCTAGGACACAAAATTAGTCTCATGGGATTATTTATGAAATTTATTTTCGTACTCTGAGTATTTGGTGTTGTAGATCTTATCACTTTTTTTTTGTAGAGTTTGTCAAACTTAAGCAAATTTGACTTAGGACAAACATATGTGCAAAGCATGGCTAGCCAGACAAAGACAACCAGCCTCTCCTTTAGTTGCTTTCGCTGTGCTCTGCCAGCAACTTTCGTATGGCTGTTTTTCTCCTTGCTTTGTCCCAAGTTTTCTTCCGTCATGCTGCTTTGGCTATATTTATATGTATACCAGTTGATCTTGTGAGCATACCAAATTTATCATAATAGTGACAACTATCAGTTACCACTGTCTGAGATTAAACCGACCAAGCTATGCTGCCAGGTCAAGTGGTACTCACTCCGTCCGAAAAAATTTGTCCCACAAATTTTTTCGGACGGAGTGAGTACTTCACAACTTAATTGACATATTATAGCTAACTGAACTAAGACCCTACTAGGTCAAGTGGTTTGGCTTAACTCACATAGTAGCTTAATGTGCTTTTTTTGTCATCCTTTTTTGAGGTACCGGTCGGTGGCCAAATGGAATGTGATTTCTTTAGATCTAGATACTTTGGGAAAAGCGATAACATAAAATTGAACTACCGTTTATTTGAATGGATATTATTTGCAACCCAAGAGAACAAGGGGGCTTCATGTTCAATATTTCAGTACTGAGATCAATGTATTTCAGGTGGTAGCATAACTCCCCCGCTCTCACGTCGCTCCTCACAGGCAACACATGAGGCGGACAAACCTAGCCGCCGCTTTTCCCTTCCCATCCTTTTGCTCATCGCTGCCACCTGAGGGAGTCGGCGGGCTAGCCTGAGGGTCATGATGATGGCGGCAACGAGGCCCCCTTCTCTATGGAGGGGTCATGTCAGGGCGAGCATGACTGCGTTGGTTGGCGCGTCGATCAGTGGTAGTTGGGGAGTGGCAGCCCGAGGATGGGACATATCCGATGGGTTCCGCTTCGAGTGGGCATGGTGTGGTGTTGCTGGTGGTTGCACATTGCTTGGGCAGCTGGGCTCAACATGGAGCCCGCGCATGGTTGTCTAAGGTGGAGTCCGCAATGGCGCCTGACGTCCGGCCGAGTCCGTGCGCAGCGGCCGAGACAACGTTGCCTGGTTGTGGCGGTGGTGGGTGTGCTATTCTATGGTTGTGTCATGGCCGTGGTGGCGACTAGAGATTGATTCATTGTCGTGGATTTGAGTCCCTTCTAGATCTGTCGTTGGCTAGCATGGTTTGCCACGATGTGGGTTTTGGGGTCGTGGAGGTTAGGCTCGGTGGAGGGTGCTTTGGCGGTTAGTGCGTGCCGACATTATGGTCGGTGTCATTGCCGACATGTTCTGGACTTTTGGTTGTGGCGATGTGGTGTCTGTGGCAAGGCTAGGCAGCATGTGTGGTGTCGTGTTGAGGTGTCGGGTGGTAGCTGGCTCTTTGTTCTAATTCGCGTGGTTTGCCATAACCACCCTAGACTTGGCTATCTTCGGCTAGTTTGGTGTTGTTGGTGACTGAGTTTCCTCTCAGGAGTCTCATCAAGGTGGAGGGCCATTGACCTCTGGGTGAAATTTTTGGTCGGAGGCCTTACCGGTGGCGAAGGCGTCCATGGCTGTCATTTTTCTCCTTGGAGGCATCGTCGAAGAGCTCACCCCGACGCTAGATCTTTGTTGACTGGTTCTATTTACCGGTGGTTGTTGGCAGGGTCGGATCCCTTTCCACGGGGTTTAGTGGGGTGGTGGTGTGCGGCGCTCTAGGAGGATGCTTTGTCCCAATCGGTGTCGGTGACGTTGAAACCGATGGGTGCAATTTTCTTCTTGGAGAGGTCGCCGAAAAGCATCTTCATTTCTACCCTAGGTCTTTTTGGCTCTAGGTCATTGGTTTGCGCTTCGTGATGGTGCCTAGTTTTGTCTAGGTTCTGGCATGGTTGTCCTCTAATCAATCATGCAGTTGTGTGGTTTTTGGCCTTTTTTCCTTATAAACCGGGGTAACTCTCTACTTCTTAATGAATCGTGAAGCACCCAGCCCTCTGACGAGGTTACGTAAAAGTAAAAGATCGGTGTAGTTTTATATAGAATGGTATTTACGCTACTCAACGAGAAGGGTTTTGTGGCAAGAATTAATTCAAACAAATATTTATATGGAAAACATTTATCGTGGTGTCCTGGAAGGCCAACATTTCTCTTGCTTGATTCGGCACTATGAAGGTTAAAATCCTTACAATATCATCGCAACTCAGACCTCTTTTGTTTCATATGGCAGGAATATTATAGAAATAGGAAAATCATAAGAGGTGAGATAGTGTGTATCTTAATTCAACGAGTCTAGGCTAATGTTTTTTTCCTTTGAAACGTGTAGGATTTATTCCTATCCTACGTAGGAATACGTATCCATCCGTACAAACCAAACGGCTCCAAAGGGATTTTTCCTACAGAATTTCCATCCTTTAGAATTCCTACCACATTCCTATATACAAAGGAGACCTCATAGCATTTGAGATACATGGCATCTCATTTCCTACAATTTCCTATTCCTATGGCATTCCTATCGTATGAACCAAAGGAGGTCTTAGCTTGGTGAAGTGAAATATATGAAACATACGCAGAGCATGGTGAGCCATCTAGCCAGCCTATCCTTTACTTGCTTTTGGTAGTGCTCTGCCAACAACTTTCATATGATTGTTCGTCTCCTTGCTTCCTCCCAAGTTTTCTTCATGTCATGCTGCTTTCGCCATATATATATATATATATATATATATATATATATATATATATATATATATATATATATGTATGTATGTATGTATGTATACTAAGTTGATCTTATTAGTCGTGACAATACCAAATTGATCATAATAGTGATAATTATCAGTTACCACTTTCCGAGATCAAACTGACCAAGCTAGGCTGCTAGGTCAAGTGGTAGTTCACAACTTAATTGGAATATTAGCTTGGCTAATTAAACTAAGATGCCACTTCGTCAAGTGGTTCAACTTAACTCACATAGTAGCTTAATGTGTCTATGTTTTTTTCTCGTCCTTTTTAAGGTACTAGTTGGAGGCCGAATAGAATATGATTTCTTTAGGTCTAGATATTTTTGGCAAAGGATAACATAAAACGGAAAAAATGGTTTATTTGAATGGATATTCTTTGTAGCCCAAGAGAACAAGGGGGCTTTGTGTTTAATATTTCAGTACTGGGATCAATGTATTTTAGATAAAATGGATATTTACGCCACCCAAAAGGAAGGAGGTGTGACAAGAATTAATCAAAACAAATATTTATGTGGCAAACATTTATTGGTGGTGTCCTCGATTGACAATGATTCTCCTATTTGATTAGGTCTTATTAAAGGTAAAATCCTTATTTTATCATCACGACTCATCTCGGGTTCAAAGTGGGGGAGGATAGCTGGTTTTGGGAGGGCAAGTGGTTTGGGAACCCATTGTTAACTATTATTTTAGTTTCCACATCTTTTAAATGTTACCCTACATAAGCAAGTACTTATTGGAGAGGTGTTGGATGATGGGCATTATAAACTTGAATTTTCCCATCCTAATGTTGTTTCTAAAATAATGTCATGGAATTCGTTGTGTGATGCTTTAGCATTAATTCAACTAAATGATGATAAACATGTCTTTAAATGGGATATTCATCGATTTAGGACTTTCACGGCTTGCGCGATGTACAAGGCACTAATCACCCTTGGCATATTTGAAAACTCCATACACCTATCCAAGGTCAAGATTTCCCCATGGTACCTGTTTTGAAGAATTGTTCTTAATAAACACAACTTAGCTGGGAAAACTAGATTGAGAACCAGCTTTGTTCATTTTGCAGATAGGAGAGACCATTCAACATATTTTTGCGATTGTAATCTCGCTCAAATTAATTGGTTACTCGTTAGATTGCCTTTTAAATTGAATTACCTACTCATGAATATGTTCGGAAAATTGGTTAGAAGGGATCCTGGCTGGTATTAGCGCTTTGTGTTTGCATATTTGTCTATATCATAATGATGTTAATTTTTGATAAAAAGAATACACTAACCTTTGGAGGTTATGTTGTTGTCTATAGTCTTGTAATGATCTTGGTAAAATGTTGAAGTAAATGAACAAACATGAATCGATGACAGAGGGCAACAAAAAGTTGAATCAAGCTATCACAAGATTTACATTCTCACTTGAGTGGTGATTTAGCACTAAGGCTGGTAATGCACGGGTTCTCAATGTCTCTTAATTATGCTCTGTTAGAAAAGGTGACGCCTAGGTGGTGCTTAGGCACACTTACGCGCTATGTGATGGTCGCGTTGCCTAGGACACGAGCAGAAGTGGGGAGGGGGCAAGAAATTGTCCAGTCGGGTGAGAAATCATTCCACATCACATCACATCACATTGACAATCTAAATGGGCTACATTACAATGGACAGCAGGTACTAGTTTACCCACTTGAACACTCTAAGTTAACGTCTACCTGCATATCATACCCCCAAATACACATTGATAGTTGAAATTGTACGACCACCTAAGTTGCACTTAGGCCACTTAAACGCCAGATAGGCACTTACTCCTAGCATTTTTAACCGTTTTTATCTTTTATTTCATTTACGAGATTTGATAAACCTAATACTTGTGATAATTGATTGTGCGCATAGTGCAGGGAACAGGGTTAGTTACTCCTCCAATAAATAAATAAACACAATTTTGGATAAGTTGCACTCTATGCCGTGCATCAAATTTTGACTAAATTTACTATTTAAGTTTTAGCAAAGTCAGCGCCTGCATGTGTACTGTGTTCAAAAAAACTTTCAGCAAAGTCGTGATATTAACTATCCAAGTGAGCCCCCTTAACCCTCTCCAAAAACCCTAGATGCCATTGCTCTCACCGGCTAGGCCACGTGTCCACACCTTCACTAGAACTTGTGAAGTTATGTCTTGCCGGGTCTAGTTGGGTTTAAGGTTGTCGTCTAGCCCTCTTCATCGCCTTCTTCTTCGAAATGACGATCCATTTTTCAGATAATTGATTCCAGCAACTTCTGGTTTTGATAGATGACTTCTCGCCCGCTATGTCAACAACATGTATCTGGCTTCAATGTTTTTAAGAGCTTCATAGGTGGTATAAAGCTTTGCCCTATGGCCGACAACGTTTGATCTGCAATCTAAGGGTTCCTTAACCCATCAACTCATTGCATACTGATACGTCTCCAACGTATCTATAATTTATGAAGTATTCATGCCATGTTTACAATAATTTTATATGATTTTGGTATGATCTACATGGAACTAACACGGACTGACGCTGTTTTCAACAGAACTACCGTGGTGTCATTTTTTGTGCAGAAATGGAAGTTCTCCAAACACCACGAAACTTTTTGTGGATTTTTTATGGACCAGAAGAGAACCATTGGGCCAGAGTAGCACCTAGAGGGTGCCCCGAGGGGGGCACAACCCACCAGGGTGCGCCTAGGCCCCCAGGCGCGCCATGGTGGGTTGTGCCCACCTCGGTGGCCTCCCGTACCCCTTCTTCACCCTATAAATTTCCAAATAGTTCGAAAACCCTCGGGGAGACCCTAGATCGGAAGTTCCGCCGCCGCAAGCCTCTGTAGCCACCAAAAACCAATCGGGACCCCGTTCCGGCACCCTGTAGGAGGGGGGAATCATCTCCGATGGCCATCTTCATCATCCCGGCGGCCACCACGATGAGGAAGGAGTAGTCCACCCTCGGGGTTGAGGGTTTGTACAAGTAGCTATGTGTTTAATATCTCTCTCGCACGCGATCTTGAGATGTCGCGATCTTGATGTATCATGGGCTTTGTTAACATAGATGGATCATATGATGTTTCTCCCCTCTACACTTGTTGTGATGAATTGAGTCTTTACCCTTTGAAGTTTTGTCTTGTCGGATTGAATGTTCAGATCTGAGAACACATGATATATGTCTTGCATATGAATACCCGTGGTGACAATGAGGTATTATTTTGATTCACTTGATATATGTTATGGCACTCAACTTGCGGATTCCCGCGGTAATATTGGGGTAATCTATGCATAGGGTTGATGCACGTTTTTATTATCTTTTCTCCGAAAGAAACTTTGGGTTCCCTTCGTAGTTCTTTGTGTGGATTGAGTATTATGAATCTGAAATTGTTTGATACATATCATATAATTAACTCACAGGTACTCGCGGTGACATTGGGGTATCTAGGTGACATTAGGGTTGGTTGATATGCATCAGATGGTGTTATTTTAGTACGAACTCTTGATTAGATCGATCGGAAAGAATAGCTTGCTGTTATTTTAGTACGAACTCTAGGATAGATTGATTGGAAAGAATAGCTTTGAGGTGGTTTCGTACCCTACAAACAATTTCTATCTTCTGTTCTCCGCTAATAGGAACTCAGGAGTGATTCTTTATTGCACTTTGAGGGATAATCATATGATCCAACTATGTTAGCATTGTTGAGAGATTGCACTAGTGAAAGTATGCACCCTAGGCCTCATTTTCCATCATTGCAATACCGTTTGTGCTCTGTTTTACTATTTACCACCTTGCTGTTTTTTATTGTTCGCACTACAAAAACTCATATCTACTATCCAAACTACACTTTTATCACCATCTCTTCGCCAAACTAGTGCACCTATACAATTTGCCATTGTATTGGGTGTGTTGGGGACACAAGAGATTTCTTGTATTTGATTGCAGGGTTGCTTGAGAGAGACTATCTTCATCCTACGCCTCCCACGGATTGATAAACCTTAGGCCATCCACTTGAGGGAAAATTGCTACTTTCCTACACAACTCTGCGCCTGGAGGCCCAACACGTGTCTACAAGAATAAAGTTGCGTAGTAGACATCAAGCTCTTTTCTGGAGCCGTTGCCAGGGAGGTGAGTGCATGAAGGTATAACTTTAGATCTTGCAATCGAATCTTTTAGTTTCTTGTTTTATCACTAGTTTGGTTTATAAAAGAAAACTACATAACAAAAGGAATTAAGGTTGCATCATATTATTGATCATCTATATAATATTATTGTCTCACAAGGTTCCGTTAAGTTTTGTGTGATTGAAGTTTTCAAGTTTTGGGTGAGATGTCGATATGAGGAGAATAAGGAGTGACAAGACCCTAAGCTTGGGGATGCCCAAGGCACCCCCAAGGTAATATTCAAGGAAGATCCAAGCAACTATGCTTGGGGATACCCCAGAAAGCATCCCCTCTTTTGTCTCCAACATTATCGGTAACCTCACTTGGAGCTATGTTTTCATTCATCACATGATATGAGTTTTGCTTGGAGCGCAATTTATTTTGTTAGGATTTGCTTGCTTTTATTTAGAATAACGTTTTGCATCTTTTATTTCAATAAAAGTGGCAATGATAGCCTTTGCCATGCTTATTTTGTAAGTATACTTGTTGTTGTTTGAAAACAGAAAGTTTACCGCTGTTGCAAAAATCCCCTAGAAAAGTCAGAATGTGATAAAATACTGAAACTTTTTGAAAAATAATCTATGATAATTTTTCTAAAGTGTGGTAATTTTTTCAGAACTTTTGGAGTTAGGGAAGTATGATGAATATTGCATTCTTTACAGACTATACTGTTTTGGCAGATTGCTGTTATGTTTGCTTTGTTTGCATATGTTTGCTTGTTTAATGATCCTATTTGAGGATAGGAGTATTAAATATGCAGAACCATTTAGTATGCAATGTTGAATAATAATTTTTGTGGTTTGCTACAGTAGAGAATGATAAGGTTTTTGCATTGATTTATACTAACTTATCTCACGAGTTCTTGTTGAGTTTTGTGTGGATAAAGTTTTTGAGATTTAGGGAAACTGTGATATGAGAGGAATTAAGGAGACACAAAAGCTCAAGCTTGGGGATGCCCAAGGCATCCCAATTTTATATTTCAATAAGTCTCAAGCATCTACGCTTGGGGATGCCCCGGTAGGCATCCCACCTTTCTTCTTCAACAATTATCGGTTAGTATCGGTTGAGCCTAAGTTTTTGCTTCTTCATATGGTGTGTGCTATCCTTGGAATGTCATTTTGTTTTGCTTGTTGTTTTAATAAAATACTTAGATCTGAAAGTTTTAAATAAAATAGAGTCCTCAATTAGCTACCTATTTACTTAACTACTCGCTTGATCTTCACTTATATCTTTTTGGAGTAGCTTGTCATTTACTCTCGTGCTTCACTTTTATCCTATTAGTAAATTGTTGGATGAATTTAATATCATGAAGTTTAAATTGTATGTTCATATCATGCATAGTGGTAGCTTCACATTGGGTTTAGAAAGTGAAATATTTTGAAGCTTGACAATCACAATATTGGTCATACAAGCAATTCATGAATGATTAGTAGAAGGAAGAGAACTTTCACATGCAAATACACTATCTTGGAGATCTTTTGTGATTGTGAGCCCCCATCAAAATATTATATGTCAAAATTGTTGATGTTGGAATAGGAAGACAACATAATGATTTATGTTTGTTCATATTCACATAGAAGTTATATTGTCATAATCCTTCATGTGGTGCTTGCCCCCCATCTTTGCTAGCCAAAAATTCCGCACCAAGTAGAGATACTACTTGTGCATCAAAAAAAAACCTTCAACCCAAATCTTGTTTTCAAGAGTCCACCATACCTACCTAAGGATTGAGCAAGATCCTTCAAGTAAGTTGTCATCGGTGCAATAAGGCAATAAAAATTGCTTCTAAAAGTGTTAGATCATTTAGTTTAAGAGAAAATTGAGCGCTGTACGAACTTGTGATGGCAAAGAATAAAAGCGACAGACTGCATAATAAATGTTGCTATCATAAGGGGCAATATAACGTGATGTTCTTTTGCACTAAGGGGTTAAGCATACAAACAAATAAGCGCATGTCAACCTCTGTTTCCCTCAGCGAAGGGCCTATCTTTTACTTTTATGTATTTACTTTCATGCAAGAGTCAAAGTTTTTCTCTCTATTCCTTTTTATTTTTCTCCTTTGGCAAGCATCATGTGGTGAGGAAAGATCTAGGCACATATATCCAGTTGGATATGGGTAGCATGAGTTATTATTGTTGACATCACCCTTGAGGTGAATACGTTGGGAGGCGAAATTATAAGCCCCTATCTTTCTATGTGTCCGGTTGAAACGTTTTGCTCATGTGTATGTGGTGAGTGTTAGAAATTATAGAAGACTATATGATGGTTGAGTATGTGGAGCTCTTACTTAAACTCTGTTGAATAAGTTGAATTGCAATTGATTGGGGACTAAGAATATAGGTTGTTGAGTTTCAAGAGAATTCATTGTTTGAACCTTAACATGTGAATTGGTTGCTACTTGGTCATGATAAGTTTTATAAGAAAGAATTGCTGTTATGATGCTAGGAAAAGTGATTGAAATTGTCATTGATCAAACTTGAGAACTTTGCTAGCATTCACACTTCATAAATTATTTGTTTTATCATTTACCTACTCGAGGACGAGTAGGAATTAAGCTTGGGGATGCTGATATGTCTCCAACATATCTATAATTTATGAAGTATTCATGCCATGTTTACAATAATTTTATATGATTTTGGTATGATTTGCATGGAACTAACCCGGACTGACACTGTTTTCAGCAGAACTACCGTGTTGTTGTTTTTTGTGCAGAAATGAAAGTTCTTCAAACACTGCGAAACTTTTTGTGGATTTTTTATGGACCAGAAGAGAACCATTGGACCAGAGCAGCACCTGGGGGGTGCCCCGAGGGGGGCACAACCCACCAGGGCACACCTGGGGGTAGGTTGTGCCCACCTCGGTGGCCTCCTGTACCCCTTCTTCGCCCTATAAATTCCTAAATATTCCGAAAACCCTCGGGGAGACCCTAGATCGGAAGTTCCGCCACCGCAAGCCTCTGTAGCCACCGAAAACCAATTGGGACCCTGATACGTCTCCGACGTATCTATAATTTTTTGATTGTTCCATGCTATTATATTACCCGTTTTGGATGTTTATGGGCTTTACTCTACACTTTTATATCATTTTTGGGACTAACCTACTAACCGGAGGCCCGACCCGAATTGCTTATTTTTTTGCCTATTTCAGTGTTTCGAAGGAAAGGAATATCAAACAGAGTCCAAACGGAATGAAACCTTCGGGAGCGATCTTTTTGGAACAAACGAAATCCAGGGGACTTGGAGTGGACGTCAAGCAACAAATGAGGCGGCCACGAGGGTGCCCGGCGCGCCCCCTCGGGGTGGGCACGCCCCCACCCTCGTGGGCCCCTGATAACCCACAAGTGTAGGGGATCGCAACAGCTTTCGAGGGTAAAGTATTTAACCCAAATTTATTGATTCGACACAAGGGGAGCCAAAGAATATTCTTGAGTATTAGCAGTTGAGTTGTCAATTCAACCACACCTGGATAACTTAGTATCTGCGACAAAGTATTTAGTAGCAAAAGTGGTATGATAATAATGGTAACAGTAGCAAAAGTAAAGATAAATGTTTTTGGGTTTTTGTAGTAGTTGTAACAGTAGCAACGGAAAAGTAAATAAGCGAAGAACAATATGTGAAAAGCTGGTAGGCAATGGATCAGTGATGGATAATTATGCCGGATGCGATTCCTCATGTAATAGCTATAACATAGGGTGACACAGAACTAGCTCCAATTCATCAATGTAATGTAGGCATGTATTCCGTAAATAGTCATACGTGCTTATGGAAAAGAACTTGTATGACATCTTTTGTTCTACCCTCCCGTGGAAGCGGGGTCCTAGTGGAAACTAAGGGATATTAAGGCCTCCTTTTAATAGAGAACCGGAACAAAGCATTAACACATAGTGAATACATGAACTCCTCAAACTACGGTCATCACCGAGAAGTATCCCGATTATTGTCACTTCGGGGTTGTCGGATCATAACACATAATAGGTGACTATAGACTTGTAAGATAGGATCAAGAACACACATATATTCATGAAAACATAATAGGTTCAGATCTGAAATCATGGCACTCGGGCCCTAGTGACAAGCATTAAGCATAGCAATGTCATAGCAACACCAATCTCAGAACATAGTGGATACTAGGGATCAAACCCTAACAAAACTAACTTGATTACATGGTAAATCTAATCCAACCCATCACCGTCCAGCAAGCCTATGATGGAATTACTCACGCACGGCGGTGAGCATCATGAAATTGGTGATGGAGGATGGTTGATGATGACGACGACGGCAAATCCCCCTCTCCGAAGCCCCGAACGGACTCCAGATCAGCCCTCCCGAGAGAGATTAGGGCTTGGCGGCGGCTCCGTGTCGTAAAACGTGATGAAACTTTCTCTCTGATTTTTTCCTCCCCAAACGTGAATATATGGAGTTGGAGTTGAGGTCGGTGGAGGTCCAGGGGGCCCACGAGATAGGGGGGCGCGCCCTAGGGGGGGGCCTGTCTTGTGGACAGCCTGTGGCCCCCTGGTATTGATTCTTTCGCCAAAAATTCTTATTAATTCCAAAAAGTGCCTCCTTGGATTTCCAGGACATTCCGAGAACTTTTCTTTTCTACACATAAAACAACATCATGGCAGTTCTGCTGAAAACAGCGTCAGTCCGGGTTAGTTTCATTCAAATCATGCAAGTTAGAGTCCAAAACAAGGGCAAAAGTGTTTGGAAAAGTAGATACGTTGGAGACGTATCAACTCCCCCAAGTTGCTTGTCCTCAAGCAATTCAGTTGATAAACTGAAAGTGATAAAGAAAAACTTTTACAAACTCTGTTTGCTCTTGTTGTTGTAACATGAAAAGCCATCATTCAAGTTTCAACAAATATTATGAACTAACCATACTAACAATAACACCTAGGTCTCACAATTACTCATATCAATAACATAATCAGTTAGCGAGCCATAATAATAAAACTCGGATGACAACACTTTCTCAAAATAATCATAACATGATATAACAAAATGGTATCTCGCTAGCCCTTTCTGAGACCGCAAAACATAAATGCAGAGCACCTTTAAAGATCAAGGACTGACTAAACATTGTAATTCATGGTAAAAGCAATCCAGTCAAGTCATACCCAATATAAACCAATAATAATGAATGCAAATGACAGTGTGCTCTCCAGCGGGTGCTTTTTAATAAGAAGGGTGATGACTCAACATGAAAGTAAATAGATAGGCCCTTCGCAGAGGGAAGCAGGGATTTGTAGAGGTGCTAGAGCTCGATTTTAAAATAGAGATTGAATAACATTTTGAGCGGCATACTTTCGCTGTCAACGCAACAACTATGAGATGACTGTATTTTCCATACTACATGCATTATAGGCAGTTCCCAAACAGAATGGTAAAGGTTTATACTCCCCCAACCACCAACAAGCATCAATCCATGGCTTGCTCGAAACAACGAGTGCCTCCAACATACAACAGCCCTAGGGGAGTTTTGTTTAATTATTTTGATTTGCTTTGATCTTTTTGGATCATGGGACTGGGCATCCCGGTTACCGGCCCTTTCTCGTGAATGAGGAGCGGAGTCCACTCCTCTTGAGAATAACCCACCTAGCATGGAAGATATAGGCAGCCCTAGTTGTAACATGAGCTGCTCGAGCATACAAAACAAAATTTCATTTGAAGGTTTGGAGTTTGGCACATACAAATTTACTTGGAACGGCAGGTAAATACAGCATATAGGAAGGTATAATGGACTCATATGGAACAACTTTGGGGTTTAAGGAGTTTAGATGCACAAGCAGTATTCCCACTTAGTACAGGTGAAGGCTAGCAAAAGACTGGGAAGCGACCAACTGAGGGAGCGACAACAGTCGTAAACATGCATTAAAATTAATTTACACCGAGTACAAGCATGAGTAGGATATAATCCACCATGAACATAAATATCGTGAAGGCTATGTTGATTTGTTTCAACTACATGCGTGAACATGTGCCAAGTTGAGTCACTCAATTCATTCAAAGGAGGATACCATCCCATCATACCACATCATAATCATTCTAATAGCATGTTGGCACGCAAGGTAAACCATTATAACTCATAGCTAATCAAGCATGGCACAAGCAACTATAATCTCTATATGTCATTGCAAATATGTTTACTTCATAATAGCTGACTCAGAAACGATGAACTCATCATATTTACAAAAAACAAGAGAGATCGAGTTCATACCAGCTTTTCTCATCCCAATAAGTCCATCATATATCGTCATTATTGCCTTTCACTTGCACGACCGAACGATGCGTATAATAATAAGAGTGCACATGCATTGGACTAAGCTGGAATCTGCAAGCATTCAACTCAAGAGAAAAGACAGGGTAATATGGGCTCTAAGTTAAATAAACAATCATGCATATGAGAGCCACTAAGCATTTTCAATATAGTCTTCTCGACCCCCAAAAGAAAGAAAAGAAAATAAACTATTTACATGAGAAAGCTCCCAACAAGCAAGAAGAAGAAAGAGAAATCTTTTTGGATTTTCATTTTAATTTCTACTACAAGCATGGGAAACTAACTAATTTTTTTTTGGTTTTTTCTTAAGGTTTATCAAACACACAAGAAGAAAACTAGAAAAAGAAATTTAAACTAGCATGAATAATACAATGAAAGAGTATGAGCACCGACGACTAGTGTGTGAACATGAATGTAAAGTCGGTGAGAAATACGTACTCCCCCAAGCTTAGGCTTTTGGCCTAAGTTGGTCTAGTACCAAGGATCGCCGCTACTCTCCCCGGTGTAATGGGAGGTGTAATTGGGATACCACTGGCTGGTCATCTTCGGATCCCACTGGACAGATGATGCACGATAAGGGTCCAGTTCAGGTTCCGGCTCAGGTTCAGGTTCTGGAGTAAAAGCTTGGGCTTGATGGTTGTTCACCGCTTCCGGCGTAAAAAGAAAATTTTCTGCAAGCAAATCAAACAACAGAGGCGCAGGCAAAATAATAATCTCAAAGTGTTTCTTATTAAATCTAAGTTTATACAAGAGCATCTTCTCTTTGTTGTCAACAATAAACTTATGTGCTACCATGCTCTTGTAATCTAAAATGTGAGGAGGCAATTTTATCTCCTCCTTCTCATGGTGCCTAATGGGTATATGAAAATGTTTAGCAAGACGTGCAGCATAGATACCTCCAAATATGGGGCCTTTTGTACGATTCAGGGCTAGCCGTTTAGCAACTACGGCACCCATACTAAAAGTATTGTCTCCAAGCAAGGCATGTTGAAGAATGATAATATCAGGAACGCTCAAGTTTCCACTATTTCCATGACCAATCAAGCATCTACTAGCAAATATGGCAAAGTAGCGTAAAACAGGAAAGTGTATGCTAGAGACTTTTGCCTCAGAGCCCTTCTTTGGCTCCTCTACAGCAATAGTATTAACAAAGCCACCCACATATTCACGATGGGGTTCCTCTAATTCTCCCTCATAAGTTATCCTACATACCGCACAAAAATGATGTAAAGACATTTCTTTGAACTCATCATATAAATGAAATGATACTGTAGGTGGTGACTTCTTAGGATAATAATAAAAGTTTTGCACGAAAGTATTGGTGAGTAAGAGATACTGATCGATTCGGTCGTTGATGAAACCAGTGAGGCCTGCAGTCTCGATGAAAGCATAAAAGTCTTCATGAATTCCAGCTTCTTTCAAGAAATCCTCGCATGGCCATTCACACGACCGTACTTCCGCTAAGCGAGGAAGATTATACTTGGCTTTTTCCTTCTCTTTGGCTTGTTTTTCCTGAGAGCTTTGGCTAGAAGATCCCCTCAAAAGTTTCCTTAACATTTTTCTGAAAATTTCTGAATTTTTAGTAACTTCAAAATAAAAGTGAATAAAACTAAACAAGATTGATAGCAACTACCCCTACAAGTGCCTAGAGCCTATATCATGCACTAGAATTGCTTGGGACCTCAAAAATTTAACATGCAAGCTCAAGAACATGGTCACCTATGCAGCAAAAATTTGCAATGAATAAAGCACTAGAACAAAAACTAATTGGACCAATGGAGGAGTCACATACCAAGCAACAATCTCCCAAAGCAGTTTTATGAATGGAGCTTTGAGCTAGGAGATCAAAAATCGCAGCAAAACGAGCTAGAACTCGTGCTTGAGCTGGATGGGGATTTTTTGGGTAGAAGATGAAGTGTGTGGGTGCTGGCATAAGTGGAGGGGGGCCACCAGGGGCCCACGAGACAGGGGCGCGCCCTATAGGGGGGGGGCGCCCTCCACTCTCGTGGCCTGGTGCTTGCCCCTCCTGCAGTGATTTCAGTGCCTAAAATCCTCAAATATTCCAGAAAAAATCATACTAAATTTGCAGGGTATTTGGAGCATTTTTATTTTCAGACTATTTTTTTATTGCATGGATAATTCAGAAAACAGACAAATAATACTATTTTTGATTTATTTATTCTAAATAACAGAAAGTAAAAAGAGGGTACAGAAGGTTGTGCCTTCTAGTTTCATCCATTTCGTGATCATCAAAATGAATCCACTAACAAGGTTGATCAAGTCTTGTTAATAAACTCATTCTGAATAACACGGAAACAGAGAAATTTCAAATAACACTAAGTTACCTCAACGGGGATATGAAAATCCCCAACAATAAGAATATCATACTTTTTCTTGACAGTAGGGAGAGGAGATTCAAAACCTCCAAAAATGATAGTTGGAACTTTTTCTATATAATTGATGCTATGAACTTGAGATTGTTTCCTCGGAAGTGTACCGTATGCTCATTACCATTAACATGAAAAGTGACATTGCCTTTGTTGCAATCAATAACAGCCCCTGTAGTATTAAGAAAAGGTCTACCAAGGATAATAGACATACTATCGTCCTCGGGAATATCAAGAATAACAAAGTCCGTTAAGATAGTGACATTTGCAACCACAACAGGCACATCCTCACAAATGCCGACAGGTATAGCAGTTGATTTATCAGCCATTTGCAAAGATATTTCAGTAGGTGTCAACTTATTCAATTCAAGTCTACGATATAAAGAGAGAGAGGCATAACACTAACACCGACTCCAAGATCACATAAAGCAGTTCTAACATAATTTCTTTTAATGGAGCATGGTATAGTTGGTACACCCGGATCTCCAAGTTTCTTTGGTGTTCCACCCTTAAAAGTGTAATTAGCAAGCATGGTGGAAATTTCAGCTTCCGGTATCTTTCTTTTATTTGTGATGATATCCTTCATATACTTAGCATAAGGATTTACTTTCAGCATATCAGTTAAGCGCATACGTAAGAAAATAGGTCTAATCATTTCAGCAAAGCGCTCAAAATCCTCATCATCCTTTGACTTGGATGGTTTAGGAGGAAAGGGCATGGGTTTCTAAACCCATGGTTCTCTTTCTTTACCATGCTTCCTAGCAACAAAATCTCTCTTATCATAACGTTGATTCTTTGATTGTGGGTTATCAAGATCAATAGCAGGTTCAATCTCTACATCATTGTTTTTGCTACGTTGGGCATCAACATGAACATTATCATTAACATTATCACTAGGTTCATGTTCATCACCTGATTGTGTTTCAGCATCAGAAATAGAAATATCATTGGGATTCTCAGGTGTGTCTACAGTAGGTTCACTAGAAGCATGCAAAGTCCCATCGTCTTTCTTTTTCTTCTTTTTAGAAGAACTAGGTGCCTCTAAATTATTTCTCTGAGAATCTTGCTTGATTCTCTTAGGGTGGCCTTCAGGATACAAAGGTTCCTGAGTCATTCTACCAGTTCTAGTAGCCACTCTAACAACAAACTCATTTTTATTATTTAATTCATCAAGCAAATAATTTTGAGCTTTAAGTACTTGCTCAGCTTGAGTAGCAACCATAGAAGCATACTTGCTAACGCGGTGAAGTTCATCTTTAACTCTAGCCAGATTATCACTTACACGTCCTATCTCGAAAGCATTATTCTTTAACTCTCTACCAACATAAGCATTAAAACTTTCTTGTCTAGCCATAAAGTCATCAAATTCATCTAAACATGGGCTATGAAATTTAGTAGAGGGAATTTCAACTTTATCATATCTATAGAGAGTATTTACCTTTACTACCTGTGTCGGGTTATCAAGACAATGTGGTTCTTCGGGCGGTATATTAAGACCATGTATTTCTTCAATAGGTGGTAAATTCTTAACATCTTCAGCTTTAATACCTTTTTCTTTCATTGATTTCTTTGCCTCTTGCATATCTTCAGGACTGAGAAATAAAACACCTCTCTTCTTCGGAGTGGGTTTAGGAATAGGCTCAGGAGTTGGCTCAATTGGTTCAGGAATTGGCTCGGGAAGAGTCCAATTATTTTCATTAGTCAACATATTATTCAATAGTATTTCAGCTTCGTCGACTGTTCTTTCCCTGAAAACACAACCAGCACAACTATCCAAGTAGTCATTGGAAGCATCGGTTAGTCCATTATAAAAGATATCAAGTATTTCATTTTTCTTGAGAGGATGATCAGGCAAAGCATTAAGTAACCGGAGAAGCCTCCCCCAAGCTTGTGGGAGACTCTCTTCTTTGATTTGCACAAAATTATATATTTCCCGCAAGGCAGCTTGTTTCTTATGAGCAGGGAAATATTTAGCAGAGAAGTAATAAATCATATCCTGGGGACTACGCACACAACCAGGAGCAAGAGAATTATACCAAGTCTTAGCATCACCCTTTAATGAGAACGGGAATATATTAAGGATATAAAAATAGCGGGACTTCTCATCATTAGTAAATAGGGTAGCTATATCATTCAGCTTGGTAAGATGTGCCACAACAGTTTCAGATTCAAGGCCATAAAAAGGATCAGATTCAACTAAAGTAATAATCTCAGGATCAACAGAGAATTCATAATCCTTATCAGTAACACATATATGTGAAGTAGCAAAAGCAGGATCGGGTTTCATTCTAGCATTAAGAGACAGCTTCTTCCATTTAGCTAATAATTTCTTAAGATCATATCTATCATTGCAAGCAAAGATTTCCCTAGCAGCTTCTTCATTCATAACATAACCCTTAGGAACAACAGGCAATACATAATCATTGGGAGAACCTTAATAATCACTATCATCAATAATAGGTTCTTCAGTATTTTCATTCCCCCTAACTCTAGCAAGTTGTTCATCAAGAAATTCACCTAATGGCAAAGTAGTATCACGCACAGAAGTAGTTTCATCATGCATAGCAGAAGTGGCATCATCAATAACATGCGACATATCAGAATTCACAGCAGTAGCAGGTTTAGGTGTCGCAAGCCTACTAATAATGGAAGGAGAATCTAGTGCAGAGCTAGATGGCAGTTCCTTACCTCCCCTCGTAGTTGAGGGCAAAATCTTCGTTTTAGCATCTTTCAAGTTCTTCATAGTGATCAACAAATATAAATCCCAAGTGACTCAGAGAATAGAGCTATACTCCCCGGTAACGGCGCCAGAAATTAGTCTTGATAACCCACAAGTGTAGGGGATCGCAACAGCTTTCGAGGGTAAAGTATTCAACCCAAAAATTTATTGATTCGACACAAGGGGAGCCAAAGAATATTCTTGAGTATTAGCAGTTGAGTTGTCAATTCAACCACACCTGGATAACTTAGTATCTGCAGCAAAGTATTTAGTAGCAAAAGTGGTATGATAATAATGGTAACGGTAGCAAAAGTAAAGATAAATGTTTTTGGGTTTTTGTAGTAGTTGTAACAGTAGCAACGGAAAAGTAAATAAGCGAAGAACAATATGTGAAAAGCTCGTAGGCAATGGATCAGTGATGGATAATTATGTCGGATGCGATTCCTCATGTAATAGCTATAACATAGGGTGACACAGAACTAGCTCCAATTCATCAATGTAATGTAGGCATGTATTCCGTAAATAGTCATACGTGCTTATGGAAAAGAACTTGCATGACATCTTTTGTCCTACCCTCCCGTGGAAGCGGGGTCCTAGTGGAAACTAAGGGATATTAAGACCTCCTTTTAATAGAGAACCGGAACAAAGCATTAACACATAGTGAATACATGAACTCCTCAAACTACGGTCATCACCGAGAAGTATCCCGGTTATTGTCACTTCGGGGTTGTCGGATCATAACACATAATAGGTGACTATAGACTTGCAAGATAGGATCAAGAACACACATATATTCATGAAAACATAATAGGTTCAGATCTGAAATCATGGCACTCGGGCCCTAGTGACAAGCATTAAGCATAGCAAAGTCATAGCAACATCAATGTCAGAACATAGTGGATACTAGGGATCAAACCCTAACAAAACTAACTTGATTACATGGTAAATCTCATCCAAACCATCACCGTCCAGCAAGCCTACGATGGAATTACTCACGCACGACGGTGAGCATCATGAAATTGGTGATGGAGGATGGTTGATGATGACAACGGCGACGAATCCCCCTCTCCGGAGCCCCGAACGGACTCCAGATCAGCCCTCCCGAGAGAGATTAGGGCTTGGAGGTGGCTCCGTGTCGTAAAACGCGATGATACTTTCTCTCTGATTTTTTTCTCCCCGAACGTGAATATATGGAGTTGGAGTTGAGGTCGGTGGAGGTCCAGGGGGCCCACGAGATAGGGGGCGCGCCCTAGGGGGGGCTGTCTCGTGGACATCCTGTGGGCACCCTGGTATTGATTATTTCGCCAAAAATTCTTATTAATTCCAAAAAGTGCCTCCGTGGATTTCCAGGACATTCTGAGAACTTTTCTTTTCTACACATAAAACAACATCATGGCAGTTCTGCTGAAAACAGCGTCAGTCCGGGTTAGTTTCATTCAAAGCATGCTAGTTAGAGTCCAAAACAAGGGCAAAAGTGTTTGGAAAAGTAGATACGTTGGAGACGGATCAGCCCCTCGAGCGTCCACCGACCTACTTCTTCCTCCTATATATATCCACATACCCCGAAAACATCCAGGAGCACCACGAAAAACTATTTCCACCGCCGCAACCTTCTGTATCCGCGAGATCCCATCTTGGAGCCTTCGCCGGCGCTCCGCCGGAGGGGGAATCGACCACGGAGGGCCTCTACATCATCTCCAAGGACTCTCCTATGAGTTGTGAGTAGTTTACCACAGATCTTCGGGTCCATAGTTATTAGGTAGATGGCTTCTTCTCTCTCTTTGAATCTCAATACAAAGTTCTCCTTGATCTTCTTGGAGATCTATTCGATGTAACTCTTTTTGCGGTGTGTTTGTTGAGATCCGATGAATTGTGGGTTTATGATCAAGTTTATCTATGAGAAATATTTGAATCTCCTCTGAATTCTTTTATGTGTGATTAAAATAACTTTGCAAGTCTCTTCGAATTATCAGTTTGGTTTGGCCTACTAGATTGATCTTTCTTGCAATGGGAGAAGTGCTTAGCTTTGGGTTCAATCTTGCGGTGTCCTTTTCCAGTGACAGCAGGGGCAGCAAGGCACGTATTGTATTGTTTCCATCGAGGATAAAAATATGGGGTTTATATCATATTCCATGAGTTTATCCCTCTACATCATGTCATCTTTCTTAATGCATTACTCTGTTCTTCATGAACTTAATACTCTAGATGCAGGCAGGAGTCGGTCGATGTGTGGAGTAATAGTAGTAGATGCAGAATCGTTTCGATCTACTTGTCATGGACGTGATGCCTATATACATGATCATGCCTAGATAATCTCATAACTATGCGCTTTTCTATCAATTGCTCGACAGTAATTTGTTCACTCACTGTAATACTTATGCTATCTTGAGAGAAGCCACTAGTGAAACCTATGGCCCCCGGGTCTATCTTTTATCGTATAAGTTTTCCATCTACTTTTATTTGCATCTTTTACTTTCCAATCTATATCATAAAAATACCAAAAATATTTATCTTATCTTATTATCTCCATCAGATCTCACTTTCGCAAGTTACCGTGAAGGGATTGACAACCCCTTTATCGCCTTGGTTGCGAGGTTCTTGTTTGTTTGTGTAGGTGCGTGGGACTTTTGAGGAGCCTCCTACTGGATTGATACCTTGGTTCTCAAAAACTAAGGGAAATACTTACACTACTTTGCTGCATTGCCCTTTCCTCTTCAAGGGAAAAACCAACGCAAGCTCAAGATGTAGCAAGAAGGATTTCTGGCGCCGTTGCCGGGGAGGTCTTTGCTCAAGTCAAGACATACCAAGTACCCATCACAAACTCATCTCCCTCGCATTACATTGTTTTCCATTTGCCTCTCGTTTTCCTCTCCCCCACTTCACCCTCACCGTTTTATTCGCCTTCTCTTTACCATTTGCCTTTTCTTTGCCATGGCCGAATCAAAAAGAACTAAGGTTTCTTTCCAGGGTTTTAGTACCTTGGATAGTCCCTCTATCCTCTCTAAACTCATAAATAATGATGCCATGGAAAGACCTACTGGGGTTACCAATGAAAGTTTGAATAATTTTGATGAAGATGACTCCGGAATTTTTCATTATTTACTTGATGAGTCTTTAAAAGATGCTTGGGATAGGTTATTAAGGATTCGGGCTAGCTATGTGCCACAATATCAAATTGAGGTATATTTAGAAAGCTTTTATGTTGGCTTACCTGCTTCATTCAAGCAAGTTCTAGATTCTATTTTTGAAGAAGATTTTCTAGAAGGGGGATGCTATCGATACTTATGAAAAAAATGAAAACTATATTTGGGCACCTCATGAATGATAAGGTTGAATCCACCACTCTCTTATGCTTTTATCAAAACGAAATTATCAAAGAGATGAAGGCTAGCGTAGATGCAAATTTCCGTAACATGCTTAATCTTTCTTCCTTTCCCAGAATAGAAGGATGAATGCTATAGAAAGGAAAATTTCTCTTTTCTTTCCGAATGCCAAAGATGGCAATACTTAGATCTATCCTCTCTTTTATGCCTAGCTAGGGGCGTTAAACAATAGCGCTAGTTGGGAGGCAACCCAATTTTATTTTTCTTTCTTGCTTTTTGCTTCTGTTTAGTAATAAATATTTCATCTAGCTTCTGTTTAGATGTGTTTTTATGTTTTAATTAGTGTTTGAGCCAAGTAGAACCTATAAGATAACCTACGGTGATAGTTAATTTGATTCTGCTAAAAAATAGAAACTTTGCACGCACAAAAATAATTTTAGTAATTCACAGAAACATGATTTTGCGTTGCTTATTTTTGCTGTAGATCAATAGACAAATTGCCCAGGACTTCCTATTTTGGTAGAAGTTTTAGAGTTCCATAAGTATTCGAGAGTTACATATTGCTATAGACTGTTCTGTTTTTGACATATTCTGTTTTCTGTGTGTTGTTTGCTTATTTTGATGCATCTATGGCTAGTATCGGGGGGGGGGGGGGGTATGAACCATAGAGAAGTTGGAATACAGTAGGTTTAACACCAATATAAATAAATAATGAGTTCATTACAGTACCTTATGTGGTGGTTTTTCTTTCTTACACTAACGGGGCTTATGAGATTTCCTGTTGAGTTCTGTGTTGTGAAGTTTTCAAGTTTTGGGTAAAGATTTGATGGACTGTGGAATAAGGAGTGGCAAGAGCCTAAGCTTGTGGATTCCCATGGAACCCCAAGATATTCAAGGATAACCAAAAGCCTAAGCTTGGGGATGCCCCGGAAGGCATCCCCTCTTTCGTCTTCGTCTATCGGTAGCTTTACTTGGAGCTATATTTTTATTCGCCACATGATATGTGTTTTGCTTGGAACGTCATGTATGATATGAGTCTTTTTATTTTTAGATTTCCACAATCATCCTTGCTGTACACACCTTTTTGGAGAAACCCACATGATTTAGAATTTATTAGAACACTATGTGCTTCACTTATATCTTTTGAGCTAGATAGTTTTGTTCTATGTGCTTCACTTATATCTTTTAGAGCACGGCGGTGGATTTATTTTGAAGAAAGTGTTGATCTCTCATGCTTCACTTATATTATTTTGAGAGTCTTTTAGAACAGCATGGTATTTGCTATGATTATAAATTTGGTCCTAGAATGATGAGCATCCAAGTTGGGTATAATAAAAACTAACATAGAAAGTGCATTAAACACTATGATCAATTTGATGCTTGATAATTATTTTGAGATATAAAGGTGGTAGTGTTAGAGTCATGCTAGTTGGGTAATTATGAAATTGAGAAGTATTTGTGTTGAAGTTGGCAAGTCCCATAGCATGCACGTATGGTAAAAGTTGTGTGACAAATTTGTTGCATGGGGTGCTCTTTTAATTGTCTTCCTTATGAGTGGAGGTCGGGATCGCATGATGGTTAACTCCTACCAACCCTTCCCCTAGGAGCATGCGTAGTAGTACTTTGCTTCGAGGACAAGTAGACTTTTGCAATAAGTATATGAGTTCTTTATGACTAATGTGAGTCCATGGATATACGCACACTCACCCTTCCACTTTGCTAGCCTTTATTATGCCGCGCAACCTTCGCTGGTATCATGCACCCATTATTTACCTTCCTCAAAACAGCCACCATACCTATCTATTATGACATTTCCATATCCATTCCGAGATATATTGCCATGCAACTCTCCACCGTTCCGTTTATTATGACACGCTCCATCATTGTCATATTGCTCTTTGCATGACCATGTAGTTGACATCGTATTTGTGGCAACGCCATCTTCATCATTTTTCATACATGTCACTCTTGATTCATTGCATATTCTGTACACCACCGGAGGCATTCACATAGAGTCATATTTTGTTCTAAGTATTGAGTTGTAAATCAATAAAAGTGTGATGATCTTCATTATTAGAGCATTGTCCCAAGTGAGGAAAGGATGATGAAGACTATGACTCCCCCACAAGTCGGGATGAGACTTTGGACTTTGTAAAAAAAGAGAGGCCAAAGAAGCCCATATAAAAAGAGGCCAAATAAGCCCACCAAATAAAAAAATGAGAGAAAATAGAGAAGGGACAATGCTACTATCTCTTTTCCACACTTGTGCCTCATGATAGCACCATGATCTTCATGATAGAGAGTCTCCTATGTCGTCACTTTCATATACTAGTGGGAATTTTTCATTATAGAACTTGGCTTGTATATTCCAATGATGGGATTCCTCAAAATGCCCTAGGTCTTCGTGAGCAAGCAAGTTGGATGCACACCCACTTAGTTTCTTTTGTTGAGCTTTCATACATTTATAGCTCTAGTGCATCCATTGCATGGCAATCCCTACTCACTCACATTGATATCTATTAATGGGCATCTCCACAGCCCGTTGATACGCCTAGTTGATGTGAGACTATCTTCTCCCTTTTTTCTTCACAACCACCACCATATACCACATATAGTGCTATGTCCATGGCTTGCGCTCATGTATTGCGTAAGAGTTGAAAAAGCTGAAGCACGTTAAAAAGTATGAACCAATTGCTTGGCTGAAACCGGGGTTGTGCATGATGGGAGTATTTTGTGTGATGAAAATGAAGCATGGCCTAACTATATGATTTTGTAGGGATGAGCTTTCTTTGGCTATGCTATTTTGATAAGACATGGTTATTTGTTAGTTGCTTCAAGTATTACTATTTTTATGTTTTATAAGCTTTTATCTTGAATCATTTGGATCTGAACAATCATGCCACAATAAATAAAATTACATTGAGAATTATGCTAGGTAGCATTCCACATCAAAAAATCTGTTTTTATTATTTTCCTACTCGAGGGCGAGCAGGAATTAAGCTTGGGGATGCTTGATACGTCTCCAACGTATCTATAATTTTTTATTGTTCCATGCTATTATATTACCCGTTTTGGATGTTTATGGGCTTTACTCTACACTTTTATATCATTTTTGGGACTAACCTACTAACCGGAGGCCCAACCCGAATTGCTTATTTTTTGCCTGTTTCAGTGTTTCAAAGGAAAGGAATATCAAACGGAGTCCAAACGGAATGAAACCTTCGGGAGCGATCTTTTTAGAACAAACGCAATCCAGGGGACTTGGAGTGGACGTCAAGCAACAAACGAGGCGGCCATGAGTGTGCCTGGTGCGCCCCCCACCCTCGTGGGCCCCTCGAGCATCCACCGACCTACTTCTTCCGCCTATATATATCCACGTACCCCGAAAACATCCAGGAGCACTACGAAAAACTATTTCCACTGCCGCAACCTCTTGTATCCGCGAGATCCCATCTTGGAGCCTTCGCCGGTGCTCTGCCGGAGGTGGAATCAACCATGGAGGGCCTCTACATCATCTCCAAGGCCTCTCCTATGAGTTGTGAGTAGTTTACCACAGACCTTCGGGTCCATAGTTACTAGCTACACCCTCCGTTCCTAAATATAAGTCTTTTTAGAGATTCCACTACAAACTACATACGGATGTATATGGACACATTTTAGAGTGTAGATTCACTCATTTTGATCCGTATGTAGTCCATAGTGTAATCTCTAGAAAGACTTATATTTAGGAACGGAGGTAGTAGATGGATTCTTCTCTCTCTTTGAATCTCAATACAAAGTTCTCCTTGATCTTCTTGGAGATCTATTCGATGTAACTCTTTTTGCGGTGTGTTTGTCGATCCGATGAATTGTGGGTTTATGATCAAGTTTATCTATGAGAAATATTTGAATCTCCTCTGAATTCTTTTATGTGTGATTAAGTTATCTTTGCAAGTCTCTTCGAATTACCAGTTTGGTTTGGCCTACTAGATTGATCTTTCTTGCAATGGGAGAAGTGCTTAGCTTTGGGTTCAATCTTGCGGTGTCCTTTCCCAGTGACAGCAGGGGCAGCAAGGCATGTATTGTATTGTTGCCATCGAGGATAAAAAGATGGGGTTTATATCACATTGCATGAGTTTATCCCTCTACATCATGTCATCTTTCTTAATGCGTTACTCTGTTCTTCATGAACTTGATACTCTAGGTGCAGGCAGGAGTCGGTCGATGTGTGGAGTAATAGTAGTAGATGCAAAATTGTTTCGATCTACTTGTCACAGACGTGATGCCTATATACATGATCATGCCTAGATAATCTCATAACTATGCGCTTTTCTATCAATTGCTCGACAATAATTTTTTCACCCACCGTAATACTTATGCAATCTTGAGAGAAGCCATTAGTGAAACCTATGGCCCCCATGTCTATCTTTTATCATATAAGTTTTCCATCTACTTTTATTTGCATCTTTTACTTTCCAATCTATGTCTTAAAAATACCAAAAATATTTATCTTATCTTATTATCTCTATCAGATCTCACTTTCACAAGTTACCGTGAAGGGATCAACAACCCCTTTATCACGTTGCGAGGTTCTTGTTTGTTTGTGTAGGTGCATGGGACTTTTGAGGAGCCTCCTACTAGATTGATACCTTGGTTCTCAAAAACTGAGGGAATACTTATGCCACTTTGCTGCATCACCCTTTCCTCTTCAAGGGAAAAACCAACGCAAGCTCAAGACGTAGCAGACCTTGTTTCGGCACCCTACCAGAGGAGGGAATTATCTCAAGTGGCCATCTTCATCATCCCGGCGGCCACCACGATGAGGAGGGAGTAGTCCACCCTCGAGGCTGAGGGTTTGTAACAGTAGCTATGTGTTTAATCTCTCTCGTGCGCGATCTTGAGATGTCGCGATCTTGATGTATCATGGGCTTTGTTAACATAGATGGATCATATGATGTTTCTCCCCTCTCTACACTTGTTGTGACGAATTGAGTGTTTACCCTTTGAAGTTTTGTCTTGTCGGATTGAATGTTGATACGTCTCCAACGTATCTATAATTTTTTATTGTTCCATGCTATTATATTACCTCTTTTGGATGTTTATGGACTTTACTATACACTTTTATATTATTTTTGGGGCTAACCTATTAACCGGAGGCCCAACCCAAATTGCTGTTTTTTTGCCTATTTCAGTGTTTCACAGAAAAGGAATTTCAAACGGAGTCCAAACGGAATGAAACCTTCGGGAGAGTTATTTTTTGAACAAACGCAATCCAGGAGACTTGGAGTGGACGTCAAGAAGCAAACGAGGAAGCCACGAGGCAGGGAGGCACCCCCCAGGGGGGTGGGCATGCCCCCCACCCTCGTGGCTCCCCTGATCGACTTATTTCGCCTATATCTATATCCACATACCCCGAAAACATCCAGGAGCACCACGAAACCCTATTTCCACCGCCGCAACCTTCTGTACCCGTGAGAACCCATCTTGGGCCTTTTCCAGCGCTCCGCTGGAGGGGGAATCGATCACGGAGGGCTTCTACATCAACGCCAAAGCCTCTCCGATGAAGTGTGAGTAGTTTACCACAGACCTTTGGGTCCATAGTTATTAGCTAGATGGCTTCTTCTCTCTTTTTGAATCTCAATACAATGTTCTCCTCGATCTTCTTGGAGATCTATTTGATGTAACTCTTTTTGCGGTGTGTTTGTCGAGATCCGATGAATTGTGGGTTTATGATCAAGTTTATCTATGAGAAATATTTGAATCTCCTCTGAATTCTTTTATGTATGATTGATTATCCTGGAAAGTCTCTTCGAATTACCAGTTTGGTTTGGCCTACTAGATTGATCTTTCTTGCAATGGGAGAAGTGCTTAGCTTTGGGTTCAATCTTGCGGTGTCTTTCCCAGTGACAGCAGGGGCAGCAAGGCACGTATTGTATTGTTGCCATAGAGGATAAAAAGATGAGGTTTATATCATATTGCTTGAGTTTATCCCTCTACATCATGTCATCTTGCCTAATGCGTTACTCTGTTCTTATGAACTTAATAATCTAGATGCATGCTGGATAGCGGTCGATGTGTGGAGTAATAGTAGTAGATGCAGAATCGCTTCGGTCTACTTGTCGCGGAGGTGATGCCTATATACATGATCATGCCTAGATATTCTCATAACTATGCACTTTTCTATCAATTGCTCGACAGTAATTTGTTCACCCACTGTAAAACTTATGCTATCTTGAGAGAAGCCACTAGTGAAACCTATGGCCCCGGGGTCTATTTACCATCATATAAGTTTCCGATCTACTTTATTTTGCAATCTTTACTTTTCAATCTATATCATAAAAATACCAAAAATATTTATCTTATTATTATCTCTTTCAGATCTCACTTTTGCAAGTGGCCGTGAAGGGATTGAGAACCTCTTTATTGCGTTGGTTGCAAGGTTCTTATTTGTTTGTGTAGGTACGAGGGACTTGCGTGTAGCCTCCTACTGGATTGATACCTTGGTTCTCAAAAACTGAGGGAAATACTTACGCTACTTTGCTGCACCACCCTTTCCTCTTCAAGGGAAAACCAACGTAGTGCTCAAGAGGTAGCAAGAAGGATTTCTGGCGCCGTTGCCGGGGAGGTCTTCGCACAAGTCAAGACATACCAAGTACCCATCACAAACTTTATCCCTCGCATTACAATATTTGCCATTTGCCTCTCATTTTCCTCTCCCCCACTTCACCCTTTCCATTTTATTCGCTCTCTCTTTCCCGTTCACCTCTTTTTTGCTTGCCTCTTGTGTGCTTATGTGTTGGATTGCTTGTCACGATGGCTCAAGATAATACTAAATTGTGTGACTTTTCCAATACCAACAATAATGATTCTCTTAGCACTCCGATTGCTCCTCTTACCGATGCTGAATCTTGTGAAATTAATGCTGCTTTGTTGAATCTTGTCATGAAAGATCAATTCTCTGGCCTTCCTAGTGAAAATGCCACTACTCATCTAAACAACTTTGTTGATTTGTGTGATATGAAAAATAAGATAGACGTGGATAATGATATTGTTAAATTGAAGCTATTTCCATTTTCGCTTAGAGATTGTGCTAAAACTTGGTTTTCGTCTTGGCCTAAAAATAGTATTGATTCGTGGAATAAGTGCAAAGATGCTTTTATCTCTAAGTATTTTCCTCCCGCTAAGATCATCTCTCTTAGAAATGATATTATGAATTTTAAGAAACTAGATCATGAGCATGTTGCACAATCTTGGGAGAGGATGAAATTAATGATTCGTAATTGCCCTACACATGGATTAAATTTATGGATGATCATACAAATTTTTTATGCCGGATTGAATTTTGCTTCTAGAAATCTTTTAGATTCGTCCGCGGGAGGCACTTTTATGGAAATCACTTTAGGAGAAGCTACTAAACTCCTACATAATATTATGGTTGATTATTCTCAATGGCACACCGAAAGATCTACTAGTAAAAAAGTTATGCAATAGAAGAGATTAATGTTTTGAGTGGAAAGATGAACTTATGAAATTGTTTGCTAACAGGAGTGCTCCTATTGATCCTAATGATATGCCTTTGTCTACTTTGAATAGTAATGAATCTATGGATGTGAATTTTGTTGGTAGGAATAACTTTGGTAACAACGCGTATAGAGGAAACTTTAATCCTAGGTCGTTTCCTAGTAATTCCTCTAATAATTATGGTAATTCCTTGTCACGACCGGTTTTCCGGGTATTAATTTCCAGAAAATGGCCGCTGTGCTCACCAGCCCCAGGATTACTGTTAGCTGATGAGGCACCAACTTGATACAGAAATTCCAAGCAAAATACAAAATATGTAGTACAAGACCATTCTGGCCTATGAGTACAACAAGTGATTTCCAGTGGTTGATGGCGGAAGCGGTCTGTGGATCATCGGTGCCTATGGGACTCCATTTCCCAACAGGAACAGCTAACCAGGTTAACTCCTATCTTCACGAGGCTGATATCCCTGTTGCTTGGGTTCCGGGGCTGTCATCGCAACGCTCCTCTCCATGCCATAAATCTGGCCAAGACAATAGCCAGGGACAAGCCAGTGAGTACTTTGAATGTACTCGCAAACATTATGAGCATGGGTATAATATAACAAACGATAATCATGCTCTGAAAATATCCTATGATCATAACGTCAGTCAAAAAAAATTTCCATGATGCATGCAAGCCGGTTATTTATATACGACATGAATATGCAATAATGGAGTAGAAATGGCATGCACCGATCGGGTGTCTGAAGCGACGCCTCGAAAGGATCATGATATGAAGCATGCCTCAGTAGGGCGTCTGAGCAATACCACACAAAGAGCTTATAAGGTAAATAAACGACAAGCATGCCACAGTCGGGCGTCTGTGCGACACCACATAAAGGGCTTATAAAGTAAATAACAAGCATGCCACAGTCGGGCGTCTGTGCGACACCACATAAAGGGCTTATAAAGTAAATAACAAGCATGCCACAGTCGGGCATCTAAGCGACACCACATAAAGGGCTTATAAAGTAAATAACAAGCATGCCACAGTCCGGCGTCTAAGCGACACCACATAAAGGGCTCATAAGGAAAATAATTATAGTGAATATCCAGGAGGTAGAACCTTCCCAGGGATACTCAATAAATCCAATAATATAAAGTGTTAGTTCATAACAATAATAATCACAATCATCATAAGTCACAGGTCATGATCCATGTTCTGGTTTAGTAGTTTCTCCTCCGAAGACCGACACTAAGACCGACACTTGACCCGACCCAGACTGTAGTCCTTATCCATGGACACGGCTATTCGAATAGATATTATCTCTGCAGAGGGTGTACTCTTTACCCACGAGTAACGGATTCCTTTAGTCCATCAGGACTAATTCCTTCTACGGTCTTTTAATTGAAAACACACCTGACTTGCACACACCAGTTTAACTTACCGGTGTCTGGAATCACCCACGACACCTGTCAAGTAAACTCTAAGTGGGGAGGCTACAACCTCGCGTAGCATGGGATCAAATTTATGACGCGCGCTCTAAGGGGTGCCCCCCTCTCGGTCCCAACCGGAAACACCCATGCCCCCCGACCAGGTGGCCTGCCTACCGGCTGCAGTCGGTATCTTCCACTGTGGCCTCTCTGTACGGTGTGTGCTAGAAAGGGGTTGACAACTTACTGAACCGTACCCTACCTGCTGCAGGGACCAGTGGCAGTATGAAACAAGTATGGGGGTTACTGGAACAAGACTCGATCTATGGTCGACTCAGGAGGTTTATAAATTCCCTGGATGATATGTGTAACAAAAATATTTCAACCAACAGAATCATCACTCATTACACCTTACTATGCAATACCGGACATCACCGTCCCGACGGAGGCCGGCGACAAGCTCACGCCTACCCAAAGCAGAGGCTTTCCCGGATTCTTTTCCGGCATGCATGCAAGGCTTATGAGGATGATTACCATCACAAGTATATTCATTTCCAACAGCAAGGAAATCATTAAAATGCAACTCAAGCAAATGATCGCGTCACCACATAAAATAACGCGTTCTCCGTATTAGGGCGGTGTTATAAGCGTGCCAACAAACACACCAAAAATATTATGCCAGGGTTCAGAATACTTTCCTTCAAGGTGTGGAGAGGTGAGGTGCTCTCCAAAACTTTTGAAAGTTTGCTTCTCTCTCTCCAAAATCCTATTTTAAAAAGATTTGAATTAACACACAATTTCAAAACGGCACAAAAAAAGTTGTTTGAATTTTTTTGAAATAATTATGAAAATAAACTAGACAATATTTGGGACACAACAGAAAAATAATCAAGTCATTTGGAGTTATATTTAAAAAGTTATAGCTAGTCAAAGATTTGGTCAAAATCTGTTTTTAAAATAAAACAGAAAAGAAAACGTTTCAAAAGGAAATACGCTTTTGAAGTGGGGAAGACATACTGGGGTTTTGCGCTTCCACTTAAAATGCGTGGAGGCGGGCTGGGTCACTTACAGTGGGTCCAGGGGGCCCACTGGTCAGGTTTGACCAGTCGACGCTCCCTCCTCTTCCTCCGCCCGAGAGGGGGCGGGACTCCGGTGATGCTCGCCGGTGAACGGCGGCACCGTTCAAGAAACAGAGGTCACCCGCGGGCTCAGGGGGTCGAGGCGGTACCTCCGGTGGTTGTTACAGTCCCTGGGGTGGACGGAGCTGCCGGCGGCGAGCTCCGCAGCGGACGGTGGCCGTCAGGCAGAGTGGGTTTTCGCCTGCGGCGAGTCCTGATCAAAATTGAGTAGGGGGATGGACTCACGAGAGGGAGAGGGAGCTCCTGGTGAAGAGAGTGGAGAGGGGGAGGCCCTGGTGGCGCCGGAGTGATTGAGACAGTGGCGGCGGCTGTCATTGCCGGAGATGAGGAAGACGACCTCTCTGGTCTTCCTACTGCTACGGGCGGATCGGTGAGGTAGTGAGAGAGGTTTCTTGAGGCCTGGACGAGCTCGGGGGGGGGGGGGGGGGTCCTATTTATAGCGCATGCATGGCGGTTCCGTGGCCGAGGATAAGGTCGCCAGCGAACCGCCGCTCTGTAGCGGTCAGGGCGACGTGGCGGCGACGAGAGCTATAGGACGCGCTTGTGGATGAGCTCGCGCTGCTCCAGGGGGCAGGTGGCGAGCGGAAGTGGCTCGGGCGGCGCCGACACGGCCGAGGACTGCATGCAGCCGTCAGCTAGCCGCCACAACCGACCTGACGGTGGCGCTGTGGGGTGCCAGGGGTGGTCGGGGTGGCTTTGCGGTGCAGGAGGAGACGTGGCGTGCTGGCTGCGGTTGGCCAAGTGCTAGAACGGGTGCGGGGCGAGACGCGGCGGCTCGATGCACGCGCGTGCAAAACGTGCGCTCTGGGCGCGCCCAGAGCATGCACGCTAGGTGCTCGGCGGAATGCCAGTGCATGCCACGGAGCTTGGGTGAGGTTGGCAACTAGCAGACCTAGGTTAGGAGCAGCTGGGAGTTTGGTGGACATGCTAGATTGTCCAGAGGTGCAAGGTCACAGTGCAAAACAAAAATCATGTCAAAACTGATCATGCCCATAAGGTGTTTGTCAAAATGCCACAGGCACCTAGGCATTTCTTGGAGTGGCCAAATCTTCCAGATCCTAGTCTCTTTAGGTGTATGAGAGGTTGGAGAGGTTAGTTTGTGAAAAGTACAAACTTGTTAGTGCAAGTTTTGCAAAACTTCAATTCTGGACAGGAGGTGAATGGCATTATTACATGAACCAAAAATGTCCCAATGAGTGCTTGCCCTTGGACTTAGGGGTTTTGTAGGATGTGCTATAAGTAGGAAGAAGAGTCAAGGGCAAAAGAGCAAGCAAAAATATGGTTGCTGTACAAACCATCAAGTTGGACCAGAATGAAAGTGAGGTTGATTCACTCAAATTTTTCAAAGGATAACACTGGGTTTTTGCATAAAGTTGAATCATATGCTACTACTAACATCCCATAATTTTGGTGGAAGTTTTAAAGAAATATTTAAATAGGTTGCAGTGCAAAAGTGAGATTTGACCAGATTTGAAAACTTGGTGTAGAACTCAAAATATCCAATGAATGAAATATATTTTTGCATAAAAGTGGTTTAAAAACATCACATGACATCTCCAAATTTTGGTGGGATTTTTACATAAATTTATCAAAGGGTTGCAGTGCAAATGGAACCCTAAAACTTATGAAAAACCAATTTTGAGAAATAGCGCCCAGGGAAAAATAATTATATAAATAATTCCCACTGATAAAAGAATTTTTTTATTTGAGAGGGTAAATAAGTCCAATAATGATTGAAAGTTTTCACTTGGGGTAAAAACTCCATAACAATAAAGAAGAGAATAGTTTTGAAATCAAAAGGAAACCTAGAAAATAAAAGGTTAAGTTTCCTGGCAAAATTTTAATTAATAAAACAAGGTTAAAATTTTTGGGGTGTTACAACACTACCCCCCTTAAAGAAAAATCTTGTCCTCGAGATTTGTTATGAGTTGTTTTTAAAAATATCTTACCTGTTAGCCGGAACCAAAAGATTTATTCATAGTACAAACTTGTGTCGACGAGGTTGGTCTTTGGTAGCTACGCTTGGGATTAAAATGCAATCGCACATCAACATACTCATGCATGGCTATTATCAAAACAGGGGCGCACAATCAAACAACATTATTTTATGGTGATACAATATCACACAATTACAGGGCGCGAACATACTAAGACTCGGTACTACTCGAGCGACTCTAGTCTACCTCGTTAATATCTAATCGTGCTTGCCTCGTGGACGTCGAGGTTTCTCCACGGTTTTCACCGTCGTGATCTGCTGGAGTGGGTTGAGGGGCTGCAGGGTCGGGGTAGCGATGATGACCATCTCGGGGATTGTTGGCCACAATCCCGTTGGAGCGTGCTCCCAAAAGGCGACGGAACACTTCCGGGGTCATCAAGGTATTTTGGTCGATGACTGGGGCAGACCTCAAGGACTCGATCGGTTGTCCGAACAGCATGACTGGGTTGTCGGTGTTGGGCTCATCTTCTCCTCTTGCCGGGGCTCGGTGAATCAGTTCTCCACGAGCTGCGATCAGATCAAGAGTGATTTGATCGAACAGACCCTCTAGTGCACTTACATAGCACACCAGATGCAACAGAGCAGGATCCGTCTCGTGATCTCCGTTGGCAACCTGGGGTGGCCTATCATACCCGTCACGGCTGGGGTAGTAGTAGAACGAGCGGCAGTTAACTCCGGGCGGCAAGTGCCTGAGTTGAACTACAGCCTCTCGAGCAGCTAGTTGAATGGCTTGTGGCTCAAAGGAAGTTGTCCTTCCGGTGAACCTGTAGGGGCGTTCTGGAGATAGACCCCTACCATAGATGTACACAGTGGCCCAGAATTGACGGTTTTCACTGCCCATGGGTCCTTGGTACATAACATATTCTGGGAGCTCTTCTAATGCAAAGGCACGGCAGGTGAGGTTTGCGAGCACGGTCACAAAACCTCCAAGGTTGGTTGTTGTGGCCTCATTGTGCACGACGGGGCCAGGCATTATGGCTTGGTTTGGGAAAGAGCTTGTGTGGTGCTGTGTTGAAGCTAGCGTGCCCTTTTTATAGAAAAAGGGGACAGAGTCTTCCTTCGCACACTTGCGGATAAGACAATTTAGGTGTCGGTCACTGGCGCGTGATCGTCAGGCTAGGCTGATAGGTTGGGCACCGACTGCCAGAGGTGTCGGGTCACTGTGTGGCTATCTTACGCGAGAAGCTTGGCCGGGGCTAGGTTAAGGTCTGGTGGGTTGGTTAACCTAGGTTTATTGACTTGGCTAAGATAGGATTAGCCAATGGTCAGCCTGGCTCTGATACCAAGTTTGCCACGACTGGTTTTCCGGGTATTAATTTCCAGAAAATGGCCGTTGTGCTCACCAGCCCCAGGATTACTGTTAGCTGATGAGGCACCAACTTGAT
This sequence comes from Triticum timopheevii, assembly GCA_963921465.1. Taxonomy (NCBI): domain Eukaryota; kingdom Viridiplantae; phylum Streptophyta; class Magnoliopsida; order Poales; family Poaceae; genus Triticum; species Triticum timopheevii. The sequence continues at coordinate 624,101,909 of OY997264.1, read as the reverse complement.
ACAGAAATTCCAAGCAAAATACAAAATATGTAGTACAAGACCATTCTGGCCTATGAGTACAACAACTGATTTCTAGTGGTTGATGGTGGAAGCGATCTGTGGATCATCGGTGCCTATGGGACTCCATTTCCCAACAGGAACAGCTAACCAGGTTAACTCCTATCTTCACGAGGCTGATATCCCTGTTGCTTGGGTTCCGGGGCTGTCATCGCAACGCTCCTCTCCATGCCATAAATCTGGCCAAGACAATAGCCAGGGACAATCCAGTGAGTACTTTGAATGTACTCGCAAACATTATGAGCACGGGTATAATATAACAAACGATAATCATGCTCTGAAAATATCCTATGATCATAACGTCAGTCAACAAAAATCCATGATGCATGCAAGCCAGTTATTTATATACGACATGAATATGCAATAATGGAGTAGAAATGACATGCACCGATCGGGTGTCTGAAGCGACGCCTCGAAAGGATCATGATATGAAGCATGCCTCAGTAGGGCGTCTGAGCAATACCACACAAAGAGCTTATAAGGTAAATAAACGACAAGCATGCCACAGTCGGGCGTCTGTGCGACACCACATAAAGGGCTTATAAAGTAAATAAAAAGCATGCCACAGTCGGGCGTCTGTGCGACACCATATAAAGGGCTTATAAAGTAAATAACAAGCATGCCACAGTCGGGCGTCTAAGCGACACCACATAAAGGGCTTATAAAGTAAATAACAAGCATGCCACAGTCGGGCGTCTAAGCGACACCACATAAAGGGCTCATAAGGAAAATAATTACAGTGAATATCCAGGAGGTAGAACCTTCCCAGGGATACTCAATAAATCCAATAATATAAAGTGTTAGTCCATAACAATAATAATCACAATCATCATAAGTCACAGGTCATGATCCATGTTCTGGTTTAGTAGTTTCTCCTCCGAAGACCGACACTAAGACCGACACTTGACCCGACCTAGACTGTAGTCCTTATCCATGGACATGGCTATTCGAATAGATATTATCTCTGCAGAGGGTGTACTCTTTACCCACGAGTAACGGATTCCTTTAGTCCATCGGGACTAATTCCGTCTACGGTCTTTTAATTGAAAACACACCTGACTTGCACACACCAGTTTAACTTACCGGTGTCTGGAATCACCCACGACACCTGTGAAGTAAACTCTAAGTGGGGAGGCTACAACCTCGCGTAGCATGGGTTCAAATTTATGACGCGCGCTCTAAGGGGTGCCCCCCTCTCGGTCCCAACCGGAAACACCCATGCTCCCGGACCAGGTGGCCTACCTACCGGCTGCAGTCGGTATCTTCCACCGTGGCCTCTCTGTACGGTGTGTGCTAGAAAGGGGTTGACAACTTACTGAACTGTACCCTACCTGCTGCAGGGACCAGTGGCAGTACGAAACAAGTATGGGGGTTACTGGAACAAGACTCGATCTATGGTCGACTCAGGAGGTTTATAAATTCCCTGCATGATATGTGTAACAAAAATATTTCAACCAACAGAATCATCACTCATTACACCTTACTATGCAATACCGGACATCAGCGTCCCGACGGAGACCGGCGACAAGCTCACGCCTACCCAAGGCAGAGGATTTCCCGGATTCTTTTCCGGCATGCATGCAAGGCTTATGAGGATAATTACCATCACAAGTATATTCATTTCCAACAGCAAGGAAATCATTAAAATGCAACTCAAGCAAATGATCACGTCACCACATAAAATAACGCGTTCTCCGTATTAGGGCGGTGTTATAAGCGTGCCAACAAACACACCAAAAATATTATGCCAGGGTTCAGAATGCTTGCCTTCAAGGTGTGGAGAGGTGAGGTGCTCTCCAAAACTTTTGAAAGTTTGCTTCTCTCTCTCCAAAATCCTATTTTAAAAAGATTTGAATTAACACACAATTTCAAAACAGCACAAAAAAAGTTGTTTGAATTTTTTTTGAAATAATTATGAAAATAAACTAGACAATATTTGGGACACAACAGAAAAATAATCAAGTCATTTGGAGTTATATTTAAAAAGTTATAGCCAGTCAAAGATTTGGTCAAAATCTGTTTTTAAAATAAAACAGAAAAGAAAACGTTTCAAAGGAAATACGCTTTCGAAGTGGGGAAGACGTACTGGGGTTTTGCGCTTCCACTTAAAACGCGTGGAGGCGGGCTGGGTCACTTACAGTGGGTCCAGGGGGCCCACTGGTCAGGTTTGACCAGTCGACCCTCCCTCCTCTTCCTCCACCCGAGATGGGGTGGGACTCCGGCGATGCTCGCCGGCGAATGGTGGCACCGTTCGAGAAACAGAGGTCACCCGCGGGCTCAGGGGGTCGAGGCGGTACCTCTGGTGGTCGTTACGGTCCCTGGGGTGGACAGAGCTGCCGGCGGCGAGCTCCGCAGCGGACGGTGGCCGTTGGGCAGAGTGGGTTTTCGCCTGCGGCGAGTCCTGATCAAAATTGATTAGGGGGATGGACTCACGAGAGGGAGAGGGAGCTCCTGGTGAAGAGAGTGGAGAGGGGGAGGCCCTGGTGGCGCCGGAGTGATCGAGACAGTGGCGGCGGCTGTGATTGCCGGAGATGAGGAAGACGACCTCTCTGGTCTTCCTACTGCTACGGGCGGATCGGTGAGGGAGTGAGAGAGGTTGCTTGAGGCCTGGACGAGTTAGGGGGGTCCTATTTATAGCGCATCCATGGCGGTTCCGCGGCCGAGGATAAGGTCGCCGGTGAACCGCCACTCTGTAGCGGTCAGGGCGACGTGGCGGCGACGAGAGCTAGAGGACGCGCTTGTGGATGAGCTCGCGCTGCTCCAGGGGGCAGGTGGCGAGCGGGAGTGGCTCGGGCGGCGCCAACACGGCCGGGTCCTGCATGCGGCCGTCAACTAGCCGCCACGGTCGACCTGACGGTGGCACTGTGGGGTGCTAGGGGTGGTCGGGGTGGCTTTGCGGTGCAGGAGGAGACGTGGCGTGCTGGCTGCGGTTGGCCAAGTGCCAGAACGGGTGTAGGGAGAGACGCGGCGGCTCGGTGCACGCGCGTGCAAAACGTGCGCTCTGGGCGCGCCCAGAGCATGCACGCTAGGTGCTCGGCGGAATGCCAGTGCATGCCACAGAGCTTGGGTGAGGTTGGAAACTAGCAGACCTAGGTTAAGAGCAGCTGGGAGTTTAGTGGACATGCTAGATTGTCCAGAGGTGCAAGGTCACAGTGCAAAACAAAAATCATGTCAAAACTGATCATGCCTATAAGGTTTTTGTCAAAATGCCACAGGCACCTAGGCATTTCTTGTAGTGGCCAAATCTTCCAGATCCTAGTCTCTTTAGGTGTATGAGAGGTTGGAGAGGTTAGTTTGTAAAAAGCACAAACTTGTTAGTGCAAGTTTTGCAAAACTTCAAATCTGGACAGGAGGTGAATGGCATTATTACATGAACCAAAAATGTTCCAATGAGTGCATGCTCCTGGACTTAGGGGTTTTGTAGGATGTGCTATAAGTAGGAAGAAGAGTCAAGGGCAAAAGAGCAAGCAAAAATATGGTTGCTGTACAAACCATCAAGTTGGACCAGAATGAAAGTGAGGTTGATTCACTCAAATTTTTCAAAGTATAACACTGGGTTTTTGCATAAACTTGAATCATATGCTACTACTAACATCCCATAATTTTGGTGGAAGTTTTAAAGAAATATTTAAATAGGTTGCAGTGCAAAAGTGAGATTTGACCAGATTTGAAAACTTGGTGTAGAACTCAAAATATCCAATGAATGGAATATATTTTTGCATAAAAGTGGTTTAAAAACATCACATGACATCTCCAAATTTTGGTGGGATTTTTACATAAATTTATCAAAGGGTTGCAGTGCAAATGGAACCCTAAAACTTATGAAACACCAATTTTGAGAAATAACGCCCAGGGAAAAATAATTATATAAATAATTCCCACTGATAAAAGAATTGTTTTATTTGAGAGGGTAAATAAGTCCAATAATGATTGAAAGTTTTCACTTGGGGTAAAAACTCCATAACAATATAGAAGAGAATAGTTTTGAAATCAAAAGGAAATCCAGAAAATAAAATTTTAAGTTTCCTGGCAAAATTTTATTTAATAAAACAAGGTTAAAATTTTTGGGGTGTTACATTCCTGCAACAACTCTTATGGAAATTTTAATAAGATGCCCTCTGATTTTGAGATTAGTGTTAAAGAATTTATGATTTCTCAAAAGAATTTCAATGCTTTGCTTGAAGAAAAATTGCCTAAGATTGATGAGTTGGCTAGGAACGTGGATAGAATCTCCCTTGATGTTGATTCTTTGAAACTTAGATCTATTCCACCTAAGCATGATATCAATGAGTCTCTCAAAACCATGAGAACTTCCGTTGATGAGTGCAAAGAAAGAACCGCTAGGATGTGTGCTAAGAAAGATTGCTTTGTAAGAGCGTGTTCTTCTAGTTTTCATGATAATAATGATGAAGATCTAAAAGTGATTGATGTGTCCCCTATTAAATCTTTGTTTTGCAATATGAATCTTGATAATGATGGGACTGGAGATGAGTCAACTTTAGTTAAAAGGTGTCCCAATGATTCAGAGTTTTTAGATCTTGATGCAAAAATTGGTAAAAGTGGGATTGGAGAGGTCAAAACTTTACAAAGCAATGAACCCACTATTTTGGATTTCAAGGAATTTAATTATGATAATTGTTCTTTAATAGATTGTATTTCCTTGTTGCAATCCATGTTAAATTCTCCTCATGCTTATAGTCAAAATAAAGCTTTTACTAAACATATCGTTGATGCTTTAATGCAATATTATGAAGAAAAACTTGATTTGGAAGTTTCTATTCCTAGAAAACTTTATGATGAGCGGGAACCTACTATTAAAATTAAAATTAAAGATCATGAATGATATGCGTGTAATTTGGGTGCTAGTGTTTCCACGATTCCAAAAACTTTGTGTGATGTGTTGGGTTTCCGTGAATTTGATGATTGTTCTTTAAATTTGCACCTTGCGGATTCCACCATTAAGAAACCTATGTGAAGGATTAATGATGTTCTTATTGTTGCAAATAGGAATTATGTGCCCATAGATTTTATTGTTCTTGATATAGATTGCAATCTTTCATGTCCTATTATTCTTGGTAGGCCTTTCCTTAGAACGATTGGTGCAATTATTGATATGACAGAAGGAAATATTAGATTCCAATTTCCATTAAGGAAAGGCATGGAACACTTTCCTAGGAAGAAAATCAAATTACCTTATGAATCTATTATGAGAGTCACTTATGAATTGAATACCAAAGATGGCAATGCTTAGATCTATTCTCGCTTTTATGCCTAGCTAGGGGCGTTAAACGATAGCGCTTGTTGGGAGGCAACCCAATTTTATTTTTTCCTTACTTTTTGTTCCTGTTTAGTAATAAATAATTCATCTAGCTTCTGTTTAGATGTGGTTTTATGTTTTAATTAGTGTTTGTGCCAAGTAGAACCTATATGATCATCTTGGGTGATAGTTAATTTGATCTTGCTGAAAAACAGAAACTTTTGCACGCACGAGAATAATTTTAATAAATCACAGAAATGTGCTTGTTGGTTGATTATTTTTGAAGTATATTAATAGATAAATTTCCTAGGACTTCCTATTTTGGTAGGATTTTTAGGGTTCTAGAAGTAGAAAGTTACAGATTACTACGGACTGTTTTGCTTTTGACAGATTCTGTTTTTCGTGTGTTGTTTGCTTATTTTGATGAATCCATGGCTAGTATCGGGGGGTATGAACCATAGAGAAGTTGGAATACAGTAGGTTTAACACCAATATAAATAAAGAATGAGTTCATTACAGTACCTTAAAGTGGTGGTTTGCTTTCTTGCACTAACGGAGCTCATGAGATTTTCTGTTGAGTTTTGTGTTGTGAAGTTTTCAAGTTTTGGGTAAAGATTTGATGGACTATGGAATAAGGAGCGGCAAGAGCCTAAGCTTGGGGATGCCCAAGGCACCCCAAGGTAAATTCAAGGACCCCGGAAGGCATCTCCTCTTTCGTCTTCGTCTATCGGTAACTTTACTTGGAGCTATATTTTTATTCACCACATGATATGTGTTTTGCTTGGAGCGTCTTGTATGATGAGTCTTTGCTTTTTAGTTTACCACAATCATCCTTGTTGTACACACCTTTTGGGAGAGAGACACATGAATCGGAATTTATTAGAATACTCTATGTGCTTAACTTATATCTTTTGAGCTAGACAATTTTGCTCTATAGCTTCACTCATATCTTTTTAGAGCACGCGGTGGTTTTATTTTATAGAAATTATTGATCTCTCATGCTTCACTTATATTATTTTGAGAGTCTTTTAGAACAGCATGGTATTTGCTTTGGTTATAAAATTGGTCCTAATATGATGGGCATCCAAGTTGGGTATAATAAAAACTATCATATAGAGTGCATTGAATACTATGATAAAATTGATACTTGATAATTGTTTTGAGATATAAAGGTGGTAATGTTAGAGTCATGCTAGTTGGGTAATTATGAAATTGAGAAATACTTGTGTTAAAGTTGGCAAGTCCCGTAGCATGCACGTATGGTGAACGTTGTGTGACAGATGTGAAAGCATGGGGTGTTCTTTTGATTGCCTTCCTTATGAGTGGAGGTCGGGATCGCACGATGGTTAACTCCTACCAACCCTTCCCCTAGGAGCATGTGTAGTAGTACTTTGCTTTGAGGGTTGATAAACTTTTGCAATAAGTATGTGAGTTCTTTATGACAAATGTGAGTCCATGGATTATACGCGCTCTTACCCTTCCATCATTGCTAGCCTATACGGTACCGGCATTGCCCTTCTCACCTTGAGAGTTGGTGCAAACTTCACCGGTGCATCCAAACCCCGTGATATGATATGCTCTATCACACATAAACCTCCTTATATCTTCCTCAAAACAGCTACCATACCTACCTATTATGGCATTTCCATAGCCATTCCGAGATATATTACCATGCAACTTTCCACCGTTCCATTTATTATGACACGTTCCATCATTGTCATATTGCTTTTGCATGATCATGTAGTTGACATCGTATTTGTGGCAAAGCCACCTTTCATAATTCTTTCATACATGTCACTCTTGATTCATTGCATATCCCGGTACACCGTCGGAGGCATTCACGTAGAGTCATATTTTGTTCTAAGTATTGAGTTGTAATTCTTGAGATGTAAATAAATAAAAGTGTGATGATCTTCATTATTAGAGCATTGTCCCAAGTGAGGAAAGGATGATCGAGACTATGATTCCCCCAAAAGTCGGGATGAGACTCCGGACTTTATGAAAAATAAAAGAGGCCAAAGAAGCCCAAATAAAAAAAAGAGGCCAAAGAAGCCCACCAAAATAAATAAAAAAAGAGAGAAAAAGAGAGAAGGGACAATGTTACTATCCTTTTACCACACTTGTGCTTCAAAGTTAAAAAAAGAGAGAAAAAGAGAGAAGGGACAATGTTACTATCCTTTTACCACACTTGTGCTTCAAAGTAGCACCATGATCTTCATGATAAAGAGTCTCTTATGTTGTCACTTTCATATACTAGTGGGAATTTTTCATTATAGAACTTGGCTTGTATATTCCAATGATGGGCTTCCTCAGAATGCCCTAGGTCTTCGTAAGCAAGCAAGTTGGATGCACACCCACTTAGTTTCTTTTGTTGAGCTTTCATACATTTATAGCTCTAGTGCATCCGTTGCATGGCAATCCCTACCCCTTATGTTGACATCAATTGATGGGCATCTCCATAGCCCGTTGATTAGCCGCGTCAATGTGAGACTTTCTCCTTTTTTGTCTTCTCCACACAACCTTCATCATCATATTCTATTCCACCCATAGTGCTATATCCATGGCTTACGCTCATGCATTGCGTGAGAGTTGAAAAAGCTGAAGCGCGTTGAAAAGTATGAACCAATTGCTTGGCTGAAATCGGGGTTGTGCATGATGGGAGCATTTTGTGTGACGAAAATGAAGCATGGCCTAACTATATGATTTTGTAGGGACAAGCTTTATTTGGCTATGTTATTTTGATAAGACATGATTACTTGCTAGTATGCTTGAAGTATTACTATTTTTATGTCAATATCAACTTTTATCTTGAATCATTTAGATCTGAACATTCATGCCACAATAAATAAAATTACATTGAGAAATATGCTAGGTAGCATTCCACATCAAATTTTTTGTTTTTATCATTTACCAACTCACTAGTGCAGAACCGGCCTTTAGTGCCGGTTCGTAACGGCCTTTAGTGCCAGTTTGCCAACCGGCACTAAAGAGTGGGGACTAAAGGCCCTCCCCTTTCGTACCGGTTCGTCACGAACCGGCGCTAAAGTAACACCACGTGACACGAGCCAGACCCGTGTGCGCGTAGGACATTAGTACCGGTTGGTAACACCAACCGGTACTAAATGTTTGGGGGGGTTTTGGCTTTATTTTCCATTCATTTTTTTTGTTTGCTGGTATTTCACGATACTACAAATTGTACACGTTATGCATATATATAAATAGATTTTCTCGTACGTAGAACCGCATATATATATATATATATATATATATATATATATATATATATCATTGAATGTCTCACAACCAACACCATTAATTATTCACACATACACATGTATATACATATACAATTTCTCCTACATATGTTGCCTTTGGTGCCTCCGGAGCACGAAGACAAGTGGTTCATGGGGGCGGTAGCGGGTAACAGTATTCTCCTTTGGGGTCTATGACCTGGTCGAGCAAAAATCCGGCTATTTCCTCTTGAAGTGCTAGTATGTTGTCCGATGGTAGGAGCTTATCCCGCACCTCTCTGAACTGTTAAGAAGGAGATCAATATGCATGTGTGTTAGTTGTGTGACTAGATATCGATAATGGTGTGAATAGTGTTCTGACAAACGTACCCAGTCCTGTCTATCAGATCTGCTCCTTTCGCACGTCATCATGCCAGTGTTCTATTTGCTTCTCCAGTGTTCCCGTGAAATCTGGAGTCTTCCTTTCATTAGCAAGGTAGTTGGCCCATACAGTTTTCTTGTGGGTGTTGAATGCAATTGCCATCTTCTTAAGAGCAGCGGCCTTGACTTTCTCCACATCTGCTTCAGTGAAATGATCTGGTAGGGTTAAATGTTCCATCAGAGATTTCAAAAGGTCTTTTTTGGCTCTGTCGTCGACCCAAGTAACACCTGGACGTTTAGTCTTTGGCTCTTTTCATTCTTGAATGGAGATCGGGAGTTTGTCCTTCACAAGAACTCCGCACTGACGAGTCCACTTGTCTGCAACGTTCTTAGGTGTGAGGGGTTCGCCACTAAGTTTGGTGGATTTGATGTGGTACTTTACACCATCCTTCAACAATCTGTCCGGGCCTCGCTTTGTCTTGCTGTCTGTAGAAGAAGATTTGCTCGATCTGGAGGGCTGAAAGAAGGAAGATCGATTCGTTAATATATCTTCAATAAAAAAACATGTGATGATCACCATGATGCATGCTTATATAAATATACCTCGCCGGTAGTCTTTGTTATTTGAAGATCAACATTGTCTGTGTCATCACAAACATTGTCTGTGTCATCATAATCATAATCATAGTTCATGACTTCATCAGCTCGGTCGTCGAGATCGAATATCTTTTCATCACCCTCTCCGGTATTGTTCAGATATTGGGAGCCGTCATCTGCTTCATTCAGATCATCTAGCCTGTGAGGGCTGCGTATGATGTCGAACAATTCCTCTTCTCTCTCTCTCTCTGCTGGTATTGTCCGCCATAGCTTTTACTTTACTAATACAGAAGAAATATAAAACAATTTAGTATTCAAATTACAATGCATGGATGCAATTAATTAATAAGGAAAAACTTAATCTCGGATACATCGTCTCGAATATATAATCTCGAATACATCATCATCTTAATATATATAATCTCGAATACATCGTCTCGAATATTATATATCGAATACATCACTGGCTAGGTACCTAATAAAGATCGAATACTACAGAAGAATCTAGGGCGCCACTCGCGGTTCCTGGGACGCGGGCGGTGCACACCCAAAGAGAAGGAACCATCACAGGATCATATCTCCGGTCATCTGCCCAAAGAACCCGCCAAGTAGTGGAGAACCTGACATCGTCCATAGCAGCCATGTAGCGATGGACGTGCTCATCTTCCTCGCTGACACGGCGACGCACCACCTCCGGCGGGGCCGGCTACCTCTGCACCGAATGTGGCCCACGCGAACGCCACCAAAGAAGATCAGGGTTGACGACGGGACCCGAGGTCGGGTTCCTCACCAAGTGGCGCGCCCTTCCAGGTAGCACCTCCCAGTGCCAGCCCGGCGGAGCCCAGTCCCGGACATAGGTCCTCTGAAGCATGACGTCGTCGCGAACGGGTCGACGGCGAGGATGCGGGCCGGGCATATCATCGAGAACAAATACTATATGCCCGCAAAAAGTAACATTTTTTAAATGATTGGATTGTGATAACTAAAATTCTATATATCTGCAAATTCTAACAATTTGACATTAATCTAATTCATCTAACTAAAACTAATTCTAAAATTTCCTGATTATATAACTAACATTTCTATAACAATTCTAATATTTATATAACTAAAAAACAGAAAAATTTCTAACATTTCTATAAATATTTCTATAACTAAAAAACAGAAAACATTTATAACATTTCTTTATAACTAACATTTCTAATATTTATATTACTAAAAAACAGAAAATTTGCTAACATTTCTATAACTAAAAAACAGAAGAAAAAAATTATAACATTTCTAATATTTATATAACTAAAAAATAGAATAATTTCTAACATTTCTATAACTAAAAAACAGAAAAATTTATAACAAAAAAACTAATGTGTGTGTGTGTGTAGTGTGTGTGTTTGTGTGTAGTGTGTGTGTGTGTGTGTGTGTGTAGTGTGTGTGTGTGTGTGGACATGGCGGCCGGGGCGAGCTCATCGGCGAGGCGACGACGGGGCGGGGCGAGGCGCGGCGATGGGGCGGCCGGGGCGCGGCGACGGGGACGACAGGGACGGGGATGGCCGGGGCGGTGACGTCGACGGGGGCGGCGATGAGGGGCGGGGACGGCCGAGGTCGGCGACGAGGGGCGGGGGCGGCGACGTCGACGGGGACGGCGACGTCGACGGGGACGGCGTCGATCGGGGCAGGGCGGCGCGACGGAGGGAGGAAACAGAGGGAAGAAACAGAGGGAAGGTGATTTTTTTCAACTGGTGCATATATAGGATGGACCTTTAGTACCGGTTGGAGCCACCAACCGGTACTAAAGGTCTGTTTTGGCCAGGCCAAGCGGCGGGAAGCGCACCCCCTTTAGTATCGGGTTGTGGCTCCAACCGGTACTAAAGGGGGGGGGGTCTTTAGTATCGGTTGGAGCCACGACCCGATACTAAAGGGGGTGCGCTGGCTCCAGGCGGTGCGCAAGTTTAGTCCCACCTCGCTAGCCGAGGGGCTACCGCACTGGTTTATAAGCCCCATTGCGGTAGCTCTCTCGAGCTCCTCTCCTAAGCAGGCCTATTGGGCCTACCTGTTCTCTTCTGTCCAGTGGGCCTACTGGGCCTTTGCGGGCCTGCATCCTGGCCCAACAAAAGGTTGTGTTCCTAGTCGTATGCAGGCTGCTTTGACCCAGTAGGCGGGCTTTTTTATTTTCTTAATTTTTTCACTTTATTTATTTTTGTTTTATTTATTTTTGAGTTGTTTTTTGCTGTATTTAGAGTTTCTTTGTGAATATTTTTGCTTTAGGTATAAAAAATTACAAACTTTTTGTTAGTCCCGGTAGTTTTCAAATTTGAATAGTTTAAATTTTGAATTATTCGAAATTTGTGTGAATCACTAGTTTGTGAATAACTTAACTTTGAAAAAAGTTTTTTCAGTGATTCTTTTTTCTTATGTTTAATATTAGTGTGTTTTATCATTATATTCAATTTGGTAATGCTTAGGTTATTTAAAAAATGAAATGCCTTTGTAACAGTTGAGTTTTCGTCGGAAACCCTGATACTTCGAAAGAGATTGTCCATTTTGTACACGAAGTGCATCCAGTTTTTGCCGTAACCCTCTCTACTTTTTTGCACATGCTATTTGTATGAAATTATGATACCATGCCAACTTTCAACCTTTTCTGAGTTCATTTGAAATGCTTTTCAATTTCAGGGTCATTTAGCTGGAAAAAATCAGTAAATGCATGAAAAGAATTTGTTTGCACATAAAATTTCTTTGCGTTTCAAATGCCAAAACACATAACTACCCTAACTATTACAGACATTCCCTCCTGGGTGTGAAACACAGAAGAAAGTGATGATAGTGAAGCCGATCACATCCCAGATCTTTGGGTGTGAAACTTTTTCTTCGCATGTGTCCCTTTGCGCTGTAGCCATGGAAAATCTTCATCATTTAACTGGATGCTCGGGTCAATATTCACTGTGAATGGAGCAATTTCATCAAACTTTTCATAATCTTCTGACATGTCTGTCTTGTCATCCACTCCCACGATGTTTCTTTTTCCTGAAAGAACTATGTGATGCTTTGGCTCGTCGTATGATCCATTTGCTTCCTTATCTTTTCTTTTTCTCGGCCTGGTAGACATGTCTTTCACATAAAAAACCTGCGCCACATCATTGGCTAGGACAAATGGTTCGTCTGCATACGCAAGATTGTTGAGATCCACTGTTGTCATTCCGTACTGCAGGTCTTCTGTTACCCCGCCTCGTGTCATATTGACCCATTTGCACCGAAACAAAGGGACCTTCAAATCACCTCCATAGTTAAGTTCCCATATGTCCTCTATGTAACCATAATATGTTTCCTTTCCCGTGTTGGTTGTTGCATCAAAGCGGACACCATTGTTTTGGTTGGTGCTCTTCTTATCTTGGGCGATCGTGTAAAATGTATTCCCATTTATGTGGTACCCTTTGAAAGTCATTATATTCGAAGATGGTAACTGGGACAGTGAGTATAGGTCATTTTGAATATTGCCATCATTCAAGGCACGTTTATGCAACCAACCAGCGAAAGTCCTCGTTTGTTCGCGTGTAATCCAGTCGTCAGACTTCTCCGGGTGTTTGGACTGTAGAAAATTCTTGTGTTCCTCCATAACCGGAGCCACCAAGGTGGAATTCTGTAGAACTGTGTAGTGTGCTTCAGTGAGAGAATGCCCGTCCATACATATTATTTGATGCCCTCCTAGCGTGCCTTTTCCTTCTAGTCTGCCCTTATGCCGTGATTTAGGAACACCAATCGGCTTAAGGTCAGGAATAAAGTCAATACAAAACTCAATGACCTCCTCATTTTCATGGCCCTTCGAGATGCTTCCTTCTGGCCTAGCACAGTTATGAACATATTTCTTCAAGACTCCCATGAACCTTTCAAAGGGGAACATATTGTGTAGAAATACAGGACCCAAAACGTTAATATCTTCGCAAAGGTGAACTAGGACGTGCATCATGATGTTGAAGAAGGATGGTGGGAACACCAACTCGAAACTGACAAGACATTGCACCAAATCATTCTGTAACCTTGGTATGATTTCTGGATCGATTACCTTATGAGAGATTGCATTGAGGAATGCACATAGCTTCACAATGGCTAATCGAACATTTTCCGGTAGAAGCCCCCTCAATGCAACCGGAAGGAGTTGCGTCCTAATCACGTGGCAGTCATGAGACTTTAGGTTCTGGAACTTTTTCTCTGCCATATTTATTATTCCCTTTATATTCGATGAGAAGCCAGACGGTACCTTCATGCTGAGCAGGCATTCGAAGAAGATTTCCTTCTCTTCTTTGGTAAGAGCATAGCTGGCCTGACCCTAATGTATGCCGTCTTTTCCGTGCATACGTTGCTGGTCCTCCCGTGCCTCTGGTGTATCTTTTGTCTTCCCATACATGCCCAAAAAGCCAAGCAGGGTCACGCAAAGATTCTTCGTCACGTGCATCACGTCGATTGCGGAGTGGACCTCTAGGTGTTTCCAATATGGCAGGTCCCAAAATATAGATTTCTTCTTCCACATGGGTGCGCGTCCGTCAGCGTCCTTCAGAACAGGTTGTCCGCCAGTACTCTTTCCAAAGATTACCTTCAAATCCTTGACCATATCATGTACATCAGCACCAGTACGGTGGCGAGGCTTCGTCCGGTGATCCGCCTAACCTTTGAAATGCTTGCCTTTCTTTCTTACTGGATGCCTTGTCGGAAGAAATCGACAATGTCCCAGGTACACATTCTTCCTACAACTATCCAAATATATACTGTTGGTATCATCCAAACAGTGCATGCATCCGCGGTATCCCTTGTTTGTCTGTCCTGAAAGGTTACTGAGAGCAGGCCAATCATTGATGGTTACGAACAGCAACGCCTTTAGGTCAAATTCTTCCTGTCCGTGCTCATCCGTTTCACGTACACCTGTTCCATTCCATAGCTGTAATACTTCTTCAACTAATGGCCTTAGGTACACATCAATGTTGTTGCCGGGTTGCTTAGGACCTTGGATGAGCACTGGCATCATAATGAACTTCCGCTTCATGCACAACCAAGGAGGAAGGTTATACAAACATAGAGTCACAGGCCACATGCTATGGTTGCTGCTCTGCTCCCCAAAAGGATTAATGCCATCTGTGCTTAGACCAAACCATATGTTCGTTGGGTCACCTGCAAACTCCTCCCAGTACTTTCTCTCGATTTTTCTCCACTGCGAACCGTCAGCAGGTACTCTCAACTTTCCCTCTTTCTTACGATCTTCTGCATGCCACCGCATCGCCTTCGCATGCTCTTTGTTTTGGAACAAACGTTTCAACCGTGGTATTAGCATACCACATCACCTTGGCAGGAATCTTCTTCCTGGGGCGCTCGCCCTCGACATCACCAGGGTCATCGCGACTGATCTTATAACGCAATGCACCACATACCGGGCAAGCGTTCAAATCCTCGTACTCACCGCGGTAGAGGATGCGGTCATTAGGGCATGCATGTATCTTTTGCACCTCTAACCCTAGAGGGCAGACAGCCTTCTTTGCTTCATACGTACTCTCGGGCAATTCGTTGTCCTTTGGAAGCATATTCTTTATCATTACCAGCAACTTTCCAAATCCCTTGTCAGATACATCATTCTGTGCCTTCCATTGCAGCAATTCAAGTGTGGTGCCCAACTTTTTTTTGTCAGCTTCGCAATTCGGGTACAACAATTTCTTGTGATCCTCTAACATGCGCTGCAACTTCGTCCCTCCAGATCACTTGCAAAGTTTCTCTTTGCATCGGCAATGGCCCAACCTAGATCATCAGCGGGCTCATTTGATTCCTCTTCTTCAGCTTCTTCCCGCATTGCCAGCTCAGCTTCTTCCCCCATTGTTGTATCATCGTATTCAGGGAACCCATGGCCAGGATAGCTGTCCTCGTCCTCTTCTTCTTCATTGTCTTCCATCATAACCCCTATTTCTTCGTACTTGGTCCAAGCATTATAGTGGGGCATGAAACCGGACTTAAATAGGTGGACGTGAATGGTTTTTGACGTAGAGTAACTGTGACCATTCTTACAACCAACACATGGACAAGGCATAAAACCATCTGCCCGCTTGTTTGCCTCAGCGGCGCACAGAAAAGTATGCACACCATTAATGAACTCGGGAGAGTATCGGTCATCATACATCCATTGTCGGCTCATCTTCATTACACAACACCGAATAGACCAAATTAATACAAGTTCATACATAAAGTTCATACATAAAGTTCATATACAACACTTAATTAAATGCAACATACAAATAACTCTCTAGCTAAAGAATTTAAATGCAACAACAAATGCGATCAAGATAGCAACTAAGGTAACAATTGATCCAACAGCATAATGATACCGAGCCACACTATCAATGGCATATTTTCTAATCTTTCTAATCTTCAACCTTATTTTCTCCATCTTGATCTTGTGATCATCGACGACATCGGCAACATGCAACTCCAATTCCATCTTCTCCCCCTCAATTATTTTCAATTTTTCTTTCAAATACTCGTTTTCTCTTTCAACTAAATTTAACCTCTCGACAATAGGGTCGGTTGGAATTTCCGGTTCACATACCTCCTAGATAAAAATATCTATGTCAACTTGATGGGCATAATTTTTCATAAACACGAAATGCAACAACTAGTTTTAAAAGAGAATATACCACATCCGAATCATAACAAGGACGAGGGCCGACGGGGACGGATATCAAAACCATGACACTATGTATAACAAACAACATACGGGTAAGATAATTGTATGAGTAACTATATATCCAAATCACACAAACATCAATTTGGTAATGTAAAACATTCATGAACAAGAGCCTCCCCACAAGGTGATGCCGGTGACGGGACGGTGTGGGCGATCAACGGTGGTTATGACGGAGATTTAGAAGGCACTAAGTAAACCACACCTACATATGCAAACTAAGTGTTATTTTTGACCTCAAATTGCATATAAATCAAATACTAGCAAATATAATTCCTCCCAAATTAATCACTATACAAAGCATTGCAAGAGATAATCTAGCAATGAGAGTTGAAAGGACAAAGTTGCTAACCTTTGTGATTATTTGAATGGATGGGGGCCTTCAAATCTTGACAAATTTTGGGCAAAATTTGTGAGGAGCTCGAGGAAGAGAGGGGAAGAACAGAGGAAGTGAGGGGAAAGGGGAAGAAAAGAGTGGCTCGGGTGGACGAAGGGTTTATGTATGTCGACCTTTAGTACCGGTTCGTGCCACGACCGGTACTAAAGGTGCTGGACGGGCCCCAGACTGACAACACCCTGCCACCACTCTCTTTAGTACCGGTTCGTGGCACGAACCGGTGCTAAAGGTTCGCCACGAACTGGTACTAATGAGAACGGCCGGCTAGCTGTTGGAACCAACACTAATGGACACATTAGTGCCGGCTCAAAATCAAACCAGCACTAATGTGTCTCATATTAGGTCCTTTTTCTACTAGTGACTCGAGGACGAGCAGGAATTAAGCTTGGGGATGCTTGATACGTCTCCAACATATCTATAATTTTTGATTGTTCCATGCTATTATATTACCTGTTTTGGATGTTTATGGGCTTTAATATACACTTTTATATTATTTTTGGGACTAACCTATTAACCGTAGGCCCAGCCCAAATTGCTGTTTTTTTTTGCGTATTTCAGTGTTTCGCAGAAAAGGAATATCAAACGGAGTCCAAACGGAATGAAACCTTCGGGAGAGTTATTTTTGGAACAAACACAATCCAGGAGACTTGGAGTGGACGTCAAGAAGCAACGAGGAGCCACGAGGCAGGGAGGTGCGCCCCCCACCATCGTGGCTCCCTTGACTGACTTCTTTCGCCTATATATATCCACATACCCTGAAAATATCCAGGAGCACCACAAAACCCTATTTCCACCGCCGCAACCTTCTGTACCCGTGAGATCCCATCTTGGGGCCTTTTTCGGCGCTCCCCCGGAGGGAGAATCGATCACGGAGGGCTTCTACATCAACGCCAAAGCATCTCCGATGAAGTGTGAGTAGTTTACCATAGACCTTCGGGTCCATAGTTATTAGCTAGATGGCTTATTCTCTCTCTTTGAATCTCAATACAATGTTCTCCTCGATCTTCTTGGAATTCTATGTTGGGGAACGTAGTAATTTAAAAAAAATTCCTACGCACACGCAAGATCATGGTGATGGCATAGCAACGAGAGGGGAAAGTATTGTCTACGTACCCTCGTAGACCGTAAGCGGAAGCGTTATGACAACGCGGTTGATGTAGTCGTACGTCTTCACGATCCGACCGATCCTAGCACCGAACGTACGGCACCTCCGTGTTCAGCACACGTTCAGCTCGATGACGTTCCCCGGGCTCCGATCCAGCAAAGCGTCGGGGATGAGTTCCGTCAGCACGACGGCGTGGTGACGATGATGATGTTCTACCGGCGCAGGGCTTCACCTAAACTCCGCGACGATATGACCGAGGTGGAATATGGTGGAGGGGGGCACCGCACACGGCTAAGGAACGATCCGTAGATCAACTTGTGTGTTCTAGGGTGCCTCCTGCCCCCGTATATAAAGGAGCAAGGGGGGGTGCGGCCGGCCCTAGGAGGAGGCGCGCCGGAGGAGTCCTACTCCCACCGGGAGTAGGACTCCCCCCCCTTTCCTAGTTGGATTAGGACTTGGGGGGAGGGAAAGAGGAAAGGGGGGCACCCCCCCTTCCTTTTCCTATTCGGACTAGGGGGGAGGGGGCGCGCGGCCTGCCCTGGCCGGCCCTCCTCTTCTCCCTCATGGCCCACTAAGGCCCATTAACCCCCGGGAGGGTTCCGGTAACCCCCCGGTGTTCCGGTAAAATCCCGATTTCACCCGGAACCATTCCAAAGTCCAAATATAGGCTTCCAATATATCAATCTTTATGTCTCGACCATTTCGAGACTCCTCGTCATGTCCGTGATCATATCCGGGACTAAGAACAAACTTCGGTACATCAAAACTTATAAACTCATAATAAAACTGTCATCATAGCGTTAAGCGTGCGGACCCTACGGGTTCGAGAACTATGTAGACATGACCTAGAACTATTCTTGGTCAATAACTAATAGCGGAACCTGGATGCCCATATTGGTTCCTACATATTCTACGAAGATCTTTATCGGTCAAACTGCATAACAACATACGTTGTTCCCTTTGTCATCGGTATGTTACTTGCCCGAGATTCGATCGTCGGTATCCAATACCTAGTTCAATCTTGTTACCGACAAGTCTCTTTACTCGTTATGTAATGCATCATTCCGTAACTAACTCATTAGCTACATTGCTTGCAAGGCTTATAGTGATGTGCATTACTGAGAGGGCCCAGAGATACCTATCCGACAATCGGAGTGACAAAACCTAATCTCGAAATACGCCAACCTAACATGTACCTTTGGAGACACCTGTAGTACTCTTTTATAATCACCCAGTTATGTTGTGACGTTTGGTAGTACCCAAAGTGTTCCTCCGGTAAACGTGAGTTGCATAATCTCATAGTTACAGGAACATGTATAAGTCATGAAGAAAGAAATAGCAATATACTAAACGATCAAGTGCTAGGCTAACGGAATGGGTCATGTCAATCACAACATTCTCCTAATGATGTGATCCCATTAATCAAATGACAACACATGTCTATGGTTAGGAAACGTAACCATCTTTGATTAATAAGCTAGTCAAGTAGAGGCATACTAGTGACGTTGTGTTTGTCTATGTATTCACACATGTATTATGTTTCCGGTTAATACAATTCTAGTATGAATAATAAACATTTATCATGATATGAGGAAATAAATAATAACTTTATTATTGCCTCTAGGGCATATTTCCTTCAGTCTCCCACTTGCACTAGAGTCAATAATCTAGATTACATAGTAATGATTCTAACACCCATGGAGTCTTGGTGCTGATCATGTTTTGCTCATGAGAGAGGCTTAGTCAACGGGTCTGCAACATTCAGATCCGTGTGTATCTTGCAAATTTCTATGTCTCCCACTTGGACTTGGTCCCGGATGGAATTGAAGCGTCTCTTGATGTGCTTGGTCCTCTTGTGAAATCTGGATTCCTTTGCCAAGGCAATTGCACCAGTATTGTCACAGAAGATCTTCATTGGTCCCGATGCACTAGGTATGACACCTAGACCAGAAATGAACTCCTTCATCCAGACTCCTTCATTTGCTGCTTCTAAAGCAGCTATGTACTCCGCTTCACATGTAGATCCCGCCACGGCGCTTTGTTTAGAACTGCACCAACTTACAGCTCCACCGTTTAATAAAAATACGTATCTGGTTTGCGATTTAGAATCGTCCAGATCAGTGTCAAAGCTTGCATCGACGTAACCATTTACGACTAGCTCTTTGTCACCTCCATATACGAGAAACATATCCTTAGTCCTTTTCAGGTATTTCAGGATGTTCTTGACCGCTGTCTAGTTATCCACTCTTGGATTACTTTGGTGCCTTCCTGCCAAGCTTATTGCTAAGCATACGTCAGGTCTGGTACACAGCATTGCATACATGATAGAGCCTATGGCTGAAGCATAGGGAACATCTTTCATTTTCTCTCTATCTTCTGCTGTGGTCGGGCATTGAGACTGACTCAACTTCACACCTTGTAGTACGGGCAAGAACCCTTTCTTTGCCTGATCCATTTTGAACTTTTTCAAAATTTTATCAAGGTATGTGCTTTGTGAAAGTCCTATTAAGCGTCTTGATCTATCTCTATAAATCTTGATGCCCAATATGTAAGCAGCTTCACCGAGGTCTTTCATTGAAAAACTTTTATTCAACTATCCCTTTATGCTATCCAGAAATTCTATATCATTTCCAATTAATAATATGCCATCTACATATAATATCAGAAATGCTACAGAGCTCCCACTCACTTTCTTGTAAATACAGGCTTCTCCAAAAGTCTATATAAAACCATATGCTTTGATCACACTGTCAAAGCGTTTATTCCAACTCCGAGATGCTTGCACCAGTCCATAAATGGATCGCTGGAGCTTGCACACTTCGTTAGCACCTTTTGTATCAACAAAACCTTCTGGCTGCATCATATACAACTCTTCTTCCAGAAATCCATTCAAGAATGCAGTTTTGACATCCATTTGCCAAATTTCATAATCATAAAATGCAGCAATAGCTAACATGATTCGGACAGACTTAAGCATCGCTACGGGTGAGAAAGTCTCATTGTAGTCAACCCCTTGAACTTGTCGAAAACCTTTCGCAACAAGTAGAGCTTGACAGACAGTTACATTACCATCAGCGTCAGTCTTCTTCTTAAAGATCCATTTATTCTCAATGGCTTGCCGATCATCGGGCAAGTCAACCAAAGTCCATACTTTGTTCTCATACATGGATCCCATCTCAGATTTCATGGCTTCTAGCCATTTTGCAGAATCTGGGCTCATCATCGCTTCCTCATAGTTCGTAGGTTCATCATGGTCAAGTAACATGACTTCCAGAATAGGATTACCGTACCACTCTGGTGTGGATCTTACTCTGGTAGACCTACGAAGTTCAGTAGAAACTTGATCTGAAGTTTCATGATCAATATCATTAGCTTCCTCACTAATTGGTGTAGGTGTCACAGGAACCGATTTCTATGATGAACTACTTTCCAATAAGGGAGCTGGTATAATTACCTCATCAAGTTGTACTTTTCTCCCACTCACTTCTTTCGAGAGAAACTCTTTCTCTAGAAAGGATCCATTCTTAGCAACGAATGTTTTGCCTTTGGATCTATGACAGAAGGTGTACCCAACTGTCTCCTTTGGGTATCCTATGAAGACACATTTCTCTGATTTAGGTTCGAGCTTATCTGGTTGAAGTTTCTTCACATAAGCATCGCAGCCCCAAACTTTAAGAAACGACAACTTTGGTTTCTTGCCAAACCACAGTTCATAAGGCGTCGTCTCAACGGTTTTTGATAGTGCCCTATTCAATGTGAATGCGGCCGTCTCTAAAGCATAACCCCAGAATGATAGCGGTAAATCAGTAAGAGACATCATAGATCGCACCATATCTAGTAAAGTACGATTACGACGTTCGGACACACCATTTCGTTGTGGTGTTCCGGGTGGCGTGAGTTGCGAAACTATTCCGCATTGTTTCAAATGTAAACCAAACTCGTAACTCAAATATTCTCCTCCACGATCAGATCGTAGAAACTTTATTTTCTTGTTACGATGATTTTCCACTTCACTCTGAAATTCTTTGAACTTTTCAAATGTTTCAGACTTGTGTTTCATTAAGTACATATACTCATATCTGCTCAAATCATCTGTGAAGGTGAGAAAATAACGATATCCGCCACGAGCTTCAACATTCATCGGACCACATACATCTGTATGTATGATTTCCAACAGATCTGTTGCTCTCTCCATAGTACCGGAGAACGGTGTTTTGGTCATCTTGCCCATGAGGCACGGTTCGCAAGTACCAAGTGATTCATAATCAAGTGATTCCAAAAGTCCATCAGTATGGAGTTTCTTCATGCGCTTTACACCGATATGACCTAAACGGCAGTGCCACAAATAATTTGCACTTATCATTATCAACTCTGCATCTTTTGGCTTCGACATTATGAATATGTGTATCACTACTATCGAGATTCAATAAAAATAGACCACTCTTCAAGGGTGCATGACCATAAAAGATATTACTCATATAAATAGAACAACCATTATTCTCTGATTTAAATGAATAACCGTCTCGCATCAAACAAGATCCAGATATAATGTTCATGCTCAACGCTGGCACCAAATAACAATTATTCAGGTCTAAAACTAATCCCGAAGGTAGATGTAGAGGTAGCGTGCTGACCGCGATCACATCGACTTTGGAACCGTTTCCCACGGGCATCGTCACCTCGTCCTTGGCCAGTGCTCGCTTATTCCGTAGTCCCTGTTTCGAGTTGCAAATATTAGCAACAGAACCAGTATCAAATACCCAGGTGCTACTGCGAGCTCTAGTAAGGTACACATCCATAACATGTATATCACATATACCTTTGTTCACCTTGCCATCCTTCTTATCCTCCAAATACATGGGGCAGTTCCGCTTCCAGTGACCAGTTTGCTTGCAGTAGAAGCACTCAGTTTCAGGCTTAGGTCCAGACTTGGGTTTCTTCTCTTGAGCAGCAACTTGCTTGCTGTTCTTCTTGAAGTTCCCCTTCTTCTTCCCTTTGCCCTTTTTCTTGAAACTAGTGGTCTTGTTGACCATAAACACTTGATGCTCCTTCTTGATTTCTACCTCCGCAGCTTTTAGCATTGTGAAGAGCTCGGGAATTGTCTTGTTCATCCCTTGCATATTATAGTTCATCACGAAGCTCTTGTAGCTTGGTGGCAGTGATTGGAGAATTCTGTCAATGACGCTATCATCAGGAAGATTAACTCCCAGTTGAATCAAGTGATTATTATACCCAGACATTTTGAGTATGTGTTCACTGACAGAACTATTCTCCTCCATCTTGCAGCTATAGAACTTATTGGAGACTTCATATCTCTCAATCCGGGCATTTGCATGAAATATTAACTTCAACTCCTGGAACATCTCATATGCTCCATGACGTTCAAAACGTCGTTGAAGACCCAATTCTAAGCCGTAAAGCATGGCACACTGAACTATCGAGTAGTCATCAGCTTTGCTCTGCCAGACGTTCTTAACGTCGTCAGTTGCATCAGCAGCAGGCCTGGCACCCAGCGGTGCTTCCAGGACATAATTCTTTTGTGCAACAATGAGGATAATCCTCAAGTTACGGACCCAGTCCGTGTAATTTCTACCATCATCTTTCAACTTTGCTTTCTCAAGGAACGCATTAAAATTCAACGGAACAACAGCGCGAGCCATCTATCTACAAACAAACATAGACAAGCAAAATACTATCAGGTACTAAGTTCATGATAAATTTAAGTTCAATTAATCATATTACTTAAGAACTCCCACTTAGACAGACATATCTCTAGTCATCTAAGTGATCACGTGATCCAAATCAACTAAACCATAACCGATCATCACGTGAGATGGAGTAGTTTTCAATGGTGAACATCACTATGTTGATCATATCTACTATATGATTCACGCTCGACCTTTCGGTCTCCGTGTTCCGAGGCCATATCTGCATATGCTAGGCTCGTCAAGTTTAACCTGAATATTCTGCGTGTGCAAAACTGGCTTGCACCCGTTGTAGGTGGACGTAGAGCTTATCACACCCGATCATCACGTGGTGTCTGGGCACGACGAACTTTGGCAACGGTGCATACTCAGGGAGAACACTTCTTGATAATTTTTAGTGAGAGATCATCTTAAAATGCTACCGTCAATCAAAGCAAGATAAGATGCATAAAGGATAAACATCACATGCAATCAATACAAGTGATATGATATGGCCATCATCATCTTGTGCTTGTGATCTCCATCTCCGAAGCACCGTCGTGATCACCATCATCACCGGCGCGACACCTTGATCTCCATCGTAGCATCGTTGTCATTTACGCCATCTATTGCTTCTACGACTATCGCTACCGCTTAGTGATAAAGTAAAGCAATTACAGGGCATTTGTATTTCATACAATAAAGCGACAACCATATGGCTCCTGCCAGTTGCTGATAACTTCGGTTACAAAACATGATCATCTCATACAATAAAATATAGCATCACGTCTTGACCATATCACATCACAACATGCCCTGCAAAAACAAGTTAGACGTCCTCTACTTTGTTGTTGCAAGTTTTACGTGGCTGCTACGGGCTTAGCAAGAACCATTCTTACCTACGCATCAAAACCACAACGATAGTTCGTCAAGTTAGTGATGTTTTAACCTTCGCAAGGACCGGGCATAGCCACACTCGATTCAGCTAAAGTGAGAGAGACAGACACCCGCCAGCCACCTTTAAGCACGAGTGCTCGTAACGGTGAAACCAGTCTCGCGTAAGCGTACGGGTAATGTCGGTCCAGGCCGCTTCATCTCACAATACCGCCGAACCAAAGTATGACATGCTGGTAAGCAGTATGACTTGTATCGCCCACAACTCACTTGTGTTCTACTCGTGCATATAACATCAACGCATAAAACCTAGGCTCGGATGCCACTGTTGGGGAATGTAGTAATTTCAAAAAAATTCCTACGCACACGCAAGATCATGGTGATGGCATAGCAACGAGAGGGGAGAGTATTGTCTACGTACCCTTGTAGACCGTAAGCGGAAGCGTTATGACAACGCGGTTGATGTAGTCATACGTCTTCACGATCCGACCGATCCTAGCACCGAACGTACGACACCTCCGCGTTCAGCACACGTTCAGCTCGATGACGTTCCCCGGGCTCCGATCCAGCAAAGCGTCGGGGATGAGTTCCGTCAGCACGACGGCGTGGTGACGATGATGATGTTCTACCGGCGCAGGGCTTCACCTAAACTCCGCGACGATATGACCGAGGTGGAATATGGTGGAGGGAGGCACCGCACACGGCTAAGGAACGATCCGTAGATCAACTTGTGTGTTCTAGGGTGCCCCCTGCCCCCGTATATAAAGGAGCAAGGGGGGATGCGGCCGGCTCCAGGAGGAGGCGCGCCGGAGGAGTCCTACTCCCACCGGGAGAAGGACCCCCCCCTTTCCTAGTTGGATTAGGACTTGGGGGGGAAGAGGAAAGGGGGGCGCCCCCCCTTCCTTGTCCTATTCGGATTAGGGGGAGGGGGCACGCGGCCTGCCTTGGCCGGCCCTCCTCTTCTCCCTCATGGCCCACTAAGGCCCATTAACCCCCGGAAGGGTT
This sequence comes from Triticum timopheevii, assembly GCA_963921465.1. Lineage (NCBI taxonomy): Eukaryota > Viridiplantae > Streptophyta > Magnoliopsida > Poales > Poaceae > Triticum > Triticum timopheevii. Next base: position 624,076,587 of record OY997264.1, on the reverse strand, counting down.
CCGGTAACCCCCCAGTGTTCCGGTAAAATCCCGATTTCACCCGAAACCATTCCGAAGTCCAAATATAGGCTTCCAATATATCAATCTTTATGTCTCGACCATTTCGAGACTCCTCGTCGTGTCCGTGATCATATCCGGGACTCCGAACAAACTTCGGTACATCAAAACTTATAAACTCATAATAAAACTGTCATCGTAGCGTTAAGCATGCGGACCCTACGGGTTCGAGAACTATGTAGACATGACCTAGAACTATTCTCGGTCAATAACCAATAGCGGAACCTGGATGCCCATATTGGTTCCTACATATTCTACGAAGATCTTTATCGGTCAAACCACATAACAACATACGTTGTTCCCTTTGTCATCGGTATGTTACTTGCCCGAGATTCGATCGTCGGTATCCAATACCTAGTTCAATCTCCTTACCGGCAAGTCTCTTTACTCGTTATGTAATGCATCATTCCGTAACTAACTCATTAGCTACATTGCTTGCAAGGCTTATAGTGATGTGCATTACCGAGAGGGCCCAGAGATACCTCTCCGACAATCAGAGTGACAAAACCTAATCTCGAAATACGCCAACCTAACATGTACCTTTGGAGACAGCTGTAGTACTCCTTTATAATCACCCAGTTACGTTGTGACGTTTGGTAGTACCCAAAGTGTTCCTCCGGTAAACGTGAGTTGCATAATCTCATAGTTACAGGAACATGTATAAGTCATGAAGAAAGCAATAGCAATATACTAAACGATCAAGTGCTAGGCTAACAGAATGGGTCATGTCAATCACATCATTCTCCTAATGATGTGATCCCATTAATCAAATGACAACATATGTCTATGGTTAGGAAACGTAACCATCTTTGATTAATAAGCTAGTCAAGTAGAGGCATACTAGTGACGTTGTGTTTGTCTATGTATTCACACATGTATTATGTTTCCGGTTAATACAATTCTAGTATGAATAATAAACATTTATCATGATATGAGGAAATAAATAATAACTTTATTATTGCCTCTAGGGCATATTTACTTCAACCTATTCGATGCAACTCTTTTTGCGGTGTGTTTGTCGAGATCCGATGAATTGTGGGTCTATGATCAAGTTTATCTATGAGAAATATTTGAATCTCCTCTGAATTCTTTTATGTATGATTGGTTATCTTCGCAAGTCTCTTTGAATTATCAGTTTGGTTTGGCCTACTAGATTGATCTTTCTTGCAACGGGAGAAGTGCTTAGCTTTGGGTTCAATCTTGCGGTGTCCTTTCCTAGTGACAACAGGGGCAGCAAGGCACGTATTGTATTGTTGCCATCGAGGATAAAAAAGATGGGGTTTATATCATATTGCTTGAGTTTATCCCTCTACATCATGTCATCTTGCCTAATGCGTTACTCTATTCCGATGAACTTAATACTTTAGATGCATGTTGGATAGCGCTCGATGTGTGAAGTAATAGTAGTAGATGCAGAATCGCTTTGGTCTACTTCGCGGACGTGATGCCTATATACATAATCATGCCTAGATATTGTCATAACTATGCACTTTTCTATCAATTGCTCGACAGTAATTTGTTCACCCACCGTAATACTTATGCTATCTTGAGAGAAGCCACTAGTGAAACCTATGGCCCCCGGGTCTATTTTCCATTAGATAAGTTTCTGATCTACTTTATTTTGCAATTTTTACTTTTCAATCTATATCATAAAAATACCAAAAATATTTATTTTGTTATTATCTTTTTCAGATCTCACTTTTGTAAGTGGCAGTGAAGGGATTGACAACCTCTTTATCGCGTTGGTTGCGAGGTTCTTATTTGTTTGTGTAGGTACGAGGGACTTACGTGTAGCCTCCTACTGGATTGATACCTTGGTTCTCAAAAACTGAGGGAAATTCTTACGCTACTTTGCTGCATCACCCTTTCCTCTTCAACGGAAAACCAACGCAGTGCTCAAGAGATAGCAAATGTTCAGATCTGAGAACACATGATATATGTCTTGCATATGAATACCCCTGGTGACAATGGATATTATTTTTATTCACTTGATATATGTTATGGCACTCAACTTGCGGATTCCCGAGGTGATATTGGGGTAATCTATGTATAGGGGTTGATGCACGTTTTTATTATCTTTTTTTCGATAGAAACTTTGGGGTCCCCTCATAATTCTTTATGTGGACTGAGTATTATGAATCTGAAATTGTTTGATACATATCGTATAATTAACTCACGGGTACTCGCGATGACATTGGGGTATCTAGGTGACATTAGAGTTGGTTGATATGCACCATATGGTGTTATTTTAGTACGAACTCTTGATTAGATCGATCGAAAAAAATAGCTTGCTGTTATTTTAGTATGAACTTTAGGATAAATTGATCGGAAAGAATAGCTTTGAGGTGGTTTCGTACCCTACAAACAATTTCTATCTTTTGTTCTCCGCTAATAGGAACTCGGGAGTTATTTTTTATTGGACTTTGAGGGATAATCATATGATCCAACTATGTTAACATTGTTGAGAGATTGCACTAGTGAACGTATGCACCCTAGGCCTCATTTTCCATCATTGCAATATCGTTTGTGCTCCGTTTTAATATTTACTACCTTGCTGTTTTTTATTGTTCGTACTAAAAAACTCATATCTACTATCCAAACTACACTTTTATCACCATCTCTTCGCCGAACTAGTGCACATATACAATTTGTCATTATATTGGGTGTGTTGGAGACACAAGAAATTTCTTGTATTTGATTACAGGGTTTGCTTGAGAGAGACTATCTTCATCCTACGTCTCCCACGGATTGATAAACCTTAAGTCATCTACTTGAGCGAAAATTATCACGGTCCTACAAAACTCTGCCCTTGGAGGCCCAACACGTGTCTAGAAGAATAAAGTTGCGTAGTAGACATCACATACATTTCACAAAAAAGTCCAAATGCCTTGTGCAAAGTAATAACCAGCTTGTGCAGATGCTTGTATGCAAAAATGTGATGTTCAATCAATAACCCATGTTTAAGTTTCTATGTTTCCATCGAGTTAATGGTTTCCACATTGATACTTTCTCGGAGGAAGATGACATCGTTTGGTTTTGAAATTGAAAAACTTAAAGAAACGAGTAAGAAAAAAATATAGCATGTGGAATTGAGTGAAAAAGATACGACCGAATATTTCCTCTTCAACAATGAGTAACTAAAAATAAGTGATGACATGTGCTTTCGTTCTCCTCCCCTAACCCTAGATGTCTAGAGTAAACTCTCCCTTCCAGGCTTCATCCGCGAGCCTGTTGATTGCCTCCCCTCTGCCTGCCGCTCCGGTGGCCAGTGGCGAGGCGGGAATTCCGGTGCCTCTGTTGTGGTTAGTAGTTTAGGTCAGGTTTTTTCAGTCCTCACAGATGCGGCGCTCAGGAAGATGGCGACGTTTCTTCTTCGAATTTGTCTTCCGGGCTTCGATCCTCCTCAAGTTCGTCCGTCTGGACGTAGTCGACGGAGCTCCGGAGTAGATTCTTTGTCGTCTCCTTGGGCGGTGATGTTATGGTTTCTCGTCATGTGGCGAGATTTGGTCTCAGTTGCTTCAGATTTATCCAAGGGTTCAATGGCGACGTCTGCAGCTCCAGGGCGCTGATCCATAGGTGGCACGTGTATGAAGACTTCTTGTCTGCCATCGACAAGGTCTAAGCCGGCCCCGGTAGGGGAGCGACAACGCGTTCTGACAACAATACTGGCCGTCCAGTGGTCTTGGAATCTCGATGTAATTTTTATTATGCTTGAGATGCTTTGTATTTCCGGTGAACTTTGACAATAGATATGATTTTTTTCAAAAATAAAAACAACAACAAGTAACTAAACCTTTTTTTTATTCCAAAAGAAAAAAACTAACCTTTTTTTAACTGAAAAAATGGGTTATTGAACCCCGGTGGAAAAAAAAAGAAACTCTGGCTTAGCATCTTCACCCTGCCGGCCGCCGCCGCCGTCGCAGGTTGCTGAGGGAACCCAACCCCAAGACTGCCAACTCTCCACCACCCAGGCAAGTAATTCCCTCTCCCGATCAATCTACAGTTTCACCCGCACTCCCAGACTCAGCGTCCCAAATCAATCTGACGACGGCAGGGCATAAACCTCCCCTGAAATCGTACACAAACATGATGAACATCGGAAAGGGAGGGACGGGCAAAAGGGCAAGAACGACGACGACGGGAAAGAAGGGGAGCAAGGCCGGCGATCAATGGCGTTGCTCTCGGCGGAAAAAGAAAACAGAGAAATGCAGCGGGACAGCGACGCCCACGAACACGAGCAGCTCCGATTCAATAACAATTCCAGCGGCTGCCATCAGCGAGGGGCCCCCGTCTTAAGGTAATGCTTTCTTGTTAATCTGTTTTGGATGCACCGCAACGGAGACCGCATCATCGTCACCGTCAGCTTAGCTTAATCACACCGCCACTAACTAATTCGATTGATTAACCGATGGATCCGCCATTGCTGCTGCTGCGTACGCTAGTGCTTTTATCTTATCTTCTTCTTCCTTTAGGTTGGCCGTCGAAAGGTTCCCCGTCTTTTGGCGCCTTTATGGCAAAGCGGGAATTCTTCGTCGTCACGCACCACCCTTACGCCATTCACAAAAGAGGTGGCGAGTAGGTGCATGCACGCCCCCACCACGCATCAACATAATCTATCTAATGTGTGCGTGTGTGCAGTGTGCACACACATATATTCCCTAATCAGGAGTTTTTTCAGAGCAGTGTATTCCCTTCTTGCTTTCGGGCAAACATGATATGTGGACGCGATGATTGCCCGGCTTCGACCGGTTCGTCGAAAGCCGGGCAAAATTTTGAATAAATTCCTGATGGGGTTTATATGAGGTTCTACTCGACTGAATTTTATGGTACCACTTCCATCTGTGTTGATGTGATAGGCAGTGGAGGGACGGCTTCCGGCAGGTTCTGCAAAAACCGGGCAAATATAGGAATAAGTTTTCGAACTGAATTTGGTGGCGCCTCGCCCGCGCTAATTTGATACGCATGGTCACTGCTCAATTATGCAGGGAATCAAGAGCTCCAAGATATCCGAAGACTGGTTAAGCGATTGAGTGGTATGATTGATGAGCCCTTCTCGATTGAGAACGGAATCGTCAAGAAGACACGGGTGATCAAAGAAACACGTCGATGCACCGGCAAATAATTAAGCAGCTATAGCTAGGAGAAATGACGATAGGTAGCAGAGGAGGCAGGTTTCTTTTTTTAGGAGGCTTAGAGGTTTGGTGATCAGGAGAGGGATACCCCAGAAATGGCAAGTTCCGCCATGTACACAATTAGGTGAATCTCTAGTGATGATGTCCCTCAGTTGCATCATGGAATCTAACATGACCCCCATTATAGGACCATCAGTCATCACTCATCACAAGATGTGTGTATTACTTAAATCCTCCTCGCCTTAATCAGACCCCACCACACCACACCCAGAAATCGCACCCTAACACATTGAGTTACTGATTGAAGTTCAGTTTAGTGGCTAACAATTTGACATGACCCCAGTGCTGCAAGCCTGTAACTAACTAGCACTGTCTGGATACCTGTGGGCTGGGGGTAAAACAACCTATCACAAATTTAGGGGGTTTAGCCTGTGGGAGTCTCTTCTGCGCTGTAATTAGCACTTAGTGAGTGAAATGTTACCATGTCTGATGAGCCTTGTGGCAAGCAACTTTCTGCCTAATCAGTAGTGAACTAGTGACAATGAATCTGGCGTATTACTTAACCATCTTTGCTTGGTGGTTTTCTAGTATAATGTTCTAGGAAGCTTCTTGATGCCATGCCTTTCCATGGCAGTTCCAATCACCTGTGCAACCTGAAATTATTGAGCCACCAATGTGTCGATCCGTCCGAGCAACCAAGTGTGTATATGTGTGTGCCTGAAAAAATAAACACAGGCTTAAAAAAGCTCTCAAGCTTCTTTTTACACCTGAAAGTTACCATCTTTCCCCTCTGTCAGAATCATGAGCACACTTTCTCCTTCCTAGGCTGGTTAGGTGATCGATGAAGTGTGCGCTGAAGTAATCTAAGAGTCCCAGTGTGCAAGCAACTCTGCACAAAGCCAACTAGTTTACGGAAAGAACAATTAGTGCATCCTTGAGCATGAGAGAGGAGGCCCAGGTGATAATATTAGATACTCAAGGGCTCTTTATACTTTGGCTCCCCCTTTCCAACAGGAGGCAGCCGGCTCGGCTCTTTGCCTCTTTATATAACGCCGCATCACTCCATCTGCCCAACTTGGTGCCCTCTCGAGCTCGGCTAGACCACATCTGTGGAGAAGTCTGTCTCCCTCTTGTGTTCCGAAGCTCGCTGTTCGAGTTTTTCGCTGCGGAGCTGCGGGTTTGGAGGCCATCATCCTCTGTCGACGACGGGAAGACCGCAGCCGGGTACTGAATTTCTCAGCCTTCTTTGTCCGTTGATTTTGTTTGCTTGTTTGCTCCTCGAGTATGCTTCTGATATAGTCAAGATCAAGCTCAGTCCTACTTCTTGGCTGCTATTACTGTGGACTATGATTAATGATGAGTAAGGTCTTCTTATCCAAAATGATAAGTAAGGCCTCTGTCGGAGTTACTATCTTAGTGGCAAGAGAAAACATCATAGTACAGCCTGCAAATACATGGCGTGTGTATCTATCTTAGTTCTTGCTGTAGTGGAAGAAAGACATGATTGTTCTTGGTGCTCAGACAGATTTCATCTCCTCATCAACAGCCGTACCGTCTAAGTCATGCTTAATAATTATTTAAAGCTCTGTTAGTCTTGTCTAATTTGTTGCTTGTTTTGCTTACCCTGAATGGGACTGCAAATTGCTAGTACAATGGTACAGAAGTAACCATATTCGCTCCTCCAATAACTCTGGAATAGCTCTCCTAAGCCATACGTTGGTGGGAATCTTTACATAGCCGGAATAAAGTGGCTCGAACAATTGCTCAAATTTCTATATGTTATCTCCCAAAGGAACGTATCCTCGTTGGAGTATTTTTCTATGACCATATCTTCCTCCATGTTCCTGCAGCACTAGACAACCTTAGAGACCGCATAATAACTTTTGGTACTCGTGAATCACACAACTCGTATTCCTTTTCCCCTTTCTGGTAAATGAATTCTTGTTCTCCATCTGACAGATATGAGCCGGTGATCAATTCAGGTATATCGTCTAAAAGGGAGATCAAACTAGGTAGTATGATATAAGGATCAAGGACACAATGGAGCTCTACCCTGGGTACCTGGAAGACCACTTCAACATCCACAAGCTCAGGTGTGTATCTATTTCTCTCGATCAATTCCACCTTGACATATCTCCTTCATTTTTCAATCTGATTCTCCTCTGTGAATTCATAAATAATATAGTCACAGCTGTTGCATTAATAGTCTGTCTGAACTCTGTAATAGAAAAAACAGGGTGGCAGGCAGAGAGGAGACTTAGCAACCAGTATCGCTTAATAATTAATTAGCGCGCACTTGCACCGCAATTTGCATTAGATTTGGTACTGGTTGATGATGATGCAAACTGATCAACGGTCTCCGGTGGGAGCTGGCAAGTGGGCTAGTGCATCCTCCAAAGTGATATCATGTCAGTTCAATAATAGTATTAACAAAGCAAAGCAAAGCAAATCATAGACTAAGCACCGTCGAAAGGAAAAAAAGAAGAGGGAATCGCCACGGTTAGGATCGAAATGGCGCGTCAAGCTAGAGAGATACCTTGTGCCAATTCTTCTCTGAAAGTATAATACAGGAGAAGGAGATGCCCTGCTTTGTTCCTCCGCCTAACAGCCGTCGAAACCCCGTGACGTGCCGATTCTTAGGATCACCATGTGTTAGGAACTTAGGATCGAGATGGCACATCGAACTAGCAAGAGGGAGATACCCTTGTGCCGATTCTCCGAAGGCATAAGGGGGAGGCGAGATGCTCCCTTCTGCTTTGTTCCTCCCTCGGCCTGACGACGACCGTAGAAAGTAGAAACAATCGCAGGCTGCCGTGTCGGGCAGAGCTTTCCTCCTTGAGCCCACGGCCACGTACGGGTTACGCCGAATTCGCTTCGGCGGGGTAGGTTCTACTCAACAGGACACATCGTCGGCAGGTGATAACTGTTGGCCTGAATTTGTGGTTAAGGGAGGCCATAGTAGGTTAGTCTGAATTTGCACTTTTGTGAAGAGTGATCGGTGCTGGTCTTCCGAGGAATGAGAGTGTGAGAGCCATGGGTTTGGCATCGGGTCTCTCTGGCCTGGTGGAGATCCTGATAGATAGTTGACTCCCGGACCCGACGGACGGGTGACGCGACACGACGAGGCCGGCCATGCATGGTGTCGTTGATTTCTGTCCAAATGGTGCGGGGTGCACTGGGAGAAGATGAGGAGAAGAAAGGGGGCGCGTTCTGCGTCATGGCCAACCAACCCAGTCACAGCCGGCGGAGGTGATGGTTGCCACTCCGGCTGCGGCACTGCTGCTTGCTCCGAACCCTAAAGCAGTGAGCAGCGAGCCGGTGTGCGAGTGCGTCGCCGTTCGACCAGCACCAACCGACTGACTGACTGACCACCCAATCAGCAACCTTGCCGGGACACGTGTTGGTTTTTAGCATCATATGCCGCAGGGAACCTAGGTAGTCTGCACGTGAGGACGGCGGTGAACCTGGACGCAACACCGGCCGGGGGCCTGCGTCCGTGTGGTGCGCGGTGGCCGGTGGGGTTCGCCGGCCGGCCGGGCATGGAGATAGATAGATAGATAGACAGATACCTGCGTGCGTGCGCTGGAGTGGTGGACAGGCCTAACTCGAGCCTCGCCTTTTGTTTGCCGCGAAAGCCAGGGGAGGAGAAGAGGGCCCCGCTCCCGCGCCAATTATTGGAGCACCATTGTTGATTGATTCCTCCTCCTTTCCCTTTCTTTCTTTCTCCCGTGTGCGCTGGCCCGGCCGGTAGTAGCAAGAGCAGTAAAAAATCCTCCACTACTCGTGGAGCTCCTGCATGCCTCGCCCTGGCCGCCGGTGAATCATGGCAGCCTTGACACTACTAGTGCTACCTACCATCATCATGGATCCCATGGACTTAGGTTAACGATCGACCGGCCTGGGGTTCAAGAGGACGTCAGAAGGGTCCGAGGAGTTGACATGATAGCGTCGGAGGTCCGGTGGTGCCATTGATGTGTTCATTCTAATACTACTACTATGGAAGTATTATGGGCACTGCGCTTTCTGCGACGTGACGTCAACGGCGATGAACGGACCGGACCGGACCGGTCGCCGTCGCCGTCGCCGCTGTCGGCACGTAAGTGAGGAGGTGAACCCTTTGGCAAATGGCAAGTGGCGTGGTTGTATTTGTCCTGGGGCGCATCTGGGTGAGGCCAAAGCCAGCGCAAACCGCCTTTGCAAGCGCCAAAAGCCAAGACACAAACAAAAGGGCCGGGCCGGCCGGCCGGGGCACGCCCACTCCCCGCCCGTCGCGCTGGCTCCCCTCCTGTCCACGGCACGCCACGCCACGCTACGCGCCCCCGCACGGATTCCCCCGACTCCAGATTCCACCCATCCTCCACCACTCCAGTCGGCCCGCCGGTGACCAGCGGCCACCCCTCGGCCCGGATTCCCTCGTGCGCGCACTCCCTCTCCTCTCTCTCCACCGACAGATCGGAGCATCGTCGCCCCCTGTCCGCTCCAGCAGCATATCATATCATCTGTTGCGTACCTTGTCAGCTCGGTCGCACCGGCCGGCCAGGGCGCTGCTGCCCGTGTGTGGCGCTCGGCTCGGAGAGCATATCTATCTGGCGCTCTGCGCCTCCCACCTACCTACCTTAGCCCCTAGTTGTAGCTTAGTGCTGTACCTAGTACCCACGCACATCCATCCCCAGTTCCCCTGCTTGCAACTCCTGTGTGCTGATTCTTATCCTGGTTGTTCAGCGGCACCGGCGGCGCCTCCCCGCCGGAGTACATGACGTCGGCCGCGGCGGCGCAGTACGCGCCGGCGCCCCTCCGGATGGCCATGTACAAGCGCGCCCCGCCGCAGCTGCAGCACCACCACCACCACCAGCAGCAGCCTCAGCTGCAGCCGGCGCTGGGCATGTGGAGCAGCGAGCCCTACAAGGTGGACAGCGGCGGCCAGGCCACCAGCGGGTCCAGCATCATGGAGCCCGACGCCAAGTTCGACCACCCAGGGGTACGCGACAGATTCATTCCCGCTGGCTCCTCCTCAGCTGGTTCACTCTTTCTCTCTACTCATTTAAGTCATTTTGGTGTGGTCTCTGCAGCTAGAGGATGATCCACAGATGGACGAACTGGAGACGGCGGGGGACGCCGATCAGGGAGCGAGCAAGCCCAAGGAAAAGGTAACCATCAATCGCTCCGTCACATCTTAAACTGCATGCTACTGTATACTTGGTCATTCTTAAATGTGCTGGGCAATGGAGAATTAGAGATTACTGTTCTCCAAAGTACAATTAGCTTCGGTTGTCCAATTCCGAGGCTAATCTGATTGATTCTTGCTAAAGCAAAATGACACTGTTCCACCTATAAATTACTAACAAGAGATGATTTTGTTCAGGTCATGAGAAGACTTGCACAGAACAGAGAGGCTGCCCGTAAAAGTCGCCTCAGAAAAAAGGTACAGTACCTATAAGCATTATGATTATCTTCAGTGTGCAAGCTTAAACATCGGAAGCCATGGCATGATTCACGACTGACTGACTGACGCCATTGCTGTGCTCCTTCCTTCGCCACAGGCCTACATCCAGCAGCTCGAGTCGAGCCGGATAAAGCTGGCGCAGCTGGAGCAAGAGCTGCAGCGCACCAGGCAGCAGCAAGGCATGTACGGGGGGAGCAACCCGGGGACGAGCCTGCAGCGTCATCACGGCGGGGGCTCGGCCGGCCACTTCGGGTTCGCGGCCGCGGGGCAGATGATGATGGACCCCGGCGTGGCGGAGTTCGAGATCGAGTACGGGCACTGGGTGGACGAGCAGAAGCGGCACACGGAGGAGCTGCGGAACGCGCTGCAGCCGGGGCAGGCCACGTCGGAGCTGGAGCTGGAGGTGATGGTGCAGACCGGGCTCGCCAACTACGACCGCCTCTTCCGGATCAAGGGCGCCGCCGCGCAGGCCGACGTCTTCTGCGTCATGTCCGGGCTCTGGCGGTCCCCCGCCGAGCGCTTCTTCCTCTGGATCGGCGGCTTCCGGCCCTCCGAGGTCCTCAAGGTACGTGTCAGTATTATTCAGTCAGTCAGAGGTCGGAAATGGAATGATGATCGCCGTTGTTGTCGCCGGCGTCGTCGTCGGGGGTTGACCGGTTGAGTAATGCTGCGTGCGTGCGTGTGTGGCTGGCACGCAGATCTTGAGCCCGCAGCTGGAGCCGATGACGGACCCGCAGTCGGTGGCGGTGTACGCGCTGCAGCTGACGTCGGCGCAGGCGGAGGACGCGCTGTCGCAGGGCATGCAGAAGCTGCAGCAGACGCTGGCCGAGTCCCTCACGGACCCCTTCGCCGCCCCCGACGCCTACATGGTCGGCGCCGTCGAGAAGCTCAAGGGCCTCGTCGGCTTCGTGCAGCAGGTACCTAAATCAGGGCCGCCGCCGGCGACCCATCCATGATCTGTAACTCCGAAGATTTACCTACTTACCGCATGCATTGTCGTCGTCGGCGTTGCAGGCGGACCATCTCCGGCTGGAGACGCTGCAGAACATGCACAGGATCCTGACGACGCGGCAGGCGGCCAAGGGCCTGCTCGTGCTCGGCGACTACTTCCAGCGCCTCCGCGCGCTCAGCACGCTCTGGGCGGCCCGCCCGCGCGAGTCCGCCATAAGCTAAGCTGTGCTCGATCACGTAGCAATGGCGGAAGCAGAGAAAGATCGACGATGGCGCAGAAGAACTTAGTATGTACGTAGTAATCCATCCATCCATCTGCTGGCCAGCGGAGGACGAAGAGATCCATCTCGCTGGGTCGTCCAAGGGAGAAGAGGTAGGCATTCGGAGCCGCGCCGTAGGTACGTGCGTGCGTGCTTGCATGTTTTCCAGACGATGGCAGAGTAAACCAGGGTAATTAAGGTCGATCGGGTAGCCGGATCAAGGGGGTCGAGGATGTGTAAATACTAGACATGTTTTGGTGTGATGATGATGATGGTGTAGCGATGAAATTGCTATAAGAAAACAAAGGAGAAATTGTAGCGCTCGTGATCCGGTATATATCATGTAACTGTTTGTGATTAGTGTTGATCATATTGTATATGGAGGGAATGTTTTGCTAAAGCACATTTAGATGTGTTCTAAGTATTGCACATCTAAGTCCACGTACACCTCGCACCGCTTGTGTTACCTGAAGGTACCTTCAAGTCTATGATAGCCCGTGGCAGGTGGTGCGCCGAGTTTCAACCACGCCAGAATATCCCGGATGGGTGTTCTTCAAGTGCAGAAAAGATGGTGTATGTGCTTCTTTTCATTCGTTGTTCACCAGATTCAGCGCATTTCGGTAGCTCGTTGTTGCTCTAATTTGTGTGTAGGATGGATGCAAGTTTTGGTATTGGGAAGAAGATTACATCGATCTACTGATAGCACGAAAATTGATAGATGCTCGTGCACTCGTTGCTAGAATAGAGATTACAGATGAGACTAGATGCGAAACAACGTCTACTTCTTCGGAATCGGGGAAGAAAGAAGTGTGGAAGCTCGAAAAGTTGCAGATCAACAATAAAGACATAGAGAACATATTAGTCCAACTAGTGGGAGCAGTTATGGAAGTTGGATATCTTTTAAAATGTCCAATTGTGGTTTTTGTTTTCTTTGTTCTTGATCTCGTAGCGAAGAATTAGTGAATCATGTAATGCAATGTATCAACATGCCATTGAATGAAATAAAGAAGCAAATAAACGTGTTTCAGTGGCCAAAAATGAAATTTGTTTTACTCCTTTATATATAGGGGAACGGTTAGGCTCGGTTTACTCCACCGGATACTCCGTTGTTTTTAGAGGATCGGTTATAGATTCCCTAACGTGTTAGGAGCAAAATGTAAGTAGGACTTCGTATGTCGACAGACGACTATGGGTGGTCTTGACACTTGATAAATATAATCTACACAGTGAAAAAAGAAAAATCTTTCAAGGAACCAAGAAATCCCTGCTCTAGGTCTGGATATAATTTCCACCTTGAGATGGGATCCATGCATGTGCATTTGGATTTGGTTAACCATCCTTAGTCACCTACACAAAATATTTAAATTCAAGGAGAGGTGAACTTTAGAGACTAGAATGCAGATGGAGACATATGCCCTTACTTGTCAAAAGTAGTGTGCATATTTGTTAGACTTGCTACTCGAGGTATTCTAGGATTTCAAATCTCTGATCATAGACATTGTCACTTTGATGGTATTCCTTCTCATTTACCTAGTTCACACATCAAACATAGGTAGAAGTATGCTCCAACCCAGAGGTACCATGACACCTAAGCTCAGGAGCAGTTCCTCTTGCTTTGGAGTACACTTTAAACATTTCACTTGATCTCGTAGCGAAGAATTAGTGAATCATGTAATGCAATGTATCAACATGTCGTTGAATGAAATAAAGAAGCAAAGAAACGTGTTTCAGTGGCCAAAAATGAAATTTCTTTTACTCCTTTATATATAGGGGAACGGTTAGGCTCGGTTTACTCCACCGGATACTCCGTTGTTTTTAGAGGATCGATTAGAGATGCCCTAACGTGTTAGGAGCAAAATGTAAGTAGGACTTCGTATGTCGACAGACGACTATGGGTGGTCTTGACATCCTGGACATGGAGTTGATAAATATAATCTACACAGTGAAAAAAGAAAAATCTTTCAAGGAACCAAGAAATCCCTGCTCTAGGTCTGGATATAATTTCCACCTTGAGATGGGCTCCATGCATGTGCATTTGGATTTGGTTAACCATCCTTAGTCACCTACACAAAATATTTAAATTCAAGGAGAGGTGAACTTTAGAGACTAGAATGCAGATGGAGACATATGCCCTTCCTTGTCAAAAGTAGTGTGCATATTTGTTAGACTTGCTACTCGAGGTATTCTAGGATTTCAAATCTCTGATCATAGACATTGTCACTCTTGATGGTATTCCTTCTCATTTACCTAGTTCACACATCAAACATAGGTAGAACTATGCTCCAACCCAGAGGTACCATGACACCTAAGCTCTGGAGCAGTTCCTCTTGCTTTGGAGTACACTTTAAACATTTCACTTCATCCCTCTCAGCCAAGCTTCATATTATGGAAAGTAATATCTCTAAGGCACCTACTCTGGTAGCTCAACTCCCTTTTACAAATTGTAGGTTTATTTCACCGCACATTCCTAGAAATTAGTGGGAGATCAAAAATCCTCTAACATGCCAATTCTTGTCATGGCTTGTTATCCGGGAGAAATGCTTGGCAATACAGCTAAGCAAGGCTGGCATCAAAATTCATTTGCCCCTATTGCCACGTTTATCAAGAGTCTTCTTGCCACCTCATGGTTAATTGGTACTACTTCATTGATATCCAGTGTCCAATCATCACAACCTCTCACATGCCGGCCTCTCCTTTAACCTATTCCTACTAATCATACTTTCCTCTCCTTGTGGATTCATGGTACTGCGCTACTCTCCACCTCCATGAAAGAGAAGTGGTGTGTCTAGGTTATGATAATCTCATGCTTCTAATTGAAAGAGCACAACTCTTGAATCTTCCAACTCTAAAGCGGCTTCAGTGGCTATGACCTTCGAGGCCATCCCCGCTGAACTCATTTCATGGCGTTTTGTCGGATGAAGGTAACTAAATCCTTTCCACTGCCACCCACCCCACCATTATTCATAGCTCTTTGGCCGCAACTTAGTCTTATAGTTGTTGCATCTTTGTATAGATTTTCTCTTAGCTTAATTAGTAGCTATTTTCCCCTCTCGGCCCGGTCATCGTAAATAAACACTTTAATGAATAAGTGCATTGTTGTCTTTCATAAATAAAAACGTGTAAAAACTACCATCGTTTAGCCGCAGAAGTACAATGAAACAAATTTGGTTCACCCATAAAAAAAATTGTTGTTTCTTACCTCTTTGTGGTTGGATGCATCACTTGCAGGTTCCTTTTAAGAAATGACAACATTGAGAGAATGGCCTTTTCGAGCTCGGCCTCCATGGAGGCCGAATTTTTTGAAAAATTCAACATTCATACTTTTCAGTTTTTAAAAAACTAAAAAATTGAAAATTCGATAGAGGCATAACACACATGTATGTAAATTTTTACGTAATACGTTAAAATTCATCAAAATTTATATTTTTTAGATTTTCAAAAATTTCTGTTTTTCGTGAAATACGTTGAATTTTCAGATTTTTTTTGAAATGTAAAAATATAAATTTTGATATTTTCAAGAACAGGCCTCCATGGAGGCCAAGCTCCAAAAGGAATTTTCGCAGGATTGCTGCTTGTAAGAAGAAAACAATTAAAAAAAAGGAAACCGAATTTGTTCAAGGATTGAACCCTACGTGAATCAAACACGCAACCTTCTGATCTGGAGTCAGACGCGCTACCATTGCGCCAAGGATCCTGTTGGTGATGAATTGCGTGTAACGTCTTAAACTGTTTAGACTTAGTCATTGTGGAAGCAGAAAAGATCGATGATGGTGCAGAAGTTGTTAGTACGTACTCCCTCCATTCATAAATATTTGTTTTTTTAGAGATTTCAAATGGTTACTACATATGAAGGTATATAGACATATTTTAAAGTGTAGATTCACTCATTTTGCTCCGTATGTAGTCACTTGTTGAAATATCTAAAAAGACAAATATTTAGAAACGGAGGGAGTACATAGTAATCCGTCTGCTGGCCAGCGGAGGACGAAGAGATCCATGTCGCTGGGTGCAAGGGAAAAGAGGTAGGTATTCAGAGCCGCGCCGTAGGTACGTGCTTGCGTGCTTGCGTGTTTTCCAGACGATGACAGAGTAAACCAGGGTAATTAAGGTCGATCAGGTGGCCGGATCAAGGGATCGAGGATGTGTAAATACTAGACATGTTTTGCTGTGATGATGATGATGATGATGGTGATTGTGTAGCGATGAAATTGCTATAAGAACACAAAGGAGAAATTGTAGCGCTCGTGATCCAGTATATATCGTGTAATTGTTTGTGATTAGTGTTGATCATATTGTATATGGAGGAAATGTTTTGCTAAAGCACATCTAGATTTGCTCTAAGTATTGCAGATCTAAGTACATGTACCACCTCGCATCGCTTGTGTTACTTGAAGGTACCTTCAAGTCTATTACCAAATTGCAATGATCTCTCCTCTGGGTCGGATCCAATAAGGGCATTTCTAACCGATCCCCAATAACCGGTTAGAGGCGCGGGTTTTTACTCCTCTAACCGGCATCTAGCCGATCCCCAATCGGCGTTAGTAGAGTATAAATTATTCTCAGCCGCACCCCGCCTCCCTATATTTACTCCACCACTCAGCGGCTAAGTAAAAAGTCCACTCTCCTCTGCTGCCTCCCGTGCCGCATCTTCACCGGCGTCACCCCTCCCACTGCCCTTCGTCACGGTCCTTGACCAACCAGATTGGTTACCTCTTAATGCGCTTTCCTGCTAGAAGAATTGAGGGTGATGTCCAATGACCTGTTGAAGAAGCTTGTTGTGTAGATAGGTATCTGTTTCATGAACCTAATGTAGAACCTGTAAACTAAAGACTTGAGTCCCGGAACCACAGCCATTCAAAAAGCTATCAATCTGATTCGAAATACCAAGGTTCGAAGACCTCTGGGGCATATCAAAGCCCCGTCGCCGACGCACAACTAGTAGATCTGCGGCTTCCGCGTCCGCCGCCAGATTTGGCGCATCCGACTGCCGGCGGACGACTACGCCTTGCCACGGATTGGCTAGGTACCGGACCGCACAGCCCAAGCAACGCCTCCATGCCACATGCAGGTATTGATTCCGGCTCTAGCCGCTCGGATCTCTCCCATCGGCGGTTCACCGGCAAAGACATGCCCGATCGTCTCCCGGGCTCGGCGCTGGCCCAACAGCTTGTCGGCTCACCATTGCCGGTCATAAAATGCGGCGATTGCCCGCGGCGGGTGGTGCGCCGAGTTTATACCACACCGGAATATCCCGTATGGGTATTCTTCAAGTGCAAAATAGATGGCATATGTGCTTCTTTTCATTCGGCTGTTCACCCGATTCAGCGCATTTCGGTAGCTCATTGTTGCTATAATTTGTGTGTAGGATGGATGCAAGTTTTGGTATTGGGAAGAAAATTACATCGATCTATTGATATCACAAAAATTGATAGATGCTCGTGCACTCGTTGCAAGAATAAAGACTAGAAATGAGATTAGAGGCGAAGCAACGTCTACTTCTTCGAAATCGGGGAAGAAAGAAGTGTGGAATCTCGAGAAGTTGCAGATCACCTATAAAGACATAGAGAAGATATTGATCCAACTAGTGGGAGCAGTTATGAAAGTTGGATATCTTTTAAATGTCTAATTGTGGTTCTTGTTTTCTTTGGTCTTGATCTCGTAGCGAAGAATTAGTGAATTATGTAATCCAATACATCAAAATATCATTGAATGAAATAAAGAAGCAAATAAATGTGTTTCGGTGGCCGAAAATGAAATTTGTTTTAATCATTTATATATAGGGGATCGGTTAGGTCCGGTTTACTCCACCGGATACTCTGCTATTTTTATGAGATCGGTTAGAAATGCCCTAAGGTGTTAGGAGCAAAATGTAAGTGGGACTTTGTATGTCGACAGACGGCTATGGGTGGTCTTGACATCCTGGACATGGAGTTGATAAATATAATCTACACAGTCAAAAAACAAGAATCTTTCAAGGAACCATGAAATCCCTGCTCTAGGTCTGGATATAATTCATTTCCACCTTGACATGAGCTCCATGCATGTGCATTTGGTTAACCATCCTTAGTCACCTACACATAATATTTAAATTCAAGGAGAGGTGAACTTTAGAGACTAGAGATGGAGACATATGCGCTTCCTTGTCAAAAGTAGTGTGCATATTTGTTAGACTTGCTACTCAAGGTATTTAGGATTTCAAATCTCTGATCATAGACATGTCACTCTTGATTGTATTCCTTCTCATTTACCCAGTTCACGCATCAAACATAGGTAGAACTATGCTCCAACCCAGAGGTACCACGACACCTAAGCTCTGGAGCAATTCCTCTCGCTTTGGAGTACACTTCAAACCTTTCACTCCACCCCTCTGACCCAAGCTTCATATTATATAAAGTAATATCTCTAAGGCACCTACTCTGGTAGCTCAACTCCCTCTTACAAATTGTAGGGTTTTTTCACCGTACATTCGTAGAGATTAGTAGGAGATCAAAAATCCGCTGGCATGCCAATTCTTTTCATGGCTTGTTATCTGGGAGAAATGCTTGCCAATATAGCTAAGCAAGGTTGGCGTCACAATCCATCTGCCCCTATTGCCACATTTATCAAGAGTCTTCTTGCCACCTCATGGTTAACTGGCCCTACTCCATTGATATATTGTGTCCAATCATCACAACCTCTCACATGTCGGCCTCTCCTTTAACCTATTCCTACTAATCATACTTTCCTCTGCTTGTGGATTCATGGTAGTGCGCTACTCTCCAACTCCATGAAAGAGAAGTGGTGTGTCTTGATTATGATAATCTCTAATTGAAAGAGCACAACTCTTGAATCTTTCAACTCTAAAGCGGCTTCAGTGGCTATGACCTTCGAGGCCATCCCCGCTAAACTCATTTCATGGCGTTATGCCAGATGAAGGTAACTAAATGCTTCCCTTGCCACCCACCCCACCATTATTCGTAGCTCTTTGGTTGCAACTTAGTCTTAGTTGTTGCATCTTTGTATAGATTTTCTGTGAGCTTAATTAGTAGGTATTTTTCCCACTCGACCAGGTCATCGTAAAAAAACACTTTAATGAATGAGCGCATTGTTGTCTTTCATAATAAAAAACGTGCAAAAACTACCATTGTTTAGCCGCAGAAGTACAATGAAACAAATTTGGCTCACCCATAAAAAGAAAAAGTCGTTTCTTACCTCTTTGTGGTTGGATGCATAACTTGCAAGTTCCTTTTTAAGTTGTAAGAAATGACAGCATTGAGAAAACGTCCTTTTGGAGCTTGGCCTCCATGGAGGCCGAATTTTTTGAAAAATTCAAAATCCGTACTTTTTGGTTTTAAAAAATGAATAAAATTATACAAGTATACAAGGATGTGATGTGTATGTGTGTAAAATTTTAGGATGAAATATCTTGAGATGTGATTTGTGCATAAAGAACACATTCATGGACTTCTGGTATGAATGTTGAAAAGCCACCGATTTTTCTTTTTTGCACAGTCCTCATTTGAACGTATTTCGTAAAAATTTACAAACATGTGTGTTATGCCTCCATGTTCTATATTTACTTCAGATTTTTTTTAATGTAAAAGTATAAATTTTGATGAATTTTGAAATTTTCAAAAACAGGCGGAATTTTCACAGGATTGATGCTTGTAAGAAGAAAACAATTTAATAGATTGCTGAAGTAAAAAAAATCCGGTGTGTGTTATGCCTCCATGTTCTATATTTACTTCAGAATTTTAAAAAATGTAAAAGTATAAATTTTGATGAATTTTGAAATTTTCAAAAACAGGCGGAATTTTCGCAGGATTGTTGCCTGTTAGAATAAAACAAGTTAATAGATTGCTAAAGTAAAAAATAAAAAAGGGAAACCGAATTTGTTCAGGGATTGAACCCTACGTGAATCGAACACGCAACCTTCTGATCTGGAGTCAGACGCGCTACCATTGCGCCAAGGATCCGGTTGGTATTGAATTGCGTATCAAAAATCTTTTCACTTAGTCATTGTGGAAGCAGAAAAGATCCATGATGGTGCAGAAGTTGTTAGTACGCATAGTAATCCGTCTGCTGGCCAGCGGAGGACGAAGAGATCCATCTCGCTGGGTCGTCCAAGGGAGAAGAGGTAGGCATTCAGAGCCGCGCCGTAGGTACGTGCGTGCTTGCATGTTTTCCAAACGATGGCAGAGTAAACCTGGGTAATTAAGGTCGATCAGATGGCTGGATCAAGGGGATCGAGGATGTGTAAATACTAAACATGTTTTGGTGTGATGATGGTGATTGTGTAGCGATGAAATTGCTATAAGAACACAAAGGGAGAAATTGTAGCGGTGGTGATCCGGTATATATTGTGTAATTGTTTGTGATTAGTGTTGATCGTATTGTATATGGAGGAAATGTTTTGCTAAAGCACATCTAGATTGACTCTAAGAATTGCACGTCTAAGTCATATGCCATTCATTTTAGGTGAATATTCATGCGGGTATTTCTTCTTCTTTTGATGTTTGATTGGGCCATTTAGATGTAAAATAACTTAGGCACATCTAAATGTGCCTAAACATGCCCATGGAGGATAGTGAACTAGCCGGTTCACTTTGTTTCCGAATAATGTAGGAGCTTGCACTCCCAACTTCATTTTGGTAGAGTCATGTTGTGTCCCCAATTTATATTGTAAGGAAAGGAGGGGGATGGCGGGAGGAGGAACCGTGCCCATGCTATGGCCAAGATTGTTGAAGTGATGGCTGTAGAAAATGATTTGGTGCATCGATAATTGATTGATCGTGTACTAGGCGCATATATAGGTACAAGGGGTGCGACCGGTATCTTGTCTCCTAAGATACACGTACATACAGAGGGAGACAGACACTACAGGTACTGCATACAAAACCCAGACCTGCGTACATGTACACATGTTCAACCCCCCCCCCCCCCCCCCCCCCGACAGTCGAAGCGTCGCCTGTGACGCAGAGACTGGACTGAAAGCCCTCGAATGTCGAGGTGGGTAGTCCCTTCGTCATGACATCGGCGAACTGCTGATCGGTGGGCACATGTAGAACACGAACACGACCAAGTGCGACGTGCTCCCTGACGAAGTGGATGTCGAGCTCAATATGCTTCGTCCGTCGGGGATGGACAGGGTTGGCAGCAAGGTACACCGCGGAGACGTTGTCATAGTAGACGAGCGTCGCCTTGGTAACCTCACATAGCAACTCCTGAAGTAGCTGTCGTAGCCAAGAGCACTCCGCGACGGTGTTGGCCACGGCCCGATACTCAGGCTCGGCGCTCGATCGTGAGACCGTGGGTTGTCGTTTAGACGACCACGAAATCAGAGAGGGCCCGAGGTAGACGCGGTAGCCGAAAGTGGAGCGTCGAGTGTCGAGACACCCAGCCCAGTCTGCGTCGTTGTAGGCGACAAGGATGGTGTCAGGTGATGCCGTCAAGGTAAGACCCATGGTTGTGGTGCCACGTATGTACCGAAGTATGCGTTTCACGAGAGCCCAATGGGTGTCACGAGGAGCATGCATATGAAGGCACACCTGCTGGACAGCGTACTGAATGTCCGGACGCGTCAGTGTAAGGTACTGAAGCGCACCGATGATGGAGCGGTATAAGGGAGCGTTGGACACCGGAGAACCCTCGATGGCGGACACCTTAGCCTTCGTGTCGACGGGCGTGGGAGCAGGCTTGCAGTTAAGCATGCCCGCTCGCTCCAGGAGCTCGTAGGCATACTTCTGCTGGTGCAGGAAGAAGCCAGCAGCCCGGCGCACGACCTCGATGCTGAGGAAGTAGTGGAGAGCCCCCAAGTCCTTGAGGGCGAACTCGGTGCCGAGGCAAACTATGATCTGCTGAAGTAGTGTTGGCGAGGATGCAGTCAGGATGATGTCATCGACATACAGTAGGAGGTACGCGGTGGCGGGGCCCTGGTGACAGACAAATAGGGAGGCATCGGACCGTGTGGACCGGAACCCCTGCTGCTGAAGGAAGGCCTCAATCCGCTGGTACCAGGCCCGAGGCGCCTGCTTCAACCCCGTAGAGAGAACGGGAGAGCAAGCACACGTTGTCACGCCCAATATGCGACCCTATCCAAAAGGAACTCGAAGGTCCCACCAAGGATAGACCCGCATATTGGAACGCTTTTGCAAGGTGGATATCATTACATCAACATTACATAATAGATGGGGATACATACATAGGGCATACAATGCCACATGAATACAACATCACAATACATAAGAACAACATCCGACTACGGGCAAAACACAAACAGACACTCAAACGACATCCACCCTGCTAGCCTAGGCTGCCGACCTGGAACCTATCCCCTGATCGAAGAAGAAGCAGAAGAAGAACTCCGAACAAGCAAACATCGCTCTCGCGTCAAGATCATCGCAAAACCTGTACCTGCAACTGTTGTTGTAGTAATCTGTGAGCCACGAGGACTCAGCAATCCCATTACCATGGGTATCAAGACTAGCAAAGCTTAAATGGGTAAGGAAGGGGTAAAGTGGTGAGGTTGCAGCAGCGACTAAGCATATATGGTGGCTAACATACGCAAATAAGAGCGAGAAGAGAAGCAAAGGAACGATCGTCAACTAGCAATGATCAAGAGGTGATCCTGAACACCTACTTACGTCAAACATAACCCAGAAACCGTGTTCACTTCCCGGACTCCACCGAGAAGAGACCATCACGGCTACACATGCGGTTGATGCGTTTTAATTTGGATCTGGTGTCAAGTTATCTACAACCGGACATTAACAAATTCCCATCTGCCACATAACCGTGGGCACGGCTTTCAAAAGTTTAAACCCTGCAGGGGTGTCCCAACTTAGCCCATGATAAGCTCTCGCGATTAACGAAGGATATTCCTTCTCCCAGGAAGACCCGATCAGACTCGGAATCCCGGTTTACAAGACATTTCGACAATGGTAAAACAAGACCAGCAAAGCCGCCCGATGCACCGACAATCCCAATAGGAGCTGCACATATCTCGTTCTCAGGGCAACACCGGATGAACACTACGTACAACTAAAACCAACCCTCAAGTTTCCCCGAGGTGGCGCTGCAAGTGGCTCTGGTTCGGACCAACACTTAGACAAGCACTGGCCCGGGGGGGCTATAATAAAGATGACCCTTGGGTTAATTACTCCCAAGGGAAATATAGGTGGTGGTGAGGCAAATGGTAAAACCAAGGTTGGCCTTGCTGGAGGAGTTTTATTCAAAGCGAACTGTCAAGGGGGTCCCATAAATCACCCGACCGCGTAAGGAACGCAAAATCCGGGAACATAACACCAGTATGATGGAAACTAGGGCGGCAAGAGTGGAACAAAACACCAGGCATAAGGCCGAGCCTTCCACCCTTTACCAAATATATAGATGCATTAATAATATAAGAGATATTGTGATATCCCAACCAAAATCCTGTCCACCATGGAGCAATCTTCAAACTTCACCTGCAACTAGCAACGCTATAAGAGGGCTGAGCAAAGCGGTAACATAGCCAAACAATGGTTTGCTAGGAAGGGTGTCAAAGGTTAGAGGATCATGGCAATTTGGGAGGCTTGATGAGGAAAAGATAGGTAACGCAGCAAAGCGATAGAACAAAGCAAACTAGCATAGCAATGATAGTAGTGAGATCCAGGGTAGCGGTCATCTTGCCTGAAATCCTGCAAGGAAGAAGAACGAGTCCATGAAGAAGATGAAGCCACGAAGACGAACCGAGCGTAGACGAACGAATCCTCACGATCGCAGGAACTATCGAAAATAAGCACACAACATGGAAAACAACCACACATAGACAAGACATGATGCACAACAAGCATGATGCATGAAAAAGCTACATGAAGCTACTCATGGCAAGAGACGATGCAAACAAGAGCAACACATCAAGGCAAGTTTAAATGAGGCCGGGAACAACATATAACAATTCCGGTAAGTCCTCATATGTAAATTTCGAAGTTGGTCCAGATCTGAACAAACCTTAAGTTGAAGTTGTTAAACAGCAAGTTAAAGAGCACCACGAGGATCTACACGAAATTCTAGTCAAGTTACATATAAAGTTCATTAGATTCGGAGCTACGGCCTAGAAGATATGAGCAAAACAAGATAAACATGGCATTGATGCAAAATGCATACAAACATCAAGCAAACACCTCAAATTAAGGATGCAACATGATAATATGAAACAACATGCAATTCTAAGCAAGTTTCATATAGAGTACACTCAAAACGGAGCAACGGTGCAACCCATACGCACTATACAAGTTATAGCAACAATCTGTCCAAAACAGCAACTAGGCATATTGCTAGCATCAAAACAATATGCTACAGCACCTCAATACGAAAACAAAAGGCATGGTCATGATGTACAGGTAAAGCATAACAAAACATGAACACTGAGCTATCTCCAGAAATCAATAGAACATGCTCAAACACACATGGCAAGATTGCAAATAATAACAGTTTCAGACTTTAGTAGAAATAACATCAGGTTGCAATGTTTAGAGATATCAAACAACATGTTACAGGAAGTTAACATGGCAAACAAAGGCATGGCATGAATCTACTAAATGCATAGAACAAAAGTCCCTTACTGAACATGAGCCAAAAAGGATCAGAAGATATGATGGCACCCATGTAAACATGGCAAGTTATATGACAGATTCATACATGACAGGAACAACAATAAGTAGGCATGTTGGCGAGCTTGAACCACTCACTACAGAGCAATACATGGTATGGCAAGGCAACCAACAGTAAGAATACATGTTTATGAAGCTAAGCATGGTAATGGCAAGTTCATAGAGTGCATGGATCACTAGCAACAATCATGGCAACATTGAACTTCATGTTAACAGGCTGACAGCAACATCATTTAGCAACTTTGGAGCAAGATATGAACAATCTACATCAAGCTATAAATGCAACCAGGGGCATGGATGGATAACCCATAATCATATGTACAAAACATCCTTACTGAAGTATCTCAAAATAAGCATGGATTTCTCTGTAGCATCAAGTTTACATGGCATAAAAATAACAGCAGAACAAGGACTGAAATCAGCAACATCACGAGGCCTAGTTTACATGCTTGTGCTAGTCACCATATTGGTCACAAAAATACATGGCATACACTCCTGGAAATAAGGCATGGCATAGATCAAAACACATGTAGACATCAACCTCATAGGATGCACACATCAAACACGGCAAAAATGACAAATGAGCATGTTATAACAGTTTCAACAGATTAACATCACATAGCACTCTTCCAACAGCATTTCGGGCAACAAGATGAGCTCAAATGAACATGATGCAATGGAATCAAATGAAGTACTCGTCGAGTCGAACAATTTGACATATTACACGCACGAAACGGAGCTACGGATGCAGAGATACGATGCGAGGAACATGACATGGTAATGTCAAAATATTTCGGGACTTAGTCGAAAATAACCTCACGGGAAAACTGGACGAGGTGATCCCGGGGACGAATCGGTGCGGATCGGCAGGGCGTTTGGATGGCTGTGGTGGTGGATCTCATCCACCCGGCGGTTCCAGGCCGGATCTCACCGGATCCGGCCGGAGACGACTCCGGCGAGGCGCGGGGAGGCGCGGCGACCTCTGGCGACGAGGCCGACGAAGTGGCGGGGACGGGATGCGGGGCCGGAGCGGAGAGCCAGCGCGCTGGGTGCCACCGGCGAGGCTGGAGGGTGGTGAACGGAGCGGCCGGAGGCGTGCACGGGAGGCGGCGCGAGGCGCTGGCGGTCGCCGGCGGGAGGAGCTGGCGGCGGGGCGACGGGGGCGCGCACAGGAGGCGGCGCAGAGGAGCTCCGGTGGCGCGGCCGGGCAACGGCGGGCGGCGCCGGCCGAGGGACGGCGGCGGCCAGCGGGATCCGGCGATAGGGGCGGGGGCGCGCGGCGGTGCTGGCGGCGCGACGCGCGGGCCGGGCGGCGGCGCGGGATGGGCCCCGCGGGCTGCGCGCGGGCTCGGGCGGGCCGCAGCGGCTGGGAGGCGACGTGGCGGCTGCGGGTTGGAGGAGATGGAGGCGGAGGCGACGTGGCGGCGGACGTTGTCCGGCCGGACCGGACGTGTCCGGCGGCGCGGAGAGGAGCGGGGCTAGGGTTAGGGGTGGATTTAATCCGGAATTTCGGGGGAGGAGGTGTTTATATAGGTAGGGGGAGCTAGAAGAGTCCAAATGAGGAGCGGTTTTCGCCCACACGATCATGATCGAACGACCAAAAGCATGGAAGAGACTTAGATGGGTTTTGGGCCACTTTGGAAGGGGTGTTGGGCTGCACACAAAAGAGGCCTTTGCGGTTACCCGGTTAACCGTTGGAGTATCAAACGACCTCCAAATGGCACGAAACTTGACAGGCGGTCTACCAGTGCTATACCAAGGCCGCTTGGAAAACCACGGGCCATTCCGAGAAAGTTTAACACCCGCTCACAATGAGAGACAAAAGGGGGACGTCGGAGGACATAGGAGTGCCGGATTGCAAAACGGACAACGGGGAAAATGCTCGGATGCATGAGATGAACACGTATGCAAAATGAGATGCACATGATGACATGACAAAATGCAACATGCAAGCACATGACATGGCAACGACGGCGAATTACTGGCGGACACCTGGCGCATCGGATCCGGTGCGTTACAACACTCCTCCACTAACAAGAGATCTCGTCCCGAGATCTTAGGACCGAGACGGAAGGGAAAAAGGGATAAGGTGAAACAAGAACTCAAGAGAAGAAGCAAAGAATCGAGAGCCACTCGAGAAGAAGCGAGGAATGACGCGAATGACGAGAATCGAAAGCTCACGGAATCAGATAGACTATGAAACCACTCCGATTGGAACGAGATAAGAAACGGATAAGACTGGAAGGATTTAGGCAGCACTCCGGCTAAACATGGAAAGAATAGAACATGAACTTAAGAAAATGGAATGATACTTGATGAACTCTTGAAGAATGAATTAAATCATGAAGAACCACCATGAAGAACTCCGGTGACAAAATAATGATGAGATAGAATGAAGGAAGAAAGAATAAGATGAGCCTTGCGATGATTTAGATGGAGGTTCCGACGAAAAGGCCTAGGAAATTTGAACTCCGGAAAAGAAAAGATGAGAACACTTGGAACTAGAATTTATTCATCAAGAACAAACTCCGAAGGAAGGGATTACTCACTTGGATAGAATAAGAATAAGATTTATTGTATGCTTATCCTTCATCAAATTAAATTGATGACAAGCAATGGATTTTGCATACTACTTATTCTTCTTGAAAAGGATTGAGAAGAGATATAGCGCAAAACTTAGAAGGACTTCATGAACCACCGGTAGGATTGAAAAGAACGAAAAGCGCGAGTCGTGCCCGGTTTGACAACCTGGGCGAAGGTGTCGGTGAAGTCCACGCGGTATGCTGGCGGAAGCCGCGCACCATCCAACGCACCTTGTAGCGCTCGAGAGAACCGTCAGGGTGAGTCTTGTGGCGGAAGACCCACTTGCCAGTGATGACATTGGCACGGGGAGGTCGCGGAACAAGCTGCCACGTATGGTTGCACTGTAGGGCGTCAAACTCCTCACGCATTGAAGCTAGCCAGTTCGGATCCCGAAGGGCTGCGCGAGCGGAGGTGGGGAGCGGATACGGCACCGAGGTAGATGCAGCACACGCGTACTCGTCCGACGGGTAGCGCGTGCTGGGAAAAAGTGTCCCAATCCGAGCCCGAGTGACCACACCGGTGAGGGGTGCGGCCACAGCGACGGGGGCCACAGGGGCCGCATTGGGGGCGGCCGAGGGGGCCGCAGCAAGGGCCGTGGTGACGGGGGCCACCGTAGGGACCGCGGCGACGGGGGCCGCGGCAGGGGCCGCAGAAGGGGCCGCAACAATAGGGACCGCCGGCACGGGGAGCGCGGGCAGGGGAGAGTCCGGTGCGCGGCTGGGCGGTCCGTCAGAGGTGGAGGCAGGGGCGAACCGCGCCACGGGAGACGCCGAAGGTGACGGTACCTGCTGAAACGGGAACACCAGCTCATCAAAGTACACATGCCGCAAAGTGAAAACGCGGTGGGACACTGGATCATAGCACCGTTAACCTTTGGTGTTGGGAGGATAACCAAGGAATATGCAAGGAAGCGACCGGGGAGCGAGTTTGTGAGGAGCAGTGGACGCGGTGCTAGGATAACAGAGACACCCGAAGATGCGAAGACCATCATAAGATGGAGCCGCACCGAAGAGGAGTTGGTGAGGAGTGTAGTTCCAGCGGGAACAACAGGGGCGAATGTTAATAAGGAGGCTGGCGGTCACGAACGCGTCCGGCCAGAACCGAGGAGGCATGTAGGAGTGGAAGAGCAACGTGCAGACACAGTCATTAAGAGTGCGAAGGACGCGCTCGGCGCGACCATTCTACTAGGACGTGTAGGGGCACGTGAGGCGAAAGATAGTGCCGTGGGACGCAAGTAAATTGCGGACGGCGATGTTGTCAAACTCCTTGCCGTTGTCAGTTTGCAAGGTGAAAATAGGACGACAGAACTGTGTGGTGACATATGAATAAAAGGCTGTGAGTGTGGCAAGAGCGTCGGACTTGTGACGGAGAGGGAATGTCCACACATAATGAGAAAAATCATCCAATATCACCAAATAGTATAAATAGCCCGTGTTGCTAGCAACCGGGGACGCCCAAACATCACTATGCAATAACTAAAACGGAAAGGTGGAAATGTTTGTAGACTCGCTAAAGGGAAGACGAACGTGCTTGCCAAGACGGCAAGCCTTACGAGTGTGATCGTTGACCTTATTACATGAGAAAGAAAAACTCTGAAGAATCTGACGCATAACGTTGGAGTTGGGATGACCGAGACGGGCATGCCAAAGATCGACACTGGCGGCGAAGGCGACGACACGACGGGTGGTGGTGGCACCGGAGGGATGCACTGGGTAAAGCTCATCCGGGCTGTCACATCAGTGGAGTACCATCCGTGTAAGGGCGTCCTTCACAGAAAACCTGATATCGTCAAATTCAACAGTGATAGGATTCTCACGAGCAAGGCGACGAACAGAAACGAGATTAGTGACTAAGTCAGGAGACACAAGAACATTAGACATATTGACAGGAGTAGAAGTAGAGGGAAAAGGCATATGACTGACATGTGTAATGGGTAATGAAGGAAATATGCCCTTGAGGCAATAATAAAGTTATTATTTATTTCCTCATATCATGATAAATGTTTATTATTCATGCTAGAATTGTATTACCCGGAAACATAATACATGTGTGAATACATAGACAAACATAGTGTCACTAGTATGCCTCTACTTGACTAGCTCGTTAATCAAAGATGGTTAAGTTTCCTAACCATAGACATGAGTTGTCATTTGATTAATGGATCACATCATTAGGAGAATGATGTGATTGACTTGACCCATTCTGTTAGCTTAGCACTTGATCATTTAGTATGTTGCTATTGCTTTCTTCATGACTTATACATGTTCCTATGACTATGAGATTATGTAACTCCCGATTACTAAAGGAACACTTTGTGTGCTACCAAACGTCACAACGTAACTGGGTGATTATAAAGGTGCTCTACAGGTGTCTCCGAAGGTACTTGTTGAGTTGACGTATTTCGAGATTAGGATTTGTCACTCCGATTGTCGGAGAGGTGTCTCTAGGCCCTCTTGGTAATGCACATCATTATAAGCCTTGCAAGAAATGTAGCTAATGAGTTAGTTACGGGATGATGCATTACGTAAAGAGTAAAGAGACTTGCCGGTAACGAGATTGAACTACGTATTGAGATACCGACGATCGAATCTCGGGCAAGTAACATATCGATGACAAAGGGAACAACGTATGTTGTTATGCGGTTTGACCGATAAAGATCTTCGTAGAATATGTAGGAGCCAATATGAGCATCCAGGTTACGCTATTGGTTATTGACCGGAGACGTGTCTCAGCCATGTCTACATAGTTCTCGAACCCGTAGGGTCCGCACGCTTAAAGTTAGATGACGGTTATATTATGAGTTTATGTATTTTGATGTACCGAAGATTGTTCGGAGTCCCGGATGTGATCACGAACATGACGAGGAGTCTTGAAATGGTCGAGACATAAAGATCGATATATTGGACAACTATATTTGGACACTGGAACGGTTCCGGGTGAGATTGGGACAATACCGAAGCTCCGGGAGGTTATCGGAACCCCCTGGGAGGTATATGGGCCTTGATGGGCTTTAGTGGAAAGGAGGGGAAAGGAGGAAGGGAGGGCCCCCCCCCAAGCCCAATCCGAATTGGGAGGGCCCCTCCCTCCTTCCTCCCTCCTTCCTCTTCCTTCCCTCTCCCTCTCCAAATAGGAAAAGGAGAAGTCCTACTCCCGGTGGGAGTAGGACTCCCCCCTTGGGCGCACCTCCTCCCCTTGGCCACCCCCTCCTCCACTCCTTTATATACGGGGGAGGGGGGCACCCCATAGACACAACAATTGATTATTGATCTCTTAGCCGTGTGCGGTGCCCCCCTTCACCATAGTCCTCCTCGATAATATCGTAGCGGTGCTTAGGCGAAGCCCTGCGTTGGTAGAACATCATCATCGTCACCATGTCGTCGTGCTGACGGAACTCTCCCTCGACACTCAGCTGGATCGGAGTTCGAGGGACGTCATCGAGCTGAACGTGTGCAAGAACTCGAAGATGTTGTACTTTCGGTGCTTGATCGGTCGGGCCGTGAAGACGTACGAGTACATCAACCGCGTTGTGCTAAGGCTTCCGCTTTCGGTCTACGAGGGTACGTGGACACACTCTCCCCTCTCGTTTCTATGCATCACCATGATCTTGCGTGTGCGTAGGAATTTTTTTGAAATTACTAAGTTCCCCAACAATGGTATCAGAGCCAGGCTTTATGCGTAGATGTTATATGCACGAGTAGAACACAAATGAGTTGTGGGCGATACAAGTCATACTGCTTACCAGCATGTCGTACTTTGGTTCGGCGGTATTGTTGGATGAAGCGGCCCAGACCGACATTACACGTACGCTTACGCGAGACTGGTTTTACCGCCGTGCTTTGCACACAGGTGACTAGCGGGTGTCAGTTTCTCCAACTTTAGTTGAACCGAGTGTGGCTACGCCCGGTCCTTGAGATGCTTAAAATAGCACTAACTTGACGAACTATCGTTGTGGTTTTGATGCGTAGGTAAGAATGGTTCTTGCTCGGCCCGTAGCAGCCACGTAAAACTTGCAACAACAAAGTAGAGGACGTCTAACTTGTTTTTGCAGGGCATGTTGTGATGTGATATGGTCAAGACGTGATGCTATATTTTATTGTATGAGATGATCATGTTTTGTAACCGAGTTATCGGCAACTGGCAGGAGCCATATGGTTGTTGCTTTATTGTATGCAATGCAATCGCCCTGTAATTGCTTTACTTTATCACTAAGCGGTAGCGATAGTCGTAGAAGCAATAGTTGGCGAGACGACAACGATGCTACGATGGAGATCCAGGTGTCGTGTCAGTGACGATGGTGATCATGATGGTGCTTCCGAGATGGAGATCACAAGCACAAGATGATGATGGCCATATCATATCACTTATATTGATTGCATGTGATGTTTATCCTTTGTGCACCTTATCTTGCTTTGATTGACGGTAGCATTATAAGATGATCTCTCACTAAATTTCAAGATAAAAGTGTTCTCCCTGAGTATGCACCGTTGCCAAAGTTCGTCGTGCCTAGACACCACGTGATGATCGGGTGTGATAAGCTCTAAGTCCATCTACAACGGGTGCAAGCCAGTTTTTGCACAAGCAGAATACCCAGGTTAAACTTGACGAGCCTAGCATATGCAGATATGGCCTCGGAACACTGAGACCGAAAGGTCGAGCATGAATCATATTGTAGATATGATCAACATAGTGATGTTCACCATTGAAAACTACTCCATTTCACGTGATGATCGGTTATGGTTTAGTTGATTTGGATCATCTGATCACTTAGATGTTTAGAGGGATTTCTATCTAAGTGGGAGTTCTTTAGTAATATGATTAATTGAACTTAAATTTATCATGAACTTAGTATCTGGTAGTATTTTGCAAATTATGTTGTAGATCAATAGCTCGCGTTGTTGCTTTCATATGTTTATTTTGATATGTTCCTAGAGAAAATTGTGTTGAAAGATGTTAGTATCAATGATGCGGATTGGATCCATGATCTAAGGATTGTCCTCATTGCTGCACAGAAGAATTATTTCCTTTATGCACCGCTAGGTGATGGACCTATTGCAGGAGCAGATGCAGACATTGTGAACGTTCGGCTAGCTCAATATGATGACTACTTGATAGTTTAGTGCACCATGCTTAACGGTTTAGAATCGGGACTTCAAAGACGTTTTGAACATCATGGGCCATATGAGATGTTCCAGGAGTCGAAGTTAATATTTCAAGCAAATACCCGAGTTGAGAGATATGAATGTTGGAAATATGCCCTAGAGGCAATAATAAAATGATTATTATTATATTTCCTTGTTCATGATAATTGTCTATTATTCATGCTATAATTGTGTTATCCAGAAATCATGATACATGTGTGAATACATATACCATAACATGTCCCTAGTGAGCCTCTAGTTGACTAGCTCGTTGATCAACAGATAGTCATGGTTTCCTGACTATGGACATTGGATGTCATTGATAACGGGATCACATCATTAGGAGAATGATGTGATGGACAAGACCCAATCCTAAGCATAGCACAAGATCGTGTAGTTCGTTTGCTAGAGCTTTTCCAATGTCAAGTATCATTTTCTTAGACCATGAGATCGTGTAACTACCGGATGCCGCAGGAGTGCTTTGGGTGTACCAAACGTCACAACGTAACTGGGTGACTATAAAGGTATACTACAGGTATCCCCGAAAGTATCTGTTTGGTTGACACAGATCGAGACTGGGATTTGTCACTCCATATGACGGAGAGGTATCTCTTGGCCCACTCGATAATGCATCATCATAATGAGCTCAAATGTGACCAAGTGTTTGGTCACGGGATCATGCATTACGGTACGAGTAAAGTGACTTGTCGGTAACAAGATTGAACGAGGTATTGGGAAACCGATGATCGAATCTCGGGCAAGTAACGTACCGATTGACAAAGTGAATTGTATACATGATTACTTGAATCCTCGACATCGTGGTTCATTCGATGAGATCATTGTGGAACATGTGGGAGCCAACATGGGTATCCAGATCCTGCTGTTGGTTATTGGTCGGAGAGCTGTCTCGGTCATGTCTGTGTGATTCCCGAACCCGTAGGGTCTACACACTTAAGGTTTGGTGACGCTAGGGTTGTAGAGATATTAGTATGCGGTAACCCAAAAGTTGTTCGGAGTCCCGGATGAGATCCCAGACGTCACGAGGAGTTCCGGAATGGTCCGGAGGTGAAGAATTGTATATAGGAAGTCCAGTTTCGGCCACCGGGAAAGTTTCGGGGGTTACCGGTATTGTACTGGGACCACCGGAAGGGTCCCGGGGGTCCACCGGGTGGGGCAACCTATCCCGGAGGGCCCCGTGGGCTGAATAGGGAAGGGAACCAGCCCCTGGTGGTCTGGTGCGCCCCCCTTGGGCCTCCCCCTGCGCCTAGGGTTGGAAACCCTAGGGGTGGGGGCGCCCCACTTGGCTTGGGGGCAAGTCCCCCCCCCCTTGCCCCCCCCTTGAGATTAGATCTCTAGGGGGGCGGTGCCCCCCCCAGGGCCCCTATATAAAGAGGGGGAGGGAGGGCAGCCGCACCCTCGCCCCAGGCGCCTCCCTCTCCCCTCGTAACACCTCTCCCTCTCGCTGAGCTTGGCGAAGCCCTACCGAGATCGCCGCTACTTCCACCACCACGCCGTCGTGCTGCTGGATCTCCATCAATCTCTCGTTCCCCCTTGCTGGATCAAGAAGGAGGAGATGTCTTCCCCAACCGTACGTGTGTTGAACGCGGAGGTGCCGTCCGTTCGACACTAGGATCTTCGGTGATTTGGATCACGACGAGTACGACTCCCTCAACCCCATTCTCTTGAACGCTTCCGCTCGTGATCTACAAGGGTATGTAGATGCACTCCTCTCTCTCGTTGCTAGATGACTCCATAGATTGATCTTGGTGAAGCGTAGAAAAAATTTATTTTCTGCAACGTTCCCCAACAGTGGCATCATGAGCTAGGTCTATGTGTAGTTTCTATGCACGAGTAGAACACAATTTTGTTGTGGGCGTAGATGTTGTCAATTTACTTGCCACTACTAGTCTTATCTTGTTTCGGCGGCATCGTGGGATGAAGCGGCCCGAACCGACCTTACACGTACGCTTAGTGAGACAGGTTCCACCGACTGACATGCACTAGTTGCATAAGGTGGCTAGCGGGTGTCTGTCTCTCCCACTTTAGTCGGATCGGATTCGATGAAAAGGGTCCTTATGAAGGGTAAATAGAAATTGGCATATCACGTTGTGGTTTTGGCGTAGGTAAGAATTGTTCTTGCTAGAACCCTATAGCAGCCACATAAAAACTTGCAACAACAATTAGAGGACGTCTAACTTGTTTTTGCAGCATGTGCCTTGTGATGTGATATGGCCAAAAGGATGTGATGAATGAAATATATGTGATGTATGAGATTGATCATGTTCTTGTAATAGGAATCACGACTTGCATGTCGATGAGTATGACAACCGGCAGGAGCCATAGGAGTTGTCTTTATTTATTGTATGACCTGCGTGTCACTGAATAACGCCATCTAATTACTTTACTTCTTTGCTAAACCGTTAGCCATAGTAGTAGAAGTAATAGTTGGCGAACAACTTCATGGAGCCATGATGATGGAGATCATGATGATGGAGATCATGGTATCATGCCGGTGACGAAGATGATCATGGCGCCCCAAAGATGGAGATCAAAGGAGCAATATGATATTGGCCATATCATGTCACTATTTGATTGCATGTGATGTTTATCATGTTTTTTCGCATCTTATTTGCTTAGAACGCCGGTAGTAAATAAGATGATCCCTCACAATAATTTCAAGAAAGTGTTCCCCCTAACTGTGCGCCGTTGCAAAAGTTCGTTGTTTCGAAGCACCACGTGATGATCGGGTGTGATAGATTCCAACGTCCACATAGAACGGGTGTAAGACAGATTTACACATGCAAAACACTTAGGTTGACTTGACGAGCCTAGCATGTACAGACATGGCCTCGGAACACAAGAGACCGAAAGGTCGAACATGAGTCGTATGGAAGATAGGATCAACATGGAGATGTTCACCGATGATGACTAGTCCGTCTCACGTGATGATCGGACACGGTCTAGTTGAGTCGGATCATGTATCACTTAGATGACTAGAGGGATGTCTAATCTGAATGGGAGTTCATTAAATAATTTGATTAGATGAACTTAGTCTAAAAACCTTTGCAAAATGTCTTGTAGATCAAATGGCCCACGCTCATGTCAACCTCAACTTCAACGCGTTCCTAGAGAAAACCAAGCTGGAAGATGATGGCAGCAACTATACAGACTGGGTCCGGAACCTGAGGATCATCCTCATAGCTGCCAAGAAAGCATATGTCTTAGAAGCACCGCTAGGTGAAGCACCCATCCCAGAGAACCAAGACGTTATGAACGCTTGGCAGTCAAGTGCTGATGATTACTCCCTCCTTCAGTGCGGCATGCTTTACAGCTTAGAACCGGGGCTCCAAAAGCATTTTGAGCAACACGGAGCATATGAGATGTTCGAAGAGCTGAAAATGGTTTTCCAAGCTCATGCCCGGGTCGAGAGATATGAAGTCTCCGACAAGTTCTACAGTTGTAAGATGGAGGAAAATAGTTCTGTCAGTGAGCACATACTCAAAATGTCTGGGTTGCACAAGCGCTTGTCCCAGCTGGACATTAACC
This sequence comes from Triticum timopheevii, assembly GCA_963921465.1. Taxonomy (NCBI): domain Eukaryota; kingdom Viridiplantae; phylum Streptophyta; class Magnoliopsida; order Poales; family Poaceae; genus Triticum; species Triticum timopheevii. Next base: position 624,040,845 of record OY997264.1, on the reverse strand, counting down.
TCCCGGACGAGCTGGTCATTGCCAGAATCCTTCAGTCGCTCCCACCTAGCTACAAGAGCTTTGTGATGAACTACAATATGCAGGGGATGGTGAAAACTATTCCTGAAGTATTTTCAATGCTGAAATCAGCGGAGGTGGAAATCAAAAAGGAACATCAAGTGTTGATGGTCAATAAAACCACTAGTTTCAAGAAAGGCAAGGGTAAGAAGAAATTCAAGAAGGACGGCAAGGGAGTTGCTGCGCCCAGTAAGCCAGTTGCCGGGAAGAAGCCAAAGAATGGACCCAAACCTGAGACTGAGTGCTTTTATTGCAAGGGAAGCGGACACTCGAAGCGGAACTGCCCCAAATACTCAGCGGACAAGAAGGCCGGCAACACTAAAGGTATATGTGATATACATGTAATTGATGTGTACATTACTAGTACTCGTAGTAGCTCCTGGGTATTTGATACCGGTGCGGTTGCTCATATTTGTAACTCAAAACAAGAGCTGCGGAATAAGCGGAGACTGGCGAAGGACGAGGTGACGATGCGCGTCGGGAATGGTTCCAAGGTCAATGTGATCGCCGTCGGCACGCTACCTCTACATTTACCTATGGGATTAGTTTAAACCTCAATAATTGTTATTTAGTGCCAGCTTTGAGCATGAACATTGTATCCGGATCTCATTTAATACGAGATGGCTACTCATTTAAATCCGAGAATAATGGTTGTTCTATTTATATGAGAGATATGTTTTATGGTCATGCCCCTCTGGTCAATGGTTTATTCTTAATGAATCTGGAACGTGATGTTACACATATTCATAGTGTGAATACCAAAAGATGTAAGATTGATAATGATAGTCCCACATATCTGTGGCACTGCCGCCTTGGTCACATTGGTGTCAAACGCATGAAGAAGCTCCATACAGATGGAGTTTTGGAGTATCTTGATTTCGAATTATTTGACACGTGTGAACCATGCCTCATGGGTAAAATGACCAAGACTCCGTTCTCCGGAACAATGGAGCGAGCAACCAACTTACTGGAAATTATACATACTGATGTGTGCGGTCCAATGAGCGTTGAGGCTCGCGGTGGCTATCGTTATGTTCTCACTCTCACTGATGACTTAAGTAGATATGGGTATGTCTACTTGATGAAACACAAGTCTGAGACCTTTGAAAAGTTCAAGGAATTTCAGAATGAGGTAGAGAATCAACGTGACCAAAAAATAAAGTTCTTCCGATCAGATTGTGGAGGAGAATAGTTAAGTCACAAATTTGGTACGCACTTAAGGAAATGTGGAATCATTTCACAACTCACGCCGCCTGGAACACCTCATCGTAACGGTGTGTCCGAGCGTCGTAATCACACTCTATTGGATATGGTGCGATCTATGATGTCACTCACCGATTTACCGCTATCATATTGGGGATACGCTCTAGAGACAGCTACATTCACTTTAAATAGGGCACCGTCTAAATCCGTTGAGACGACACCGTATGAATTATGGTTTGGGAAGAAACCTAAGCTGTCGTTTCTAAAAGTTTGGGGATGCGATGCTTATGTCAAGAAACTTCAACCTGAAAAGCTCGAATCCAAGTCGGAAAAATGCATCTTCATAGGATACCCTAAGGAAACCATTAGGTATACCTTCTACCTCATATCCGAAGGCAAGATCTTTGTTGCCAAGAACGGGTCCTTTCTGGAGAAAGAGTTTCTCTCGAAAGAGGTAAGTGGGAGGAAAGTGGAACTTGATGAAGTACTACCTCTTGAACCGGTAAGTAGTGCAGCTCGGGAAGATGTTCCTATGGTGCCTGCACCGACTAGAGAGGAAATTAATGATGATGATCAAGGTACTTCAGATCAAGTTACTACTGAACTTCGTAGGTCCACAAGGACACGTTCCACACCAGAGTGGTATGGCAACCCTGTCCTGGAAATCATGTTGTCAGACAACGGTGAACCTTCAAACTATGAAGAAGCAATGGCGGGCCCAGTTTCCAACAAATGGCTTGAAGCCATGCAATCCGAGATAGGATCCATGTATGAAAACAAAGTGTGGAGTTTGACAGACTTGCCCGATGATCGGCGAGCGATAGAAAACAAATGGATCTTTAAGAAGAAGACGGACGCGGATGGTAATGTTACCATCTATAAAGCTCGACTTGTCGCTAAGGGTTATCGACAAGTTCAAGGGGTTGACTATGATGATACTTTCTCTCCGTAGTGAAGCTGAAGTTCGTCCGAATCATGTTAGCAATTGCCGCATACTATGATTATGAGATATGGCAAATGGACGTCAAAACGGCATTCCTTAACGGCTATCTTAAGGAAGAACTGTATATGATGCAGCCGGAAGGTTTTGTCGATCCTGAGAATGCTAACAAGGTATGCAAACTCCAGCGATCCATTTATGGGCTGGTGCAAGCATCTCGGAGTTGGAACATTCGCTTTGATGAGATGATCAAAGCATTTGGGTTTATGCAGACTTATGGAGAAGCCTGCGTTTACAAGAAAGTGAGTGGGAGCTCTGTAGAGTTTCTCATATTATATGTAGATGGCATACTTTTGATGGGAAATGATATAGAACTTTTGGACAGCATTAAGGCCTACTTGAATAAGTGATTTTCAATGAAGGACCTTGGAGAAGCTGCTTACATATTAGGCATCAAGATCTATAGGGATAGATCGAGACGCCTCATAGGTCTTTCACAAAGCACATACCTTGATAATATATTGAAGAAGTTCAATATGGATCAGTCCAAGAAGGGGTTCTTGCCTGTGTTGCAAGGTGTGAAATTGAGCTCAGCTCAATGCCCGACCACGGCAGAAGATAGAGAAAAGATGAGTGTCATCCCCTATGCCTCGGCTATAGGGTCTATTATGTATGCTATGCTGTGTACCAGACCTGATGTAAACCTTGCCGTTAGTTTGGTAGGAAGGTACCAAAGTAATCCTGGCATGGAACACTGGACAGCGGTCAAGAATATCCTGAAGTACCTAAAAAGGACTAAGGATATGTTTCTCGTTTATGGAGGTGGCGAAGAGCTCGTCGTAATGGGTTACGTCGACGCTAGCTTCGACACAGATCTGGATGACTCTAAGTCACAAACCGGATACATGTATATTTTGAATGGAGGGGCAGTAATTTGGTGCAGTTGCAAGCAAAGCATCGTGGCGGGATCTACATGTGAAGCGGAGTACATGGCAGCCTCGGAGGCAGCGCATGAAGCAATCTAGATGAAGGAGTTCATCACCGACCTAGGAGTCATACCCAATGCGTCGGGGCCGATCACTCTCTTCTGTGACAACACTGGAGCTATTGCCCTTGCCAAGGAGCCCAGGTTTCACAAGAAGACCAGGCACATCAAGCATCGCTTCAACTCCATTCGTGAAAATGTTCAAGATGGAGACATAGATATTTGCAAAGTGCATACAGATCTGAATGTCGCAGATCCATTGACTAAACCTCTTCCGCGAGCAAAACATGATCAACACCAGAACTCTATGGGTGTTCGATTCATCACAATGTAACTAGATTATTGACTCTAGTGCAAGTGGGAGACTGTTGGAAATATGCCCTAGAGGCAATAATAAAATGATTATTATTATATTTCCTTGTTCATGATAATTGTCTATTATTCATGCTATAATTGTGTTATCCAGAAATCATGATACATGTGTGAATACACAGACCATAACATGTCCCTAGTGAGCCTCTAGTTGACTAGCTCATTGATTAACAGATAGTCATGGTTTCCTGACTATGGACATTGTATGTCATTGATAACGGGATCACATCATTAGGAGAATGATGTGATGGACAAGACCCAATCCTAAGCATAGCACAAGATCGTGTAGTTCATTTGCTAGAGCTTTTCCAATGTCAAGTATAATTTCCTTAGACCATGAGATTGTGTAACTCCTGGATGCCGCAGGAGTGCTTTGGATGTACCAAACGTCACAACATAACCGGGTGACTATAAAGGTATACTACGGGTATCCCCGAAAGTATCTGTTGGGTTGACACGGATCGAGACTGGGATTTGTCACTCCGTATGACGGAGAGGTATCTCTGGGCCCACTCGATAATGCATCATCATAATGAGCTCAATGTGACCAAGTGTTTGGTCACGGGATCATGCATTATGGTACGAGTAAGTGACTTGTCGGTAACAAGATTGAACGAGGTATTGGGATACCGATGATCGAATCCCGGGCAAGTAACGTACCGATTGACAAAGTGAATTGTATACAAGATTACTTGAATCCTCGACATTGTGGTTCATTCGATGAGATCATCGTGGAACATGTGGGAGCCAACATGGGTATCCAGATCCCACTGTTGGTTATTGGTCGGAGAGCTATCTCGGTCATGTCTGCGTGATTCCCGAACCCGTAAGCTCTACACACTTAAGGTTCGGTGACGCTAGGGTTGTAGAGATATTAGTATGTGGTAACCCAAAAGTTGTTCGGAGTCCTGGATGAGATCCAAGACATCACGAGGAGTTCCAGAATGGTCCGGAGGTGAGGAATTGTATATAGGAAGTCCAGCTTCGGCCACCAGGAAAGTTTCGGGGGTTACCGGTATTGTACCGGGAACACCGGAAGGGTCCCGGGGGTCCACCGGGCAGGGCTACCTATCCTGGAGGGCCCCGTGGGCTAAAGAGGGAAGGAAACCAGCCCCTGGTGGGCTGGTGTGCCCCCTTGGGCTTCCCCCTGCGCCTAGGGTTGGAAACCCTAGGGGTGGTGGGCGCCCCACTTGGCTTGGGGGGCAAGTCCCCCCCCCCTTGGCCCCCCCTTGAGATTAGATCTCTAGGGGTCTAGCGCCCCCCCAGGGCCCCATATAAAGAGTGGGGAGGGAAGGCAGCTGCACCCTAGTCCCTGGCGCCTCCCTCTCCCCTCGTAACACCTCTCCCTCTCGCTGAGCTTGGCGAAGCCCTACCGAGATCGCCGCTGCTTCCACCACCACGCCGTCATGCTGCTGGACCTCAATCAACCTTTTCTTCCCCCTTGCTGGATCAATAAGGAGGAGACGTCTTCCCCAACTGTACGAGTGTTGAATGCGGAGGTGCCGTCCGTTCGGCACTAGGATCTTCGGTGATTTGGATCACAATGAGTACGACTCCCTCAACCCCGTTCTCTTGAACGCTTCCGCTCATGATCTACAAGGGTATGTAGATGCACTCCTCTCTCTCGTTGCTAGATGACTCCATAGATTGATCTTGGTTAAGCGTAGAAATTTTTTATTTTCTGCAACGTTCCCCAACAATGAAGTCTCCAACAAGTTCTATAGCTAAAAGATGGAGGAGAATTGCTCAACTAGTGAGCATGTGCTCAGATTGTCTGGGTACTACAATCGCTTGAATCAAGTGGGAGTTAATCTTCCAGATAAGATAGTGATTGACAAAGTTCTCTAGTCACCATCACCAAGTTAGTAGAACTTCGTGATGAACTATAGTATGCAAAGGATGACGAAAACGATTCCCGAGCTCTTCGTGATGTTGAAATCAACGAAGGTAGAAATCAAGAAAGAGCATCAAGTGTTAATGATTGACAAGACGACTAGTTTCAAGAAAAGGGCAAAAGGAAAGAAATGGAAACTTCAAGTAGAATGGCAAGCAAGTTGTCACTCCCGTGAAGAGGCCCAAAGCTGGACCAAAGCCTGAAACTGAGTGCTTCTACTGCAAAGAAAATGGTCACTGGAAGTGGAAATGCCCTGAATTTTTGGTAGATAAGAGGATGGCAAAGTGAGCAAGGGTATATTTGATATACAGGTTATTGATGTGTACCTTACTAGTGTTTATAGTAACCCATGGGTATTTGATACTTGTTCGGTTGCTAAGATTAGCAACTCGAAACATGAGTTACAGAATAAACAGAGACTAGTTGAGGGTGAAGTGACGATCTGTGTTGGAAGTGGTTCCAAGATTGATATGATCATCATCGCATACTCCCTATATTTTCGAGATTAGTGTTGAACCTAAATAAATGTTATTTGGTGTTTGCGTTGAGTATAAATATGATTAGATCATGTTTATTGCAATATGATTATTCATCTAAGATAGAGAATAAATTGTTATTCTGTTTACATGAATAAAACCTTCTATGGTCATACACCCAATGTTGGTGGTTTATTGAATCTTGATCATGGTGATACACATATTCATAATATTGATGCCAAAATATGCAAAGTTAATAATGATAGTGCAATGTATTTGTGGCACTACCGTTTTGAGTCATATCAGTGTAAAGCGCATGAAGAAACTCCATAAAGATGGACTTTTGGAATCACTTGATTATGAATCATTTGATGCTTGTGAACCGTGCCTTATGGGCAAGATGACTAAAACTCCATTCTCCGGAACAATAGAACGAGCTACTGACTTGTTGGAAATAATACATACCGATGTATGCGGTCCAATGAGTGTTGATGCTCGTGGCAGGTATCATTATTTTCTGACTTTCACTGATGATTTGAGCAGATATGAGTATATCTACTTAATGAACCACAAGTATTAAACATTTGAAAAGTTCAAAGAATTTCAGAGTGAAGTGGAGAATCATCGTAACAAGAAAATAAAGTTTCTACAATTTGATCGTAGAGGAGAATATTTGAGTTACGAGTTTGGCCTTCATTTAAAAACAATGTGGAATAGTTTCACAGCTCACGCCACATGGAACACCACAGCATAATGGTGTGTCCGAACATCGTAACCGCACTTTATTGGATATGGTGCGATCTATGATGTATCTTACCGATTTACCACTATCATTTTGGGGTTATGCATTAGAGATAGTTGAGTTCACTTTAAATAGGGCACCATCAAAATCCGTTGAGACGACGCCTTATGAACTGTGGTTTGGCAAGAAACCAAAGTTGTCGTTTCTTAAAATTTGGGGCTGCGATGCTTATGTGAAAAATTTTCAAACTGATAAGCTCGAACCCAAATCGGAGAAGTGTGTCTTCATAGAATACCCAAAGGAAACTATTGGGTACACCTTCTATCACAGATCCGAAGGCAAGATATTCGTTGCTAAGATGGATCCTTTCTAGAGAAGGAGTTTCTCTCGAAAGAAGTGAGTGGGAGGAAAGTAGAACTTGATAAGGTAACTGTACCTGCTCCCTTATTGGAAAGTAGTTCATCACAGAAATCAGTTCCAGTGATTCCTACACCAATTAGTGAGGAAGCTAATGATGATGATCATGAAACTTCAGATTAAGTTACTACAGAACCTCGTAGGTCTTCCAAAGTACAGTCCGCACCAGAGTGGTATGGTAATCCTGTTCTAGAAGTCATGTTACTAGACCATGATGAACCTACGAACTATGAGGAAGCGATGATGAGCCCAGATTCCGCAAAATGGCTTGAAGGCCATGAAATCTGAGATGAGATCCATGTATGAGAACAAAGTGTGGACTTTGGTGGACTTGCCCGATGATCGGCAAGCCATAGAAAATAAATGGATCTTTAAGAGGAAGACAGACGCTGGTAGTAGTGTTACTATCTACAAAGCTCAACTTGTCGCAAAAAGCTTTTCGACAAGTTCAAGGTGTTGAATATGATGAGATTTTCTCACTCGTATCGATGCTTAAGTCTGTCTGAATCATGTTAGCAATTGCCACATTTTATGAAATCTGGCAAATGGATGTCAAAAACTGCATTCCTTAATGGATTTATTAAAGAAGAGTTGTATATGATGCAACCATAAGATTTTGTCAATCTTAAAGGTGCTAACAAAATGTGCAAGCTCCAGCGATCCATCTATGAACTAGTGCAAGCATCTCGGAGTTGGAATATACGCTTTGATAAGTTGATCAAAGCATATAGTTTTATACGGACTTGCAGTGAAGCCTGTATTTACAATAAAGTGAGTGGGAGCACAACAGCCTTTCTGATAAGTATAAGTGAGTGACATATTTTTGATCAGAAATGATGTAGAATTTCTCTGGAAAGCATAAAGAAGTGTTTCAAAAGAGTTCTTTAAAAGAAATACCTCAGTAAAGCTACTTACATATTGAGCATCAAGATCTATTAAGATAGATCAAGACGCTTGATAAGATTTTCAATGAGTACATACCTTGACAAGATTTTGAAGTAGTTCAAAATGGAACAGTCAAAGAAAGAGTTCTTGCCTGTGTTGCAAAGGTGTGAAATTGAGTAAGACTCAAATCCCGACCACGGCAGAAAATAAAAAGAGAATGAAAGTCATTCCCTATGCCTCAGTAATAGGTTCTATAAAAGTATGCCATGCTATGGACTAGACCTATTGTATACTCTGCCCTAGTTTGGCAAGGGAGTACAATAGTGATCTAGGAGTAGATCACTGGACATTGGTCAAAATTATCCTTAGTGGAATAAGGATATGTTTCTCGATTATGGAGGTGACAAGAGGTTCGTCATAAAGGGTTACGTCGATACAAGTTTTGACACTGATCCAGATGACTCTAAGTCTCAATCTGGATACATATTAAAAGTGGGAGCAATTAGCTAGAGTAGCTCCGTACATAGCATTGTAAACATAGAATATTTTGCAAAATACATACGGCTCTGAATGTGACAGACATGTTGACTAAACTTCTCTCACGAGCAAAACATGATCACACCTTAGTACTCTTTGGGTGTTAATCACATAGCGATGTGAACTAGATTATTGACTCTAGTAAACCCTTTGAGTGTTGGTCACATGACGATGTGAACTATGGGTGTTAATCATATACAGATATGAATATTGGTGTTAAATCACATGGCCATGTGAACTAGATTATTGACTCTAGTGCAAGTGGGAGACTGAAGGAAATATGCCCTAGAGGCAATAATAAAGTTATTATTTATTTCCTCATATCATGATAAATGTTTATTATTCATGCTAGAATTGTATTACCCGGAAACATAATACATGTGTGAATACATAGACAAACATAGTGTCACTAGTATGCCTCTACTTGACTAGCTCGTTAATCAAAGATGGTTAAGTTTCCTAACCATAGACATGAGTTGTCATTTGATTAATGGGATCACATCATTAGGAGAATGATGTGTTTGACTTGACCCATTTCGTTAGCTTAGCACTTGATCGTTTAGTATGTTGCTATTGCTTTCTTCATGACTTATACATGTTCCTATGACTATGAGATTATTTAACTCCCGATTACCGGAGGAACACTTTGTGTGCTACCAAACGTCGCAACGTAACTGAGTGATTATAAAGGTGCTCTACAGGTGTCTCCGAAGGTACTTGTTGAGTTGACGTATTTCGAGATTAGGATTTGTCACTCCGATTGTCGGAGAGGTATCTCTGGGCCCTCTCGGTAATGCACATCATTATAAGCCTTGCAAGCAATGTAGCTAATGAGTTAGTTACGAGATGATGCATTAAGTAACGAGTAAAGAGACTTACCGGTAACGAGATTGAACTAGGTATTGAGATACCGACGATCGAATCTCGGGCAAGTAACATACCGGTGATAAAGGGAACAACGTATGTTGTTATGCGGTTTGACCGATAAAGATCTTCGTAGAATATGTAGGAGCCAATATGAGCATCCAGGTTCCGCCATTGGTTATTGACCGGAGATGTGTCTTGGTCATGTCTACATAGTTCTCGAACCCGTAGGGTCCGCATGCTTAAAGTTAGATGACGGTTATATTATGAGTTTATGTATTTTGATGTATCGAAGGTTGTTCGGGGTCCCGGATGTGATCACGGACATGACGAGGAGTCTCGAAATGGTCGAGACATAAAGATTGATATATTGGACAACTATATTTAGACACCGGAATGGTTCCGGGTGAGATTGGGACAATACCTGAGCTCCGAGAGGTTATCGGAACCCCCCGGGAGGTATATGGGCCTTAATGGGCTTTAGTGGAAAGGAGGGGAAAGGAGCAAGGGAGGGGGCGTCCCCCCCCCAAGCCCAATCGGAATTGGGAGCCCCCCCCCCCTTTCCTTCCTCCCTCCTTCCTCTTCCTTCACTCTCCCTCTCCAAATAGGAAAAGGAGGAGTCCTACTCCCGGTGGGAGTAGGACTCCCCCCTTGGGCGTGCCTCCTCCCCTTGGCCGGCCCCCTCCTCCACTCCTTTATATACGGGGTAGGGGGGTGATACGTCCCCAACGTATCTACTTTTCCAAACACTTATGCCCTTGTTTTGGACTCTAACCTGCATGATTTGAATTAAACTAACCCGGACTGACGCTGTTTTCAACAGAACTGCCATGATGTTGTTTTATGTGTAGAAAAGAAAAGTTCTCAGAATGTCCTGGAAATCCACGGAGGCACTTTTCAGAATTAATAAGAATTTTTGGCGAAAGAATCAAGGTCAGGGGGCCCACGGGCTGTCCACGAGACAGCCCCCCCCCCCTAGGGCGCGCCCTCCTATCTCGCATCGCTTGTGTTACTTGAAGGTACCTCTTCAAGTCTATTACCAAATTACAATGAGCTCTCCTCTGGGTCGGATCCAATAAGGTGTTAGGAGCAAAATGTAAGTGGGACTTTGTATGTCGACGGACGGCTATGGGTGGTCTCGACATCCTGGACAGGTACAAATTTGAGTGAGCATTGCGACTCCGATTGTTATGGCTTTCTTGTGGGGAGGGGGGTAAGGGGGTATGAGTAGAGCTTGGGGGGAGAGGAGTCGGCCTCTCCTTTAACCTATTCCTACCAATCATACTTTTCTCTCCTTGTGGATTCATGGTACTGCGATACTCTCCAACTCTATGAAAGAGAACTAGTGTGTCTTGGTTATGATAAAATGATAATCTCCCGCTTCTCATTGAAAGAGCACAACTCTTGAATCTTCCAACTCTAAAGTGGCTTCAGTGGCTATGACCTTCGAGGCCATCGCTGCTAAACTCATTTCATGGCTTTTATGCGGGATGAAGGGGACAAAATGCGTCCACCCCCACTCACCTCCACCATTATTCTTAGTTCTTTGGCCGCAACTTAGTCTTAGCTGTTACACCTTTGTATAGATTTTCTCTTAGCTTAATTACTACTCCCTTTGTATCGAAAAGGGTTTAGATTTTTTTTCCTTCTCCACTCGGTCATCGTAAAAAAACACTAATGAATGAGCACAATGTTGCATCTCATAAAAGACACTGTACCAAAACTACAATCGATTTGGCCGTAATAAAAGTACAATGAAACAAATTTGGTTCACCCATAAAAGGAAAAAAGAAGCACTGCCGTTTCTTACCTATTCATGGTTGGATGCATCAGTTGCATTGATATTTTTTTTGGAAACGTCAGTTGCACTGTTGCAGGTAATGACAGGACTGCTGCTTGTAAGAAGAAAACAATTTAATAGATTGAGTAAAAAATAAAAAAGAATCCGGATTTGTTCAGGGGTCCACGAGACAGCCCCCCCCCCTAGGGCGCGCCCTCCTATCTCGCATCGCTTGTGTTACTTGAAGGTACCTCTTCAAGTCTATTACCAAATTACAATGAGCTCTCCTCTGGGTCGGATCCAATAAGGTGTTAGGAGAAAAATGTAAGTGAGACTTTGTATGTCGACAGACGGCTATGGGTGGTCTCGACATCCTGGATAGGTACAAATTTGAGTGAGCATTGCGACTCCGATTGTTATGGCTTTCTTGTGGGGAGGGGGGTAAGGGGGTATGAGTAGAGCTTGGGGGGAGAGGAGTCGGCCTCTCCGTTAACCTATTCCTACCAATCATACTTTTCTCTCCTTGTGGATTCATGGTACTGCGATACTCTCCAACTCCATGAAAGAGAACTGGTGTGTCTTGGTTATGATAAAATGATAATCTCCCGCTTCTCATTGAAAGAGCACAACTTTTGAATCTTCCAACTCTAAAGTGGCTTCAGTGGCTATGACCTTCGAGGCCATCGCTGCTAAACTCATTTCATGGCTTTTATGTGGGATGAAGGGGACAAAATGCTTCCACCCCCACTCACATCCACCATTATTCTTAGTTCTTTGGCCGCAACTTAGTCTTAGAGCATCTCCAACAGCTGCGCTAAAGCGTCGCGCTCAAAAAACCTGTTAGCGTGTGCGCTGCTGCTGGTTTTGCGCGCCCGCCTGCGCTGGCTCCAGCAGCCGCGCTGAAATGCAGCGCGCGCGCGCCGCTCCAGCAGCGCGCGCGACTCGCCGGGCATTTTGCATATATGGATATTTTGGACAAAAATGAACATGTAAAATTTGACACAAACAAGTTGATGAATAAAAGTTCATGCCCACAAGTTCATCAAAATCATGCCCACAAGTTCATCCAACCAAGTTCAAATGCAAACTAAAAGTTCAAGACATGAAAGACACATCAAGCTTCATCTTCATCTTCCTCTTCTTCGTCTTCGTCCTCATCTTCCGAAGACGACTCTTCCGCCTCCGAAGATGAACCTTCCTCCCTATCCTCATCACGCACCACATCACGCACCGCATCATGTGAAGCTCCGACGGTGTTGGCAAGATCTTCAACGGCATCTTCATGGGAATGTGTGTGAGAAGCCATGGCGGCCGGAGGTGCACCCATGGCGGCCGGAGGTGCACCCATGGCGGCCGGAGGTGCACCCATGCCTCCCATGAGAGAAGCAAAACTCATGCCTCCCATGGCGGCCATAGCGTCGGAGGGTGCTCCAAAGCCACCCATGCCTCCCATGGCGGCCGGAGGTGCACCCATGCCTCCCATGGCGGCCATAGCGTCGGAGGGTGCTCCAAAGCCACCCATGCCTCCCATGCCTCCAAAGACACCAATGCCTCCCATGGCGCCGAGGCCACCGCCTCCCATGGCGCCGAGGCCACCCATGCCTCCCATGGCGCCGAGGCCACCGCCTCCCATGGCGCCGAAGCCACCCATGCCTCCCATGGCGCCGAGGCCATCGCCACCCATTGCACGAACCAAGGCTCTTTTTCGGATCAAGACTTCTTGTTGGGCAAGATTGACATACTCCTTTTGCGCCGCATTCAGGTAAGATGTGTCCATGAAGAACAAGTGCTTCTCCCATTCCAACAACTTAGCTCGCTCCTCGTTGCTCACTTTCCTCTCCTCCAAAGTCACCTTCCTCTCCTCGGCCGCCACCCTTCTCTCCTCGGCCGCCAACCTCCTCTCCTCGGCCACGGCATCTTGGTTCCTTGCCATTTTCCTCACCTCATTCGCTTCGACCCTTGCCTTCACAATAGCTTCCATAGCATTTTTGAGCTCATCATCTCCTTTCTTCTTCTTCTTTTCGGTGGTGTCTTTCTTGCACCCATCCGGTCGTTTTGGCTTCGAGTATGAAACCGAGTTGGGTGTGGGGCTTCTCTTGCCGTCATCACTTGATGCATCATCCTCCTCATCATCATCATTCATATCAATTGCTCGCTTCCGTTTGTTGCTCAAATGCAAATCCTCCAAACCATCACGCTTCTTCCATTTCTCATCATCCTTTAACACTTCATAGCAATGAGGCAAGGTAAAGATCCTGCCTTTCTTGATCTTCCCCTTCTTGGTTGTCCTTGTCTCATTTTTGAACAAGTTTTGTGCAATGTTGTACTACAAGAAAAACAAAACAAGTTAGCACTTCGGTCACCAAAAACAAGTATGATGAACATATATGAGATGCCACTTACTCGATCATCCTCATTTGTGCCACTTGGGTTAATCTTGTCCACCGACTTTTGCGCGGCCGCCCACTTTTGACAATCCGAGTTGATTGTCGACCATCGGGACCGAAGTGATCTCTCGGAGCGGTAAATTCCACTCTTGTTGTGAGCATTATAGTGTTCTGTCATTCGCCCCCAATACGCGTCTACTTTGATCACCTCCAATGGATGGATCCTTCGACACATGCAAATAAGTGTAGCATAGTAACTTGTCATCGGTGGTGGAGTAATTGCCGGCTCTTCCTCTCGGCGCCTCGACAATTCCCTCACCCTCCTCGTCCACCTCAAACTCATGGTCTTCGAAATGGATGTCATTGGTTTGAGACCAATGCGAATTGTTGGACCCAACACCCATAGTGGACATGTATGCATCATCGTTGAGACTACAATTTTTTTTGAACAATGCAAATAAGCTATCTATATGTAAAATGATGATGTCTTCGCGGATGTTTTGCCCTTCTTCGCCCGCGCCGCATTGGGTACCTTCTTCGACGGTGCGGCGGCAGCACGCGATGGCGCCGGCGCAACGCCACCCGGCGCCGGCGCCGTAGTCATCCGCGGCGGCAAGAAGAGGCTGCGCGCGAGGCCGACGCTCGGCGGAGCTCCGGCGGTGGCGACGCCAGCGCTCGCCGCGCTAGGGTTTCCGGCGGCGGCGGCGGGGGGGGGGGGTCGCGGATGTACAGCGGGGTTAGCGGGGCGCCGGTGTGCGCGTCCATGGCGGGGGGCAGGGCGCCGGCGCCGGCGCGCGCGGGGCGTAGGACGAGGAGAGGGAGAGAGTGCGGGCGCGAGCGCTCGAGTGTGCCGCGCGCTGTAGCTGGCGCTCCAAATACACCGCGTGGATAAGTGTTTTTCACCGCGCCCAACCCGTTATCGCGCGCGCGCCGTTTTTGCGCGCCTGCTGGAGCGAGCCGCCGCGTTGCGCGCGCGCTAAAAAGGCCTATTTTGCGGCGCGGCGCTAGTTTAGCGCGACTGTTGGAGATGCTCTTAGCTGTTACACCTTTGTATAGATTTTCTCTTAGCTTAATTACTACTCCCTTTGTATCGAAAAGGGTTTAGATTTTTTTTTCCTTCTCCACTGGGTCATCGTAAAAAAACACTAATGAATGAGCACAATATTGCATCTCATAAAAGACACTGTACCAAAACTACAATCGATTTGGCCGTAATAAAAGTACAATGAAACAAATTTGGTTCACCCATAAAAGGAAAAAAGAAGCACTGCCGTTTCTTACCTATTTGTGGTTGGATGCATCAGTTGCATTGATTTTTTTTTTTTTGGAAACATCAGTTGCACTGTTGCAGGTAATGACAGGACTGCAGATTGAGTAAAAAATAAAAAAGAATCCGGATTTGTTCAGGGATTGAACCCTACGTGAATCGAACACGCAACCTTCTGATCTGGAGTCAGACGCGCTACCATTGCGCCAAGGATCCGGTTGGTGTTGGACTGAGTACCGTCACTCCCTTGTAGAATGCTGAAAGCGTTCTTCAGTTGTACGTACTACATGCATGACACGCCAAGCCGACGGTACTCTTGCACGAAAAACACTAGTAAACTACGGTAGTTTTGGGCTCTGGGCATACACATGTATGCGAACCATTACTTGGGGATAGGGCCGTCTGTTACATGCGTGGGAAATGACGAAAACTTGAGATGCATCCATTTCCGCTCCCGTCTATGCCAAGAACTGAACCTGAGCATTCCCTGCTTTTCTCATAAAATTTAGCTGTTGGTTGGTTCGTCACCATCCACGGGACCATCCCCCGCCGGCCAACTTCCACAGCTCAGTCGTCCAGTGAAGCAACTCTCTCTAGGATAACAATTAACTAATCATAGACATGTCACTCTTCATAGTTGATGGTATTCCTTCTCATTTATCCAGTTCACACATCACACATAGGTAAGAACTATCCTCCAACCCAGAGGTACCACGGCACCTAAGTTGTGGAGCAATTCCTCTCGCTTTGGAATACACTTCAAACCTTCCACTTCACCCCTCATTCCCAGAGTTCACCGCTCATTCCCAGAGATTAGTGGGAGATAAAAAAAATCATGTAACAAGCCAATTCTTTCCATGGCTTGTTATTTTGGGAGAAATCCTTGATAATATAGCTAAGCGAAGCTGGCGTCATAATTCATCTGCCCCCTTGTGCCACATTTATGAAGAGTCTTCTTGCCATCTCATCGTTAACTGATCATTGATATCTAGTGTCCAATCATCACAACCTCTCACATGTCGGCCTCTCCGTTAACCTATTCCTACCAATCATACTTTCCTCTCCTTCCGGATTCATGGTAGTGTGCTACTCTCCAACTCCATGAAAGAGAAGTGGCGTGTCTTGGTTATGATAATCTACTACTTCTAACTGAAAGAGCACAACTCTTGAATCTTCCAACTCTAAAGCGGCTTCAGTGGCTATGACCTTTGAGGTCATCCCCGCTAAACTCATTTCATGGCACGGGTGGAGCTGAGCCGAACGCGCTAACTCCTGGAGTTGAAAACGAGAAGCCAGCGATTTGTGTAGTGCAAAAAACGAGGAGTCATGGAGTCGAGAAAACCGAGCTCCACCAAAACAGAGAAGTGAGAGTTCACGGATATTACACCCCCTGCCACCGCCAAGTGACTTGCTGCGAACCGGTACGAGGAAACAGCACGAGCGAACAGCCATATGAGGCCAGCCACCGACCAGGCCCAGCCATTTAGACAGCCCACTATTCCTTTTCCCAGATCAAAGCCCAATAAAGCTAGCCACCAACCAGACCCAGCCTTTTACACAGCTCGTGAGTAGAAGCTAACGCACCGAACGGATTGATCGCTCCAGGATTTGACGCCAGAAGCCGGCTGCTGGCTGGCGGCGACGGAGTTGGGGAGTTAGCAGCTGTGGTGGACTACCGAACACGCCCTAAATGCTTCCACCGCCACCCATCCCACCATTATTCGTAGCTCTTTGGCCGCAACTTAGTCTTGGCTGTTGCATCTTTGTATAGATTTTATGTTAGCTTAATTAGTAGGTATTTTTCCCTCTCAACCTAGTCATCATAAAAAAACACTTTAATGAATGAGTGCATTGTTGTCTTTCATAATTAAAAAAAGGTGCAAAAACTACCATCATTTAGCCGCAGAAGTACAATGAAACAAATTTGATTCACCGATAAAAAGAAAAAGAAAAAGAAAAATTGACGTTTCTTACCTCTTTGTGGTTGGATGCATCACTTGCAGATTCCTTTTAAGAAATGACAGGATTGAGAGAACGGCCTTTTGGAGCTCGGCCTCCATGGAGGCAGATTTTGGAAAAAAAATCAAAATTCATACTTTTCAATTTCAAAAAGATCTGAAGAAAATTGTACAAGTATACAAGGACGTGATGTGTATGTGTGAAATTTCAGGATGAAATACCTTGAGATGTGATATGTGGAAAAAGAACAAATTCATGGACTTTTGAGATGAATAGTATCATGTGTTGAAAAGCCACAGATTTTCCTTTTTTGCACAGCCCCCATTTCAACATATTTCGTCCTAAAAATTTACACATATATGTTTTATGCCTCCATGTATATCTGTTTTTATTTTCAGAATATTTTTGAAATGTAAAAACATTTTTTTTGATAAATATTGAAATCTTAAAAAAACGCCTCCTTGGAGGCTGAGCCCCCAGACGAATTTTCGCAGGATTGATGCTTGTAAGAAGAAAACAATTTAATAGATTGCTGAAGTAAAAAAAAAGGAAACCGAATTTGTCAGGGATTGAACCCTACGTGAATCGAACACGCAACCTTCTGATCTGGAGTCAGACGCCCTACCATTGCGCCAAGGATCCGGTTAGTGTTGTTTCGAGTTCCATAGCTTACTCATACAATGTTCAAAACGTTCTTCAGTTGTTACTACAATGGCACGCCAAGCCTACTGGTACTCTTGCACGAGAATATACCAGTACTAATCTAGGGTGGCTTTGGGCATAGACATGTATACGAACCATTACTGTTAATGTTCATCTTTATGAAGTTGATAAATATAATATACATGCCCGATGATGTTACGATCTTCCTCAAGCGCGAGCAGGGTGAGCTCCAGTTGTGTCTATCTATCCTTGACACCTTCGGGCATATGCATCGGGATTGAGAGTGAATCTGGTTAAGACTATGGCCGTGCCAATAAGATGCTCCGAGAACCAGACCCGGCTAATCACGGAAGCCGTGGGTTGCCCGATCGGGCGTTTCCCTACAAATACCCCGGCCTCCCCTTGAGCGTCCGCAAGCTGTCGGCGGCCCAGCTACATGATTTGGCGCAGCAAGTACTCCCTCCGTTCCTAAATAATTGTCTTTCTAAAGATTTCAATAAGTGACTACATAGGAGCAAAATGAGTGAATCTACACTCTAAAACATGTCTACATACATTCGTATGTTGTAGTCTATTTGAGATGGCTAGAAAGACAATTATTTGGAAACGGAGGGAGTAGCGAACAAGTTACCCCACTGGAAGGGGGTCACCCTGCCGAAAAGCAGCCGCCTGCTGCTCATCAAGTTGGTACTTTGCGCCATTTCATTGTGTGCTATGCTTGCACTCAACATCCCTCCCAAGACGCTCAAAGCCAGAGCCAAAATTTGTCGGGGATTCTTATGGTGTGGTAAAAGCGAGGCTAACGGTGGACACTGCGCGGTCGCCTGGAGCTCGGTATGCACACCGACCTGGGCCGGAGGCCTAGGCATCCCGGACCTGACGTGGCTGAACTTTGCACTGCAGGCCCGATGGTCGTGGCTGCAACGCACGGACGCCACAAGACCATGGGCAGGCTTTGATATACCGGTCCCTACTGAGCCTTGTAACATCTTCCAGGTGGCAACAATGACACGCCTCGGCAATGGTCGATCATCACTGTTTTGGGAGGATTGGTGGATGCAGGGGCTCAGTCTCGAAGACATCGCTCTTGGCCTATATCATCGGGTCCGCAAAGGGATACGCACCTCTCGACCGGTAGAGGGAGCACTACACAACATGACCTGGGCCAGCGACGTTGGGCCCAACATTGACCAGACCCTACTTCTGGATGTTTTTGAACTTTGGGACAGGATGGACCGACGGAGGATCTAGATATTGCCACTGTTCGTGCCTCGCGAGGTAATGCTCCTCTGTCTAGGGTGCCTAGGGTGAAGGTGTGGCTCCCACCTGGAGAAAACGCAGCCAAGCTGAATTGTGATGGTGGAATTTGATCCCTGGGAGAGAAAGGAGTAGCGGCTGCGGTGTGCCGCGATTGTACAGGCAGGTACTTAGGAGCTTCTGCTGTGGTTTTTGATGGTCTGATTGATCCAGCGAGTTTGGAGGCACATGCATGCAGCGAAGCTCTAGCGCTTGCCCGGGATTTGAATCTTCATAATCTCGTGATTGCCTCGGACTGCCTTGAGGTGATCTCCAACATCAACAACAATGCAACACCGGTTTATGCTCCGATCCTTAAGGAAATTCTTGTGAGTAGGATTAGTTTTCTTTCCGTTTCTTTCCGTTTTGAACGTAGAGAAAATAATTTTGAGGCCCATTCGATAGCGAAGGGAGCTGCGTCTCTCTCGGTGGGTCGCCATGTGTGGCTAGGGAATCTACCCGACATTGCTTGTATCCCGGACGTCTTGAGCTTTTAATAAATCCCTAGTTACCCTAAAA
This sequence comes from Triticum timopheevii, assembly GCA_963921465.1. Taxonomy (NCBI): domain Eukaryota; kingdom Viridiplantae; phylum Streptophyta; class Magnoliopsida; order Poales; family Poaceae; genus Triticum; species Triticum timopheevii. The sequence continues at coordinate 624,021,602 of OY997264.1, read as the reverse complement.
AAATATATAGGGAGCACTTGACAAGGTGGGCGTGGGAGGAAAATGGTGCATACTCAGAGCGCTTGGCCTACGCGGCAAAATTTTGGGGCATGGAGGTAGCCCCGTACGCGGACATGGCATGGAAATCAAGGGAACCGCAGTAGTGCCATTTTTTCGCTTGGCTTGCAGGCAGGAACAGATGTTGGACCTCAGATCGCTTGGCTCGCCGTGGGCTGCGCCATCAAGCCTCATGCCCACTCTGCGACCAGGCGGAAGAGATGCTGAACCACATCCTTATTGAGTGTGTTCTGGCGCGAACGGTTTGGCGCCACGTACTCACGGCATTAGGCATGCCTAATTGGGCACCAACATCCGATCAAAAGTTGGTTGATTGGTGCAATTTGTGCACCTCTACGGGTCCTAGAGGCAAGGATATACGGACTATTCTATCGCTTGTGATGTGGGAGCTTTAGAAGCACCGGAATGCGGTGGTTTCCGATAGTGTGGCACCTTCGGCTAACGCCGTGATCGACAGGGTGGCGAGCGAGGGCCGAGTGTGGAAGACCGCGGAACTCATCAAGATGGACCTTGGACCCTTCTTTGGGTACTTGGCTAGGTGGGTAGTCGGGAATAGTTAGTGCCTTGTATTCTCTAGGCGTCCAGAGTGCCTTTGTGTAATCACATGTAAGCCACTCGTGGAAGGGGTTCTTTACCCCCTCTCTTTTCTTTAATGCATGATACGCATGCTCATGCATATTCCCCAAAAAATCTACATAGTAAAAAAACAAGAATGTTTCAAGGAACCATGAAAGCCCCTGTTCTAGGTTTGGATATTGAAAGTGCTAGTATCGACTAGAGGGGGGGGGTGAATAGGCGATTTTTATGAAAGTCTTCAAAACTTAGAAGTTCCGAAGACAAACAATAGAAATGACCTAGTTGATATGCAGCGGAAGATAAGCTACCATAAGCAAGCCATAGTCAAATATGCAATGATGTGAAAGTACAGGACTAATAGCAACTAAGTAGTAAGGATCGGGATGGAAGATAGTGTGAAGCCAATCAACAGTAGTAGTCAAGCGATGAAGTCAAACAGATACACAGATAGGCAATGACTTCACGAAGACAAACTTAAGTAAAGGATGGAAAGGGATAGAACCAGTCACTTGTTGAAGACACAGGATTTGTTGGACCAGTTCCAGTTGTTGTGACAATTGTACATCTGGTTGGAGCGGCTGAGTATTTAAACTCGAGAACACACAGTCCCGGACACCCAGTCGCTGAGCACGCAGCTCAGGACACCAAGTCCTCACCGTATTCTCCTTGAACTAAGGACACACAGTCCTCGCCCAATCACTCTGGTAAGTCTTCAAGGTAGACTTCCGAACCTTCACAGACTTCGTTCACCGGCAATCCACAATGACTCTTGGATGCTCAGAACGCGACGCCTAACCGGCTGGAGGATACACAGTCCTCAAGTGTAATAAGTCTTTAGGTCACACAGACAGAAAGACTTCAGTGATGCCTAACACTCTTTGGCTCTGGGTATTTGGGCTTTGTCCTCGCAAGGATTTCTCTCTCTCAAATGCTTCGAGGTGGGTTGCTCTCAAACGACAAAAGCCATGCACTAACTCTGAGCAGCCACCAATTTATGGTGTAGGGGTGGGATATTTATAGCCACAAGGCAACCCGACCTGATTTGTCCGAAATGACCCTGGGTCACTAAGGAACTGACACGTATTCCAACGGTCAGATTTCAAACACACACGGCAAATTTACTTGGGCTACAAGCAAAGCTGACTCATCCAGCTCTGGATAAGATTTGCTCTCATTGTCTTCGCTTGAAGACATAGGATTTGGGTTGAGCATCACTTCAGTCACTCTGACTTAGTTCACTTGGACCCCACTTAACAGTATGGTGGTTCCTATGACTCAACAAAGAAGAAAAGGAAACAACGAAACCACACAGTCTTCGTGCTCCATAGTCTTCACGCAATGTCTTCTCATGTCATAGTCTTCAATATGAATATCTTCTCATACCACCATTGTCTTCAATGTCTTCATATATTTTTAGGGGTCATCTCCGGTAGGTAAACCGAATCAATGAGGGACACTACCCGCGTTATCCTGCAATTCTCACAAACGCATTAGTCCCTCAACCAACTTTGTCGTCAATACTCCAAAACCAACTAGGGGTGGCACTAGATGCACTTACAATCTCCCCCTTTTTGGTGATTGATGGCAAACTGGTTGAAGTTTTCAACGGGGATAAAGTATGTGAAATTGTAAAGGATAGGGAATTGTCTTCATAAGTAGCAAGGGCTCCCCCTGAAGATGTGCATATAAGTAATTTTCTTTTGGAATGCAAATGCACATGGCAGGTTGTACTTGTGGAGATCCACTTCAACTTATGAAGATAATTCACCATGCTTGAAATGATATAGCAAATAGAATGACGTGCATAATGAAAAATGGACGTCCGCAGAATGATCTAAGTGCGGAAGTTATCATCGCATCATAGTAAAGCAAAATAAGTAGCAGACGACCATCAAGTTTAGGTGTTACAACTCAAAGAACCGAATGTTTTAAAAAGCAAGAGTTGTAAGCACGAGGCAAAATATAATGCAACCGCCCATATGAACCCACTTGAAGATTGTCAAATCATACGCTTCTCCCCCTTTTGTCAGTAAGGACCAAAAAGGTTTGAAGACGTAGAGCATCTACTCGTTCTCATGAGCAGGTGAAGCAGCAGGGTTATCGTCGTTGGTTGGCGGTGCAGACGAACTTGGTGTAATGTCGATGCGTGCAGTAGTAGGAGGTGGTGAAGTAGCATAATCTTCGTCATCGATCACTCTGGCATTGACAGTTGCCGCGGAGGAAGAATATTCAGAGTCTTCAAGAGATGGAGTGCGACGTAGGACAGCAGTCCGTGGAGGAGTGGAGTCAAACTGGAATCTTTCATTGAAGCCATCATCTTGAAGATTTGCTTCAGCACTAAGCAGGGTCAAGCTCTTCCATGATCGCCGGCAAGTCACATGAGCAACAAAGGCATTCTTGGTGGCAAGGTTACGAATGCGATTGACATCCACCAAGAGGCTTTGCATCTGTCTCTTGAGCCAAAAGTGATGTTTATCCTATTTCTGATGAAGGGTCACAAGAAGTTCTCGGTCATTGAGAACGCGAGAACGCTTCCGAGGCCTTTGGGCAATGGTGCTTTCAGTGGCTTCAGTAGGTGCTCGATGAGGCAGACGAGTATTTCCAGCCAATGGATAGATTCGTGTTGCTGCTTGAACACCTTCAATGGGTTGAGTGAAGCTTTGGTGCTCGGCATTCTGAAGACAAGGAGGCTTCTTGGCAGGGTCAGAGTATATGGCTTCAACTGACATATCAACCTCTGGTAAAAAGATCAGATGATTGCGAGCAGATGGTTGATAGTTGACAGATGAGTGTCGCTTGATGAGGCGCATGACCCATGGAGCATAAAACTTCAGACCAAACAGATCAGATCCAGAAGTAGCAAGTTGCCTGATGAAGAATTCTTGAGTATTGAAGCTGATGCCATTGAGAATGTAGAAGACCAAAGTCTTCATAGCTCCTTCAAGCTTGGCCGCTGATGAATGTCCTTTGATAGGCCATAGAGTTCGCCTAATAATATGATATATTGTGCGTGGCAGATACTCAAGGTCTTCAACAAAGAACTCTGTTGGATATCCAGCGTCAGATGGCAAGGGCTTCATCATGCTCAACATCTGGCTCATGTTGGGTTCTGGCTTATGGAAGATGCTCTCCAATGCATTGCGGTGTAGCTGACAATCAGGTTCATATAGCTCGCCAGGAGTGGCTAGCCCTGTAAGCTCAATGATGTCAAGAGCTTTGGCTTCATGATGAACGTTTTCGGTCATCCATTCGAGGACCCATGTCTTGATATCTCTGTTGTAGCCGCGAATGTGTAGAGTAGCATAGAATTGAAGCAATAGCTCTTCATTCCAGTGTTCTTTATCTGTCACAAAGTTGAGCAGACCAGCATCACGAAAGCAATCAAGTGCTTCTTCTAAGCACGGCAATCCAGTAATGGCTTCAGTGTCGAGGCGCATATGAGGGAAAATGCGGCCTTGATCATACAGAACGTAGGAGTAATAGCTTCGCTGTTGATAGCTCCAGAAATGATCTGATAATATCCTTGGCTTTGAGTAAGGGTTCTTGGCGCTGTCAAAGAAGGTATTGTGGCTTTTGAAGCCATTAGCATTGAAGGACCCTGGTGAGTTTGCAGTACCTGGAAACCTTGGCAGTCTTGGCTTGGGCTTCTGGACCTAAGGCCTATGCTCAACATGATAATCAAATTGAGGTCCAGAGGCAGTAGGCGGAGGTATCAGAATGGGCCATCGAACAGTGGTTAGCTGACCATGACTGTATGCTTGCTCAATTGTATGAGGCCTTGGTGGCGGAACAGGAGCAGTGGCAACAGCTGAGGCTTCAGGCTGCACAACAGGTGCTTCGGGAGCAGTTGCCTCATTAGCTTCAGGCGCAGTGGCCTCATTAGCTTCAGGCACACTTGTTGGTTCAAGCTCCACATTAGCGCCAGCCATGACAATGTCATCGGCTTCATTGGCGTTGGTGGTGGCAGCTTCAACATTTTCAACCTCCTCTTGATGAACAGGAGGTTCGGGCACTGGCACGTTCACATCAGGAACAACTTCTTCAATAACTGGGGGAGTAGGAATACGTACGTCTTCTTGATTCTCTTTGGCTGATGCAGCCGGAATGTCTTCAGCAGCTTGGGCTTCAGACATGGAGACATTCACAGTTGGAGTGGGTTCAGAAAATACTTGACGTGCAACAGGTTGGCGCTGCACTTCTCCTTCTGGAACGCTCGACAGAGGGACTTGAGGCCTTTGTCCTTTGCGAAGCCTGCGAAGTGCTGGCAACGCCTTTGGAAATGGAGTTGGCTGGGCCTCAAAGTCTTCATCTTCTTCTTGCACGGGTGGTGTAGCTTGTTGTTGTTGTTGGGGAGTACTTGGGGAGTCTTGTTGCTGTGGGTGATCAGCCCACAATGCATCCTGAGCAATTGGCGTCAGAGGACGACCAATGCTGATGAGTTCGTTGTTCGTAAGAACAGGCGATGATACCACGTTGTGTTCGATCTGAGGAAGAACTTCATCATCTTCAACATTGTCATCATGACCAATGTCTTCAGCAGCGGTGGGTTCAGCTGCTGGTATATCTTCAGCTTCATGAGCCTCTGTGGAAGCAGTCTCATGAACTATCATCTGTCTTTCTTGATGTTCAGACGCAGGGCGAACCACTGAGATGGGTTCAATAACTAAGGGCTCTGTGGGAGCAGCCCTTGTCTTCTTGGTCTTGCGCTTCTTCTTTGAGGGAGCGACATCAGAGGCTTCAGTATTCTTCCTCTTTCTGGCTTCAGCCTCGGCAGCCCTCGTCTTCTTCTGTTCTGAAGCGGTTGTGGTGACCTTTGGCTTCGAGCCAGTCATGCTGCTTGGGAAGATAATGCGAGGGGCTTCTTGGCTTGAAGGTGCAGGCTGGTCAGCAGGAAGCTTCTTCTTTTTCTTTGCAGCCATCCTGGGGTCAATGCCAGGACGGCCAAGTGACTTGCGCTTCTCAGCCTCATTGTAGGCAAGCACACACTTATCAGCCAAACTCTTCATGCGCTCACGAGAGCCTTGAGCTTCTTGGCGGTTCTTCAGAAAAGCTTCTTTAAGCTCATGCAGCATGACCTTGAAGTTTCTGACGTCTTGAACACCGAGCTTCGCCACATGCTTCTTGAACTGAGCCTTTTCATAGTCAATCTTGTTCTTCAGCTCAATGATGCGCTGAGCAAGAGCTAGCTCGAAAGCAATGGCACCATTGGAGGAGACGCTGAGGCCAATGGGAAGCTGCAAATCGTCAAAGCTGAGATTGGGGGTGTCGAACCACTCATCAATGAAGTTATGGATGATTGCCACATCAAAGAGAGGCAAGTTGTTGAAGATTTCTGCTTCTTCCTTGCTCTTTATCAGTTGCTCAAGGGCATCATCAGCAAGATCTTCATCACTGGACAGATCAATGGGTTCTTCACGCAGAATGGCGGCAGGAGTCAAGGCTTGATCAGTATGCCTGACAAGTTGCTTTTTCTTCTCCGTCTTCTTGGAGATACGGGATTGATCTTCAGACTGCACACTGGCTTCAGGAGGTGCAGTGGCCAGAGGCTTCGCACGTAAAGCTTTTGGAGGTGCTGATTTAGAAGCCTTTAGCTTCTTTTGCTTCTGCGGCTTCGTAGGAGGAGCTGGGGCTTCATCAGTGTCAGCATCATTATCATAATGATCTACTCTGGCACCCTGGACCAAGATGTAGGTGATGAGTCCGTCAAGGTTGGAGAAGGGGCCGATGACATTGGGTTCTACATCACGAGAGTCGTCAGCACGAGGAGCAGAGGGACCAGGGTTGAAGTCTAATCCCAATGACTTCTTGTTTTCCTTGGCCGAAGCCTTTGCGTGCTGGAAGTTGCGCTTGAAGAGAGCATCATCATGACACCAGAGTAATGATGTGGGATCGGCATTCTCAGGCTGAGGTCCACGGACCATGCAAGGATAGAAGTCGTGTGCAATAGCTTCAGCTCTGTTCTTGGGTTGAAGGCCTCGATAGAGAATATCGCCCCAAGGACTCTTGATAGCATTCTTCTCTGCATATTCCTTGGTCACGAATTTGTACTTGAACCATTCTTCAGCCCAATAGCGTCGAATCCATTGGATTCGTGTCTTGCGCTGATGATATGTCTCTCCAGGATCTGTCTTGTAGAGCTCTGCTAGGTCATCAGGCAGATCTTTGGATGTTCCTTCTCGGCGTTGTCTGTCACCCTTCCTTGCTGATTTTTCTGCAGCCATGAACTTCAAACGGAATGGCTTCAATATGTTCAATGGCTTCAGAGACTTTCCCTTGCTGGTCAAGCAGGAACTGGCTTCAGGAGAATTGATATGATGCTGTAAGTATTCTGCAAACGAATGCAGACTATGAGAACCAAGGGATTCTCCCACGGACATGTACCTGTGACAGCATTAGAGATGCGGGGGAAGGGGAAGAGGTCATATGCATTCTCAGAAGATTTTGAAGATAAATCAGTTTGAAGACATTGACCTCATGATGCGAAGACATTCATTTATATAGGTGAGTTGGTTCCAGATTTGTACCAATCCGTGAATAAGTACAAGTGAGGAATCAAACTAGACAGAAAATCTAAGTGAATTAACTAGGCAGTATGAGATGCAGACAGAATAGATCTAACATTGAATAGGCGGAAACCACTTTCGGTAAACAGGATGAATCTTGAAGATCAAAAAGGTGGTAAAAATAGAGTTATAATTACCGCACGAAGAACTGCTAGATGGGATGAATAGGAGACCAAGCAGTTCAGCCCACCGTGCCCTAACTTGGCCATGGAGGACACCTACGGCGACGGTGGAGAGGACGATGTCCGCGGCCGGCGTGAGGACGGCGTCGGAGAAGTCGCGGCAGCTAAGCGCTTCGTCGCCGGCGTCGTCGAGAGCTAGGGTGGCGCTAGGGTTTTGACGAGGTGGAGAGGTGGAAGAAGGATTTCTTTACCGCAGGGGACAAGTATTTATAAGTAGGTGAGCGGCACAGCGCAATTACGCTGGTGCCCCTGGCGGTTCACATCTGAGGGGCACGTGGCAAGCATGCAACATACTCAGAGTTGTCCCACGTTCCCACGCCCGCCAGGCATGTTGGAGAGTTGTTCCAGCTTCTCCGGATTTCAACAATAAAGATAAGTCATTTAAAACAAATTTAATGTTTGTCTCTTTGCCTTCTGCTGACTAGGACGCAGAGAAGACATTCGACAGTTTCAATAGAATGCATATGATTTGGACAGATAGAGTTTGAGATAGAAAGCATAGAGAGGTTAGGGTCCGATCACATTCACTTAGTTCAAAAGATTCAACTTGAAGACATAGCTATAAGTGAATGTTGTAGATGACAGAACACTAGTATATATATATGCAATCAAATCATCATAGCGCAGAAAATCATGAAGATAAATTGAAACTGAAGACAAACCAAATGCGAAGTCTTTGCAAAAGTAACGCCATGAGTGAAACACTTCAAACAGAGAAATTTGGTGGTGGCGTTACCCACCGTATAGGAAGTAATAGACCCAGACACGGCGCACAATTATCGTGGCGCTCCGAAGTCAAATTCCATGTTAATGTATTCACACTCAGAGTGTAAATCTTCATTGATTGAAGATATACATTACTTTGTGTGTCGCACATCTAAGTCATCAACATGCATAAGTGTTAGGATGAGTGCCTGATCACAGGACATTAGAGGATTCCAAGATATTTAGCTCACACCGTAACTTGCAAAACCTTTTCTCATCCAAGGGCTTTGTGAAGATATCTGCCAGTTGCTCTTCAGTGTTGACGTGAATGATATCGATATCTTTCTTCATGACATGATCTCTGAGAAAGTGATGACGAATTTCAATGTGCTTTGTCTTCGAGTGTTGGACTGGATTGTTGGCTATCTTGATGGCACTCTCGTTGTCGCAGAAGAGAGGTACTTGTTTCAGGTTGATGCCATAGTCCTTGAGAGTTTGCTTCATCCATAGAAGCTGAGCACAACAGGATCCAGCAGCAATGTATTCAGATTCAGCAGTTGAGAGTGATACACAATTCTGCTTCTTTGAAGACCAACAGACAAGTGATCGACCAAGAAAGTGACATGTGCCTGATGTAGACTTGCAATCCACCTTGTCACCAGCATAATCAGCATCCGAGAATCCAACCAAATCAAATTTTGAGCCCTTGGGATACCATAATCCGAGTGTTGGGGTGTAAGCCAAATATCGAAGAATTCGCTTCACAGCTAAGTGATGTGATTCCTTTGGTGCCGCTTTGAATCGAGCACACATGCAAATACTAAGCATAATATCTGGCCTAGATGCACATAAATAAAGTAAAGAACCAATCATGGAGCAGTATACCTTTTGATCGAACTCTTTACCATTGTCGTCGGGACCAAGGTGGTGTTTGGCTGGCATTGGCGTCGTGTAGCCTTTGCAGTCTTCCATTCCAAACTTCTTCAGACAATCTTTGAGGTATTTTTCTTGAGATAAGAAGATGCCATTGCTTTGCTGACGAATTTGAAGACCAAGGAAGAACTTCATTTCTCCCATCATGGACATCTGATATTGCTCTTGCATCATGTACCCAAACTCATCACTATACTTCTGGTTGGTGCAGCCGAAGATTATGTCATCCACATATATTTGGCACACAAATAGTTCACCATCATATGTCTTCGTGAAGAGAGTGGGATCGAGGGATCCAGGTTTGAAGCCTTTGCTCTTCAGGAAGTCTTTGATCGTATCATACCATGCGCGAGGAGCTTGTTTGAGGCCATACAGTGCTTTGTTCAGCTTGTACACCATATCAGGATGTTTTGGATCTTCAAAGCCAGGTGGTTGAGCGACATATACTTCTTCTTCAATCTTGCCATTGAGAAATGCACTCTTCACATCCATTTGATATAGCAAGATGTTGTGATGATTAGCATAGGCTAGCAGTATGCAAATAGCTTCAAGCCTAGCAGCAGGAGCAAAAGTTTCATCGAAGTCAATTCCTTCAACTTGAGTATATCCTTGAGCCACAAGACGTGCTTTGTTTCTGACGACTTGACCATGCTCATCTTGCTTGTTTCGATATATCCATTTCGTTCCAATAATGTTATGCTTGCAAGGGTCAGGTCGCTGGACAAGTTCCCAAACATTATTCAGCTTGAACTGTTGAAGTTCTTCTTGCATGGCTTGAATCCATTCAGGTTCCATAAAAGCTTCAGCAACTTTCTTGGGTTCTGATATTGACACAAATGAAAAGTGCCCACAGAAGTTTGCTAACTGTGTTGCTCTTGAGCGAGTAAGCGGACCAGGCGCATTGATGTTGTCAATTATCTTCTTGATTTGTACTTCATTTGCAACACGAGGATGAACAGGACGAAGACTTTGCTCTTGCTGATTGGGAGGATTGTCTTTGGTCTGAGCATTGTCTTCAGGTTGATTTGGTGCAGAGATGATAAGTTCCTCTTCAGGTTGTGCTTCAGAAGGCATGATTTCACCAGTTCCCATCAGCTTGATAGATTCGCTTGGAGGAGCTTCATCTAGTGTACTTGGTAGGAGTTCTCTTTGTGAACCATTGGTTTCATCAAATCTCACATCCACAGTTTCGACGATCTTGTAGAGAAAGAGGTTGAAGACTCTGTAGGAGTGTGAGTCCTTTCCATAGCCAAGCATGAAGCCTTCGTGAGCCTTAGGTGCAAATTTTGACTTGTGATGGGGATCCTTGATCCAACATCTAGCTCCAAATACTCTGAAGTAACTGACATTTGGCTTCTTGCCAGTAAGGAGCTCATAGGATGTTTTGTTCAGAAGCTTATGGATGTACACACGGTTGATGATGTGACAGGCTGTATCAATAGCTTCAGGCCAGAACTTTCTTGGTGTTTTGTATTCATCTAGCATTGTTTGAGCCATCTCAATGAGGGTTCTGTTTTTGCGCTCAACGATGCCATTTTGCTGAGGTGTGTATGGAGCAGAGAACTCATGAGTGATTCCCATTGTATCCAGATACAGATCAAGTCCTGTGTTCTTGAATTCAGTGCCATTGTCACTTCTGATATGCTTGATCTTCATGCCATAATTGTTCATTGCTCGATTGGCGAAGCGCCTGAAGACATCTTGCACTTCAGTCTTGTAAAGAATTATATGAACCCATGTGTATCTTGAGTAGTCATCAACAATGACGAAGCCATAGAGACAGGCAGTTGTTGTGAGGATGGAGTAGTGAGTAGGTCCAAATAAGTCCATGTGTAGCAGCTCGAAGGGTTGAGATGTTGTCATGATTGTCTTCGAGGGGTGCTTTGCCCTTGTCATCTTTCCAGCTTCACAGGCACCACACAGATGATCCTTCTTGAACTTGACATCTTCGATGCCAAAGACATGCTTCTTCTTGACAAGTGAGTGTAAGTTCCTCATGCCAGCATGTCCTAGCCTTCAATGCCAGAGCCAGCATTCTAAAGCTTTTGTGAGAAGACATACGGCAATCTGTGGACCTGCTAGGAAATCTACCATGTATAGATCATCTTTCCTATATCCTTCAAAGACTAGAGACTTGTCAGATTCCATTAGTACAAGGCAACGATATTTTCCAAATAGCACAATCATGTTTAAATCACAAAGCATTGAGACAGACATTAAGTTGAACCCAAGGGATTCAACAAGCATCACTTTATCCATGTGTTGATCCCTAGAGATTGCAACTCTACCTAGACCTAATACCTTGCTTTTACCAGTGTCAGCAAATGTGATTTGACTCTTGTCGGATGGACGTACGGTTGAGTCCATGAGAAGACTTCGATCACCAGTCATATGATTAGTGCATCCGCTGTCAATAATCCATTCTGAAGCTTTTGGTGACATGCCCTACAGTGCAGTTAGGAGGATAGGCTTCACAAGGTATGTTGTGAAGCATAAGCATTTGACGCACACTAGGATTATCACAGCTTAGATCAAGATTAGAACACACAGTATGACAGATAAGAGATTCATATGTGGAATACATAGTAAGTCATTTTATCATGCGTCCCTTTATGTTTTAGGTCCCCAGCAATAATATCGGATGCCTTTGATTGCTCGCTGGAGACCACAATCTGCAAAAGAGAGTTAATTCTTCTTCACCACCCACATTTTTAGGGGTGGCTTAGAAGCAATGAGTCTAAGTGCAGCATCTGAGAATTTCGGCTTTGAAGCCCTAGCAAATAGCCTTGCAGGAGATGAATGATACTCATGTGAATAAGCAGAAAAGTTCTTAGTTCTATGAACATAGCGGATTGAAGACACATGCTCATATTCATGAGTCTGAGTATGATTTCCCTGCAAAACATTGGCGTTAGGGTGACTCAAGTGAGTCCTGTGTTCGTATGAAGCCGTTGGACCATATGATGCCTTTGGTCTGGGGTTTGTCTTCTTCCCTGGTGGTGTCATGATGACATTCACTGGAAGATTCTCAAGGCAGCTTTTGGGAACCCAGATCTTCTTCATAGGAGGTCCATTCCTGCAGTTAGTACCAATATACCTGGCAAACACTTCACCATTCTGATTTTTGAACAGTTTATAGTTTGCATCAAAGGATTCATCAATGATAATAGGATTAGCACAGGTAAATCCAGATAAAGTGGATGGATCCACTGAAGGTTCCTTTGTAGCAACCCAAGTGGTTTTGGGATACTGCTCAGGCTTCCAGTAGGAACCATCAGCATTCATTTTCCTCTCTAACCCAACACCCTCTTTCCTAGGGTTTTGGTTCAGAATCTGCTTTTTGAGGACATCGCAGAGTGTCTGATGTCCCTTCAAACTTTTGTACATCCCTGTTTCAAGCAATGTCTTCAACATAGCATTTTCATCAGCAATAGCAGTGGTATCCTCCGCAAAGGGGTTAGTAACCACATCAGTAGGTGAAGACAATGAAACAACAGCAGCAGTGGAATATTCAGCAATAGATGTAGCGTTATTACGCTCAATGCATTTTAGACATGGTGGTTCAAATCCATCCTGAGCAGGACTGATCTGTTGAGCGCGAAGTGACTCATTCTCTTTTTGAAGATCTTCATGAGTCGCTTTCAATTTCTCAAGCTCTTGCTTCCTTTGAAGATAATCATAGGAGATCTTTTCATATGTGGTTGAGAGCGTCTCATGAAGACCTTCAAGTTCTTGGTACTTAGCATGAAGATTTTTTATGTCTTCTACTAAGGACTGTGAACGTGTCATTTCCGCGTCCAACAGGTCATCGCTTTTGTCAAACAGTTTTTGAGTATGTTCCATAGCCCTTTGTTGTTCAGTAGCAATTTTAGCAAGTGTTTTGTAGTTGGGTTTGGATTCACAATCAGAGTCATCTTCACTTGATGTTTGAAAGTACGCATCGCGTGATTTTACCTTGGCACCACGTGCCATGAAGCAGTAGGTGGGAGCAGGATCGTCCATGTCATCAGCTTCAGCGTTGGTGTGGAAGTCATTGCCTTCAGTGTTGAAGATGGACTTGGCAACATAGGCTGTGGCTAGAGCCAGACTTGCAACGCCAGGGTCGGACTCCTCTCCAGATTCCACCTCCGCCTCCTCAGAAGCAGACTCCTCCTCTGAATCCATTTCCTTGCCAACAAAGGCACGAGCCTTGCCTGATGAGCTCTTCTTGTGTGATGAAGACTTGGAAGAAGACTTTGAGGATTTCTTCTTCTTCTTGTCATCAGAATCATATTCCTTGCTCTTCTTCTTCTTCTTCTCATTGTCCCACTATGGACACTCAGATATGTAGTGACCAGGTTTCTTGCACTTGTGGCAGGTTTTCTTCTTGTGATCATGGGTGGAAGCTTCATCATTCCTTGAGCTGGATCGTGAAGACTTTCTGAAGCCTTTCTTCTTAGTGAATTTCTGGAACTTCTTCACAAGCATGGCAAGTTCCTTTCTAATGTCTTCAGGATCATCAGAACCGCAGTCAGATTCTTCTTCAGATGAGGAAACCACTTTTGCCTTCAAGGCGCGAGTTCGGCCATAATTGGGACCATAGATATCTCTTTTCTCAAAAAGCTGGAACTCATGTGTGTTGAGCCACTCAAGTATATCAGACGGATCGAGTGTCTTGAAGTCAGGACGTTCTTGTATCATGAGGGCAAGGGTGTCAAAGGGGCTGTCGAGTGATCTCAGTAGTGTCTTGACGATTTCATGCTTGGTGATCTCAGTTGCGCCAAGAGCTTGAAGTGTTGGAAATATGCCCTAGAGGCAATAATAAAAGTGTTATTATTATATTTCTTTGTTCATGATAATAGTCTTTTATTCATGCTATAAATGTATTATCCGGAAATCGTAATACACGTGTGAATACATAGACCATAATATGTCCCTAGTAAGCCTCTAGTTGACTAGCTCGTTGATCAACTGATAGTCATGGTTTCCTGGCTATGGACATTGGATGTCGTTGATAACGGGATCACATCATTAGGAGAATGATGTGATGGACAAGACCCAATCCTAAGCATAGCACAAGATCATGTAGTTCGTTTGCTAGAGCTTTTTCAATGTCAAGTATCTCTTCCTTAGACCATGAGATCGTGTAACTCCCGGATACCGTAAGAGTGCTTTGGGTGTACCAAACGTCACAACGTAACTGGGTGACTATAAAGGTGCACTACAGGTATCTCCGAAAGTGTCTGTTGGGTTGACACGGATCGAGACTGGGATTTGTCACTCCGTATGACGGAGAGGTATCTCTGGGCCCACTCGGTAATGCATCATCATAATGAGCTCAAAGTGACTAAGTGGTTAGTCACAGGATCATGCATTACGGTATGAGTAAAGTGACTTGCCGGTAACGAGACTGAACAAGGTATTGGGATACCGACGATCGAGTCTCGGGCAAGTAACGTACCGATTGACAAACGGAATTGTATACGGGGTTTGATCGAATCCTCGACATCGTGGTTCATCCGATGACATCATCGAGGAGCATGTGGGAGCCAACATGGGTATCCAGATCCCGCTGTTGGTTATTGACCGGAGAGTCGTCTCGGTCATGTCTACATGTCTCCCGAACCCGTAGGGTCTACACACTTAAGGTTCGGTGACGCTAGGGTTATTAGGAAGACTTGTATGTGATTACCGAAAGTTGTTCGGAGTCCTGGATGAGATCCCGGATGTCACGAGGAGTTCCGGAATAGTCTGGAGGTGAAAATTTATATATGGGAAGTTGTCATACGGACACCGGAAGAATTCGGGGTCATATCGGTATTGTACCGGGGCCACCGGAGGGGTTCCGGGGGTCCACCGGGAGGGGCCACCCCTCTCGGAGGGTCACATGGGCCGCAAGGGGCAGGGAGCCAGCCCTTGGAGGGCTGGGCGCGCCCCCCACCTTGGGCCCATGCGCCTAGGGTTGGGGGGGGGGGGAACCCTAAAGGGGGCGCCTCCCTTGCTTGAGGGGCAAGTCCCCCCTCCCTGGCCGCCCCCACCCTCTAGATCCCATCTAGAGGGGTCGGCCCCCCTTGCCCCTTCCCCTATAAATAGAGGGGTGAGGGGAGGGCTGCTGGACACAACTCAAGGCGCAGCCCCTCCCCTCCCCAACACCTCTCCTCCTCCGTACGTGCTTGGCGAAGCCCTGTTGGAGTACCGCCGCACCAACAACACCACGCCGTCGTGCTACCGTTGGAGCAATCTTCCTCAACCTCTCCTTCCTCCTTGCTGGATCAAGACGGAGGAGACGTCGTCCATCCCGTACGTGTGTTGAACGCGGAGGTGTTGTCCGTTCAGCACTTGGTCATCGGTGATCCGAATCACGGCGAGTACGACTCCATCATCACAATCCCCTTGAATGCTTCCGCACTCGATCTACAAGTGGTATGTAGATGCAAACTCACTCCCTTGACTCGTTGCTTAGATGAACTCATAGATGGATCTTGGTGAAACCGTAGGAAATTTTTTAATTTTCTGCAACGTTCCCCAACATGAAGTTCATTTGTGATGTCAGTGAGGCGATCGAATGTGAGCTGGACATTTTCATTGTCGTTTCTCTTGAAGCGGTTGAAGAGGTTGCGAAGAACACTGATTCTTTGATCTCTCTGGGTTGATACGCCTTCGTTGACCTTGGATAGCCAGTCCCAGACTAGCTTTGACGTTTCCAGAGCACTCACACGGCCATACTGTCCTTTGGTCAGATGACCACAGATGATGTTCTTTGCAGTAGAGTCCAGTTGAATGAATTTCTTGACATCAGTGGGGGTGACACCTTCACCAGTTTTGGGAACGCCGTTCTTGATGACATACTAGAGGTCGACATCAATGGCTTCAAGATGCATGCGCATCTTATTCTTCCAGTAGGGATATTCAGTTCCATCGAACACCGGACAAGCAGCGGAGACTTTGATTATCCCTGCAGTCGACATAGCTGAAACTCCAGGTGGTTAAACCGAATCACACAGAACAAGGGAGTACCTTGCTCTGATACCAATTGAAAGTGCTAGTATCGACTAGAGGGGGGGTGAATAGGCGATTTTTATGAAAGTCTTCAAAACTTAGAAGTTTCGAAGACAAACAACAGAAATGACCTAGGTTATATGCAGCGGAAGATAAACTACCATAAGCAAGCCATAGTCAAATATGCAATGATGTGAAAGTACATGACTAATAGCAGCTAAGTAGTAAGGATCAGGATGGAAGATAGTGTGAAGCCAATCAACAGTAGTAGTCAAGCGATGAAGTCAAACAGATACACAGATAGGCAATGACTTCACGAAGACAAACTTAAGTAAAGGATGGAAAGGGATAGAACCAGTCACTTGTTGAAGACACAGGATTTGTTGGACCAGTTCTAGTTGCTGTGACAACTGCACGTCTGGTTGGAGCGGCTGAGTATTTATAGTTGCTGTGACACACAGTCCCGGACACCCAGTCGCTGAGCACGCAGCTCAGGACACCAAGTCCTCACCGTATTCTCCTTGAACTAAGGACACACAGTCCTCGCCCAATCACTCTGGTAAGTCTTCAAGGTAGACTTCCAAACCTTCACAGACTTCATTCACCGGCAATCCATAATGACTCTTGGATGCTCAGAACGCGACGCCTAACCGGCTGGAGGATACACAGTCCTCAAGTGTAATAAGTCTTCAGGTCACACAGACAGAAAGACTTCAGTGATGCCTAACACTCTTTGGCTCTGGGTGTTTGGGCTTTGTCCTCGCAAGGATTTCTCTCTCTCAAATGCTTCGAGGTGGGTTGCTCTCAAACGACAAAAGCCGTGCACTAACTCTGAGCAGCCACCAATTTATGGTGTAGGGGGTGGGCTATTTATAGCCACAAGGCAACCCGACCTGATTTGTCCGAAATGACCCTGGGTCACTAAGGAACTGACACGTGTTCCAAGGTCAGATTTCAAAAACACATGGCAACTTTACTTGGGCTACAAGCAAAGCTGACTCATCCAGCTCTGGATAAGATTTGCTCTCATTGTCTTCGCTCGAAGACATAGGATTTGGGTTCAGCATCACTTTAGTCACTCTTACTTAGTTCACTTGGACCCCACTTAACAGTACGGTGGTTCCTATGACTCAACAAAGAAGAAAAGGAAACAACAAAACCACACAGTCTTCGCGCTCCATAGTCTTCACGCAATGTCTTCTCATGTCATAGTCTTCAATATGAATATCTTCTCATACCACCATTGTCTTCAATGTCTTCATACATTTTTAGGGGTCATCTCCGGTAGGTAAACCGAATCAATGAGGGACACTACCTGCGTTATCCTGCAATTCTCACAAACGCATTAGTCCCTCAACCAACTTTATCGTCAATACTCCAAAACCAACTAGGGGTGGCAGTAGATGCACTTACAGATATAATTTATTTCCACCTTGAGATATGCTCCATTCATATGCATTTGGTCAACCATCCTTAGTCACCTACACAAAATAGGGTTTAGGGTTTAGGGTTTTTAGGGTTTAGGGTTTAGGGTTAAGGTTTAGGGTTTTAAATTCAAGGGGAGGTGAACTTTAGAGACTACAATGCAAAGGGATACATATATGCCCTCGCCTTGTCAAAAATAGTTTGCATATTTATTAGACTTGCTACTCGAGCTATTCTAAGATTTCGAAGCTCTGATCATGGACATGTCACTCTTGATGGTATTCCTTTTCGTTCACATGGTTCACACATCAAATATAGATAGAACTATGCTCCAACCCAGAGGTACCACAACACCTAAGCTCTGGAGCAATTCCTCTCGCTTTGCAATGCACTTCAAACCTTCCACTTCACCCCTTTGACCAGGCTTCTTATCATGGAAAATAACATCTCTAAGGCACCTACTCTGGTAGCTCAGCTCCCTCTTACAAATCGTAAGATTAGTTCACCGCTCATTCCCAGAGATTAGTGGGAGATAAAAAATCATGTGACATGCCAATTCTTTTCATGGCTTGCTATCTGGGATAAATGCTTGA
Organism: Triticum timopheevii; assembly: GCA_963921465.1. Taxonomy (NCBI): domain Eukaryota; kingdom Viridiplantae; phylum Streptophyta; class Magnoliopsida; order Poales; family Poaceae; genus Triticum; species Triticum timopheevii. Next base: position 624,003,590 of record OY997264.1, on the reverse strand, counting down.
CAACATAGCTAAGCGAGGCTCGCGTCATAATCCATCTGCCCCTTTTGCCACTTGCCATCTCATGGTTAATTGATCATACTCCATTAATATACAATCATCACAACCTCTCACATGTTGGCCTCTCCATGTGGATTCATGTGGTGGTGGTGGTGGGGGGGAGCCATGGGGTTGTCTGACCCTGCCTCCGCCTCTGCTACTACCCAACTCCATGAAAGAGAAATGGTGTGTCCTGGTTCTTATTGGAAGAGCACAACTCCTGATTCTTCCAACTCTAAAGCGGCTTCAAACTCATTTTATGGCGTTATGTGGGATGAAGGTGCACATTTGTATAGATTTTCTTGTAGCTTAGTTACTAGTTTTTTTTTCTTCACTCGGTCATCATAAAAAAACACTAACGAATGAGCACAGTGTTGCATTTCATAATAAAAAAACGTATCGAAACTACCATCGATTAGCATTAGAACTACAAAAGTAAACAAATTTGATTCACCCATAAAAAGCAAAAAATAAAAATAAAAATTAGAAATGTCGTTTCTTACCTCTTTATAGTTGGATGCATCAGTTGTGGGTTTTAAGAAATGGCAGGATTGTTGCTTGCAAGAAGAAAAAAATTTAAGATTTCTGAATGGAATAAAAGTAACAAAAGAAATTTGGATTTGTTCAGGGATAGTTGGATGCATCAGTTGCAGGTTTTAAGAAATGGCAGGATTGTTGCTTGCAAGAAGAAAACAATTTAAGATTGCTAAAGGGAATGAATAAAAGTAACAAAAGAAAACCGGATTTGTTCAGGAATTGAACCCTACGTGGGTTTTAAGAAATGGCAGGATTGTTGCTTGCAAGAAGAAAAAAATTTAAGATTTCTGAAGGGAATAAAAGTAACAAAAGAAATTTGGATTTGTTCAGGGATAGTTGGATGCATCAGTTGCAGGTTTTAAGAAATGGCAGGATTGTTGCTTGCAAGAAGAAAACAATTTAAGATTGCTAAAGGGAATGAATAAAAGTAACAAAAGAAAACCGGATTTGTTCAGGAATTGAACCCTACGTGAATCGAACACGCAACCTTCTGATCTGGAGTCAGACGCGCTACCATTGCGCCAAGGATCCGGTTGGTGTAGGACTAAGTACTATACCCTACTTATACAATGTTGAAAACGTTCTTCAGTTGTACAAGGTACGTCAAGCCGACGGCACTCTTTGCACGAAAATACGGAGTATATTTTACTCCTGCTGATTACTAGTAATAATCTACGGTGGTCTTCGGCATGCCCATGTATACGAGCCGATTAGTTGGGGCTGTCAGTTGGATTTCTGCGTGGGAAATCACAAAAACCTGAGATGCATCCATTTCCACTCTCGTCCATGCCAAGAACTGAGCCTGATTATTCCCTGCGTTCCTCGTAACAGTTAGCTGTTGCTTCGTCACGATCCACGGGACCATCGCCCGCCGGCCAACACTTCACTCTCTCTACTCTAGCTAGGATAGGATAGCCATTAACTAATCCATCAGCAGGTCCTGTTCCACTCCAGTTGTAGCCAAAGCCTGTCCGGACGTACGCGCACAGTCTCTCTCAGAGCGCAGGGGACGGCAGGCAGAGCTCATGAGGGTCACGCGCGCGCGGTGGGTCGTCGACGGACACGGGGGCGCGGGCGAAAGCAGAGTAAATGAGTCCGGCTTCATTGAAGGCTCCCGCGCGGTCACGGCGACGGTGGCCGCCTCACGCGCGCGCGGTGGGCCGGCCGTCGACGCTGGCTGGCGCTAGCCGGCTCGCCGTGAAACGAAATTCAAACGAGCGAGCACGCGGCGGTTTTCCCGCCGCGCGCCGTGGCGGCGTGGCCATGCCCGTGCGCCATTAATGAAGCGGCCCTCTGCGCGTATCCGCGCCAGGAGGCGAACCGTTTAATGGCTTGTCTCTCTCTCCCTCTCTCTCTGACTGCCTCGCCCGCCTGCGAAATTGTCCCGGCGCAGCGGTGGCAGGCAGGGCAGCGGGTCACCGGATCCGTGTGATGGAGTTCGAGCCGCCGGGGGCGTGCCGGGGATCATGTGACGCACAATCAAAGATCCCCGCGGCTGCCGCTGCGCCTGCGTGCATGCCGTCGCTCCCGCATCGATGGCCACGCCCGACGCGGGTATATATATATCTGCGCGGGGCGCGTCCTCCGTGTACTCCCCCGCAGCCTGCTCCTGCTCTAGAGTACGTCGCGTTGCACCGTGCCCTCCAAAGCAGGCTGCTCTTGAGTGTCACCGCGCACCGTCTGTGCACCGGCGCGAGCTCTTGGTACGCGCGCACGCGGGGATTCTTGGGAAGATGACGAAGAGGCACGGTCCTGCCGCCCGAGTTCACCGCGTTCATCCCCTTCTTCTCCTCCTCGCGTCCGTCTTGCTGCTCGCCGCCACGGCTGATGGCATCAGACTGGATCCGGGTAAGTTCAACCGCATGGATGATATGTGCAATGCCATCTTCTTCGCATGGGGATCTGACGCTAACTTGCGTCTTGTGCTGGCAGAATATGATGCTGATGCGAAGCCGGCACAGCGCGAGCATGCACGGCCGGGGCAGGCGCCTGGTGCGGCGACGGCAGCGGTGGAGAAGGAGTATGGGTCGGGGTTCCTGCAGGAGGAGGTGTACGGGACGGGGTCGAGCCTGCCGGACTGCACGCACGCGTGCGGCGCCTGCAAGCCGTGCAACCGCGTGATGGTCAGCTTCAAGTGCTCCATCGCCGAGCCCTGCCCCATGGTCTACCGCTGCATGTGCAAGGGCAAGTGCTACCCCGTCCCCTCCAGCTAGCTCGGCTCAGCTCAGCTCAGCTCAGATGATTTCCCACGCGCACGCACACGGCTGATGCAGATGCAGATGCAGATGGTGCAGAGTAATATGCCGATCTAGTTACATGTGAATTTTTATGCTGGTGTTCGATCACCATGATGGCATTTTGTAAATTATGACTCGGTGGCTAGCTAGCTGGCTATTTTGGAGCACATGAAACACTTTATATCTACCAAATCTTTTGTTGGTTGTTGGTTTAAGATAGCTGCCCGGTTTATTGTTAAGAAAATCGTTAACCGGTAGCTGTTTGGTTGGCCGGCGAGTAGGGAATTAATATGCTAATCGGCAATTTAATCGGTTAATCAGACGGTTTATCAGTTTATCGGCTACTCGGTGATCCTACGAGTAGGGATTAATCGACAAGTTAACTGGTTAATTGGACGAATTCTTGAAATATCTACAAAATCTTTGACACACCCTAAGTATCACTTTTTGGAAATATATGGAAAAATAAGCAATGGACTTAGACATAGATGAACCCTAAAAATAGTCATCGTCTTTTATGATTTTACGTGAGTCTTTTATTTTTTGCTTACTGTAAATTTCTGCAGGATAATACCAAAAAACACTGTCAGTAGTGGACTAAGCCGAATTTTTTTGAAAATTTCTGCAGGATAATACCAAAATTTCCTTGTAAATATTCATTTACATTTTTATATTTATTTTTCCTGAATTTCATTTTTGTATTCATTTCCTTTATTAACTTTCATCCTTTTTCCTTCTAAAATACACTTACATAGAAAAAACTATCCTCCCCTCCCTATTTCCTCATCAGTTTTTTTATGTTGAACCGTCACTATGAAGACACTTTCAATTTGGCAAATGGGATCTTGATGGTTCTGACACTAAGTCAACAAACCAAGTATGATTGATAGACAAAAAATAACATAACATATATTGATCCAATATTGAAATAAGATTGACATTTTGTAGAGAAGTTGATGATTGTTTGGTGCTACTTATATATCATTATCAAGTCATCGGTGATGCCTATACATTTTTCCCTAATTATCATTTGATGGTGATGCTTCTTAATCTTACCCACCGACAATGCATTATCAAGAATTTTTTTGGCTCCATGAAAAATGTCCATGCAGATCTATTTACTAGTCTGCCTCTATTATGTCGGTGAACCTCGTGCCATCCAGTTTAAGAAGCAAAAACCATCCAAAAGCCTCTAAAAAACCTCAAAGCACCAACTAAATCTTCTAAAAAGGCAGAAATATCCCCAACAACCAGAAATATTCTAGAAAACCATGGAAATCGATAGAGTTACTTCACGTTTTGACAAGAAATCTCATATATTACTAGATATTTTCTTTCTTTTGTGACTATATTTTCATCTAAAATTCTTGATATTCTTTCTATTTTTCTTCACCTCATAGAAGTCATTATCCGAGATGGATAGATCTTTCTTGTAATCTTTCGTATTTTCCAAAATTCATCCCATTTCCCCAGTAAAAATCATTTTATTATTTGTTTTCTTTTTTGGTTGTTTTAAGATAGCCCCCTTTTCCTTCTACAACCAGTTGAGTTACCAGAAAAAAATATCAAACTATCCTCCTCCCTGATTTTTTTTAATTTTCTCGTTAAATTATTTTGTCGACTTGACTACTACTTATGCTAAATCACATTAGATCATCATTAAAACCACTCTCAATGTGATGAAAGGACCAAATTTAGATGCTGCACTCGAGGGACCACAAGTTACTGATACTGAAGTCAGTGGACCAAAAAATGATGAAAAGTACATGATCGTATATCAAAAACAAAGGTTGCGGTTTTATAGCAAGAGTGGTGCCCATTTGAGGCTACTCATGTATCTACCAACAACTAGCACAACGTTTCAAGTCATCCGCGATGCATAGATGGTTGTCTTTAGCTATCATCTGCACATGTTGATTCCTAATCTTACTGAATTATATGCAATACAATCACCATATTTCTTGGCACCACGTAAGAAAAGTTGCACACACATTTTTTCTCTTTTTTTGCAAAAACATTTTAAGACACATCGCTTGACACTAAAGTAATAAATCCATTAAATTTCGAAATAAATTCAGGAAAGGGCAAGCAGCCATGCCGCAAGGAACTTAAACCAGCCGAGCCACGATTAAATCACAACACGCCAATTATATTAGATTGCGTATATTCTGTCGATGAACCCCGCGTCGTCCGGATTGAGAAATTGAACCATCCAAAAATGTCACGTTGTCTCATTCATCTTTACGAATTCAAAATGAACAAATGAGCAATCAACCGCAACATCCCCGTCCAAAGAACACGGCATCCCCCATCATCCACCATTCCACCGCCACTAAACTAATCCTCCAGCCAATGAGACCCACTAAACCCTCTTAAAAAGCCACAACGCCCGTCACAAACACCTCGAGGCTCGATCTAGAGCACAGCACACGGAAAAGTACAAGATTAGGAGCCATATTTGTGTGCGGCGAGCGTGTGCACGTAGAGGCAAGAAAAACGAAAAAAAAAGGAGGGCCGAGAACAGGCCGAAATCACTATTTTGACCTTTTCAGCAATCTTTGCCACAAAGTGAACTCGACATAAAAGTATTTCACGATCTGACCCTTTTAGCAACGCCACAAACCGTGGCGTTTCTTCTCCATATAAAAACGCCGACCTAGCTAGCGTTTCAAATCCACATTCAAATGCCCAAGTCGCTAGCGTTTCTAATCCACATAGAAACGCCAAGCAACTTGGCGTTGCTGCCCTGGCCAGAAACGCCATATGCCTTGGCGTTTAGGCCCTGGGTTTAGGAGCAGTTTTTTACTTTGGCGACAACGGGGCAGCGAGTGGGCTGGGTGCCAGCGCAGAAACGCCAAAGCCCTTGGCGTTGCTTACCTGGTCCGCAACGCGAGCAACCTCGGCGTTTTTCCTTTGGGCAGGAACGCTAGCTAGCTCGACGTTTTTATTTGGGGAAGAAACGCCACGGGCTCTGGCGTTGCTAAAAGGATCAGATCGTGAAATACTTTTATGTCGAGTTCATTTTGTGACAAAGTTTGTTGATAGGGTCAGAATAGTGATTTCGGCCCCGAGAACACCGCGCCAGCGCTGACGCTGTCCCCGCTTCGCAGCCACAGCGGCCACAGATACGGGGTGGATTCCCCCCGCCCTCGCGCGGCCGTAAACCCTGCGCTCCCTTCCCCTCCCCCTATCCCCCAGCCCCCAAAGCCCGCCCCCTTCCCTCCTCCTCCTCCCCTCGCTCGCCGCCGCTGCGCCGCTCGCGGGTTCTCCTCTCTCCGGCCGGCCTGTTGATGCTCGCGCGCGCCGCCGCCTGCCCATAGCCGAGGTTGCCCAACACGGCGCCCTGCGGCTTCGGTTGCGGCGGCGGGGGAGCGGGAGGGCTCGGCGGAGGAGGCGGGGGCAGGCTGAGGCGGCTCGTCAGCTCCCTGGCCATGGCCGCGCCGGCGCCCGTGCCCGCGCAGCTCCGGAGGTGCCCCTGCTCCGCGCCCCTCTGGCCGCCCTCCCCCCTCCACCGCCGCCACCGCCGCGCCCCGCCCTTCGTCGGCGGCAGGAGGTACTACTACCCCTCGCCCTCGCCCCCCCTGTTACCGTAGCATTTTTTGTTTTTAATTAATTACTGCTGCTGCCTGTTTATTTAATTAATTGTTCCTGTAAAGCCCGCGCTTATTGGCTGCATATGCTCGTGCGATGGTGCGATGGTGGTGGGTGTCAATCATACATTTATTATTGGGTCGTACGCGATGCTTAGGGTGATTGGATTGGATGTTGCTTTAGGTTAGGCCGATGCTGGTGCTGACGGCGATGCATTGCTGATTGTATGGTGTTTTTGCTGGAAGGGTAGCGTGTCATCTTCTGAGTTAACGCTAAATTATTTTTTACGAACAAATGCGGAGATGACCGAGACAGCGAGCTACCATTTGGTGCTCATTGCTGTACATATTTTTTTGTAGCCTTTATTATCGCTTCGAATTGAACCATTGCATTGCTGGAAGGGGCTGACGTTTGAGCTATTTGAGCTGTTCCATCTTCCCCTCTGGGCTGACATTCGACGCGGAGGAGAACAGTGAGCTAGCATTTGGTACTCCTTGCTGTACATAGTTTTTGTACTCTGTATGGGTTTTAACTGAACTGTTACATTGCATCTGTCGCCCCTGGGGTGATGTTTGAGCTATTTGAATAGTTGGATCTTCTCCTTTGGGACTGACATTTGAACTATTATTAAGTTTGATGCATTGCCCTGGTGTTCTGTCCCTAACTTCAGAAATGATTATGACTGGCAGGCAGGGATACTCTCACAGTTCTGGCCTTGGAATCAAAGACAATAGCGCCTTCAGGCCCGGAGTATATCTCAACTTCAACGTGCAGAGCAGTGCGCAAGAATGGAAAGAGGAGAGCAAGAGGATATGTTCTATCAAAACCACCAATGCTGTCATGAACAATGTTTATAATGGTTACGCTCTGCGATCAGGAAATCTTCATCATGATCCCTTGGAAGATTGCAAGACCTCCAACCAGTCTTCATTGTACAGTGTAAGAGAAAGAATGGCTCCTAACTCTCTTGCAAATAGACACGCCAATATGGAATTGGCAAAGCAACATGTGATGAGTCCCACTGCAGGTGCTGTGTCAGCACTGACCAGTGCTGTGGATTATGACATCAAACCGCTAAACAGGTCTAGTGACTCCCAAGTGGAAATCCAATGGCCTAATGGTTCCAAAATTGACGCTTCTCTGCCAAATATTCATCAAGTCAAAAAGGGCCTGCAGTTTGATGGCAAGGCTGATGGTTATGATGAAGTTGAGCATGAATGCACAGCCAAAACTGTGGTTAATGATGACATCAAACTGCCAAACAGGCCAAGTGGTTCTGAGGTGGAGATGCATTGGCCTACTGGCTCCGAGATTGATGATTCTCTGCTAACTACCGGTAAAGTCAAAAAGAGCCCTAAGATTCGTAAAGTCAAGAAGAGCCCTCAGTTTAATGACTTGGCTATAGATGGTTATAGTGAAGCTGAGCATGAATGCACAGCCAAGACAGCGGTACAGCCTCCTCCAGCTAAAGCCCCCTTGTCCAAGGAGGCTAAAGATGCACGGGAGGCTCTTGCTACCATCTACGACAAAATTCTGGTGGTCGACACCGTCGAATCAGCTAGGAGTGTTGTTCAGCTACTTACGACAAAGTACAAGAGCTTTATTCATGCATGTGACACAGAGGTAAAGCATAAAAACCATTCTTGACTACATTGGTTATGTTCACGTTTATCTGTAATTACTTGTTGCCTAATATCAACATTTTCAACTTGACACTAGATACTAGTTTTACCTGAAACGGCCCCCCTTTACCATGTGGTGTCATGGTTCTACATATGATTGCACACCCCACATCAGTTCAGATGCAGTTATGCTACTTCTTAGTTCTCACTATCCATGCCAAACAAAGGGCAAAAGTCATGGGTGTCCTCATTAACCATAAACGGCATTAGTTTCTCCCCAGTCACCTTGATTCAATGCTATATAATAGTACAGGCAACTGAGATATATTGAAATGTTCTTGCATTTTGAGCGCATGCTGGTTTCTAGCTAGCATCATATTTCATGAGAGCACAATGCTATGCAGGTGTCAAATATTGATGTTAAACAAGAGACACCAGTTGGCCATGGAGATGTCACATGCTTTAGCATCTATTCTGCCAGCTCTGACGCCGAAGCTGATTTTGGAAATGGTAAAACATGCATTTGGGTGGATGTACTGGATGGTGAAAGGGATGTCCTCATGGAGTTTGTTCCCTTCTTTGAAGATTCAGCGATCCGGAAGGTGCATCTTTCTTGCTTGCTTTTTTTCTGGTGCAAGGAGATGCATTTGGGCTTGTTTGCTCTCCTTTTGTACGCCTCATGCCTCACGATCAGCTGTTTAAGCTAAATGCACAGATCATTTTGTTGAATATTAAATGTGCTGCCTCACTCTAGACTGATGTATGTGCTGCCTCACTCTAGACTGATGTATGTGCTGCCTCACTCTAGACTGATGTTACTTTCTTTTATTGTTCGTAGCCAACCTTGCTACTTATATGAACTTATGTGATTACACATCTACATTGTTAGCTTCTTCTTGAGTTCTTTAAAACAAACGTCTTGTTTTCCTCATCTAGGTATGGCACAACTATAGTTTCGATAAACACGTAATTGAGAACTATGGAATCAAAGTTGCTGGATTTCATGCTGATACAATGCATCTCGCACGGCTTTGGGATTCTTCGAGAAGACTTGATGGAGGATATTCACTCGAAGGACTCACAAATGATAGCAGAGTCATGGGTGTGGTCCCAAAGGAACTACAGAAGATTGGAAAGAGATCAATGAAAACCATCTTTGGTAGGAAAAAGATTAAAAAAGATGGCTCTGAAGGAAAAATTACTACCATAGACTCTGTTGAGGTTTTGCAAAGAGAGGATAGAGAGCTGTGGATCAGCTATTCTTCTTTAGATTCAATGAGTACCTTGAGGCTTTATGAAAGCTTGAAAAGTAAGCTTGAAAAAAAGCGCTGGGCTTTTGATGGTTGCCCCAGAGGTTCAATGTATGATTTCTACGAGGAGTACTGGCGTCCTTTTGGCGCTATTCTTGTAAAAATGGAAACAGCTGGAATGCTTGTTGACCGTACTTACCTGGCAGAGATTGAAAAAGTTGCTGTTGCACAGCGAAGAGTAGCTGCAGATAAATTTCAGAAATGGGCATCTAAATATTGCCCTGATGCAAAGTACATGAATGTTAATAGTGATACCCAGATTCGCCAACTCTTCTTCGGTGGCATAGAAAATAGGTACAATCATCACCCTGTTCTTGTCTCTTTGTTGATATATTTGTCTTTGATGTATAAATAATGCTACGGTTCTCTGCAAATATCCGACATAAGGATCTTTGTCAGGACATAGTTAAAGTAGGCACTGACCCATTGTTTAGTCAATTTATTCATGTAGACATGTTTATCATCTCACATGTGTTTGAACTACGATTAGGTATGGGCCATGTGCCTTTTAAAATCACTGGGAAGAAAGAGATAGAAGTGTGACTTGCTGTGTCTACCTTTTGTATCTAGACTAGACATTTTTTTGTGTGCATGCAACCCTTGTTCTTACTAAATCATTCTGCAGACGCAACCCTGGTGAATTTTTGCCAAAGAGTAGGGCTTTGAAAGTCCCAAATGATGTGAACACAGTTACAGAGGGCAAGAAGGCTCCAAAGTATCGCACGATTGAAATTTGCAGTATTGTGGAAGGTCTAAAACCTGAGGTATTCACTGCAAGTGGCTGGCCTTCAGTCAGTGGCGATGCTTTGAGAAGTTTGGCTGGGAAATTGAAAACTGATCTTGTTTACCCAACGGAGGATGCAGAGGATGATGAATATGTCAGTGATTCAGAAATTTCTGTGGATGACGTAGAAGACGCTACCTCGTATGGCACTGCATACAAAGCATTTGGAGGTGGAAAGGAAGGAAAGGAAGCATGTTATGCCATTGGAGCTCTCTGCGAGATCTGCTCTATAGATTCATTGATATCAAATTTTATTCTTCCTTTACAGGTGAGGTGGCTCCACTTATTGTAATGTGGATTGCTGTAGTTGTCCCTCTTCAGTGACAATATGTGCCAGTTTGGTTCTAGTGGCTACTGTCATCCTACTTGTCTGTCTGGTTGTTAATGATAAATATCTTTCTTGTTCGCACAGGGAAATCGTATATCCTGTAAGGAGGGGAGGATCCACTGTTCCTTAAATATCAACACTGAAACTGGACGTTTGTCAGCAAGGGCGCCGAATTTACAGGTTACTGTCTTTTGCATTTTTGTCGTCGGTGTTTTGCATGCCCGTGTTATATAATGTAGTTCTTGAGGTCAAGACTTAGTCTGAATATTTACAGTCTATCTGCATATTTACAATATGGAAGTAAATTTTCAGAATAGGGCTTCAATATGTGATAGTTATACTTCATGTATGGTTCTGTAGTTCAAATTGTGTCAGCTTCTGATACTCCAATGGGGCACTGCAAGGTTAGCAAAGTTCTGATGTTGTTAATTACTGCGGTCCTATATGCAGATGGATGACCAAGCAGATATTTGAAGTTTCACCTGCTACAATTGTTTATAGATTTGTTTTCATGATGATTAGTGTGTCCATTCAGGCACTCCTCAAGTAACTAAACAATTGCTAAATAGAACTTTCCCAATCAAGCTAGCTCTGTGGTCATTGGATTCATTAACTGAGCTGTATCAAAAGTAAGCACGTGTCAGCTGATCATGCTGCATCATTTGATGTCATATCTAGGAGATGGTTTTAGATGCTGTAAATTCTAGGGCAGTTGTTGTAGATGTTGGTAGTGTTTACAATAGACCACCCAAATAAGTTACTGAACTCTCGATGATTCCTTCATGGCAGAATCAACCTGCACTTGAAAAGGATCGGTACAAAATCCGCCAAGCTTTTGTTGCAGCTCCGGGGAACTCTCTTATTGTTGCTGATTATGGTCAGGTATGTTAGTATCACTCAAAAAATATTACAAAACGTTTTAAAACCGATCCAGTTAAAAAGACATACTTCTGTTCCCTGCAGCTGGAGCTCAGGATCCTGGCACATCTTGCTAATTGTAGAAGTATGTTAGATGCCTTTAAAGCTGGCGGTGACTTCCATTCCAGGACAGCCATGAATATGTACCAGCATATTCGTGAGGCTGTTGTAGAAAAGAGAGTACTTCTTGAGTGGGATCCTCAACCTGGTCAAGAGAAACCCCCTGTGCCATTGTTGAAGGTACTCCAGTTCCAATAATATTTCTAAAAGTTACAGTGATAGCAGTAAGAAAAGTTCACTTTTCAACCCTAACTTTAAAACCGTCTAGAACTGTTTTCAAGTCTGGAAAGTAAATTTTTGCTAGAGTTCACGATTGAAAAGTGGACTGTTCTCTTATCTTAAGATTAATTATTAGCAGGCATCCATATTTTTTATTTGTTTTCCTTCCCTCTTTCACTTTTCCCATCATTCAGTAGCAGTGTGATTACCCTCCTTCAATGGAGAATCAGAATCCATAACTCATATCCCTTGGAATTTACTATAATTAGCTTCACCTTTGGGATTTATATTTTGTGATTGCTCAATTCCATTATTAATATTAAATTGGTGTACATCTGTGTGAACACTCTTAATGATTGCTCTGTTTTTACATGTCGTGTCTCTGTCTTACACTCACCGCTCGATGCTTTTTTCACTTTCCCTTTTGGGGATTGTACGAGTGTGGCATCTGTCTGCAGCCCAAATTTAGCTTTAGTTTTTGTTACAAATAGATGGTGTTTTATGTAGCATCTTTTTTGCACCTCATTTTCTTCTTTTTGCATTGTATCTTAAATTGAATACCTCGAACTGAACTTTAATCTGTTTCAGTTCACACGATGCTCTATTTAATGTTGTGTCATTTCTACGGATCTGGATACAGAAATTGTAAAGCTTGGACTACTTGTCTGGATTTGAACAGAGTTTGATGTCTTGTGATTTAGGATGCATTTGGTGCTGAGAGGAGGAAAGCTAAGATGCTCAATTTCTCCATTGCATATGGAAAAACAGCTGCTGGGCTTGCTCGGGATTGGAAGGTACAAATTTGACAAACATACCTCTCAGTTAATAGCAAGAAATTAAACTTCAGTTCATGCACCAGCTTATTAGAGCCTTAGACTACTGGGTTCATACTGACCAAACCAGAAACAGCTGCTAGTGACTAGTCATTATCACTAGATTCACTGTTGAAACTCTCACATTTTCAACGATTTTAATAGTTATCTCATCAACATAATGCAGCTATAAATTATCTCTCATTAATGGAACAGAACCGTAGTCTTTTCCTTGTTGCTTTCCTAAGGGTATTGTGCAAGTTTTTATATGTCATTGCCTTTGCAGGTATCAAAAAGGGAAGCAGATGATACACTGGATCTCTGGTACAGCGACAGAAAAGAAGTTAAGTCATGGCAAAGGGAACAGAAAGAATTAGCATATGAGAAGTCTGAAGTTTATACTTTGCTTGGACGATCGCGCCGTTTCCCCAACATTGCTTCTGTGTCCTCTAAACAATGGAAGCACATCGAGCGTGCTGCCATCAATGCTCCTGTACAGGTAAGTGTTGTCTAGATTGCAAATTTTAAAAAATTCAAGCTTGATTTAACTGAAATTGTATTTCATTTAACATCACAGGGCAGTGCAGCAGATGTTGCGATGTGTGCAATGATTGAGATAGAAAGGAATACCCGTCTTAAGGAGCTCGGTTGGACCCTCCTGTTGCAGGTATATATATAATAATGCATGAACTTTCATAGTACTGGAGGGTTTTCATCAGTTTTGTTTTCCTTTGATACTAAAAATAATAATATGTATGGTATATGTCATGCCTATGCCACTTCACTGTTGGTATTCCGTCTGGTCAAACTGGGATGCATTTGATGATCTCAAAATAGGTCTGTTCTCAAGATTGGTTGACTGCGAGAACATGCCGCACCTAGTTCCAATTCTTGCTTCTTATCTGGCAGCTGTTGTTTTTTCCTTATCCTTCCCAAATGCAACATCTAGAATTGACAGATACACCTTTCAGGTGCACGACGAGGTGATACTGGAAGGACCTTCGGAGTCGGCTGAGGTGGCCAAGGCAATAGTGGTTGAGTGCATGTCTAAGCCCTTCTACGGCACCAACATCCTGTCGGTTGACCTGGCTGTTGATGCAAAATGTGCACAGAACTGGTATGCGGCCAAGTAGACTCCCAGCATCGTTACCTCTCCGTCGACTCCCCAACATGGCGTAGTTGCGCCCCAGATGCGCACATACTCCAGCCAATTTTGGTCCGTCTTGAGCTGGTATCAGCTGCTGCCTATGAGCTGGGCATGCTTAAGGCGGCATCCTGCCCTGGCAGCAGAAAAGTGAGATTAGCAGCGAAGGCATTGTACACTAGCACTTAGGCTGGATAGCTGGACTCCCACACCCTTCCTAGTAGGAACTCTGAACTCTGAATCGAGCTAGAGGGAATGTAGTTAAGATTGGCATGCATTTTGTGTATAAGATTCCTGCCGTGTGCTAATGTATTAGGTTAGATAACATATTCTGCTATGTGGACACGATCATGGTGATATGATTTTTGTTCTGATCAATCGAGAAACGCTGTTCATGATGAGCTTTCCCTCTAGGATCTCATCTTTTTGATGGCAATTGCAGATCCAACCAGCTTTGCAGCAAGTGAATCATTTGTGAGCATGGTAACTCTCCCTCCCCGGTTCCGGTAGACTCCTGTGTTGTGCCAGATTCAGTATCTTTCTTAAACCTGACCGGTGTCGGGATGGTAGATGCAAACGATGGGATTTGAAAATTCAGATGAACGCCAGCTAATAGTCGCATAATTGTAAGTCGGTCTGTGTTGCAAACTCCACACAAAATGCACAACCATGGATCAGACACTAGTGTCAAAAACGCTCTTGTATTATGGGACGGAGGGAGTGTTGATGTTAATCAAATGGCTGGGCACAGGTTCTGCCCTAAACATGGTGGCAGAACGAAATGGTGATAACAGACACCCCTGTTTTATGTTGTGCCTTTCGCTCGAGCTTGAGGATACAGCTCGAGGAGCTCAGGCACGTCTCCCTTGTATTTCAGAATGTACCTCTCCACAAAGATGGCCTCTGGCAGTCTCACTACGGTCACCATGTTCGTCTTCCGGATGTCCACGCCCTTGGACCGCAGGGCCTCGACGGCGCGGCACCGCGGCGCCATCCGCTCGTCGAGGCTCAGCGTCAGCAGCAGGGGGTTCCTGACGATGCCCCCGGCGCTGCACCCGACGGTGTCCCTCAGGAACTCCACCTTGCGCCGCAGCAGCGCCTCGGGGGCGAACACGAAGCACGGCGCGCGCCGGAACATGCCGGCGAACTCCTCGTCCGTGCACCCGAGGGCGCGCGTCACGGCCGCCTTCTTGGCCCGGAAGGCGCGGTCGCCGACGTTGTGCAGCGCGAAGAGGCACCACGTGTACATCCCGGGGCTGGGCGGCACCCCGCCGCAGGCATCCTCCACGCGGCCGACCAGCGCCCTGAGCTTGTCCGGCGACTGCATGATGAGCGTCGGCCGCAGCCGGACGGCGGCCGTCAGGCGGCCGTCTGGGATGCCGAGGCGGCGGAGCGCGGCGAGGTTCCGCAGGAGCAGGTCGACGGAGTACTTGAGCAGCCACGTCTTGGCCAGCCATTTCATCAGCAAGGTGGTGGACCCGAGGAGGTCGAGCCAGAAGAGCACCCGCGGGAGCAGGTTGGAGCGGACGCCGTAGGTGAGCGCCGCCGGGAAGAGCGCAAAGAGCCGCGCGGCGTCGGCGCGGCGCAGGCCGAGCGCGCGCACGGCGGTGAACTTGGGGGAGAGCGTGGCGTCCACGTCGCTGAGGAGCAGCGCCGGCTTCCGGGCCACGATCGCGCGCACCTGCGCCTTGCCCAGGCCCTGCGAGTGGAGGAAGGCGAGCACGGCGTCGGGCCGCTCCGCGGAGCCCAGGTGCGCGAACCGAGGTGCGGCCTTGGCGGCCGCCGCCGGCGAGAGGCCGCAGGTGGAGACGAGGTACTCGGCCATGAAGTGCGGCGGCTCCTTTTCCTGAGTGGAGAAGAGGCGGAGGTGGCCGGGGGTGGGGAGTGGGAGGAGCCGCGGCGGGAACGGAACAGGCGCCAGGCGGCGGGCGAGGCGCCGCAGCGCCATGGGTGCGGCGGAGGACGGGCGGGACACACGGGGCAGTGCTAGCCTGGCAGGGGGGCTACCGGAGCGATCTGATATACTTCCTCCATTCCTTTCCCCCTCATGGTTAGGATTTTTGTAGAAATTCTATATGATAAGATTTGCAAAGAAAATTTTGGAAGCCCTTTGGTTTATAGGCGGATTTCTATTTCTATGTAGGATAGAAATCAATCCTTCATATTTTGGAGGAAAAAAAAACAATACTCTAGACTCAATGGAATTTTTTTTATCCTATGCGTCAAATGACATCTCTTTCTCTATAGGAATTGACATGCATGTCATCTCACTTAATATGATTTTATTATTCCTATAAAATTCCTATCCTATGAACCAAAGAAGGCCATCATATTTCTCAACTCCTATAAATGACTCAGGCCTCTCCTCTGGTTTGGAGAAATTCTGTAGGAATTTCATAGAATAGGAATTCTATAAGAAAAATTCCTTTAGAGCCCATTGGTTTGTAGGAATAGAATTCTGTTCCTATGGAGGAATTCTTCCTATCCTCCACATTTTATAGAGAAAATAAACATTAGTTTAAACTCAATGGACGGTGTATTTGTCATCTGTCGTTTCTGACCTTAGATCTGCATCTAACAATTGTGATATAAGCTGTAACATTTTTGCAACAAGACCCCACTTATCTGTTCCAATTTGCAGGAACCCCTTAGTATCTTGAAACCAACCACATCCCCCACATTATCAAAACAACCATGAATAATATATTGAGTGAAACCTAATACAAGTATACTTTTAGTGATATATATATACCAAAACTAAAGTGTTTTTCTTTCAAGTTTGTGAACATGTATTATTCTACTTTGGATCCGTCGCAACGCACGGGCACATTTTTATTTATTTTTACTAAAATTTCATAATGTAAGATGCATTTCGTGCAATTCAATATAAACTCGACGACCCCACCCAAATATCTCTACTATATACACGGGGCACTATAAAGGAAAAAGATTTCCTCTCCGATAAAAAACGTTTCGCTCCCAACCTTCGTCCACCCCTTCATACGAAGGTTGGAAAGAGAAATTGTTGTCCCTGGGCGGTAAGGAAATTTTACTAAAAGCAATCATTCAATCAATTCCAGTCTTTGCTATGGGTGTGTTTAAGATCCCAAAGAAGTTTTGTAAGGAAATCACAGATGCCATGTCAGCTTTCTGGTGGGGAGATACAGAGGAGGAGAAGAAAATGCACTGGCTAGCATGGTGGAAAATGTGCATACCAAAAGTCAGGGGAGGTATGGGATTTAGGGTTCTCCATGCGTTTAACTTGGCGATGTTGGCAAAACAAAGCTGGAGGCTGTTAACACATCCTGAAACATTATGTGCCAAAGTTCTGCGGTCTAAATATTTTCCTGATGGGAATCTTCTTAAAGCAGGACCCAAAAAGGGGTCATCTTATACATGGCAAAGCATCTTGGCGGGGCTACAGACTTTCCGAAGAGGTCACATTTGGCGAATTGGTTCCAGTGAGACAATTAATATATAGGATGATCATTGGATCCCTTCTAGCCACACTAGGATGGTCATAACAAGGAGGGGTAATTCCTTGCTCCAGACAGTCGACGAACTAATGGTTCCAGGAACTGCTAGTTGGGATGAGGCACTTATAAGAAGCATCTTCCTTCTTCTGGATGCCGAGAGAATCTTAAGAATCCCACTGTCAGAAAATATTGTGGAGGACTTCGTCGCATGGAATAACACCAAATCTTTCTCTTTCACTGTCCGATCGGCGTATTATGTTGAATGGGAACACCGGTTTGGATCAAGATGTTCAAGCATCCAGGGCACATCAAATATTTGTCCGGTTTGGGAAACGGTTTGGAAACTGGAGATACCGAGTAAAGTGAAGATATTTATTTGGCGGGCGCTTCATGGTTTAATCCCTGGTATGGCAGTCTTAGCTCGAAAACATATCAAGGTTTCTCCCCTTTGTCCCATGTGCAAGTCTGGTCTGGAAGACATTAAGCACTTGATTTTCAGCTGCCCTAGAGCGATGTCCGTATGGCATGCACTTGGCTTGGATGATGTTGTTAAACATGCCCTTACTGTGGATCGCTCCGGTTCTGTCGTTCTTGAAGAACTACTACGAAGACCACGTGGTTCTTCGCCGGTGCTTGGCCAATTGGGACTACATGAAACATTGGCTGTGGCTGCGTGGTATATCTGGTGGGAAAGGAGAGAATCATGCAAGGGGCAAATGGTCAAAACTCCAAGCAGCACAACTTTTCCGTTCATGCAATAACAGGCAATTCGACAGCTAAGCCAAGGGACAACATTGCTGTGAAGTTTACGTGGGAAAAACCAGGCCAAGGATCATACAAACTGAACACTGACGCCTCATTCTTTGAAAACGGCGTCGGAGCAATTGCTGCGATCATCAGGAACTGTCGGGGAGAAGCAGTGGCAGGAGTGGCAGAACCGTTCACATATGCTGATAGCGCGACTACAGCAGAAGCGTTGGCTCTTCGCCAAGGTCTACAACTTGTCAATCAAATGGGCTGTTCTAGGGTGACGGTTGAGTCAGATTGTTTGGAGATTATATCGGCATGTAGAGGCGAGGCTGACATTTTGGCACCATATTCCGCGATCTTAGCAGATTGCTTCCGGTATGCCCATGACATTGCTTCAATTCAATTTCAGCATTGTTCGAGGGAGGCAAATGGCTTGGCACATTTCTTAGCAAGACATGCTTTTGATTCAAACCTGATGTTTAGTTGGGACGATGATCCCTCTAGTTTTCTTTTACCGCAGGTTTTGAAGGATGTAATTCTCATTAACTCATAATAAAGTGCCGAGCAGGTTTTCCCTTAAAAAAGGCATCCTCCTCCCACGTCCCTCCCCACTCAATTATTTTTCCTCGAAACAATCTGTACCAAAACCCCACCCGATTTACTCAGGGAATCCGTCAAAAAAGTCTAAAGCGTATATGTTATTCATCTCCAGCCAATCAACTGATCGCATCAATAATGCCCGTCTCTCCCTCAGCCCGCATCAATCATGCTGGCCTGCCCTCCATCGCCCTCACGGCCTCTTACATTGGTCGTTAGGGCAACAACTGCTAGACGTCACAACTGCAACCAGCCGCGCAACGGCCGAAATCACTGTTTTGACCTTTTCAGCAATCTTTGCCACAAAGTGAACTCGACATGAAAGTATTTCATGATCTGACCCTTTTAGCAACGCCACAGCCCGTGGCGTTTCTTCTCCATATAGAAACGCCGAGATATCTCGCGTTTCAGTCTACATTCAAACGCCGAGCTAGCTAGCGTTTTCGCTCCACAAGGAAACACCAAGCATGTTGGCGTTGCTGACCAGGCCGAGACGCCAAAGCTTATGGTGTTGCTAGCTGAAACTCTCTTAGTCTTAGGAAGGAGCTCGTGGATGCCAACGCGCACCGGGACGCTGATGGTGACCTCGACCGTTCGCTCGCTCGAGCACCGCCGCCGTTGCCATCTCAAATCCAAGTGCAAGACATCAGGTCGTGTCGTCAGGAACCGCATGGTGGTGCGCCATCCTTAGCCTGGCCGGTTCGTGCTGCGGCAGAGGGTTCCGGTGCATTGAGCTGGTTGTTGGTAGGAGCAAAGTGCACGCCGGGTGCAGTGGGAGCATGAGACACGGAACGAGCAAGGGGTCCGAGCTCTTGCTCTCGCGCTCTGCCGTCTTCGAACAGGTTGAGAAGAAGGAATAAACGGCGGCCCACATGGTCGCCAGAGTCACCAGGCTCGACCTCGTCGACAGCGCCGCCGTGCGACCATGCTCGCCGCTCGCGTGAACACATCTGCCCGGCGAGCTCGGCCGTCTCGCCGGCTCCCTGCATCGCTTGAGCTGTTGTGCATCTACCTGCCACCGCTGAGCTGAGCTGAGCTGAGCTCAATGCAGGGGAGGAGGACGAGCTAGTGAGCGACGTGACTAGGGTTTGTTGCTTTTGCTGTGGTTTTAGCCAGCCGGCCGTATCTTTCCTGATTTCTCCACGAAAAAGTTTGCATTATCCTCCTAGCTTCCCCAGCCCCTCCCTTCATGCCTTTTGTAAGTGCCATTGCTCGCCGTAGCTAGCTAGCAACGCCATGAGCTTTGGCGTTTCGGCCTGGGCAGCAACGCCAAGATGCTTGGCGTTTTCATGTGGAGCGAAAATGCTAGCTAGCTTGGCGTTTGAGTGTGGACTGAAACACGAGATATCTCGGCGTTTCTATATGAAGAAGAAACGCCACGGGCTGTGGCGTTGCTAAAAAGGTCAGATCATGAAATACTTTCATGTCGAGTTCATTTTGTGACAAAGATTATTGAAAAGGTCAGAATAGTGATTTCGGCCCCGCGCGACCACCTCCACAATAATCCCGGCAGTCACTCGTAGGTGGAGCGCAGGCCTCGAGGGCGTTTCCAACAACGACCTGAAAATTTTGTCCCGCATCCGTCCATGGATAGAGGGGATTAGTCCGCGGATACGGATGCAGGAGCCAGCCATCCAGCGCAGATCGCATACATTTCAACCACTCTTTGAACCAACCAAATGAAATTCGTTCAAACACGGCCGGATTTCATATCAACATACCGGATCTCATATAAACATGACATATTTCATATAAATGGATCTCATTTTCGGACATACTTCAATTAAAAGCGGTGCTCGTCTACCTCTAGAGGTATAATTAATTTATCTAATCCATGATTGCTGGCACCCATTCCCTGTGTCCTGCCATGAGCCCCAAGAACTAAAACTTCGCCTTCTCCAGTTCCCCCTCGGCGCTCTACAGCTCCGCCTCCGTAACCTCCGCCTCCGGAGTCCCGGGAAGTGGAGGTGTTCGCCTCCACATCGCCGCCAAGCGGCTAATCGGCCGCCAATGTTCAGCCCACCAAGCTTGGCTTCAACGGGAGGGGAGGAGCGATAGCCTTCTTTCTCGCTACCGGCGGCAACCCGTGGTCGTGGCGGTGGGGCGCGGCAGGGGCAGAGCCGACGATGTCCTCCTCCTCCTCATCGGTCTTGCCCACCTTGTCTGCCGCCTCATCGAGCTCCTTGTAGGTGGCCTCCAGTTCTGCCTGATACTGGCTGTATCGCCATCGGTCGAGGCGGATCTGAGGGGCAGTGCAGTATGACTCGAGCAGCGCCGCCTTCTCTGCCACATCCGCGTCTAGTGCGATATCCCTGTCGGTGTTGAGCCGCTCCTCCACCTATCGGTGCTCTTGGCGGAGCTGGAGGTTATAGGACGCGTTAGCCTATGCCTCCAAAAACTTCTCCTCTTGCTTCTCCCGCACCATGTTCATGTAATGGGCATGGGCCTCGTCGATGGTCATGGTGCAATGCACCAGTGACGATGGCGCCGTCGGCGAGGATGGCGCCGGCTCGCCATTGATCGTGTCCTCCATTGGGGCGTCATCGGCCTCCCACTACCTGCCGGCCTTCCAGTCGGCAACAATGGCGTCCATCTCCTCCTTCTGCTCTAGCGACAATCCGTCCTAGAGAGCTTTGGCGCGCGAGGAGACTATCGTGGAATTGTCACGGCAGATGTCCTAGCGGAAGGACTTAGTCGTGGAGCCATCGCAACTAGGTTAGCTTAAAGGGGTTAAACGGGACAAAGGACACAGAGAATTCATACTAATTCAGCCCCTTGCGGTGAAGGTAAAGGCCTACTCCAGTTTGGGATTGTATTGCTTGGGTTTCGATTACTAGGAAGCGAATACGCTTGACCTAGTTCTCGATCTCTTGTTTCTTGCCCCTAAGCCGCCACCAGGTCATCCCTTTATATACACAGGTTGACGCCCGACGGATCACGGAGTCCCGACCGACTCATACACGTGTCCGGCTCGGAGACTAATTACATATGCCTTACAATACAAGTCACACATACATGGCGGTTCATCCACCTAGGTATTTAATCACCTCTGGGCCTTGGGCCGTCAACAGGCTCGTATGATCCGCCATCTTCATTGGTAAGCCGCTAGTGGTATAACCCGGCCCCTCCTGGGAGGTTCATAACCAGTAGTTATATCCCCAACAAAGACCATGGTGGGAGTGGTGCAAAAGAGGGGAAAGGGACCAGAGGAGGATGAATGCGACTATTGCTGGGTGCTACCTCTTGAGCTTGCGTTGGTTTTTCCCTTGAAGAGGAAAGGGTGATGCAGCAAAGTAGAGTATTTCCCTCAGTTTTGAGAACCAAGGTATCAATCCAGTAGGAGACAACGCACAAGCCACCAAATACCCACACAAACAAACACCAACTTGCACCCAACACGATAAAGGGGTTGTCAATCCCTTCACGGTTATTTGCAAAGTGAGATCTGATATAGATGGATAAATGGTAAAGTAATATTTTTCATATTTTTGGTTCATGTAACGAAAAGTAAAAGATTGCAAAGAAAGTAAATAGGAAACTAAAATTGTAGATTGGAAACTTATATGATGGAAAGTAGATCCGGGGGCCATAGTTTCACTAGAGGCTTCTCTCAAGATAGAAAATATTACGGTGGGTGAACAAATTACTGCCGAGCAATTGATAGAAAAGAGCAAAGTTATGACGATATCTAAGGCAATGATCATGAATATAGGCATCACGTGTCTGCATCAAGTAGACCGACTCCTGCCTGCATCTACTACTATTACTCCACACATCGACCGCTATCCAGCATGCATTTAGAGTATTAAGTTCATAAAGAACGGAGTAACACATTAAGAAAGATGACGATGTAGAGGAATTAACTCAAGTAATATGATGAAAACCCCATCCTTTTATCCTCGATGGCAACAATACAATACGTGTCGGTTCCCCTTCTGTCACTAGGATCGAGCACCGCAAGATTGAACCCAAAGCTAAGCACTTCTCGCATTGCAAGAAAAACCAATCTAGTTGGCCAAACCAAATCGATAGTTCGGAGAGACTTGCAAAGATATCAAACCATGCATATACGAATTTAGAGGAGATTCAAATAATATCCATAGATAAGCTGATCATAAATCCACAATTCATCGGATCTCGGCAAACACACCGCAAAAGAGTATTACATCGAATAGATCTCTGAGGGAGTCCTGGACTAGGGGGTGTCCGGATAGCCGAACTATCATCGTTGGCCGGACTCCAAGACTATGAAGATACAAGATTGAAGACTCCGTCCCGTGTCCGGATGGGACTTTCCTTGGCGTGGAAGGCAAGCTTGGCAATACGGATATGTAATCTCCTACCATTGTAACCGACTCTGTGTAACCCTAGCCCTCTCCAGTGTCTATATAAACCGGAGGGTTTTAGTCCATAGGACGAACAACAATCATACCATAGGCTAGCTTCTAGGGTCTAGCCTCATTGATCTCGTGGTAGATCTACTCTTGTACTACCCATATCATCAATATTAATCAAGCAGGAGTAGGGTTTTACCTCCACTGAGAGGGCCCGAACCTGGGTAAAAACATCGTGTGCCTTGTCTCCTGTTACCATCCGCCTAGACGCACAGTTCGGGACCCCCAACCCGAGATCCGCCGGTTTTGACACCGACATTGGTGCTTTCATTGAGAGTTCCCCTGTGTCGTCTCCTTTAGGCCCGATGGCTCCTTCGATCATCAACAACGACCCGGTCCAGGGTGAGACTTTTCTCCCCAGACAGATCTTCGTATTCGGCGGCTTTGCGCTGCGGGCCAACTCGCTTGGCCATCTGGAGCAGATTGAAAGCTACGCCCCTGGCCATCAGGTCACATTTGGAAGTTTGAACTATACGACCGACGTCCGCGGAGACTTGATCTTCGACGGGTTCGAGCCACTGCCAAGCGTGCCGCACTGTCACGACGGGCATGATCTAGCTCTGCTGCCGGACAGTGCCCTGGAGGCTGCACAAGTGTCCGCTCCGACCCTTAGCTCGGAGCCGATTGCGCCGATCGAGGACGGGTGGCTGGACACTGCCTCGGGGGCTGCCACCTCTACGGCGATAGAGCCGAATACCAACCCTGTCCTTTGTGAAGCTCGTGACTCCAAGGTGCCGGACTCCTCTCCGGACTCTGAACCTTCCGCGCCCCTGCCAATCGAATCCGATTGGGTGCTGAGGGAGTCCTGGACTAGGGGGTGTCCGGATAGCCGGATTATCATCGTCGGCCGGACTCCAAGATTATGAAGATACAAGATTGAAGACTTCGTCCCGTGTCCGGATGGGACTTTCCTTGGCGTGGAAGGCAAGCTTGGCGATACGGATATGTAGATCTCCTACCATTGTAACCGACTCTGTGTAACCCTAGCCCTCTCCGGTGTCTATATAAACTGGAGGGTTTTAGTCCGTAGGACGAACAACCATTACAACAATCATACCATAGGCTAGCTTCTAGGGTTTAGCCTCCTTGATCTCGTGGTAGATCCACTCTTGTACTACCCATATCATCAATATTAATCAAGCAAGAGTAGGGTTTTACCTCCATCGAGAGGGCCCGAACCTGGGTAAAAACATCGTGTCCCTTGTCTCCTGTTACCATCCGCCTAGACGCACAGTTCGGGACCCCCTACCCGAGATCCGCCGATTTTGACACCGACATTGGTGCTTTCATTGAGAGTTCCTCTGTGCCGTCACCGATAGGAAGGATGCCTCTTCCCGTCTTTAAAGATGGTATCTTCGCCAAAGGAGCCTTGGCCGCCGGCCAAACTATCCGGCTGGGTGGTTTTCTCATGACCGCCTGTTCGGCCACCGATTCGACGATGACCTCTCGGGTCATCAAAAGCAATCTTCACGTCAACTCGGAATTCGCCGAGCAGCTGGATCCAATAGAGCTCTCGTGCGTAAACGAGCTCTTGGATCGCATCGCTGCCCTGGGAGTCGCTACAGACTACAATCAGATTGGGCTTAAAACCGATCTGAGAGAGATTAACTCTCCCCAGGTTACCCACCATGTTGCGGTGGTAGAGGAACAACGCGGCGACTCTTCTCCTGTATTGAAAACTGTTGGGGAACGTAGCAGAAATTCAAAATTTTCCTACATGTCACCAAGATCTATCTATGGAGAAACCAGCAACGAGGGGAAGGAGAGTGCATCTACATACCCTTGTAGATCGCTAAGCGGAAGCATTCAAGAGAACGGGGTTGAAGGAGTCGTACTCGTCGTGATCCAAATCACCGGAGATCCAAGTGCCGAACGGACGGCACCTCCGCGTTCAACACACGTACAGCCCGGTGACATCTCCCATGCCTTGATCCAGCAAGGAGAGAGGGAGAGGTTGAGGAAGACTCCATCCAGCAGCAGCACAACGGCATGGTGGTGATGGAGGAGCGTGGCAATCCTGCAGGGCTTCGCCAAGCACCGCGGGAGAGGAGGAGGACTTGGGAGAGGGGGAGGGCTGCACCAGAACTTGGGTAAAGCTCCCATGCGCCTCCCCACTATATATAGGGGTGGAGGGGGATGGTTTCTTGCCCTCCAAGTCCATTGGGGTGTTGGCAAAGGTGGGAGGAAAGAAATCCCATCATTTCCTTCCCCACCGATTGTTATCCCCCTTTTTTAGGGATCTTGATCTTATCCCTTTGGGATATGATCTTATTCCTTCTAAGGGGGGATTTTGGTGCGCCTTGACCAGGGGTGTGGGGCCTTGCCCCCACTACCCACGTTCTTGTGGGTCCCCCCATGCAGGTGGGCCCCACTCCGGAACCTTCTAGAACCTTCCCGGTACAATACCGAAAAATCCCGAACATTTTCCGGTGGTCAAAATAGGACTTCCCATATATAAATCTTTACCTCCGGACCATTCCGGAACTCCTCGTGACGTCCGGGATCTCATCCGGGACTCCGAACAACATTCGGTAACCACATACAAACTTCCTTTATAACCCTAGTGTCATCGAACCTTAAGTGTGTAGACCCTACGGGTTCGGGAACCATGCAGACATGACTGAGACGTTCTCCGGTCAATAACCAACAGCGGGATCTGGATACCCATGTTGGCTCCCACATGTTCCACGATGATCTCATCGGATGAACCACGATGTCAAGGACTCAATCGATCCCGTATACAATTCCCTTTGTCTAACGGTATTGTACTTGCCCGAGATTCGATCGTTGGTATACCGATACCTTGTTCAATCTTGTTACCGGCAAGTCTCTTTACTCGTTCCGTAGCACATCATCCCGTGATCAACCCCTTGGTCACATTGTGCACATTATGATGATGTCCTACCGAGTGGGCCTAGAGATACCTCTCCGTTTACACGGAGTGACAAATCCCAGTCTCGATTCGTGCCAACCCAACAGACACTTTCGGAGATACCTGTAGTGCACCTTTATAGCCACCCAGTTACGTTGTGACGTTTGGTACACCCAAAGCATTCCTACGGTATCCGGGAGTTGCACAATCTCATGGTCTAAGGAAAAGATACTTGACATTAGAAAAGCTTTAGCATACGAACTACACGATCTCTGTGCTAGGCTTAGGATTGGGTCTTGTCCATCACATCATTCTCCTAATGATGTGATCCCGTTATCAAAGACATCCAATGTCCATGGTCAGGAAACCATAACCATCTATTGATCAACGAGCTAGTCAACTAGAGGCTTACTAGGGACATGGTGTTGTCTATGTGTCTACACATGTATCTGAGTTTCCTATCAATACAATTATAGCATGGATAATAAACGATTATCATGAATAAGGAAATATAATAATAACTAATTTATTATTGCCTCTAGGGCATATTTCCAACAGTCTCCCACTTGCACTAGAGTCAATAATCTAGTTCACATCGCCATGTGATTAACACTCACAGGTCACATCGCCATGTGACCAACATCCAAAGAGTTTACTAGTATCACTAAACTAGTTCACATCATCATGTGATTAAGACTCAATGAGTTCTGGGGTTTGATCATGTTTTGCTTGCAAGAGAGGTTTTAGTCAACGGGTCTGCAATATTCAGATCAGTGTGTACTTTGCAAATCTCTAGGTCATATTGTAAATGCTGCTTCCACGCTCCACTTGGAGCTATTGCAAATGGTGGCTCCACTATACGTATCCGGTTTGCTACTCAGAGTCACTCGGATAGGTGTTAAAGCTTGCATCGACGTAACCCTTTACGCCGAACTCTTTATGACCTCCATAATCGAGAAACATGTCCTTATTTACTCCAAGGACAATTTTGACCGCTGTCCAATGATTCATTCCTGGATCATTCTTGTACCCCTTGACTGACTCATGGCAAGGCACACTTTCGGTGCGGTACACAGCATAGCATACTATAGAGCCTACGTCTAAAACATAGGGGACTACCTTCGTCCTTTCTCTCTTTTCTGCTGTGGTCGAGCTTTAAGTCTTAACTTCATACCTTACAACTCAGGCAAGAACTCCTTCTTTGACTGATCCATCTTGAACACCTTCAAGATCATGTCAAGGTATGTGCTCATTTGAAAGTACCATTAAGCGTTTTTGATCTATCCTCATAGATCTTGATGCTCAATGTTCAAGTAACTTAATCCAGGTTTTCCCTTGAAAAACCCTTTCAATCAACCCTTTATGCTTTCTAGAAATTCTACATCATTTCTGATCAACAATATGTCAACAACATATACTCATCAGAAATTCTATAGTGCTCCCACTCACTTCTTTGGAAATACAAGTTTCTCATAAACTTTTGTATAAACCCAAAATCCTTGATCATCTCATCAAAACGTACATTCCAACTCCGAGATGCTTACTCCAGTCCTTAGAAGGATCGCTAGAGCCAGCATACCTTTTAGCATCCTTAGGATCGACAAAACTTTCGGATTGTATCACATACAACCTTTCCTTACGAAGACTGGTAAGGAAACTCGTTTTGACATCCATCTGCCAGATTTCATAAATGCAGCTAATGCTAACATGATTCCGACGGACTTAAGCATTGCTACGGATGAGAAAATCTCATCGTAGTCAACTCCTTGAACTTGTGAAAAACTCTTCGCCACAAGTCGAGCTTCATAGACGGTGACATTACCGTCCACGTTCGTCTTCTTCTTAAAGATCCATTTATCTCAATGGCTTGCCGATCATCGGGCAAGTCCACCAAAGTCCATGCTTTGTTCTGATACATGGATCCTATCTCGGATTTCATGGTTTCTAACCATTTGTCAGAATATGGGCCCACCATCGCTTCTCCATAGCTCGTAGGTTCATTGTTGTCTAGCAACATGACCTTCAAGACAGGATTACTGTACCACTCTGAAGTAGTACGCATCCTTGTCACCCTACGAGGTACGGTAGTGACTTGATCCGAAACTTCATGATCACTATCACAAGCTTCTACTTCAATTGGTGTAGGTGCTATAGGAACAACTTCCTGTGCCCTGCCACACAGTAGTTGAAGTGACGGTTCGATAACCTCATCAAGTCTCCACCATCCTCCCACTCAACTTTTCGAGACAAACTTTTTTCTCGAGAAAGGACCCGATTAAAGAAACGATCCCTATTGCTTTCGGATCTAAATTAGGAGGTATACCCAACTGTTTTGGGTGTCCTATGAAGATGCATTTTATCCGCTTTGGGTTCGTGCTTATCAACCTGAAACTTTTTCACATAAGCGTCGCAGCCCCAAACTTATTAAGAAACGACAACCATAGTTCAAACAGTGTCATCTCAACGGAATTACGTGGTGCCCTATTTAAAGTGAATGTGGTTGTCTCTAATGCCTAACCCATAAACGATAGTGGTAATTCGATAAGAGACATCATGGTATGCACCATATCCAATAGGGTGCAACTATGATGTTCGGACACACCATCAAACTATGGTGTTCCAGGCGGCATTAATTGTGAAACAATTTCCACAATGTCTTAATTGCATGCCAAAGCTCGTAACTCAGATACTCATCTCTATGATCATATCATAGACATTTTATCCTCTTGTCACGATGATCTTCAACTTCACTCTGAAATTATTTGAACCATTCAATAATTCAGACTTGTGTTTCATCAAGTAAATATACTCAACATCTACTCGAATCATCTGTGAAGTAAGAACATAATGATATTCACTGCATGCCTCAGCACTCATTGGACTGCACACATCAAAATGTGTTTACTTCCAACAAGTTGCTATCTTGTTCCATTTTACTGAAAAACGAGGTTTTTTAGTCATCTTGCCCATGTGGTATGATTTGCATATCTCAAGTGATTCAAAATCAAGTGAGTCCAAACGATCCATCTGCATGGAGTTTCTTCATGCATATACACCAATAGACGTGGTTCGCATGTCTCAAACTTTTCAAAAACGAGTGAGTCCAAAGATCCATCAACATGGAGCTTCTTCATGCATTTTATACCAATATGACTTACATGGCAGTGCCACAAGTAAGTGGTACTATCATTACTATCTTATATCTTTTGGCATGAAAATGTGTATCACTACGATCGAGATTCAATAAACCATTCGTTTCAGGTGCAAGACCATTGAAGGTATTATTCAAATAAACAGAGTAACCATTATTCTCCTTAAATGAATAACCGTATTGCGATAGACATAATCCAATCATGTCTATGCTCAACGCAAACACCAAATGACAATTATTCAGGTTTAATACAAATCCTGATGGTACAGGGAGCATGCGATGTTTGATCACATCAAACTTGGAAATACTTCCAACACATATCGGCAGCTCACCTTTAGCTAGTCTCCGTTTATTCCGTAGCTCTTTTATTTCGAGTTACTAACACTTAGCAACCGAACCGGTATCTAATACCCTGGTGCTACTAGGAGTACTAGTAAAGTACACATTAACATAATGTATATCCAATATACTTCTATCGACCTTGCCAGCCTTCTCATCTACCAAGTATCTAGGGTAATTCCGCTCTAGTGACTATTCCCCTTATCATAGAAGCACTAAGTCTCGGGTTTGGGTTCAACCTTGGGTTTCTTCACTAGAGCAGCAGCTGATTTGCCGTTTCATGAAGTATCCCTTCTTGCCCTTGCCCTTCTTGAAACTAGTGGTTTCACCAACCATCAACAATTGATGCTCCTTCTTGATTTCTACCTTCGCGGTGTCAAACATTGCGAATACCTCAAGGATCATCATATCTATCCCTGATATGTTATAGTTCATCACAAAGCTCTAGCAGCTTGGTGGCAATGACTTTGGAGAAACATCACTATCCCATCTGGAAGATCAACTCCCACTCGATTCAAGTGATTATTACACTCAGACAATCTGAGCACAAGCTCAACGATTGAGCTTTTCTCCCTTAGTTTGCAGGCTAAGAAAATCGTCGGAGGTCTCATACCTCTTGACGTGGGCACGAGCCTGAAATCCCAATTTCAGCCCTCGAAACATCTCATATGTTCCGCAATGTTTCGAAAACATCTTTGGTGCCTCAACTCTAAACCGTTTAACTGAACTATCACGTAGTTATCAAAACATGTATGTCCGATGTTCGCAACATCCACAGACGACGTTTGGGGTTTGGCACACTGAGCGGTGCATTAAGGACATAAGCTTTCTACTGTCTGCATAATCGCTACTGTCAACTTTCAACTATATTTTCTCTAGGAACATATCTAAACAGTGGAACTAAAGCGCGAGCTTACGACATAATTTGCAAAGATCTTTTGACTATGTTCAGGATAATAAAGTTCATATCATGAACTCCCACTCAGATAGACATCCCTCTAGTCATCTAAGTGATTACATGATCCGAGTCAACTAGGCCGTGTCCGATCATGACGTGAGACGGACTAGTCATCATCGGTGAACATCTTCATGTTGATCGTATCTACTATACGACTCATGCTCGACCTTTCGGTCTTTGTGTTCCGAGGCCATGTCTGTACATGCTAGGCTCGTCAAGTTAACCCTAAGTGTTTTGCATGTGTAAAACTGTCTTACACCCGTTGTATGTGAACGTAAGGATCTATCACACCCGATCATCACGTGGTGCTTCGAAACGACGAACTTTAGCAACGGTGCACAGTTAGGGGAGAACACTTCTTGAAATTTTAATGAGGGATCATCTTATTTACTACCGTCGTTCTAAGCAAATAAGATGTATAAACATGATAAACATCACATGCAATCAAATAGTGACATGATATGGCCAATATCATTTTGCTCCTTTTGATCTCCATCTTCGGGGCTCCATGATCATCATCGTCACTGGCATGACACCATGATCTCCATCATCGTGTCTCCATGAAGTTGTCTTGCCAACTCATTACTTCTACTACTATGCCTACCAGTTAGCAATGAAGTAAAGTAATTACATGGCGTTGTTCAATGACACGCAGGTCATACAATAAATAAAGACAACTCCTATTGCAAGTCGTGATTCCTATTACAAGAACATGATCAATCTCATACATCACATATCATTCATCATATTCTTCTTGGCCATATCACATCACATAGCATACCCTGCAAAAACAAGTTAGACGTCCTCTAATTGTTGTTGCATGTTTTACGTGGCTGCTATGGGTTTCTAGCAAGAACGTTTCTTACCTACGCAAAACCGCAACGTGATATGCCAATTGCTATTTACCCTTCATAAGGACCCTTTTCATCGAATCCGTTCTGACTAAAGTGGGAGAGACTGGCACCCGCTAGCCACCTTATTCACCAAGTGCATGTCAATCGGTGGAACCTGTCTCACGTAAGAATACGTGTAATGTTGGTTCGGGCCGCTTCATCCCACAATACCGTCGAAACAAGATTGGACTAGTAACGGTAAGCATATTGAACAAAATCAATGCCCACAACTACTTTGTGTTCTACTCGTGCAAAGAATCTACGCAATAGACCTAGCTCTGACACCACTGTTGGGGAACGTAGCAGAAATTCAAAATTTTCCTACGTGTCACCAAGATCTATCTATGGAGAAACCAGCAACGAGAGGAAGGAGAGTGCATCTACATACCCTTGTAGATCGCTAAGCGGAAGCGTTCAAGAGAACGGGGTTGAAGGAGTCGTACTCGTCGTGATCCAAATCACTGGAGATCCTAGTGCCGAACGGACGGCACCTCCGCGTTCAACACACGTACAGCCTGGTGACGTCTCCCATGCCTTGATCCAGCAAGGAGAGAGGGAGAGGTTGAGTGTTGATGTCAAAACCGGCGGATCTCGGGTAGGGGGTCCCGAACTGTGCGTCTAGGCGGATGGTAATAGGAGACAAGGGACACAATGTTTTACCCAGGTTCGGGCCCTCTCGATGGAGGTAAAACCCTATGTCCTGCTTGATTAATATTGATGATATGGGTAGTACAAGAGTAGATCTACCACGAGATCAAGGAGGCTAAACCCTAGAAGCTAGCCTATGGTATGATTGTTGTAATGTATGTTGTCCTACGGACTAAAGCCCTCCGGTTTATATAGACACCGGAGAAGGCTAGGGTTACACAGAGTCGGTTACAATGGTAGGAGATCTACATATCCGTATTGCCAAGCTTGCCTTCCACGCCAAGGAAAGTACCATCCGGACACGAGCCGGAGTCTTCAATCTTGTATCTTCATAGTCTTGGAGTCCGGTGGATAATGATAGTCCGGCTGTCCGGACACCCCCTAGTCCAGGACTCCCTCAGTAGCCCCTGAACCAGTCTTCAATGACGATAAGTCCGGCGTGCATAATGTTCGGCATTGCAAGGCGGGTTCCTCCCTTGAATAATCCAGAGAAGATCATGAACACCAGGATAGTGTCCGGCTCTGCAAAATAAATTCCACATTCCACCGTAGAGAGAATAAAATGTACACTTAGTTCAATCTGCTGACGTATTATGCGGCATGACATCACACCGCCACCAGGCCTTTGTTTGAATTACTATACCACCTCAGCATGTTTAGCGAAGCGGTTTCCTTGGCACGTCTTGTCGAAGCAGAGATCGTGTTCCCCTTATTCCGGGATTCTCATCAATACGTGCGTGGGTAACCCAACCGCTCCCGTCGCCACGCCTCCTCTATCGAAGGGGAACCCCAAACGGTCATGGAGACGGCCCTTGGTATTTCTTCCCCTTTATAAGAGGACCAAGGCTCGCCATTGTTCTTCAATCTCGCATCGGATCTCTTCCCCGCTCCCAGTTCCAACACCCAGAGCCTCAGATTCGAGCGCTTCGGATCCTCAATCATGTCCGGCTCCGACCTCCAGGGCCGGTGGATGCCCTCCTCCGTCACGGAGGAGGACATATTGAAGTTGCGTGAGGCCAAGTACCTGGCCTACGAGGTTTCGCACAGGTTGCCTGCCCAAGGGCAGGCTGTGCCAGCCCCCGAGCCCGATGAATACGTCGTATTCGTGTCCCACCTCCGTCGGGGTTTAGGCTTCCCGACGGATCCCTTCGTGAGGGGGCTCCTGTTCTACTATGGGCTGGACTTTCACGACTTGGCTCCGGAGTCCATCCTCCATATCTCCGCATTCATTATCATCTGCGAAGCCTTCCTCCGCGTCATTCCCCACTTCGGCCTATGGTTGAAGACCTTCAAGGTGGAGCGGAAGATGATCGAGGGGCGTCAAGCGGAGTGCGGCGGGGCGACCATAAGCAAAAAGGTCGATGCCCCGTGGCCCGAGGGTTCCTTCCAAGAGGAACTTGGACTGTGGCAGCAGGAGTGGTTCTATATCACCGCTCCAAGGGGCAGCAGGCAAAAGCCGCCGCCCTTATTCCGCCCGGGACCTCCACGCCAACTGATGTCGTGGGTCAACCAAGGGCTCAATTGGGGGCCGTCCGAAGACGTGCCTTCACTGCAGGGCCGGATTCGAGATCACCAAGCGAGGGAGATCGACCTGATCAAGGTGACGCAGGTTATGCTACTTAGGCATCTTCTGCCCTGCAAACGCCGTCCTCTCCGTCTATGGGAGTTCAACCCGGAGGGACCTCGGATTCTCCAACACTTCATGGGTGCGACACCCGTGGAGATGTACAAGTTGTTCTTCGGACTGCAGGCGGCGTGTCCGGATTTAGCCGAGGATGCAGGCCTAAGCCGCGATCGCCCGGATACTCAGGTAAGTAGCTCAGAGTCCGGACATTCTGTTTATGTGCCTTTCTAGAGTTGGCCTCCTGACCCTTTGTTCTTTACAGGAATGGGTGGCGCGATCAAGGCTGATAAGGTGTCCGGCCCCCCTCCCAGAGACCGCACTGGAGCCCGTGCTGGTCAGAATGTTGGAGGTTGCGCCCACAGAAGGGGGCGACGGGGAAAATAGAGGAGCTAATATTTCGCCCAAAGGGGCGACTGAAGAGGGGGGAACCAAGAACCCCTCCCTTCAGGGGGAGAAGAGGACCGCCTCCGAAGATCCGGAGGCCAAAGCCCCTAAGCGTGGGAAGAGATCTTCCCCGGGGGGTCCGGCGCCCGGAAAGAATCCGGACACACAATCATCATCAAAGGATCGGCCCTCCAGCGAGCCGTGAGTATGAAAGAGGGAGTTAATTAGTAAGGAAATACCTTCATTTGTGCTCCTGTAGATAACCGAAATATTTATATTGCAGTTCGGATCTGCAGCCTTCTCAGATGAGTTCATCTTCGGGGGACCTTCTTCCGGAGATGATGGAGAGCGATACGCCTCCGTCCGCAGCGCCGCCAGATGAGGCAGGCGAACCCGAAGTGTCATCACGAAGGGTATCCCCGAGTCCGGAGGGGCCAGAGAGTTCGGCACCTACTAGTGTCCGGCCGGGAGAACTGAAGAATCTGCTTGAGGGGGCGTCCATTTCAGAAGATCACCGTGCGTTAATGCGTATGGTGATTGGAAGGATTTCGTACGCTGAGAGCGAATTGCGTAATGCCGCCATGAGTTTGCTGGCGGGATTTGAGGTATGCGAGAATGACGCACCCCTTTGTCTTTTAATAGTTTTGCATATAAAAAATGCGCCCTGTATAGATAGTAGCCCCTGAGACTCAGTAGGTTGTCGGAAACGACAGCGTACCGAGGATCGAAATCTAAAGGAATGAATTCCGTTGTTCCTATGCAGGTGGCGGATAGTCCGGGGGCTAGCCGGACTAGTGAGTTTGCCGAGTTAAATCGGCAATTTGACTTGGCAGATGCGGACATCGCACTTGTCAACAGGCGACTTGACGAGTCGCAAGGTAAAAGAGTTCTCTGCAGTCGCTTTATTAATCGGGTCGAAGCCCTCCTCTGATAAATTATATGCTGTTTGTACAGACGGTGCTGCTGCTGTGGAGGGCCTTCGGGCCGAACTTGCTCGAGCTAAGGAGCAAGCCCGAAGGAGTGAAGCGGCTGCCTCGAGGGCAGCCGAGGAGTTGAAAGCCGAAAAGGCTGCGCACTGCCTAAGCAGGGCCGAGGTGACCGAATTGGCCATGAAAGTAAAGGATGTTGCCGACCGCAATGAGGCTCTTGAAAAGGAGCGCTTATCGGAGCGGGAAGACCTGAAGAAGGCCACCGCCGAAGCCAAGGATGCCCGCTCTGCAATGCGGGCTATGAAGGAGGAACTGCGCCAGGCCGGAGAGATCGTGGCTGGCAAGCCTTTTCTGCTGCGTCGCCGGTTTATGGGTGGAAAGTATGCTCAATTTGAGCGGCTGTGGAGTCCGGAGGATCCGTATATGGACTTAGCTGCAAGTGCGGCCGATGCCATTAAGCACTTCTGGAGCCAGAAGGATCACGAGACGGAAGAGCTGTATTGGTCTCAATTCCACAGTCCGGATCGCCCACTTCCATTGACAGACCGGTTGGCCGAATGGGCCGAGCTAAATAGATTGTCCGGACTTGCCATGACTGACATCGTGGCCCATGTCTGGCCAGAGAGGTCCAAGGCGACGAGCTACTTTAGCTTACTACAGCAATTCCTTGGAGCGGTGCCGCATATAAAGGAGATGAAGCGGTCGGCCTGCATAGAGGGCGCGCGGATGGCTCTTGCCCGTGTGAAGGCACATTGTCCAGAGATGGACGCCACCGCTGTTGCTGCCCAGGGTTCGGATGAAGACCGGCTCCCTGCCCAGCACTATTTCGGGGAAGTTATGCGTGGCGCTCGTGTAATAGAGTCGCAGTGCTCGAAGAATGTAACGTTCAGATGAACGCATTAGCTTGTAAATCGATGATTATGTTATAACTGCTTTTTATACTTGTGCATCCAAGTAGTAAAACTTCTCCTGTGCGGCCGTTTACGTATACTTGTGTATAACTTGAAAGATGGCAGTCTTCGGCTTCAGCCCCCACGCACAAGGTGCTGGGGTGTTCGCAAAAATAGCGTGTTTTCACACTTAATCCGACGTCTCGGTCCTGTTATAAGGAGGTGGTAGCGTAGCGAACGAGGCAATCCAGACTATAATGCTTTATCACTTTCACTTAGCCCGTGGAGCTCGAGGGTGGGGCTACGATATAGCCCCTGGTGGCATCGCCCTTCTCCGAAGTTGGAGCGCGTGTGCCTGACCGGGAAACGGCCCTTCGTCAAAGCGGGGAATTCTAAACATTCCGATAGTCGATCGAGTGGCTGACCAGTCTCTCGCTGTATCATGACAGTCAGTTTTCGGCTTTCTCTACTGAGGTGCTCGCCCAGCATAACTGGGGCACAATCACAGTAGTTCTCCTGGTGCCGCGTTAGCCGATGATATGGAACGTAAGGCAGCAAAACACAGGAGCCGGG
Source organism: Triticum timopheevii (assembly GCA_963921465.1). Taxonomy (NCBI): domain Eukaryota; kingdom Viridiplantae; phylum Streptophyta; class Magnoliopsida; order Poales; family Poaceae; genus Triticum; species Triticum timopheevii. The sequence continues at coordinate 623,967,514 of OY997264.1, read as the reverse complement.
CAAACCCAACATTTGACCAAAGACATGATTCGGAGCTGATGCATATAATGCCTAACTCGAGACGCCGAACACTCCCTAAGGTGTTCGGTCTTTATAATAATGGGCAGAACGATGCCCTAAGCCCCTAGTGTCCAGGTACGGGCATGGTCTTCTGACGCGGCCGATGCCAAAGCGTCAGGCTCCGCTTTGGCTATAGGAAGAAACCAAGGGAGAATAACAACAAGAGACAGTAAAAAAGGTTTAGGCAGGGTCTTAATCTGAAAAGAATCCTCACAACTGGTCCCTACTGCACGTCTGCGCCTGTGTCTCCGTTGCGGCGTTATCCTGGACGGGTATGCACGTTATTCATCTGTAAAAAGAGAGGAACGTTTAGTTTTAAAAACAATTCGTGCGAAAAATATTAGAAATATAAATAATTAAAGCGGGGTTTGTATGAACCCGCGGTTATTTGTGCGCGCAGCCCCCTGTGAAGGGGTATGCGGCTAGGGAGTCCCTAGCCCACTGACGCCGGATTCGTCTATCCATGTCCGGGGTCTTTAAGTGACCCTCGCACTAAAATTACGCCACGCGGTCCGGGCATCTTGAGTGTAAGAGACGCGTAATGCGGTATGGCGTTGAAGCGGACAAAAGCCTTTCGTCCCAAGAGTGCTTGATATTCACTTTCAAATGGGACGATGTGAAAAATTAATTTTTCGCGTCGAGAATTGTTCGGCGATCCGAACACGACTTCTAGTAATATGGAGCCTGTGCACTTGGCGTAATGGCCTGGCGTCACTCCTTTGAAGGAAGTGCGGCTGTGTCAAATTTTGGTAGGGTCTATCCCCATCCTACGGATTGTGTTTGAATATAGCAGGTTTAAGTCACTGGCTCCGTCTATTAGGACGTTAGTAAATTGCAATCCGTCTATTATGGGATTCAATATCAGGGGAGTCCATCCCGCATTTCGAACGCTTCTGGAATAGTCCAGGTGGTCGAAAGTGATTGGTTTTGATATCCAATCTCTACGGTCTGCTGGGTTGGACCGCGCGAAGCTCTTTTTAGAAAGTGCCGCACTATTTTTCCGTATTATCACATGAAGTGAGTTTACTGCTTTGACCCTTTGTGGGAAAGTCTTTTGTTTTCCGGTGCTCTGCTGGTGGGGTTTATCTTCTTCGCTTGACGCGTCGAGCCCCTTGTGTTCAGCATTTAGTCGGCCGGACTGTTTAAAAACCCAACAATCCATGTGGGTGTGATTTGCAGGCCTTCCGGGGGTACTGTGGATTTGGCATATCCGACCCAAAATTTTGTTTAAGTTGGACAATTCGTCGCTGTCATCCTTAAGAGGCTGTGTTTTATTATTGGGCCGCGAGCTTTTGAATCCGGCGTTGACTGTCGCGCTCTTTGGGCTTTTCTCTTTATTCCGGCGCTGTTCTTTTCTGCGCCGTGATTTTCCGTTTCCATCTCTTATCTCTGATGTACTTGGGTCGCTGGTGCTGCATCGTGCTAACCAGCTATCCTCGCCCGCACAGAAGCGGGTCATGAGGCTTGTTAGTGCGGACATTGTCCCCGGTTTCTCTTGACCGAGGTGCCTGGTGAGCCATTCGTCTCGGACATTGTGCTTGAAAGCTGCTAAGGCTTCGGCGTCCGGACAGTCGACTATTTGGTTCTTTTTTGTAAGGAACCTGTTCCAGAATTTCCGCACTAACTCTCCGGGCTGTTGAGTTATATGACTTAGATCACCTGCATCCGGAGGACGGACATAAGTCCCTTGAAAATTTGCTCTAAACGCGTCCTCGAGCTCTTCCCAACTTCCAACAGTATTTTCTGGGAGGCATTTAAACCAATGACGGGCTGGCCCTTTGAGCTTGAGGGGTAGGTATTTTATGGCGTGGAGATCATCTCCTCTGGCCATATGTATATGTAGTATATAATCTTCTATCCAGACTCCAGGGTCTGTTGTTCCATCATAAGCCTCTATGTTTATGGGTTTAAACCCTGCTGGGAATTCATGGTCCAGCACCTCGTCGGTGAAACATAGTGGGTGTGCGGCGCCCCTGTATTTGTGTGTGCCGCTATCATCGGACACTTGACGTGTTGCCTTGCTTCCTGGAGCCTTCTCCTTTGGCCCGTAGATGGATCTGGCTGGGCCATCTATCCTTCCAAGTTCGTTGGTTGGTTTATGTGTGGCACCGCTGTCAGAATTTGGCCTATCATCTGGCCGTCTATCCAGCCAGGCAGCCCCTTTATTTTTGGACGGTGGGGGCTCTATGGCCTCCCCATCGAATTCTGGTAGCAGCTTGCGCTTCGGGTAGCTCTTTGATTGGTGGCCATTGCCGTACTTATCTGCGGTTTTGAGCACTTTGCTCCATCTCATTCTGAGTGTGTCTTCCGCTGTTTTGAGCCTCCGTTTTTCCTTCTTCAGGCTTTTTGCAGTACTGACGAGTCTTTTCCGAAGGTTCTTGCTCTCCGGCTGTGTGTCCGGCGTGAGGTCGTCCGGACTGTTGTTTTCACCTGGCCTGGACTGATTATCTGACTCGTCATGGTCGGACGGTTGCTTATCTGCGTGTTCGTCGTCCGTTTGTGAGCCCTGCCGTATTGTGGGCTCTTTGGGAGCGTTGTTGTCGAGGCGGGACTTAGGACGGCGCCTGCGCCGCCGTTTTGGTCGTTTATCGGTGTGGTCATCTTCTGCCGCGGCCCGTTGATCCTCGTTATCGCTCTCCTTTGGGGTGTCTACCATATATATGTCATGTGACGAGGTAGTCCTCCCGTGCCTTATAGGCTCTGTTTCTTGTTCGTCTCCAGCATTGTCGTCTATTCCGTCAATGTCTTCGGAGTCAAGGTCTAGCATGTCGGTTAGATCGTCGACAGTGGCTACAAAGTGGGTGGTGGGTGGGCTCTGAATTTCTTCGTCGTCCGTTCCCCAACCGTCCTGGCCATAGTCCGGCCAAGACTCTCCTGATAACGAGAGATGCTTTAGTGAATTCAAGATATCGCCGAAAGGCGAGTATTGGAAGATGTCCGCGGCGGTGAATTCCATAACCGGCGCCCAATCCGGATCGATTGGTAGGGGCGCGGGAGGTTCGGAGTCCGGCGAGGAGTCCGGCGCCTCGGAATCATGAGTTTCGCAGGGGACAAGATTAGTGTTCGGCTCCATCGCCGTGGATGTTGAAGCCCCCAGGGTGGCGCCTATCCACCGACCCTCGATCTGGGCGATCGGCTCCGGGCTAATGGCCAAAGCGGATCCGTGTGCGGCCACCAAGGCACTGTTCGGCGGCAGAGCTAGATCGTGCCCATCGTCACAGTGCGGCGCGCTCGGCTGTGGCTCGAGTCCGTTGAGGATCAAGTCTCCGCGGACATCGGCCGTGAAGTTTAAGCTCCCAAATCTGACCTGACGGCCAGGGGCGTAGCTTTTGATCTGCTCCAGATGGCCAAGTGAATTGGCCCGCAGTGCGAAGCCGCCGAATACGAAGATCTATCCGGGGAGAAAAGTCTCACCCTGGACAGCGTCGTTGGTTGAAGATGCCATCAAGCCTATCGGTGATGACACAGAGGAACTCTCAATGAAAGCACCAATGTCGATGTCAAAACCGGCGGATCTCGGGTAGGGGGTCCCGAACTGTGCGTCTAGGCGGATGGTAACAAGAGACAAGGGACACAGTGTTTTACCCAGGTTCGGGCCCTCTCGATGGAGGTAAAACCCTACGTCCTGCTTGATTAATATTGATGATATGGGTAGTACAAGAGTAGATCTACCACGAGATCAAGGAGGCTAAACCCTAGAAGCTAGCCTATGGTATGATTGTTGTAATGTATGTTGTCCTACGGACTAAAGCCCTCCGGTTTATATAGACACCGGAGAAGGCTAGGGTTACACAGAGTCGGTTACAATGGTAGGAGATCTACATATCCATATTGCCAAGCTTGCCTTCCACGCCAAGGAAAGTACCATCCGGACACGAGCCGGAGTCTTCAATCTTGTATCTTCGTAGTCTTGGAGTCCAGCGGATAATGATAGTCCGGCTGTTCGGACACCCCCTAGTCCAGGACTCCCTCATTGAGGTAGACTCCATCCAGCAGCAGCACAACGGCATGGTGGTGATGGAGGAGCGTGGCAATCCTGTAGGGCTTCTCCAAGCACCGCGGGAGAGGAGGAGGACTTGGGAGAGGGGGAGGGCTGCACAGAACTTGGGTAAAGCTCCCATGCGCCTCCCCACTATATATAGGGTGGAGGGGGCTGGTTTCTTGCCCTCCAAGTCCATTGGGGTGTTGTCAAAGGTGGGAGGAAAGAAATCCCATCATTTCCTTCCCCACCGATTGTTATCCCCCTTTTTTAGGGATCTTGATCTTATCCCTTTGGGATATGATCTTATTCCTTCTAAGGGGGGATCTTGGTGCGCCTTGACCAGGGGTGTGGGGCCTTGCCCCCACTACCCACGTTCATGTGGGTCCCCCATGCAGGTGGGCCCCACTCCGGAACCTTCTAGAACCTTCCCGGTACAATACCGAAAAATCCCGAACATTTTCCGGTGGTTAAAATAGGACTTCCCATATATAAATCTTTACCTCCGGACCATTCCGGAACTCCTCGTGATGTCCGGGATCTCATCCGGGACTCCGAACAACATTCGGTAACCACATACAAACTTCCTTTATAACCCTAGCGTCATCGAACCTTAAGTGTGTAGACCCTACGGGTTCGGGAACCATGCAGACATGACCGAGACGTTCTCCGGTCAATAACCAACAGCGGGATCTGGATACCCATGTTGGCTCCCACATGTTCCACGATGATCTCATCGGATGAACCACGATGTCAAGGACTCAATCGATCCTGTATACAATTCCCTTTGTCTAACGGTATTGTACTTGCCCGAGATTCGATCGTCGGTATACCGATACCTTGTTCAATCTCATTACCGGCAAGTCTCTTTACTCTTTCCGTAGCACATCATCCCGTGATCAACCCCTTGGTCACATTGTGCACATTATGATGATGTCCTACTGAGTGGGCCCAGAGATACCTCTCCGTTTACACGGAGTGACAAATCCCAGTCTCGATTCGTGCCAACCCAACAGACACTTTCGGAGATACCTGTAGTGCACCTTTATAGCCACCTAGTTACGTTGTGACATTTGGTACACCCAAAGCATTCCTACGGTATCCGGGAGTTGCACAATCTCATGGTCTAAGGAAAAGATACTTGACATTAGAAAAGCTTTAGCATACGAACTACACGATCTCTGTGCTAGGCTTAGGATTGGGTCTTGTCCATCACATCATTCTCCTAATGATGTGATCCCGTTATCAAAGACATCCAATGTCCATGGTCAGGAAACCATAACCATCTATTGATCAACGAGCTAGTCAACTAGAGGCTTACTAGGGACATGGTGTTGTCTATGTGTCCACACATGTATCTGAGTTTCCTATCAATACAATTATAGCATGGATAATAAACGATTATCATGAACAAGGAAATATAATAATAACTAATTTATTATTGCCTCTAGGGCATATTTCCAACAAAACCTAGTCATGTCCGGGCTTCCGAACCCTCCATGACGGATTCCCGCGGGGGACGGACTTCGATCAAGCACTGAACCTAAAGTCAGGCATCGGACCGGACTCGTTGGACAACGTCCAACAATCCAAGCTTCCAAATTCGGAAACTTCTCGGCCCTTGAGCCTCGAGATTGGTAGGGTTCCGGACTCAATTCCACCCACCCACCCAGACATATGCGATCTATCTCAAATCCGGCAAGAGCCCGCTGAAACAGTACATCATTACTGGGCCAGATTCCTCCTGGTTATGGACAGGATAAAGGACTGCCGAGAGGAAAACGCAATTTCAATTTTCTGCAATAATTGCACGGACGAGGGAATCTTGAACGCCATCAGTCGCCATGAAATTACACGCTTCGCCGACCTGGCGTCCATAGTACGGAAGTACTGTGCGATGGAGAGTCTCCGGAAAACCGAAACTAAGTTTTGGGACAATCCGGCCCCGAATACAACCCTAGTCCGTAACAAAAGGGTGCATCACAGTCAGGCACCAGGTACAAAAACCAAAAAGCAAAAACCCCATAAAAGGCACGGAACCGTGCTGGAGGGATGGCTCAGCGGACCCTGTAAAATTCACAGTACAGAAGGCACCACCCCAACACATAGCCTTCGAGCATGTTGGATACTGCGGAAGGTGGCCAAAAGTGGCGAGGAGCTTGTAGCCCCGGAAAACCACTCCAGCAGTACCAGTACGGTGTCAACGGTCTTCGAGACTTTCACATCAAATAATATGCGAAAACGAACAATCCGCAGCCTCGCCGAAGTCTACCAAGTAGCAACAACAAATCCATGGAGCGACACGGCCATCACCTTTAACGCCAGCGAAGAACCTAAATTCCGAACAGCTCGAGCACCAGCCGCATTGGTCCTCAGTCCAATAGTGGACGGCTTTCATCTTACCAAGGTACTCATGGATGGCGGCAGTGGACTAAACCTCATCTACGAGGAAACTCTTCAAAAAATGGAAATAGACTGGAGCCGCATTGAGCGAAGCAGCACAACCTTTAGAGGAATAATCCCTAGCCGGGAAGGACGCTACACAGGAAAAATCACACTTGATGTGGTGTTCGGCTCGCCGGACAATTACAGGTCCGAGGAAGTCACGTTCCAAGTGGCCCCGTTCAGCAGCGGATATCACGCTATATTAGGACGAGAGGCATTCACAATTTTCCAAGCCATACCCCATTATGGGTACATGAAGCTTAAGATGCCCGGGCCCGGCGGAATAATCACTCTCGTTAGTGATCCAGACACAGCACTCCGCGCCGAAAACAAGACAGCCGCATTAGCCCTGGAGGCACTATCCGAAGCCCTAGCGGCGGAGGAACTCACTGCGCTGCGCTCTACGGTGAACAGGGATAATGTGATACTCGATAAGAGATCCAAGTCCACCTCCTTTAAACCAGTGGATGAAATAGTCAAATTCCAGGTCCATCCAACGGACCCAACAAAGACGGCCTCCATCGGGGCACAGTTGAACCCTGATGTAGACGCCGCACTACGAGAATTCCTTCGGGAAAATTGGGACATCTTTGCCTGGCACCCTTCAGATATGCCAGGAATCCCACGTAGATTGGCAGAACACAGCCTAAACGTCCTAAAAGGATTCAAGCCAGTCAAACAGGCTCTTCGGCGATTTTCCGAACCCAAAAGACAGGCAATGGGAGAAGAGCTAGCCAAACTACTGGAAGCCGGATTCATCAGAGACATCAAACATCCGGACTGGCTAGCAAACCTGGTAATGGTACCAAAGAAGGACAAATCCTGGCGCCTATGTGTCGATTTTAAAGACCTCAACAAGGCCTGCCCAAAGGATCCCTTCCCCCTTCCCCGCATCGACCAAATAATCGATGCTACTGCAGGGCACGATTCATTGTGCTTCCTTGACGCATACTCCGGCTACCATCAAATCAAGATGGCGGAGGCGGACCAAGCTGCAACGGCATTCATTACTCCATATGGACCATTCTGCTTCAACACAATGCCCTTCGGACTCAAAAACGCCGGCGCAACATATCAGCGCATGATTCAGACATGTCTGGCTACCCAGATCGGCAAAACAGTAGAGGCATACGTAGACGACATAGTCGTCAAAACCAAACACGTCGAAACTCTATCAGACGATTTGAGGCTCACATTCGACAACCTCCGAGCATATGACATTAAGCTGAATCCGGAAAAATGCGTTTTCGGCGTACCAGCCGGAAAGCTCCTGGGCTTCATTGTATCCGGTAGAGGAATTGAAGCAAACCCAGCCAAGATCCGAGCTCTGTCACAGCTGGATATTCCAAAAGACCTCAAACAAATACAAAAATTGACTGGATGCATGGCGGCTCTAAGACGCTTTATCTCCCGTTTGGGAGAAAAGGCATTGCCCCTCTATCGCCTCCTCAGGCGCACCGAACACTTCGAGTGGACGGATGGTGCCACTGCTGTACTCGAAGAAATAAAAGCCATATTGGCAACAAATCCGGTCCTGGCTGCGCCTAACCTGGGCGAACCAATGTTGTTATACATCGCGGCAACACATCAAGTTGTAAGCGCGGTACTCGTCGTCGAACGAGAAACAGAAGGGCATAAATTCCCTCTTCAAAAACCAGTGTACTACGTATCCACTGTCTTAACTCCCTGCAAGTCCTGTTACCCGCACTATCAAAAGATAGCGTACGCGGTGTTCATGGCATCCCGGAAGCTCCGACACTACTTTCAAGAGTGTTCGATAACAGTGGCCTCCGAAGTGCCCCTCAATGACATTATAAACAACCGCGACGCGACGGGCAGGATTGCAAAATGGGCCATTGAGCTCTTACCATTCGATATAACTTACAAACCTCGGCGAGCTATAAAGTCGCAAGTCTTTGCTGACTTTGTCGCTGAATGGACTGAAGCCGAACTCTCTAAAGAGTACGGCGCATACTCCAATTGGATTATGCATTTCGACGGCTCCAAAATGTTGGCCGGCTTGGGGGCTGGCGTCGTATTGACATCCCCAACCAGGGACACAGTCCAATACGTACTTCAGATAATGTACATGGACTCCAACAATGCAGCCGAATACGAGGCCCTCCTATATGACCTCCGGATGGCAATCTCCATGGGCATTCAACGCCTAGAGGTGCGCGGGGATTCAAACCTTGCAATATCCCAAGTAAATGGAGACTTTGACGCCAAGGATTCGAAAATGGCAGCCTATCGTAACGCTGCCCTAAAAATGTCAGCTCGGTCCGAAGGACTCGAATTCCACCACGTAGCCCGGGATAATAACCAAGCAGCCGATGTATTGGCACACATCGGCACGAAACGCGACGCTGTCCCTCCAAACATCTTCCTGGAACGGCTCTTTAAGCCATCCATACTATGGGAAGAGGAGTCCGGAAACAACAACCCGGAAGCAGCCGCACCACCCAACACAGAACAATCTGACATAATCGGCGACTCAGCCGATGAAATAACGCCTTCAGCCCACGAAATAATGGCAGTAATTGCCCCGTGGACAGAACCATTCCTAGCCTACTTGATTAGGCAGGAACTTCCCGAAGACCAAAACAAGGCTCGCTGCATAGTTCGGCGGTCTAAAGCCTACAAGGTCCATGAGGGAGAACTTTACAAGAAAAGCACAACCGGAGTCCTTCAAAGGTGCATCTCCGAAGAGGAAGGGCGAAGTCTTCTGGCTGAAATTCACGCCGGACTAGGCGGACACCACGCTGCAGCCCGGGCCCTTGTAGGTAAGGCTTTCCATACAGGATTTTATTGGCCGACCGCCCGGGCAGATGCTCAGGACTTAGTCCAAAGATGCGTCGGTTGTCAGCTCTTTGCTAATCAGAGCCATATGCCACCCACCGCCCTCAAAACTATACCCATTACCTGGCCGTTCGCGGTCTGGGGGCTTTACATGGTCGGACCCCTCAAAGGGGGAACCCACAAGCAAAGGTACCTATTGGTCATGGTGGACAAATTCACCAAATGGATAGAGGCCAAGCTAGTTAAAACGGCAGAGTCCGGACCGGTGATAGACTTCATATCCGGGGTAGTACACCGTTATGGCGTCCCCCATAGCATCATCACTGATAATGGCACGAACTTCACGGCCGATGAGGTCAAACTCTGGTGCAAAAATATGGGCATCAAGCTCGATTACGCTTCAGTCTATCACCCTCAAACCAACGGTCAAGTTGAGCGAGCAAATGGTCTGATAATGAGCGGCATCAAGCCCAGACTAGTGCGGTCCCTTACGGAATCTAACACGCACTGGGTAGAGGAGCTTGACTCCGTACTCTGGGGGCTGTAGACCACGCCGAACCGTACTACCGGATTCACACCATTCTTCATGGTATACGGCGCAGAGGCAGTTTTGCCCTGCGACATAATTCATGACTCACCTCGAGTGCGCATGTACGAAGAAAGAGAAGCCGAGCTGGATCGGCAGGACAGCTTGGACGCATTGGAGGAAGAACGCGATGTGGCAAAGGCTTGTTCCGCATTCTATCAGCAGCAAGCTCGAAGATATCAAAGTAGAGAAGTACGGGCTAAAACTTACAATGTTGGCGAACTAGTTCTACGCCTGCCGGACAAGAAAAAGGACAAGCTCAAGCCCAAATGGGAAGGTCCCTTCATTATCGATCAAGTCCTGACCGGCGGAGCGTACCGTCTGCGAAATGCGTCGGACAACCGACTCGAGCCGAACCCATGGAACGTAGCCCGCCTCCGAAGATTCTACGCCTAGCGCCGGACTAAGAGTTCGTCTCCTTCCTCCGTCCAAATTTTTACACTTCAGCTGTTTTTCGTTTCTCTCTTTTCTCTCACCTTTTTCATAAAAGCCCTTAAAGGCCTACTTGTGCATTGTTCGCACACACTTGATGTGCTATCCGCACTCATTATACCTGGGGGCTTCTTTACCAGAAGCTTACTTATACGGGCTTCATGCCCAGCACATGTGTCAAACTTCCACATGTACCTTTTATTCACCATTATATGCATCGATATGACTTAAGTTTTGGCCAAGCTAGGTTGCCTGGCTCCTGTGCTTACCCCTACGTTCCCGATTGTTCGGCTAGGAGGTAAAGGGAGCACCTCTGCGATTGTTACTGCCGGGTCAGCCGGATGTGTACCTCAGACTGGGTGAAGCCGAAAGCTAGCGTTCTTAAGGGAATATTCAGTCGGTGACTTGAAAGATGATTTTTTTACCTATTTTATTTATCTGCCCCCAGATGTTTTCCTGCCCTTTTCGCAGTCCGGACATGCACTTTAGGGCATGCCTCCCAGGGAAAGGAACCCTTAACGGAACTATTCTCCCTGGAAGATGTTTCTTACTAACCATGTAATATAACATAACTAGTTGGGCACTTGTCTGATAAAGCACTAATGACCCCTACGTCTGGTCTCCATGCATGCCCCGGTTTTTCTTAACCGAGAAGGTATTCGGACACACTCCGGACTCTAGGGTCCCGAGGTTGAAGCAAAAAGGTCGGCAAAGACAAACGATCTACAATCCGGCTAGAAGGCATTTTACATGTCATTTTAAATACATCGTCAAATCGACTGACTGTACTCCTCCTCAATCCCGTCTAACAGGCTGTCTAATTTACAGTCCCGTTGGGAATATTTAGCGGCCAACTCTACTTGGCCGTACACTAAGCTCATAGGGATCTCCTTCCCATCGGGCCCCACAGGTCCGACCTCGGCCATGTGGTTGGGATCCGCCTTCTTGTACCGCGTCTTCACCATGGCCCAGGCCTCCCTGGCACCTTGGCGGCAGGCCGATATCTTCCATAAACGGAAGCGCTACCGCGCTCCCTGAAGCTTCTCCGCAAGCTCTCCAAGGCCCTCGGGTAGGGAGAAGGATGGCCATAAGGCCTGGACGACGCCGCTCATCGCCTGCCGAACACGTTCGAGCAGTTGCACCAGCTCGGGAAGGTGATCACCCGTTGAGACGGGCATCTCCTCCGCAGGGCGACCTGTGAGCACACCTACAGACATATTTCTGTCAATTGACTTCCTCGCCGAACTCTTCTTTTCAAAGGAGTCCGCTCAAGCACTTACTATAGATGCCGCGATGAAGCCGCTGATTCTCCTTCACGGAGCCAGACAGCTCGGCCCGAACACCTTTCAGCTCTTCTCCAAGCTGGGTGTGGGCATCCTGGAGTTTGTTCCTTTCCTGCTGCACCTTCGTAAGCACCCTCTCGTCGGCCTTCAGCTGGCGTAGTAGTTGTTGCTTGTCCAGATCCAGTCCGGCAACATCTGCAATATCATTGTCAGACTTACACGCACGCCGCACACCGCTTATCTTTTTGAAATAATGTGTTACCAGGAGGGGTCTCTGTGTTTCCTCCTGCGGTAGCGAGTGCGGCCTCAAGTTGGGCCTTGCACTCTTGTAGCTCCTAAGACAATTGGGTATTCTTCTCTGTAAGATCCTGCATATCAAATGATCCTTAAATCAGTTACTCTAACTACTTTAAGTCTCGGGGGCTACTGGCATATACAACTATTAAAATCTCTTACCCGTATGTCTTTTACATACTGCTCCGTGGCTCTGGTCAAACCATCTTGAGCAGCACGAAGGTGCGCGTCCCCCGCGTTAAAGGCATTCAACGCCTCAGGGGAGAAGCACGCGTCACGAAAAACTGTCCGGCGGCGCCTATGGTTCATGGCGCTCTCCACCTCAGACCTGGTGGCGGACAGCCTGTCGGCATCCTCCATTGGAGGAGTATCCGGCTCGCGCCTTGCGCTCGCCTCCCCCTTCGGACCAGGTGTTGGAGCCTGGCGGGCGGAGGCTTGGTTGGCAACCCCTCCGGACACAGTCCGGCGAGTGCTCTTTCTCCTGGAAAGGTCATGAGCGTTAATACACCTCATGGGAATCCTTTTCCTAAATAACAGTCGCGAGCTATACCATCGCGGTGACGTTTCGATCCGTGCTGCACTCCTCTTCCGCCTGCTGGGCCGGACTGACCCTTGTTGGCCAGCCGCCGTGGGCTCGGCTTCCTGCCTTGAAGGCACCTCCTGCGAGACACCATTGTATACGGTGGTCAGAAATGCACAAGGACGAAATAATGGTGTCAGGACTTCGGTCACAATCACCTGGGGAGCCGGAGATAGGCCGGGGTAGCCAGCCGTAATGGCGACTAGAGCATTGCCCATGCTGAGTTGGTGGAACACCCCGTCGATTAGCTCCACCTTTATGTCCAGATCCTCTTCAGAGGCCGGATCAAGGGATTTTCCTGGATCCTCAGGTTGTGGAGCCAGACTATGTATGCCCTCCACATCCCGACGCAGCTCCTGCATCGAAATCGTAAAGTAAGGTACTTAACTTTGAAAGAATGGGTCAGATAAACAAAATGTCCGCTTACCCAGCGCCGAGGGTTATTCATGGAGAACCCATTCAATGGGATTGTCTGGAGGAAGTCCTCCTTCTCCCCCTTGTACAGGCCGGACAGAATCTTCACCAGATCTTCGGCCGATCCCGGCCCTTTGCGGCCATGACGGGTGGCATCATTTTCCCCGTTGAAATCCCACATGGGGTGGCCCCTGTATTGCAGCGGCTGCACCCCCCGCATTATGCACGTGGCCATGACTCCAATCATGGTCAATCCGGAATGGGCCAGCAACCTTATCCGGCCCATCAAATAATGGACGCCCTTGTCTTCCTCCAGTTGAGGGCTCTACGGGCGCCAACTTAGGCGTTTCTTCAGAGGAGCCTTGCTGAACTCCGGGAGGCCGATCCGAACTGGGTCCGGCTGTGGAGCGTCTTCTATGTAAAACCATTCCGAAGGCCAGTCTTCGGACGCCTTCTTTGGGGTTCCGGATGGATATCCGGTCCCGGCGATGCGCCATATTTCGGCACCGCCCACTTGATATATTGACCCCTCGTGAGAGCGGGGTACGAGGCAGAATAGCCTCTTCCATAGCGCAAAATGGGGCCCGATGCCCAGGAATAGCTCGCAAAGAGCTACGAAACCCGCGATATGCAGAATAGAGGCGGGCGTGAGGTGATGGAGCTGGAGTCCGTAGAACTCCAGAAGCCCACGGAGGAACGGATGTACAGGAAATCCAAGCCCCCTTATTAGATAGGGGACGAAGCACACCCGCTCTCCTTTAGAGGGACTAGGGGTGGCCTCCGCTTGCTTCCCACCTTTGTAGGTGGCCAGCCCGGCTCAAATCGGGACCATAAAGGCCGGAGGAAGATATCCCTCCGCTTGAAGCTTCACCAGCTCGTTGTGCGGAACTGAGCATCTCCTCCAATCTCCTGGCGGACGGCTGGGAGCGCGAGAAGAGGAGACGCGTCGACGGTCCATGATGGAATGGGTTTTCGGTCAGAAGCGCTCCGATGAGTACTCACGGAAGAAGGATGGTGTGATTTGGATCTGGATTCTTATCTCTCTTATAGACAGATTACTTGCGCAGCTAGGGGGTAAAACATAAAAGATACCCTGGCTTTTCGCATTCGTGCGACGCGTGGAAGAAGGCCCTTATTGGTCGTGGAAGCCAAGGAGCACAACATTTATAAGGGAGCCAGACACTATCCGGCAAGCACATGGAATTTTAAGGAGAACCCGCCTTGCAACGCCAAAGACTATATATGCGCTGGACTCGACGTCATTGAAGCCTGGTTCGGGGGCTACTGAGGGAGTCCTGGACTAGGGGGTGTCCGGATAGCCGGATTATCATCGTCAGCCGGACTCCAAGATTATGAAGATACAAGATTGAAGACTTCGTCCCGTGTCCGGATGGGACTTTCCTTGGCGTGGAAGGCAAGCTTGGCGATACAGATATGTAGATCTCCTACCATTATAACTGACTCTGTGTAACCCTAGCCCTCTCCGGTGTCTATATAAACCGGAGGGTTTTAGTTCGTAGGACGAACAACCATTACAACAATCATACCATAGGCTAGCTTCTAGGGTTTAGCCTCCTTGATCTCGTGGTAGATCCACTCTTGTACTACCCATATCATCAATATTAATCAAGCAGGAGTAGGGTTTTAACTCCATCGAGAGGGCCCGAACCTGGGTAAAAACATCGTGTCCCTTGTCTCCTGTTACCATCCGCCTAGACGCACAGTTCGGGACTCCCTACCTGAGATCCGCCGGTTTTGACACCGACAGGCGCCGATCATGGAGTTCACCGCTGCGGACATCTTTCAGCACTCGCCCTTTGGTGACATCCTGAATTCGCTAAAGTGTCTCTCTTTATCAGGAGAGCCCTGGCCGGACTATAGTCAGGATGGTTGGGATGCGTACGACGAAGGAATTCAAAGCCCACCCACCACCCACTTTATAGCCACTATCGATGATTTAACCGACATGCTCGACTTTGACTCTGAAGACATCGACGATATGGACGACGATGCCGGAGACGACCAAGAACCAGTGCCTATAGGGCACTGGAAGGCCACCTCAACTCACGATGTGTATATGGTGGATACACCTAAAGGAAGCGACAACGAGGAACAACGGGACGCTGCGAAGGACAATTCCCTCGAAAAGCAGTCAAAACAGCGACGTAAGCGCCGCTCAAAGTCCCGCCTCGACAAAGACAGCACCCATACAGACCCAGCCATGGAGCAGGGCGGACCGGTGGACGACGAACATGCCCTCGAGGAACCATCCGAACAGGATAACTTGGATAAACAATCCGTCCCCGGCGAAGATAACAGTCCGAACGATCTCACGCCGGACACATCGTTGGAGCAGAAGAACCTCCACAAAAGGCTTGTCGCCACGGCACGTAGCCTGAAGAAACAGAAGCGGAAGCTCAAAACAGCGGAAGACGCACTCAGAATGAGATGGAGCAAAGTACTCAACACCGCAGACAAATACGGCGATAGTCGCCAAACAAAGAGCTACCCGAAGCGCAAACTACTGCCCGAATTTGACAAGGAGGCCGTACAGCCCCCACGATCAAAGAACAAAGAGGCCGCCCGGTCGGATAGATGACCACATGGCAAACATAGAGCGGCAAGCGACTCCGCACACAAGCCAGCACGCGATCCACATAAGGATCCGCAACAAAAGGATGGCCCAGTTAGGTCTATCTATGGGCCAAGAAAGCAAGCTCTGGAAAGCAATGAAACACGTCGAGTATTTGAACATCACAGCACACCCAAATACAGGGGCGCCGCACACCCCCTATATTTCACCGATGAGGTGCTGGATCATGAATTTCTAGCGGGATTCAAGCCCGTAAACATAGAGGCATACGACGGAACAACAGACCCTGGAGTCTGGATTGAGGATTACATCCTGCACATACACATGGCTAGAGGAGATGACCTCCACGCCATAAAATACTTACCCCTCAAGCTCAAAGGGCCAGCCCGGCATTGGCTTAAAGGCCTCCCCGAAAACACTATTGGAAGTTGGGAAGAGCTCGAGGATGCGTTTCGGGCAAATTTTCAGGGGACTTATGTCCGCCCTCCGGATGCAGACGATTTAAGTCACATAACTCAGCAGCCCGGAGAGTCAGCCTGCAAATTCTGGAACATGTTCCTCACCAAAAAGAACCAAATAGTCGACTGTCCGGATGCCAAAGCCTTAGCAGCTTTCAAACACAACGTCCAAGACGAATGGCTCGCCAGACACCTTGTCCAAGAAAAGCCGAGAACAATGGCCGCACTAACAAGCCTCATGACCCGCTTTTGCGCGGGAGAGGATAGCTGGCTGGCAAGATGCAGCACCAGCGACCCAAGTACATCCAAGGTCAGGGATGGAAATGGGAAACCACGACGCAGCAAGGACCAGCACCGGACCAAGGGAAACAGTCCAAAGAGCACGACAGTCAACACCGGATTTAAAAGCTCTCGGCAGAACAACAAAAAACTGCCTCTTAAGGACAATAGCAACGAGCTATCCAACCTAAACAAAATCTTGGACAAGGTATGCCAAATCCACAGTACCCCCGGGAAGCCTGCAAACCATACCCACAGAGATTGTTGGGTGTTCAAACAGTCCGGCCGACTTAACGCCGAACACAAGGGGCTCGACACAACAAGTGAGGACGATGACGAACCCCACAAGCAGAGCACCAGAAAACAAAGAAATTTCCCACAAGAGGTCAAAACAGTAAACTCACTCCAAGTGACAACAGGGAATAATAGAGCGGCGCCCATTGAAATACGCGCCGCACGATCCACCCCAACGGAGTCCCGACATTGGATATCAAAACCAATCACCTTCAACCATCAGGATTACTTCGGAAGTATCCAAAACGCAGGACGGACTACTTTGATATTAGATCCTATAATCGACGGACTACAATTTACACAAGTCCTAATGGATGCGGCAGTGATCTAAACCTGCTATATCAGGACAAAATCCGGAGGATGGGGATAGACCCAACCAAAATTCGCCATAGCAGAACTTCCTTTAAAGGAGTGATGCCAGGCCCATATGCCCATTGTACGGGCTCTCTACCACTAGAAGTTGTGTTCGGCTCATCCAACAACTTTCGTCGCGAAAAGTTAGTCTTCCACATCGCCCCATTTAAAAGTAGCTATCAAGCACTATTGGGACGCGAAGCTTTCGCCCGCTTTAATGCAATACCGCATTACACATCTCTTACACTTAAAATGCCTGGTCCACGCGGCATCATTTCATTAAAGGGAAACTTCGAGTGTTCCCCGAATACGGAAGAATGTGAGACTGCCTTGATAGCCACACACTAATCCGGCTTTGCTGATCAAAGCACCTAAACAGGTCATTCAGACCCCGGACACGGTTAGGCGAGTCCGGCATAAATAAACAAGGGGCTTACTAGCCACGTACCCCCTTACAAGGGGCTCCACGCATGTACAACAAGAGACAATAAAGCTCAATTTTACTCATTTTTTGAATCATACTCTGTTTATTTTAAAATACATTTTTTGCACGATCTTTTCTTTCCAACTAAGTTCTTCTCTTTTACAGATGAACACCATGCTACACCCGTCCAGGACACGGCACAACGGAGACACAGACGCAGACGTGCAGTAGGGACCCGTTGCAAGGATTCTTTTCAGATTAAGACCCTGCGTAAACCTTTTTTACTGTCTCTTGTTGCTACACATCCCCCGGTTTCTTGCTATAACCGAGGAGGAGGCTGGCGTTTTGGCATCAGCCGCGTCAAAAAATTTTGCGCGTACCTGGACACTAGGGGCTTAGGGCATTGTTCTGCCCGTTTTCATAAAGACCAAATACCTTAGGGAGTGTTCGGCGTCTCGAGTTAGGCCTTATATGCATCAGCTCCAAATCATGACTTTGGTCAAATGTTGGTTTTGCCCGGCTCCTGTGTTTTGCTGCCTTACGTTCTGCTCTATCGGCTAACGCGGAACCAGGAGAACTACTGCGATTGTGCCCCGGTTCGGCCTGGCGAGCACCTCAGTAGAGAAAGCCGAAAACTGACTGTCATGATATAGAGAGAGAGACTACTCAACCACTCGATGGACCACCGGAATGTTTAGAATTCCTCCGCATTAACGAAGGACCGCTTCCCGGTCAGGCAAAACGCGCCCCGAGTTTGGGAGAGCGCGGTGCCCCCAGGGGCTATATAGTAGCCCCACCATCGAACTCCTATGGCTAAGTGAAAGTGATAAAGCATTATAGTCCAGTTGCCTAGTTTGCTACGCTATCACCTCCTTCACAGGACCAAGACGTTGGATTAAGTGTGAAAATGCGCCTTTTTGCAAACACCCCCGCACCATGTGCGTGGGGGCTGAAGCCGAAGACTGCCATCTTTCAGGTTATATACACATATACATCAACGGCCGCACAGGAGGTTTTTTGCTACTTGACCGCACAAGTATAAAAAGCTCTTATATTATATTGGAACATCGTTTCACAACTCATACATGTCATTTGAACATAATATCCTTCGAGCACTGCGTCTCTATTAAACGAGCGCCCGGCAAGACTTCCTCAAAATAGTGCTCGACAGGTACTCGGCTTCTGTCCGAATCCTGGGATGCAACGTCGGTGGCCTTCATCTCCGCCCAGCATGTCTTGACACGGGCAAGAGCCATCCACGCACCCTCTATGCACGCCGACCGCTTCATCGCATCGATATGCGGCACCGCATCAAGGAACTGCTGCACCAGGCCAAAATAACTCTTCGGCTCGGGCCTTTTCGGCTACAAATGAGTTACGACATCCTTCATGGCAAGTTCGGACAACCTATTCAGCTCAGCCTATTCGGCCAAACGATCGGTCAATGGAAGCGGATGCTCTGGACTATGGAACTGCGACCAAAAAAGCTCTTGCATCCCGTGATCCTTTTGGCCTCGGAAGTGTGCGACCGCGTCTGCAGCACTCGCCGCCAAATCCAGATAAGCATCCTCTACACCCCACAGCTGGCCCAACTGAGCATACTTCGGATCTGTGAACTTCCTCCGCAGCAGAAAGGGCTCCTCCTTTATAGCTCTCGTTGCAGAGCGGGCATCCTTGGCTTCGGCGGTGGCCTTCTTTAGGCCCTCTTGCTCCGCTCGACGTTCTTTTTCAAGAAACTCGCAGCGGTCGGTAGCATTCTTTAACTTTCCGGCCATCTCGGCCATTTCTTCCCTGCTTCGGCAGTGGGCAGCCTATTCGGCTTTTAGCTCTTCGGCTGCCCTCAAGGCAGCCGCATCACTTTTCCTGGCTTGCTCCTTGACTCGGGCTAGCTCCGCCCGAAGGTTCTCCATAGCAGCGGCACCATCTGCATAAAGCATGCATGTTGTAAGGCATGGGCGTCAAGCTCCCTTACCAGGCATCCGCGGAGAAGTTGCATACCTTGTGACTCGTCAAGCCGCTTATTGACAAGCGCGATGTCCGCATCCGCCACGTCAAGTTGCCGCTTCAGTTCGGCAAATTGATCAGTCCGGCTGGCCACCGGACGCTCCGCCACCTATACAGGACAAGCGACATCTTACAAACTGAGATTATGATCCTCGGCGCGCTGTCACTTTCGACAACGTACCAAGTCTCAGGGGCTACTATCTATACAGGGCACATTCTATATGCAAAACTGTCAGAAGGTATATCATTTTCGCGTACCTCAAACCCCGTCAGTAAACTTCTGACGGCTTCATGCAATCCGCTCTCAGCGGATGAAATCCTTTCAATCACCGTACCCATTAACGCACGGTGATCTTCTGAGATAGATGCTCGCCCGAGCAGATCCTTCAGCTCCTCCGACCGTACACCAGTTGGTGGCGGACCTCCCGGCCCCGCTGGACTCAGGGAAACCCTCCGCGACGACACCTCAGGGTCGTCCTCCCCGCCTGATGGTGCGGCAGATGGAGGCGTTTCGCTCTCCATCATCCCCGGACGAAGATCCCCCGAAGATGAGCTCTGCTGAGAAGGGCTGAGATCCGAACTACAAGGTAAAACTTTGGTTATCTTCAGAAATAAAAACAGGGATGTCCCTTATTACAAAACTCCCCTTTCTACTTACGGCTCACTGGAGGGCTGATTCCCTTGGGGAAATAGGGCGGCCGGGGCTTCTCCTGGCGCAGGACCCTCTGGCGAAGATTTCTTCCCCCGCTTTGAGGCCTTGGCCTCCGGGTCTTCAGAAGCGGTCCTCTTCTCCCCCTGGAGGGAGGGATTCTCGATCCCTCTTTTCTCGAAAGCCTCCTTCGTGGGGGCAGTAGCTCCCCTGTTCCCCCCTTCGCCCTCTTTCAAAGGCGCAGCCACCAGCATCTTGGTTAGCACAGGATCCAGCATGGTCTCAGGGAGGGGGGCCGGACACCTTATCAGCTTTGCTTTCGCTATCCAGTCCTGTTCAAGGGGCAACTCCTTAAAGGGCAAGTTTATGATAAATGTATGGATAGCATGTCCGGGTACAGGACTACTTACTTGAGTATCCGGGCGATTGCAGCTCAGACCTGCGTCCTCGGTCAAGTCCGGACACTTCTCTTGTGATATGAAGAACAGTTTATACATCTCCATGGGTGTCGCACCCATAAAATGTTGGAGAGCTCGTGGTCCCTCCGGACTAAATTCCCACAGGCGGAGGGGGCGACGTTTGCAGGGCAGAAGGCACCGAATCAGCATGACCTGCGCCACTACGACCAGATTGATCTCTCTCTCTTGGAGGTCTCGAATACGGCCCTGCAGCAGAGGTACGTCCTTGGACGGCCCCCAGTCAAGCCCCTTGTTGACCCATGATGCCAGCCGTTGTGGAGGACCCGAGCGGAAGGCAGGTGGTTCCACCCATTTGGTGCCCTTGGGAGCGGTGATGTAAAACCACTCCTGTTGCCACAAACCAAGCTCCTCTTGAAAAGAGCCCTCGGGCCATGGAGTGTCAGTACTCTTGCTTATAACAGCCCCTCCGCACTCTGCCTGCTGCCCCTTGATCATCTTCGGCTCCACTTTGAAGGTCTTGAGCCACAATCCGAAGTGAGGGGTAATGCGGAGGAAGGCTTCACATACGACAATGAACAATGAGATGTGGAGGATGGACTCCGGATCCAAGTCGTGGAATTCCAGCCCATAATAAAACATGAGCCCCCTCACAAAGGGGTCCGTCGGGAAGCCTAAACCCCGACGAAAGTGAGATACGAACACCACACTCTCACCAGGCTTGGGAGTGGGAATAATCTGCCCTTGGGTAGGCAGCCTATGCGAAATTTCGCCGGTTAGATACCTGGCGTCTCTCAGCTTTAGCACGTCTTCTTCCATGACGGAAGAAGGCATCCACCGGCCCTGCAGGTCGGAGACGGACATTGTTGAAGGTCCGAAGCGCCTAGATCAGGAGCTTTGGGTGTTGGAACTCGAGGCAAGGGGCGGAATCGATTGAGATTGAAAGAAAGGAGCAGGCCTTGGTCTCGTTATAAAGAGGTTGAATACCAAGAGCCCTCCCCGTGGCCGTTTGGGACTCGCCTTCGATAGGGAGGGTGCCAACGGGCATGTTTGGGTTACCCACGCCCGTATTGATGAGGATCCCGGAATAAGGGAACACGATCTCTGCTTTGACGAGACGTGCCAAGGAAACCGCTTCGCTAAACGCGCTGAGGTGGAACAGTAAACGCGATTCGAATAAAGGCTTGGCCGTGGTGTGATGTCACGCCACGGAATACGTCAGCAGATTGAACTTGTGTAAATATTATTCTCTCTATGGTGGTATGTGGAACTTATTTTGCAGAGCCGGACACTATCCTTGTGTTCAAAATCTTCTATGAAGTATTCGGAGGAGGAACCCGCCTTGCAATGCCGAAGACAATATGCGCGCCGGACTCGTCGTCATTGAAGCCCGGTTCAGGGGCTACTGAGGGAGTCCTGGACTAGGGGGTGTCCGGATAGCCGAACTATCATCGTTGGCCGGACTCCAAGACTATGAAGATACAAGATTGAAGACTCCGTCCCGTGTCTGGATGGGACTTTCCTTGGCGTGGAAGGCAAGCTTGGCAATACGGATATGTAGATCTCCTACCATTATAACCGACTCTGTGTAACCCTAGCCCTCTCCGATGTCTATATAAACCGGAGGGTTTTAGTCTGTAGGACGAACAACAATCATACCATAGGCTAGCTTCTAGGGTTTAGCCTCATTGATCTCGTGGTAGATCTACTCTTGTACTACCCATATCATCAATATTAATCAAGCAGGAGTAGGGTTTTACCTCCATCGAGAGGGCCCGAACCTGGGTAAAAACATCATGTCCCTTGTCTCCTGTTACCATCCGCCTAGACGCACAGTTCGGGACCCCCTACCCGAGATCCGCCGGTTTTGACACTGACAATCTCCAAGAACATCGAGGATAACTTTGTATTGAGAATCAAAGAGAGAGAAGAAGCCATCTAGCTACTAGCTATGGACCCGTAGGTCTGTGGTAAAACTACTCATGCTTCAACGAAGAGGCAATGGTGTTGATGTAGAAGCCCTCCGTGATCGAAACCCCCTCCGGTAGGACGCCAAAAAAGGCCCCTAGACGGGATCTCACGGGTACAGAAGGTTGCGGTGGTGGAAAACTGGTTTCGTGGCTCCCTTGGAAGGTTTCGGGATATTTGAGAATATATAGGCGGAAGAAATAGGTTAGTGGAATCACGAGGGGCCCACAAGGGTGGGGGGCATGCCCTACCCCCTTGGGCGCGCCTCCCGACCTTGTGGCCGCCTTGTGGCTTTCCTGATGTGCACTCCAAGCCCTATGGATGTCTTATGTTCGAGGAAAAACCATCGCGAAAGTTTCATCCCATTTGAACTCCGTTTGGTATTCCTTTTCTGCGAAACTCTAAAACAAGGAAAAAACGGGAACTGGCACTGGGCTCTAGGTTAATAGGTTAGTCCCAAAAATCATATAAAATAGCATATTAATGCATATAAAACATCCTAAACAGATAATATAATAGCATGGAACAATAAAAAATTATAAACCCACCACTATCCTTCCTCAAAACAGCCACCATACCTACCTATGGAAATGCCATAATAGGTAGGTATGGTGGCTGTTTTGAGGAAGGATATGTTGGGGAATGTAGTAATTTCAAAAAATTTCCTACGCACACGCAAGATCATGGTGATGCATAGCAACGAGAGGGGAGAGTGTGTCCACGTACCCTCGTAGACCGAAAACGGAAGCATTAGCACAACGCGGTTGATGTAGTCGTACGTCTTCACGATCCGACCAATCAAGTACCAAACGCACAACACCTCCGAGTTTAGCACACATTCAACTCGATGACGTCCCTCGAACTACGATCCAGCCGAGCTTTGAGGGAGAGTTCCGTCAGCACGATGGCGTGGTGACGATGATGATGTTCTACCGATGCAGGGCTTCGCCTAAGCACCGCTACGATATTATCGAGGTGGATTATGGTGGAGGGGGGCACCGCACACGGCTAAGAGATCCAAAGGATCAATTGTTGTGTCTATGGGGTGCCCCATACCCCCGTATATAAAGGAGCAAGGGGGGAGTAGGCTGGCCTAGGAGGAGGGCGTGCCAAGGGGGGAGTCCTACTCCCACCGGGAGTAGGACTCCTCCTTCCCTTGTTGGAGTAGGAGAGAAGGAAAGACGGGGAGAGGAAGAAGGAAAAGGGGGCTGCACCCCTTGTCCAATTCGGACCAGAGGGGGAGGGGGGGGCGAGCGCCTCCTTCCTTTTGGCCTCTCTCCTCTATTCCCGCATGGCCCAATAAGGCCCATATACTCCCCGGCGAATTCCCGTAGCTCTCCGGTACTTCGATAAATACCTGAATCGCTCGGAATCTTTCCGATGTCCGAATATAGTCGTCCAATGTATCGATCTTTACGTCTCAACCATTTCGAGACTCCTCGTCATGTCCCCGATCTCATCCGGGACTCCGAACTACCTTCGGTACATCAAAACACATAACTCATAATACAAATCATCATCGAACTTTGAGCGTGCGGACCCTACGGGTTCGAGAACTATGTAGACATGACCGAGACACATCTCCGGTCAATAACCAATAGCGGAACCTGGATGCTCATATTGGCTCCTACATATTCGACGAAGATCTTTATCGGTCAAACCGCATAACAACATACGTTGTTCCCTTTGTCATCGGTATGTTACTTGCCCGAGATTCGATCGTCGGTATCTCAATACCTAGTTCAATCTCGTTACTGGCAAGTCTCTTTACTTGTTCCATAATACATCATCCCGCAACTAACTCATTAGTTGCAATGCTTGCAAGGCTTAAGTGATGTGCATTACCGAGTGGGCCCAGAGATACCTCTCCGACAACCGGAGTGGCAAATCCTAATCTCGAAATACGCAGTTATGGTGTGACGTTTGGTAGCACGCAAAGTGTTCCTCCGGTAAACGGGAGTTGCATAATCTCATAGTCATAGGAACATGTATAAGTCATGAAGAAAGCAATAGCAACATACTAAACGATCACGTGCTAAGCTAACGGATTGGGTCAAGTCAATCACATCATTCTCCTAATGATGTGATCCCGTTAATCAAATGAAAACTCATGTCTATGGCTAGGAAACATAACCATCTTTGATCAACGAGCTAGTCAAGTAGAGGCATACTAGTGACACTATGTTTGTCTATGTATTCACACATGTATTATGTTTACGGTTAATACAATTCTAGCATGAATAATAAACATTTATCATGATATAAGGAAATAAATAATAACTTTATTATTTCCTCTATGGCATATTTCCTTCAGTCTCCCACTTGCACTAGAGTCAATAATCTAGTTCACATCGCCATGTGATTTAACATCAATAGTTCACATCTTTATGTGGTTAACACCCATAGTTCACATCGATATGTGACCAACACCCAAAGGGTTTACTAGAGTAAGTAGTCTAGTTCACATCTCTCTGTGATTAACACCGGAAGAGTACTAAGGTGTGATCATGTTTTGCTTGTGAGATAATTTTAGTCAATGGGTCTGTCACATTCAGACCCGTAAGTATTTTGCAAATTTCTATGTCAACAATGCTCTGCACGGAGCTACTCTAGCTAATTGCTCCCACTTTCAATATGTATCCAGATTGAGACTTAGAGTCATCTGGATCAGTGTCAAAATTTGCATCGATGTAACCCTTTATGACGAACCTTTTGGTCACCTCCATAATCGAGAAGCATATCCTTATTCCTCTAAGGATAATTTTGACCACTATTCAGTGATCTACTCCTAGATCACTATTGTACTCCCTTGCCAAACTCAGAGTAAGGTATACAATAGGTCTGGTACACAACATAACATACTTTATAGAATCTATGACTGAGGCATACAGAATGACTTTTCATTTTCTTTCTATTTTCTAGCATGGTCGGGTTTTAAGTCTTACTCAACTTCACACCTTGCAACACAGGCAAGAACTCCATCTTTGACTGTTCTATTTTGAACTATTTCAAAATCTTATCAAGGTATGTACTCATTGAAAAATCTTATCAAGCGTCTTGATCTATCTCTATAGATCTTGATGCTCAATGTGTAAGCAGCTTCACCGAGGTCTTTCTTTGAAAAACTCCTTTCAAACATTCCTTTATGCTTTCCAGAAAATTCTACATTATTTCTGATCAACAATATGTCATTCACATATACTTATCAGAAAGGCTGTAGTGCTCCCACTCACTTTCCTGTAAATACAGGCTTCACCGCAAGTCTGTATAAAACTATATGCTTTGATCAACTCATCAAAACATATATTCCAACTCCGAGATGCTTGCACCAGTCCATAGATGGATCACTGGAGCTTGCATACTTTGTTAGCACCTTTAGGATTGACAAAACCTTCTGGTTGCATCATATACTACTCTTCTTTAATAAATCCATTAAGGAATGCAGTTTTGACATCCATTTGCCAGATTTCATAAAACGTAGCAATTTCTAACATGATTCAGATAGACTTAAGCATCGATACGAGCGATAAAATCTCATCGTATTCAACCCTTTGATGTTGTTGAAAAACTTTTTGTGACAAGTCGAGCTTTGTAGATAGTAACAATACTATCAGCGTCCGTCTTCCTCTTGAAAATCCATTTATTTTCTATGGCTTGCCGATCATCGGGCAAGTCAACCAAAGTCCATACTTTGTTCTCATACATGGATCCCATCTCAGATTTCATGGCCTCAAGCCATTTTGCGGAATCTGGGCTCATCATCGCTTCCTCATAGTTCATAGGTTCGCCATGGTCAAGTAACATGACCTCCAGAATAGGATTACCATACCACTCTGGTGCAGATCTTACTCTGTTTGACCTATGAGGTTCGGTAGTAACTTGATCTGAAGTTTCATGATCAATATCATTAGCTTCCTCACTAATTGGTGTAGGCGTCACAGGAACCGGTTTCTGTGAGGAACTACTTTCCAATAAGGGAGAAGGTACAATTACCTCATCAAGTTCTACTTTCCTCCTACTCACTTCTTTCGAGAGAAACTCCTTCTCTAGAAAGGATCCATTCTTAGCAACGAATATCTTGCCTTCAGATCTGTGATAGAAGGTGTACCCAATTGTCTCCTTTGGGTATTCTATGAAGACACATTTCTCCGATTTGGGTTTGAGCTTATCAAGATGAAACTTTTTCTTATAAGCATCGCAACCCCAAACTTTAAGAAATGACAACTTTGGTTTCTTGCCAAGCCACAGTTCATACGGTGTCGTCTCAAACAAATTTAGATGGTGCCCGTTTTTACGTGAAAGCAGCTGTCTCTAATGCATAACCCCAAAACTATAGTGGTAAATCGGTAATAAACATCATAGATTGCACTATATCCAATAAAGTACGGTTATGACGTTTAGACACACCATTATGCTGTGGTGTTCCAGGTGGCATTAGTTTGTGAAACTATTTCACATTGTTTTAATTGAAGACCAAACTCATAACTCAAATATTCGTCTTTGCGATCAGATCGTAGAAACTTTATTTTCTTGTTACGATGATTCTCCACTTCACGCTGAAATTCTTTGAACTTTTCAAATGTTTTAGACTTGTGCTTCATTAAGTAGATATACCCATATCTGCTCAAATCATCTGTGAAGGTCAGAAAATAACGATACCCGCCGCGAGCCTCAATATTCATCAGACCACATACATCAGTATGTATGATTTCCAACAAATCTCTTGCTTGCTCCATTGTTCCGGAGAACAGAGTCTTTAGTCATCTTGCCCATGAGGCATGGTTCGCAAGCATCAACTGATTCATAATCAAGTGATTCCAAAAGCCCATCTGCATGGATTTTCTTCATACGCTTTACACCAATATGACCTAAACGGCAGTGCCACAAATTAGTTGCACTACCATTATTAACTTTGCATCTTTTGGCTTCAATATTATGAATATGTGTATCACTACGATCGAGATCCAACAAGCTATTTCATTGGGTGTATGACCATCGAAGGTTTTATCCATGTAAACAGAACAACAATTATTCTCTGACTTTAAATGAATAAAGTAT
Organism: Triticum timopheevii; assembly: GCA_963921465.1. Taxonomy (NCBI): domain Eukaryota; kingdom Viridiplantae; phylum Streptophyta; class Magnoliopsida; order Poales; family Poaceae; genus Triticum; species Triticum timopheevii. Next base: position 623,940,145 of record OY997264.1, on the reverse strand, counting down.
TGCAATAAACATGATCAAATCATATTCATGCTCAACGCAAACGCCAAATAACATTTATTTAGGTTTAACACTAATCCCGAAAGTATAGGGAGTGTGCGATGATGATTACATCAATATTGGAACCACTTCCAACACACATCGTCACTTCACCCTTAACTAGTCTTTGTTTATTTTGCAACTCCTGTTTCGAGTTTACTACTCTTAGTATCTGAACCAGTATCATATACCGAGGGGTTGCTATAAACACTAGTAAAATACACATTAATAACATGTATATCAAATATACTTTTGTTCACTTTGCCATCCTTCTTATCCGCCAAATACTTGGGGCAGTTCCGCTTCCAATGACCAGTTCCTTTGCAGTAGAAGCACTCAGTTTCAGGCTTAGGTCCAGACTTGGGCTTCTTCATTTGAGCAGCAACTTGCTTGCCGTTCTTCTTGAAGTTCCCCTTCTTCCCTTTGCCCTTTTCTTGAAACTAGTGGTCTTTGTCAACCATCAATACTTGATGCTCTGTCTTGATTTCTACCTTCACCGATTTCATCATCACGAAGAGCTTGGGAATCGTCTCCGTTATCCCTTGCATATTATAGTTCATCACGAAGTTCTACTAACTTTGTGATGGTAACCGGAGAACTCTGTCAATCACTATCTTATCTGGAAGATTAACTCCCACTTGATTCGAGCGATTGTAGTACCCAGACAATCTGATCACATGCTCACTGGTTGAGCTATTCTCCTCCATCTTTTAGCTATAGAACTTGTTGGAGACTTCATATCTCTAAACTCGGGTATTTGCTTGAAATATTAAGTTCAACTCCTGGAACATCTCATATGGTCCATGACGTTCAAAACATCTTTGAAGTCCCGATTCTAAGCCGTTAAGCATGGTGCATAAAACTATCAAGTAGTCATCTTATTGAGCTAGCCAAACGTTCATAACGTCTACATATGCTCCTGCAATAGGTCCGTCACCTAGAGGTGCGTCAAGGACATAATTCTTCTGTGCATCAATGAGGATAAACCTCAGATCACGGATCCAATCCGCATCATTGCTACTAACATCTTTCAACTTAGTTTTCTCTAGGAACATATCAAAATAAAACAGGGGAGCTGAGGGAGTCCTGGACTAGGGGGTGTCCGGATAGCCGGACTATCATCATCGGTCGGACTCCAAGACTATGAAGATACAATATTGAAGACTTCGTCCCGTGTCCGGATGGGACTTTCCTTGGCGTGGAAGGCAAGCTTGGCGATACAGATATGTAGATCTCCTACCATTGTAACCGACTCTGTGTAACCCTAGCCCTCTTCGGTGTCTATATAAACCGGAGAGTTTTAGTCCGTAGGACGAACAACCATTACAACAATCATACCATAGGCTAGCTTCTAGGGTTTAGCCTCCTTGATCTCGTGGTAGATCCACTCTTGTACTACCCATATCATCAATATTAATCAAGCAGGAGTAGGGTTTTACCTCCATCGAGAGGGCCCGAACCTGGGTAAAAACATTGTGTCCCTTGTCTCCTGTTACCATCCGCCTAGACGCACAGTTCGGGATCCCCTACCCGAGATCCACCGGTTTTGACACCGACAGTGGTGCTTTCATTGAGAGTTCCTCTGTGTCGTCATCGATAGGCTTGATGGCTTCTTCAATCAACAACAACGTAGTCCAGGATGAGACTTTTTTCCCCTGGACAGATCTTCGTGTTCGGCGGCTTCGCACTGCGGGCTAATTTGCTTGGCCATCTGGAGCAGATCGAAAGCTACGCCCCTGGCCGTCAGGTCAGATTTGGAAGCCTAAACTTCACGACCGACATCCGCGGAGACTTGATCTTCGATGGATTCGAGCCACAGCCGAGCGCGCCGCACTGTCACGATGGGCATGATTTAGCTCTGCCGCCGGACAGCGCCCTGGAGGCCGCACATGAGTCCGCTTCGACCCCTAGTTTGGAGCCGACCGCGCAGATCAAGGACAGGTGGTTGGACACCGCCTTGGGGGCTACAATCTCTATGGCAATGGAGCCGAACACTGACCCTGTCCCTTGCAAAGCTCGTGACTCTGAGGTACCGGACTCCTTGCCGGACTCCGAACCTCCTGCGCCCCTGCCAACCGAATCCGATTGGGCGCCGATCATGGAGTTCACCGCTGCGGACATCTTTCAGCACTCACCCTTTGGCGACATCTTGAATTTGCTAAAGCATCTCTCGTTATCTGGAGAGCCCTGGCCGGACTGCGGTCAGGACGGTTGGGATGCGGATGACGAAGAAATTAAAAACCCACCCACCACCCACTTTGTAGCCACTGTCGATGATCTAACCGACATGCTAGACTATGACTCCGAAGACATCGACGGTATGGACGACGATGCCGGAGACGACCAAGAACCAGCGCCTATGGGGCGCTGGAAGACCACCTCGTCATACAACATATACATGGTGGACATCCCAAAGGACGGGAAAGGCCAAGAAGCAGCGGAGGCAGATTCCCCTAAGAAACAGCCCAAGCGCCGACGTCAGCGGCGCCGCTCTAAATCCCGCCACAGCAAGAATGGAGATTCCGGCACCGGAGATAATAACACCCCAGAGAGTGCCGAAGACAACCCCCTCCAGCAAGATTCAGCACAGGAGGACGGAGAAGCCAGCCCTCGAGGAGAGCGGCAGACGAGGAGATAGAGGATGACAATTACATGCCTCCCTCTGGAGACGAGGCAAGCCTCAACGACGACGAATTCGTCATGCCCGAGGATCCCGTCGAACAAGAGCGTTTTAGACGCAGGCTAATGGCCACGGCAAACAGCCTAAAGAAAAAGCAGCAACAGCTTCGAGCTGATCAAGACCTGCTGGCCGACAGATGGACCGAGGTCCTCGCGGCCGAAGAGCATGAACTCGAACGCCCCTCCAAAAGCTACCCAAAACGCAAGTTGCTCCCCCGATTAGAGGAGGAAGCATATAAACCTTCATCACCAGCACACAATACGGCAGATCGACCACCTTGTGGCCGCGACAGAGAGGCATCTAGGCCCTCCATCAGGACCGTACCCCGGCATCGCTCGAAAAGTATGAAGCCACGGGGGAATGCGCCGGACTTGCAAGACATATTGGAGGACAAGGCAAAACAATCACGATCGATCTATGGATCACGTGGGTGCCCCACGATGCGAGACGACTTCCGTCGTGCCGGATACAGCAACTCCGGCCGGGCCGAACACAGTAGGCAAAGCTCTCTTGAGCTGCGTCGCGATATTGCCCAGTATAGAGGCGCCGCACACCCACTATGCTTCACAGATGAAGTAATGGATCATCAAATCCCTGAAGGGTTCAAACCCGTGAACATTGAATCCTACGATGGCACAACATACCCCGCGGTTTGGATCGAAGACTATCTCCTTCACATCCATATGGCCCGTGGTGACGATCTCCACGCCATCAAGTATCTCCTACTCAAGCTTAAAGGACCAGCTCGGCACTGGCTTAACAGCTTGCCAGCAGAATCAATTGGGTGTTGGGAGGACCTGAAAGCCGCATTCCTTGACAACTTCCAGGGCACATATGTGCGACCACCAGACGCCGATTTCCTAAGCCACATAATTCAGCAGCCAGACAAATCGGCCAGACAATTCTGGACACGGTTCCTCACAAAGAAAAATCAAATCGTCGACTGTCCGTATGCAGAGGCCCTCGCAGCCTTCAAACATAACATCCGCGACGAGTGGCTGGCCCGGCACCTAGGACAGGAAAAGCCGAAATCCATGGTAGCCCTCACATCACTCATGACCCGCTTCTGTGCGGGGGAGGACAGCTGGCTAGCCCGCAGTAACAACCTCAGCAAAAATGCTGGCAGTCCGGATACTAAGGACCGCAATGGCAGGTGGCGTCGAAACAAAAACAAACGCCGTGTTAACAGCGATAACACTGAGGATACGGCAGTCAACACCGGATTCAGAGGCTCTAAACCCGGTCAGCGGAAGAAGCCATTCAAAAGAACCACTCCGGGTCCGTCCAATTTGGACCGAATACTCGACCGCTCTTGCCAGATACATGGCACCCCTGAAAAGCCAGCTAATCACACTAACAGGGATTGTTGGGTATTCAAGCAGGCAGGCAAGTTAATTGCCGAAAACAACGACAAGGGGCTGCATAGCGATGACGAGGAAGAGACCCGGCCACCGAACAGTAGAGGACAGAAGGGTTTCCCCCCACAAGTGCGGACGGTAAACATGATATACGCAACCCATATAACCAAGAGGGAGCGGAAGTGTGCACTTAGGGACATATATGCGATGGAGCCAGCCGCCCCGAAGTTCAATCCATGGTCCTCTTGCCCGATCACTTTCGATCGAAGGGACGACCCCACCAGTATCCGCCATGGCGGATTCGCCGCATTGGTTTTAGACCCAATCGTCGATGGATTTCACCTCACTAGAGTCCTGATGGACGGCGGCAGCAGCCTGAACCTGCTTTATCAGGATACAGTGCGCAAGATGGGCATAGACCCCTCAAGGATTAAACCTACAAAGACGACCTTCAAAGGCGTCATACCAGGTGTTGAGGCCAATTGTACAGGCTCAGTCACACTGGAAGTGGTCTCCGGATCCCCGGATAATTTCTGAAGCGAGGAGTTAATCTTCGACATAGTCCCGTTCCGCAGTGGCTATCACGCTCTGCTCGGACGAACCACGTTTGCAAAGTTCAACGCGGTGCCGTATTATGCATACCTTAAGCTCAAGATGCCAGGCCCTCGTGGAGTCATCACGGTCAACGGAAACACTGAACGCTCCCTCCGAACAGAGGAACACACAATGGCTCTCGCGGCAGAAGTACAGAGCAGCCTCTTAAGGCAATTTTCGAGTCCGGCCGTTAAACGACCGAACATGGCCAAACGCGCCCGGAGTAAAATACATTAAGACCACCTGGCACGTTATGAGCACGCGTAGCAATGCGCCCCCAACCCCAGCCCTTGCATGATTGCAAGACCAGCTCTTCGCGTACATCATTATGCTCTGGAGATACCGTGGGCATAGGGGGAGGGGCACGACCACGACAGGCCCAGAGTGCGGCTCAACCACACCAGGGGCTCCCAAGTGTGTCGCTTTTTTTCTTTTCCTTTTTTTTCTATTTATCCACAGGACTCCGTTCACCAGAGACCCTGTCCGGCGGTGAATCTGCCGAACTCACGATGCAACAACCAGGGAAGGACAAAGGCTACAGCGAACACTCAGGTGGTCTCCATTATGAGCATTAAATTTGTTAAATACACCATTCCACAGCCTACCCCTGGAGGGGGACATGTCTAATAGTCCAATCCCTTGCTTATCGCACTATTTGTATCGTCCTGCACTCATGGCAGAATTCCTTGAATAAACAATGCAGCACTTTTCGCTTGTAATTGCATTCCTTTCTTACATATATGTTCATTTATGACGTTTTGCATCCGTACACTTTGGTACGGCCGAATACACCAGGGGCTTATGTTCCCCGCATTACGGTGTGATAAGTCCGAACACTTCCACAAGTGCGGCACCCCGAACTTATAGCATTATATGCATCGGCTCCGAATCATGTCTTGGGTCAATAGTTGGGTTTGCCCGGCTCCCATGTTTTGGTACCTTACGTTCCGTTCCGTCGGCTAAGGTAGCACTGGGAGAACCACTGCGATTGCGCCCCGGTTGAGCTGGGCGAGCGCCTCAATGGAGAAAGCTAAAATTGACCGTCATGATAAGGCGAGAGCTGGTCGCTGTTCGAGAGGTTTTTTTCGAGTCCCTAAAGACTTATGCCGCTTAGAGCGAGGAACCGGCTTCGTCCGGCCCAGGCGTGGATAGCGCCCCGAACTCGGTCTTCCGAACACTAGGGGCTTCGCCAAAATTTAAAATTATAGAATTCTATGGCTAAGTGAGAGTGTTCAAGCATTATAAGTCTGGTTGCCTTGTTCGTTGTGTTGAGCGCCTCCCTAGATGGACCAAAAATGGGAACAAGAGCGCTCAAGTTTATCCCGAACACCCCAGCACTCGTGGCATGGGGGCTGAAGCCGACGACTTGCCATCTCTCAGATTTGATAAACGGCTGCATAGAAGGTAATATTTTAAATTAATAAGCGTTGCTTAGCGCATATGAACAAAGTTTTCAGCGCACATGATAACACATTGCGAGTCTACTCAAATATTACATCTTTGGGACACTCATCCGCAATCTTGCAGGCACCCTTTAGGACACTCTTATAATACATTTCGAGCGTGCGATACTCCTTGCCCGCCGGCGGCGCGTCCGTCAGAAGCTTCTCAGCATCCAGCCTGCCACAGTGCACCTTTGCACGGGCAAGGGCCCGATGGGCACCTTCAATGTAGGCGGAGCGCTTGATGACTTCCACCCAAGGGCACGCATCCACCAGCTGCTGCACGAGGCCGAAGTAGCTCCCAGGCATGGCCTCTTCAGGCCACAGCCGGACTATGAGGCCCTTCATGGCCTGCTCGGCTACCTTGTGGAGCTCGACCAGCTGCTTCAGCTGGTCGCTAAGGGGCACCGGATGTCCGGCCTCAGCATACTGAGACCAGAAGACCTTCTCCGTTGAGCTCCCCTCCTCGGCCCGGTAGAATGTGGCGGCATCGGACACGCTGCGAGGCAGATCTGCAAACGCTCCTGGAGAGCTCCGAATTCGGGTAAGTAACAGGTAATTCACATTCACATGCTTGCTTTGCATGAAAAATGCCTTACCCGCCGCTATTTTCTTCACCGCCTCAATCTCCTGGAGGGCCTTATGGGCCTCGGCCTTAGCCGCTTTGGCACTCTCAAGAGCCGAGGCAAGCTCGGACTCTCGAGTCTTCGAGTCGCGCTCCAAACTCTCATGCTTTTCCATGAGAGCCTGGAGCTCTTGCCGCACCTTCGCCACCCGCGCCTCCTGTTTCTCTTGCTCCGCTCGTTCCGCGGCCGCATTACGTTCGGCCGCGGACACGGCCTCCTTCAGGGTCACCACCTCATTCGTGGCCCCTACAGTACCCACGTTATCCTTGTTATTTATATTGCAACCAAAATCCTTTTCTGTAAGGTACAAATTTAATACGGTGTTACTCACCTTCTTTGTCCTCGAGCTGCTTCTTGGCAAGGCCGAGCTCGTTCTCGGTCCGCTCGAGGTCCTTCTTCAAAGCACCAACCTCCGCAGTCAATGCGGCAGAGGTCAGCAGCGCAGCCTGCAACCCCATATTGACATAATTTTTAGAACTCCTGCGTATATCTTTTTAGATCCTCAGTCCGGCTTTTCTTTCCGAACACCGAACTGAGCATCAGGGGCTACTGTCTATGCGGTATTACATTGCATATTTTAAAACTTCTTACCTCAAAGCCTGTTAGAAGGCTGCTGCAGGCTTCGGTCAGCCCGCTCTTGGCGAGTTGAACCTTCCGAATCACCGCACCCATGATAGTACGATGTTCTTCCTCGATGGAAGCGCCGTTGAGCGCCTCCAACAAGTTGTCCGGCGCCTCCGTTTGGACGGAGGCTGCCGGCGTCACGGTCTTGCCCTTCTTACGAAGGGGCCGCCTGCCGGACTCCGGAACCACTGCGGGTTCCGGCACGGAGTCCGGCGCAAAGTCCGGGAGGCTGCCTTGCGGCACCTCCGGAGCCTCCTCCTGATGGGTCCCCTCCTGGGATCCCACCTCGGCGTCGTTAGCGCCACGGGGAGTTGAGGCGGTCGGAAGGGAATCCAGATCTGACGGAGCCAAGGACCCGCTCAATGAAGCGGGAAGATCATCCTCGGCCGAACTACAGGTAGTGTGCGGCATTAGAAGGACACTATGTGGTACAAAAGAGAAATTATAAATCATTCAGGAATCCAGATACTTACGATCTTGCCGGGGGCTTGGCCCTTGAGGGCCACCCTTCGTCGCCGTCGTTGGCGTTGGCGGAGCTGTCCGGAGGAAGGGTCCTTCCCCTGTTGGACCCTTCGGCCTCCCCCGTTGGGGAAGCCTTCCTCTTCCTCTCTCCCCCCTCCTGGGGAGAGTCATCTTTCTCTTTCTCCTCCTTGTCTTCGGGGGAGGAGTCCGCCTCGGAGCCATCGGACGATGAGTCCGATACCACCTGGCGCCGGGAACTCCTTCGGGTTCCCGTGGCCTTCTTCTTGGCCTTCTTCTCCGGCACCACATAAAGTGCCGGGACTAGCAGCCCCGTTAAACGGGTATCCGCTGGGTCTTCGGGGAGGGGAGCCGGACAGTTAACCTGTCCGGACGTCCTCTGCTAGTCCTGTTAAAGGCATTGGGAATTTTATATCCCACAATAGAGTCAAACTATGAAAGAAATAAATGTCCCATAAAGGATAACATATCTTACCACACCGGCCGGCTGTTTCGTGCTGAATCCACAATCTTCACTTGCGGATGCGGGGGCTTCTCCGCCCTTGAACAGCACCCTCCAGGCAGCTTCGTACGGTCGAAGAGCCCGCTAAGGGTCCGGTGCTGTGCCAGATCAAACTCCCACAGATTGAAGGCCCGTTGTTGGCAGGGGAGAATCCGGTGGACGAGCATGACCTGGATCACGTTGACAAGCTTGAGCTTCTTGTTCACCAGGGTCTGGAGACAGGACTGGAGTCCGGTCAGCTCCTCCGAACTGCCCCATAGCAAGCCCTTCTCTTTCTAGGAGGTGGGCTGCATGGGGGTACCAGATCTGAACTCGGGGGCTGCAGCCCATTCAGGGTCACGCGGCTCGGTGATATAGAACCACCCCGATTGCCACCCTTTGATGGTTTCCACGAAGGCGCCCTCGAGCCAGAGGACGTTGGGCATTTTGCCCACCATGGCGCCTCCGCACTCCACTTGGACGCCCTTCACTACCTTCAGCTTGACATTGAAGGTTTTTAGCCACAAGCCGAAGTGGGGCTGGATGCAGAGGAAGGCCTCACACACGACGATAAACGCCGAGATGTTGAGGATGAAGTTTGGCGCCAGATCGTGGAAGTCCAGGCCGTAGTAGTACATGAGCCCCCGGACGAAGGGATGAAGTGGGAAGCCCAGTTCGCGGAGGAAGTGGGGAAGGAATATGACCCTCTCATGTGGCCTGGGGGTGGGGATGAGCTGCCCCTTGTCGGGCAGCCGGTGCGCGATGTCGCTGGACAGGTATCCGGCGCCGCGCAGTTTTTCGATGTGACCCTCCGTAACGGAGGAAGCCATCCACTTGCCTCCCGCTCCGGACATGGCTGGAGAAGGTTGAGACGACATGTGCGGACTTGGGCGCTGGAGCTCGAGTGCGCGGAGATGGATAGGCAAAGGAGGAAGAAGGCGTAGGTGAAAAGGGTGGATCCTTATCCCCTTATATATGGGCGGACGAAGACTATGCGTCCCCACTGGCCTGGTAAAACTCGCCTATCTCCCAAGCGCCACAATCAATGGCGCGGTTGGGTTACCCACGTCCGTATTGATGGGAATCCCGGAATAAGGGGAACACGATCTCTGCTTCGACAAGACGTGCCAAGGAAACTGCTTCGCTAAACGCACTGAGGTGGTATAATAAAATTCAAGTAAAGGCTTGGTAGTGGCGTGACATCATGCCACAAAATACGTCAGCAGATTGAACTTGTGTACATATTATTCTCTCTACGGTGCTATGTGGAATTTATTTTGCAGAGCCGGACACTATCCTGGTGTTCGCAATCTTCTATGAATTATTGGGAGGAGAAACCCGCCTTGCAATGCCGAACAATATGCGCGCCGGACTCATCGTCATTGAAGCCTGGTTCAGGGGCTACTGAGGGAGTCCTGGACTAGGGGGTGTCCGGATAACCGGACTATCATCATCGGCCGGACTCCAAGACTATGAAGATACAATATTGAAGACTTCGTCCCGTGTCCGGATGGGACTTTCCTTGGCGTGGAAGGAAAGCTTGGCAATACGGATATGTAGATCTCCTACCATTGTAACCGACTCTGTGTAACCCTAGCCCTCTCCGGTGTCTATATAAACCAGAGGGTTTTAGTCTGTAGGACGAACAACCATTACAACAATCATACCATAGGCTAGCTTCTAGGGTTTAGCCTCCTTGATCTCGTGGTAGATCCACTCTTGTACTACCCGTATCATCAATATTAATCAAGCAGGAGTAGGGTTTTACCTCCATCGAGAGGGCCCGAACCTGGGTAAAAACATCGTGTCCCTTGTCTCCTGTTACCATCCGCCTAGACGCACAGTTCGGGACCCCCTACCCGAGATCCGCCGGTTTTGACACCGACAGGAGCTAAACGCGAGGTATTGATCTACAACATAGATACTCTAATACTACCAGGACTAAGTTCATGATAAATTAAAGTTCAATAAATCATATTACTTAAGAACTCCCACTTAGATAGACACCCCTCTAATCCTCTAAGTGATCACGTGATCCATATCAACTAAACCATGTCCGATCATCACGTGAGATGGAGTAGTTTCAATGGTGAACATCATTATGTTGATCATATCTACTATATGATTCACGCTCGACCTTTCGGTCTTAGTGTTTCGAGGCCATATCTGCATATGCTAGGCTCGTCAAGTTTAACCTGAGTATTCCGCGTGTGCAACTATTTTGCACCCGCTGTATTTGAACATAGAGCCTATCACAACCGATCATCACGTGGTGTCTCAGCACGAAGAACTTTCGCAACGGTGCATACTCAGGGAGAACACTTATACCTTGAAATTTAGTGAGAGATCATCTTATAATGCTACCGTCAATCAAAGCAAAATAAGATGCATAAAGGATAAACATCACATGCAATCAATATAAGTGAGATGATATGGCCATCATCATTTTTGCTTGTGATCACCATCTCCGAAGCACCGTCATGATCACCATCGTCACCGGCGCGACACCTTGATCTCCATCGTAGCATCGTTATCGTCTCGCCAATTTATGCTTCTACGACTATCGCTACCGCTTAGTGATAAAGTAAAGCATTACAGGGCGATTGCGTTGCATACAATAAAGCGACAACCATATGGCTCCTGCCAGTTGCCGATAACTCGGTTAAAAAACATGATCATCTCATACAATAAAATATAGCATCACGTCTTGACCATATCACATCACAACATGCCCTGCAAAAACAAGTTAGAGTCCTCTACTTTGTTGTTGCAAGTTTTACGTGGCTGCTACGGGCTGAGCAAGAACCATTCTTTCCTACGCATCAAAACACCAACGATAGTTTGTCAAGTTAGTGCTGTTTTAACCTTCTCAAGTACCGGGCGTAGCCACACTTGGTTCAACTAAAGTTGGAAAAACTGACACCCGCCAGCCACCTGTGTGCAAAGCACGTCGGTAGAACCAGTCTCGCGTAAGCGTATGCGTAATGTCGGTCCGGGCCGCTTCATCCAACAATACCGCCGAACCAAAGTATGACATGCTGGTAAGCAGTATGACTTTTATCGCCCACAACTCACTTGTGTTCTACTCATGCATATAACATCAACGCATAAACCCAGGCTCGGATGCCACTGCTGGGGAACGTAGTAATTTCAAAAAATTTCCTACGCACACGCAAGATCATGGTGATGCATAGCAACGAGAGGGGAGAGTGTGTCCACGTACCCTCGTAGACCGAAAGCGGAAGCATTAGCACAACGCGGTTGATGTAGTCGTACGTCTTCATGATCCGACCGATCAAGTACCGAACGCACGACACCTTCGAGTTCAGCACACGTTCAACTCGATGACGTCCCTCGAACTCCGATCCAGCCGAGCTTTGAGGGAGAGTTCCATCAGCACGATGGCGTGGTGACGATGATGATTTTCTACCAACACAAGGCTTCGCCTAAGCACCGCTACGATATTATCGAGGTGGATTATGGTGGAGGGGGGCACCACACACGGCTAAGAGATCCAAATGATCAATTGTTGTGTCTATGGGGTGCCCCCTGCCCCCGTATATAAAGGAGCAACGGGGGAGGCGGCCGGCCTAGGAGGAGGGCATGCTAAGGGGGGAGTCCTACTCCCACCGGGAGTAGGACTCCTCCTTCCCTTGTTGGAGTAGGAGAGAAGGAAAAAGGGGGAAAGGAAGAAGGAAAAGGGGGCTGCACCCCTTGTCCAATTCGGACCAGAGGGGGGGCGCTCGCCTCCTTCCTTTTGGCCTCTCTCCTCTATTCCCGTATGGCCCAATAAGGCCCATATACTCCCCGGCGAATTCCTGTAACTCTCCGGTACTCCGATAAATACCCGAATCACTCGAAACCTTTCCGATGTCCGAATATAGTCGTCCAATCTATCGATCTTTACGTCTTGACCATTTCGAGACTCCTCGTCATGTCCCCGATCTCATCCGGGACTCTGAACTACCTTCGGTACATCAAAACACATAACTCATAATACAAATCGTCATCGAACTTTTAGCGTGCGGACCCTACGGGTTTGAGAACTATGTAGATATGACCGAGACACATCTCCGGTCAATAACCAATAGCGGAACCTGGATGCTCATATTGGCTCCTACATATTCTACAAAGATCTTTATCGGTCAAACCGCATAACAACATACGTTGTTCCCTTTGTCATCGATATGTTACTTGCCCGAGATTCGATCGTCGGTATCTCAATACCTAGTTCAATCTCGTTACCGACAAGTCTCTTTACTCATTCTGTAATACATCATCCCGCAACTAACTCATTAGTTGCAATGCTTGCAAGGCTTAAGTGATGTGCATTACCGAGTGGGCCCAGAGATACCTCTCCGACAATCGGAGTGACAAATCCTAATCTCAAAATATGCCAACCCAACAAGTACCTTCGGAGACACCTGTAGAGTACCTTTATAATCACCCAGTTACGTTGTGACGTTTGGTAGCACACAAAGTGTTCCTCCGGTAAACCGGAGTTGCATAATCTCATAGTCATAGGAACATGTATAAGTCATGAAGAAAGCAATAGCAACATACTAAAGGATCATGTGCTAAGCTAACGGAATGGGTCAAGTCAATCACTTTATTCTCCTAATGATGTGATCTTGTTAATCAAATGACAACTCATGTCTATGGCTAGGAAACATAACCATCTTTGATCAACGAGCTAGTCCAGTAGAGGCATACTAGTGACACTCTGTTTGTCTATGTATTCAAACATGTATTATGTTTACGGTTAATACAATTCTAGCATGAATAATAAACATTTATCATGATATAAGGAAATAAATAATAACTTTATCATTGCCTCTAGGGCATATTTCCTTCAGGATAGTGGTGGGTTTATAATTTTTGATTGTTCCATGCTATTATATTATCTGTTTTAGATGTTTTATATGCATTAATATGCTATTTTATATGATTTTTGAGCTAACCTATTAACCTAGAGCCCAGTGTCAGTTTCTGTTTTTACCTTGTTTTAGAGTTTCGCAGAAAAGGAATACCAAACGGAGTCCAAACATAATAAAACTTTCTTGGTGATTTTTCTTGGACCAGAAGACACCCAGGAGACTTGGAGTGCAAGTCAGAGGAGCCTCGAGGCGGCCACAAGGGTGGACGGCGCGCCCCCAACCTATTGGGCCCCCCGTATGTCTCCTGACCCAATTCTTCCTCCTATATATTCTCTTATACCCCAAAATCATCCAGGGGATCCACGAAACCACTTTTCCACCACCGCAACCTTCTGTACCAGTGAGACCCCATCTCGGGGCCTTTTCCGGCATTCTGACGAAGGGGGAATCAATCACGGAGGGCTTCTACATGAACACCATTGCCTCTCCGATGAAGCATGAGTAGTTTACTTCAGACCTACGGGTCCATAGCTAGTAGCTAGATGGCTTCTTTTCTCTCTTTGATTCTCAATAAAAAGTTCTCCTCGATGTTCTTGGAGATCTATTCGATGTAATACTCTTTTGCGGTGTGTTTGCCGAGATCCGATGAATTGTGGATATATGATAAGCTTATCTATGAATATTATTTGAATCTCCTCTGAATTATTATATGCATGATTTGATATCTTTGCAAGTCTCTTCGAACTATCGATTTGGTTTGGCCGACTAGATTGGTTTTTCTTGCAATGGGAGAAGTGCTTAGCTTTGGGTTCAATCTTGCCGTGCTCGATCCTAGTGACATAAGGGGAACCGACACATATTGTATTGTTGCCATCGAGGATAACAAGATGGGGTTTTCATCATATTGCTTGTGTTAATCTCACTACATCATGTCATCTTGCTTAACACGTTACTCTGTTCTTATGAACTTAATACTCTAGATGCAGGCAAGAGTCGGTCGATGTGTGGGGTAATAGTAGTAGACGCATAATCATTTTGGTCTACTTGACACGGACGTGATGCCTATATTCATGATCATTGCCTTAGATATCGTCATAACTTTTCTATCAATTGCTCGATAGTAGTTTGTTCACCCACCGTAATAATTTCTATCTTGAGAGAAGCCTCTAGTGAAACTTATGGCCCCTGGGTCTATTTTCCATCATATAAGTTTCCAATCTACAACTCTAGTTTCCTATTTACTTTCCTTTGCAATATTTACTTTCCGTTCCATAAAACAAAAATATCAAAAATATTACTTTACCATTTATCTATCTCTATCAGATCTCACTTTGCGAATAACCGTGAAGGGATTGACAACCCCTTTGTCGCGTTGGTTGCAAGTTGGTGTTTGTTTGTGCAGGTATTCAGTGGCTTGTTGCGTAGTCTCCTACTGGATTGATACCTTGGTTCTCAAAGCCGAGGGAAATACTTATGCTCCTTTGTTGCATCACCCTTTCCTCTTCAAGGGAAAAACCAATGCAAGCTCAAGATGTAGCACAGAGCAGTCCCATGCACCGAGAAGCGGTGTGAGTGGTGCTCTCTCGGTCAGCATGCCGCTTGAATGCCGGCGCCTGATGTCTACTACGCAACATTTCTTCTTATAGACTCGTGTTGGGCCTCTAAGCGCAGAGTTTTGTAGGACAGTAGCAAATTCCCTCAAGTGGATAACCTAAGGTTTATCAATACGTGGGAGACGTAGGATGAAGATGGTATCTCTCAAACAACCCTGCAACCAAATAACAAAGTGTCTCTTGTGTACCTAACACAACCAATACAATGGCAAATTGTATAGGTGCACTAGTTCGGCGAATAGATGGTGATACAAGTGTAATATGGATAATCGATATAGGTTTTTGTAATATGAAAATATGAAAACAACAAGGTAACTAGTAACAAAACTGAGCAAAACGGTATTGCAATGCTTTAAAACAAGGCCTAGGGTTCATACTCTCATTAGTGCAAAATCTCTCAACAAAGATAACATAATTGGATCATATGACAATCCCTCAATGTGCAACAAAGAACCACTCCAAAGTTCCTATCGTGGAGAACATAAGATGAAATTGTCTGTAGGGTACGAAACCACCTCAAAGTTATTCTTTTTGATCAATCGTTTGAGCTATTACTATAAGTGTCACAAACAACCCTAGAGTTCGTACTAAAATAACACAATATGATACACATCAACCAACTCTAATGTCACTTAGATAGTCCAATGTCACCACAAGTATCCGTGAGTTGATTATACAAAATGCATGAAACAACTTCAGATTCATAATATTCAATCCAACACAAAGAACTTCAAAGAGTACCCCAAGATTTCCATCAAAGAAAGGAATATGAGAACGCGTATCAACCCCTATGCATAGATTACCCCAATGTCACCACGGGAATCCGCAAGTTGATACCTGATACATCTCCAATATATCTATAATTTTTGATTGTTTCATGCTGTTATATTATCAATCTTGGATGTTTTATATTCATTTACTAGCAACTTTATATCATTTTTTGGGGCTACCCTATTGACGTAGTGCCCAGTGCGAGTTGTTGTTTTCTGCTTTTTTTTTACTTTGCAGAATATCAATACCAAACAAAGTCCAAATGCCATGAAACTTTTTGGATATTTTTTTCCTAGACAAAAGACACCCAGGGAGCCAAAGAAGTGCACGGGAGGAGGCCCGTGGGGCCCACTAGGCACCAAGGCGCGCCAGAAGGCCCAGGCATGCCCTGGTGGGTAGTGGAGCCCACAGGAAGCTTCTCCACCACCATCCACCTATATAAATACTCTAAAATCCCCAAAACCCTAGGGGATTCGACGAAACACAATTCCAGCCGCTGCAAGTTCCAACGAGATCTGATATAGAGGCCTTTTCCAGCACTTTGCCGGAGGGGTCAACGATCACAAAGGGGTTCTTCATCATCACCCTTGCCCCTCCGATGATGCGTGAGTAGTTTACCACAAACCTACGGGTCCGTATGTAGTATCTAGATGGCTTCTTCTCTCTTTTTGATCCTCAATACAATGTTCTTCTCGATGTTCTTGGAGATCTATTTGATGTAATGACTTTTTGCGGTGTGTGTTGGGATCCGATGAATTGTGAGTTTATGATCAAATCTATCCATGAATATTATTTGAGTCTTTGCTGAACTCTTTTATGCATGATTATTATAGCCTCGTATTTCTTCTCCGAAACTTTGGTTTGGTTTGGCCAACTAGATTGATTTTTCTTGCCATGAGAAGAGGTGCTTTGTGATGGGTTCGATCTTGCGGTGCTCAATCTCATTGACAGAAGGAGACATGAAACGCATGTATCATTTCCATTAAGGATAAAAAGATGGGGGTCTATTCCTACATGAATAGATCTTGTCTACATCATGTCATCGTTCTTATTGCATTACTCAGTTTTCCATGAACTTAATACACTAGATGCATGCTGGATAGCGGTCGATGTGTGAAGTAATAGTAGTAGATGTAGGCAGGAGTCGGTCTACTAATCTTGGGCATGATGCCTATATACATGATCATTGCCTTGGATATAGTCATAATTACTTGCTCTTCTATCAACTGCCCAACAGTAATTTGTTTACCCACCGTATGCTATTTTCTTGAGAGAAGCCTCTGGTGAAATCTACGGCCTCGGGTCTATTTCCTATCGTATTAAAACCCAAAAATACCTTGCTACACTTTTTGTAATTTTATTTTTTGTGTTTGCTAGATCTATTTATCAAATCTCATACCATTTAACCTATCTCAATACCAAGGAGGGACTGACAACCCCTCTTACGCGTTGGTTGCAAGTATTTGTTGTTTGTGTGCAGGTGTTGTTTACATAGTGTTGCTTGGTTCTCCTACTGAATTGATAACCTTGGTTTCACAACCGAGGGAAATACTTACCGTTGCTGTGCTGCATTGTTATTTGCATCAAGAATTTAGAAAAAAATAGTGTTAATTTTTTAGGGCATTTTGAGCACTTTTATTTTTGGGTCATTTTTTATTGCACGACAAATTCAAAAAACAGACAAATCATGGCATTTTATTCTATTTAACTAAGAAAAACATAAAACAAAAGGTAAGGACAGAAGGTTGTGATTACTAGATTCATCGACTTCATACCTCTAAAAAATGATTCGTTAATAAGGTTGATCAAGTCTTATTAACAACCACCAACGATTAGCATGAAATCGAAGAACTTCCGTAAAGCACAAAGTTACCTCAACGGGGATATGCATGTCCCCAATAATAAGTATATCATATTTCTTTTTGGTAGTAGGTAGAGGTAATTGAAAACTTACAATAGTGAGTGTCGGAGATTTTTCAATAACATCAATACCATTCACTTCGAATTGTTTCTTCGGAAAGTGCACCGTATGCTCATTACTATTGATATGAAAAGTGACCTTGCTTTTATTGCAATCAATAATAGCCCTTGCAGTATTCAAGAAGGGTCTACCAAGGATTATCGACATGTTGTTATCCTCGGGCATCTCAAGTATAACAAAGTCAGTTAAAATAGTAACATTTGCAACAACAACAGGCATATCCTCACAAATACCAATAGGTATGGCAGTTGATTTATCAGCCATTTGCAAAGATATTTCAGTAGGTGTGAATTTATTCAAATCAAGTCATTTATATAAGGAGAAAGGCATAACACTAACACCAACTCCTAAATCACACAAAGCAATTTTGACATAATTTCTTTTAATGGAGCAAGGTATAGTTGGTATTCCCGGATCTCCAAGTTTTTTAGGTACTCCATCCTTATAAGAGTAATTAGCAAGCATGGTGGAGATTTTAGCTTCCGGTATTTTTCTCTTATTAGTGATGATGTCTTTCATGTATTTTCATAATGGGCCATCTTTAAAATATCAGTCAAGATTGCGCAAAAAGACTGGCCTAAGCATTTCAGCAAAGCGTTCAAATTCTTCATCATCTTTCTTTAGTTGGTTTAGGTGGAAAGGGCATGGGTTTTTGAACCCATGGTTCTCTTTCTTTACCATGTTTTCTAGCCACAAAGTCTTTATTTATCATATCTTTAATTTTCAGGTTGTGGGTTATCAAGATCAAAAGCTGGTTCTATTTCCACATCATTATCTGGTTGTTTTTCATTGTTCAGTTGAGTGTCTTC
Organism: Triticum timopheevii; assembly: GCA_963921465.1. Classification (NCBI taxonomy): domain Eukaryota; kingdom Viridiplantae; phylum Streptophyta; class Magnoliopsida; order Poales; family Poaceae; genus Triticum; species Triticum timopheevii. The sequence continues at coordinate 623,921,773 of OY997264.1, read as the reverse complement.
ATGAACATTATATTTTTCATTATCACTAGGTGAATGTTCATTTCCAAATTGAGTTTCAACATCAGAGATAAAAGCATCATTATTATTATTAGGAGGTTTTTCTATTTCAAGATCGCTAGAGGTATGCAGATTCCTATCAATTTTTCCTTTTCTTCTTCTTTCTAGAAGGACTAGGTGCATTAGTATTAACTCTTTGGGATTCTTGTTCAATTCGTTAAGGGTGTCCCTCAGGATAAAGTGGTTCCTGAGTCATTCTACCTCCTTTAGTTACTACTCTAATAGCATGGTCCTTCATATTATTATTCATTTCATCAAGCAATTTTCTTTGAGATTTAGCAACTTGTTGTAACTAATTGTGAACCATAAAGACATGTTTTCCTATGCCTCTAACATCATTAGAGATTCTAAATAGCATGTCACTCAAGCGAGCAATCATATCAGAGTTGTATTTCAATTGTCTCTTAACATTTTCATTGAAGTGATCTTGCTTTCTAATGTAGTTATCAAACTCATAAAGGCATTGACTAGGATGCATATTATAAGGGTTGTGACTATCATCAAATTTCATCAAAGAGTTTACCTCTACCACCTTTGGTGGTGGTATGTCAAGTCCATGTATTTCTTCAATAGGAGGTAAATTTTTAACATCCTCTACTTTAATACCTTTTTCCTTCATACTTTTATTTGTCTCTTGCATATCTTCAGGACTGAGATGTAAGATACCCCTCTTCTTCGGAGTGGGTGTAAGCGGTGGTTCAAGAAGAATCCAATCATCATAATTTTTCAATATGTTATTCAATAATTTTTCAGCTTGTTCAACTGTTCGTTCACTAAAAACACAACAAGACAACTATCTAGGAAGTCCCTAGAAGCATCGATTAGTCCATTATAGAAGATATCAAGTATTTCATTTTTCTTAAGTGGATAACTCGACAAAGCATTAAGCAATTGGAGAAGCCTCCCCAAGCTTGTGGGAGACTCTCTTCTTCAATTCGCACAAAGTTAAATATTTCTTATAAGGTGGCTTGTTTCTTATGAGCAGAAAAATATTTTTCAGAGAAGTAATAAATCATATCCTGGGGACTACGCACATAACCAGGAGCAAGAGTATTGTAACATATCTTAGCATCACCCTTTAATGAGAACAGAAATAATTTGAGAATATAATAGTAGAAAATTTTATCATCATGAGCAAAAAGGGTGGCTATATCATTTAACTTAGTAAGGTGTGCCACAACAGTTTCAGTTTCATAGCCATGGAAAGGATCAGTTTCAACCAAGGTAATTAACTCTGGGTCGACAGAGAATTCATAATCCTTATCATCAACAAAGATAGGTGAAGTAGCAAACTTAGGATCACATTTCATTCTAGCATTCAAAGATTTTTCTTTCAGTTTGCTTAACAATTTCTTAAGATCATCTCTATCATTGCAAGCAAGAAAATCTCTAGCTGTCTCCTCATCCATAACATAACCTTCAGATATCTTAGGTAATTCATATCTAGGAGAGCTAGGCCTAGTAGGTGTTTCAAGATTTTCAATTTCAAATACTTCATCAGTTTCAGTAATTTCATTAGTTTCAACATTCTCAATATCTTTAGCTCTAGCAATTTGTTCATCAAGAAATTCACCTAGTGGCACATTATCATCAAGCAAGGTACTAGCATCATCATGAGTAGCATTCGTAGAATTAGCATCATCAATAACTTGCGACATATCATGATTAATAGCATGTGGTGGTGTTGCAAGTCTACTCAAAACATAAGGTGAATCAAGTGTAGAGTGTGATGGCAGTTCCTTACCTCCCCTCGTCCTAGAGGGAACGATCTTGGTTTTTGTATCCTTCAGATTCTTCATAGTGATAAATAGATAATAATCCCAAGTGACTCAAAAAATATAGCTATGGTCCCCGGCAACGGTGCTAGAAAAAGGTCTTGATAACTCACAAGTATAGGGGATCGCAACATTTTTCGATGGTAGAGTATTCAACCCAAATTTATAGATCTGACACAAGGGGATCCAAAGAATATTTGAAAGTATTAGCAGTTGAGTTGTCATTTCAACCACACCCAGAGATTAAATATCTACAGCAAAGTGATCATTAGCACAGTAGTATGATAGTTTTGATAGTAGCGATAACAACAGTAGTAACGGTAACAGTGATAGCAATGATTTTGTAGCAAGTGTGATAGTAACAATAGTAGAAGTAACTTAGCAAGAACAATATGTAGGAAATTCGTAGGCATTGGATCGGTGGATTTGTGGATAATATTGATCAGTCATAACCCAGTCGATACAAAACTAGCTCCAGTTCATAAATATAATGTAGGCATGCATTTCGTAAATAGTTATACATGCTTATGGAAAGAACTTGCATGACATCTTTTATCCTACCCTCCGATGGCAGCGGGGTCCATAAGGAAACTAAGGGATATTAAGGCCTCCTTCTAATAGAGAATCGGAACAAAGAATTAACACATAATGAATACATGAACTCCTCAAACTACGGTCATCAATGGAAAGTATCCCGATTATTGTCACCCTGGGGTTTACGGATCATAACACGTAGTAGGTGAATATTACTTACAAGATCGAATCCAGAACATAGATATAATGGTGAAAACATAAACGGTTCAGAAATCATGGCACCCGGGCCCAAAGTGACAAGCATTAAGCATGACAAAGTCATAACAACATCAATCTCATAATATAATGGATACTAGCGATCAAGCCCTAACAAAACTAACTCTTTCACATGATGAATCTCATCCAACTCCTCACCGACCAGCAAGCTACGAAGGAATTACTCACTCCCGGTGGGGAGCATCATGGAATTGGCAATGAAGGAGGGTTGGTGATGATGAAGATCGAAGATCCCCCTCTCCGGAGCTCCAAACGGACTCCAGATCTGGCCTCCCAATGAAGAATAGGAGGTGGGCGACTCCGTATTGTGAAACGTGATGAAACTTCCTCCTCGATTTTTCTCTCCAAATATGGGTTTTTATAGAGTCAGAATCAGGGTCTGCGGGGCCACCAGGTGGGCACAACCCACCTGGGCGCGTGGAGGGGGGGGGGCTGGTGGGTTGTGCTCACCCGGGGGCCCCCCTCCGGTGGTTCTTGGCTCCAGTATTTTTTATATATTCTGAAATAATTCTCCAAAAAGTTTTGTTACATTCCGAGAACTTTTATTTCTGCACAAAAATACCACCATGGCAATTCTGCTGAAAACAACGTCAGTCCGTGTTAGTTTCATTCAAATCATGCAAATTAGAGTCCAAAATAAGAGGAAAAGCGTTACGAAAAGTAGATACGACGGAGACGTATCATGCATCATCCCCTCCTCTTTGGGGAATTACCAACGCAGATACAAGCAATCAGGAAGAATTTGTGGCGCCGTTGCCGGGGAGACATCATCAACATCTATCAGGTTCCTACGCATAAACTCTCATCTCCTTGCAATTACTTTATTTTCCATTTGCCTCTCGTTTTCATCTCCCCCTCTTCTAAAACTTTTTTGCAAAAATACAAAGATATTTTTCGTTTGCCTTTTCTTGTTTGCTTCTTTGCTTGCTTTGAACCTATCATCATGAGTGACTTTGGTATGGCAGAAACAAATGATGGCAAAACTTCTAAAATTGGACGCTCTGGTAATCGGGATGCTATAACCTTTATTTTGGGACAGGGGAATGTTATAGGAAAAGGTGCCATCCAAGAATTCTTGAATTGTGTTGGAACTTTGACTTGTGATGATGCTTGTATACTTAAAAGAACTAAAACTTATGCCGAAGCTATTTCAGTACTAGTTCTAAAACTTGAGAATAGATTTATTCTTACTCATCCTACCTTGCAAAGATTATTTTATGAGCTACTTGTTATAAAGGATCCTAGAGCTAAAAAGATAGCCACCCTTGTCCTTATGAATGAATTTTATCATATAGTGCGGGAAGCTAGGGAGATCTTTGATTTTTATGGTATGAACCGTGAAAAAACGGTGGTAGATGAGATCCTTTACAATAGTGATTATGTTTTAAGAAATTTGCTTTGCAATGATCACATCTTTGATGACAACCTTAAAAAGGAAGTTCCCATTTTGGATATGATTCAACAATTTTTCAATGATGTTAATAAACAATATTCTTGGATCGTAGCCAGAAATCAAAGGGGATTTGCAAACGGGCAACTTGATAATGCTAAAATTTCTATGGGTAATGTGTTTCAAGTTATATTTGAAAAACCTCCTGACAAAAACACATCTATGGAAAATAAGAAGAAAGATGAAAACACTTGAATCTATGCATTATGCCTAGCTAGGGTCATAAAATAATAGCGCTTGTTGGGAGGCAACCCAATGAATAAAATATTTTTTCTCCTTTTCTTTCTGTTCCTGTGTGTTTACACAATTATTCTACTGTTATTATTATGTTTTTATGTCTTAATTAGTGTTTGTGCCAAGTAAAGCATATGTTGGGTGATAGTTGATTTGATCCTGTTGGAAAACATAAACTTTTGCGTCCAGTAGCAGAATTGTTAAAATCACTGGAGCATGATAAAATTCTAATTTTTTTACACATGATTGAGATACAAATTGCCTACTTTTCCTAGCATTTCAGATTTTTTGGAGTTACAGAAGTATGGTTAAAGTACAGATTACTACAGACTGTTCTGTTTTTGACAGATTCTGTTTTTCTTGCATTGTGTGCTTATTTTGATGAATCTATGGATTGTATAGGGGAGTATAAGCCATAGTAAAGTTAGAATATAGTAGGTATAATGCAATAATAAAATATGAATGGGTTTACAATACTTAAAGTGGTGATTTGCTTTATTATAGTAACGGATCTCACGAATGTTTTGTTAAGTTTTGTGTGATGGAAGTTTTCAAGTTTTGGATGAGATCACGATGGAAGGAATAAGGAGTGAAAAGAGCCTAATCTTGGGGATGCCCATGGCACCCAAGATAATATTCAAGAAGAACCAAGCAACTAAGCTTGGGGATGCCCCGGAATGCATCCCCTCTTTCTTCTAATGACCATCGATAATTTTACTTATATTTTTATTCGTCACATATCATGAGTTTTTCTTAGAGCGTGTTGTATTATATGTGTATTTGCTTGTTTCACTTTTTAGTTTGCCACAATCATCCTTGCTGGACACACCTATTTGAGAGAGCCATAATGATGCTATGATTTGTTAGAATTGCTCTGTGTGATTCACTTAAATTTTTTGAGCTATGGAATTGCTCTAGTACTTCACTTATATCTTTCTGAGCACGGCGATGCTTTAATTTTGAAGAATATGTGCTCTCATGCTTGACTTAAATTTATTTGAGAGCTTGTTAGTAGCAATGCTAATATATGAAATTAATCCCAAAGTGATAGATATTCAAGGGGGATATAATAAAAACGACCACTGGATATTAAAAACTTGATTCCTCGTAATAGTTTTGAGATATGGAGATAGTAATATGTGAGTCATGTTGGTGAGTAATTATGCTTTAGTAAGAATATTCTAGAATTTTCTACAGATATTTTTTCCTAATTATATAGTACAACCACTGCTACAATTTTATATGTTTTAGAGATATCTAACATAGATATATATAAACTTCATAGTGCACACACATATATCCCTTTTTTTGTTACAATGTAGAAATTGAATTCAGCGCAACGCATGAGTATTTTTCAGTGATACACATTACAAATATATAATAAATAAATAAAAGTAATATTTAACTTTGTTTTGTTGTTAAGTATGCCAAATAAGTAAAGAAAAATTACACTCCTTCATACAATAATAAGTATGTATAAAATTTTAGTATAAACTAGGTATATACTTAAGAGGAGCGTGGCAATAGGAGAAATTGAAATTGGTGACTTGAATTTTTTTAAAGATATGTACTCCCAAATTTGAAATGTTGGCTCCGCCAATGATGCTGATGGTTGTAGTGGTCTCGATATCATCATGCCGTGGACGGCGGCCGTCGTGCTCATTGACAACCACACGGAGAACACGCTCCACCACCTAGATGCACCTTTTGGCAGCTTCCGCCGCAACCTTCAGGATGCTGGGGTGTTCGAAGAGCGTGTAGATGTTGATGTTGCCAATCTTCTCAACACTCTTGGCGAGTTCCTACAATCAGAGAAGAAGGCATGCATTGACATAGGTTACAGAAGGCAATGAACAAGAAGATCACATCAATTCTGTCAAGTCAAGCCTCGGGTCATTTGAATCGACGATCACATCACTGCATCACCATGCCTAGTGTCTCGCGTTGCACCGCACCATGCAGCAAGTGGCACACCGCAGTACATGAATTGCCAGGACACAAGGGCAAGGCAACTTGTCCAAAGCCGTGTCCCAAAACCTAGTTACCGCACGCGAAACACAGGATTGTCACACATTCACGGCCGAGGGAGGGGGGAAAAGCTAAGGGGACAAGAGCAGGCAAACCAAAGATGGGATTGCCCTAGCTGTTTCTAGCTGCATGCCTACTCCTAGATAGCTTATGTTTCGGACACAAAAACAACTATTGCTTTGCCCACACCAAATCACAACAGATGCACGCACAGAGATTCTACCACTAGCACCTCATTAACTGGCGCATACTACATGGCCCCGCGAGAAAGCCTGTAGCTACCTTGAAATGAAAAATATGCCGTTACAGGCTTGTAACGACAACACCCGGTACAAGTGGCCTTTACTTGGACGTGATTACTCTATTGTTGGCCTCTCAAAATAGTCAGGTCTTTGTTAATTAGAGAGAAGTTTCTTTTGGCAGGAAGAAAAGCATTACAATGGTTTTCATGTGAACAAATGAAATTAATTTAGTAGTACTAGTACTCTTTACGTGCACAGATGCACTTCTGTTTGCGGTCCTCTTTATTTGATTTGATGCCTCCCAAAAAATCACCCAGCCTCTGTGTACGTACCCAGGCCGGACCAACGAGAATATTCTATTTGACGCTCTCTGCGTCAAGCTATCGAGGCTTCGCATAAGAGCTGGCTATCGAACCGTGAACTGGGCCGACCCATTTACAGTGTTCGCGTTTCCGGTTTTGGGAATCTTCTAGAGTTTCCCAGCTGGTTTTTTCTGGTTTTGGTAAGCTTCTAGAAGGTTCCCTAAACCGGTTTTCTTTTTTTTTTGGTTTTTGTCTTTCTTTTTTTTTCGTTTTTCTGTTTATTTTTCTACTTTATTTTCTATTTTTCTTTTCCTTTTCTGTTTCTTTTTTATTTTTCAACTTTTCTTTGAAAAAAGTTTATGTTTCAAAAATTGTTCGTAAACTTAAAAAAATTGTTCCCACTTTTAAAAAACGTTCATTTTTTAAAAAAAATGGTCGTGTTTTCCAAAATTGTTCATAAATTGAAAAAATATTTGCATTCTAAAAAAAGTTCTGAGATTTAAAAAATGTTCCCTTTTTAAAAAATGTTTGTCTTTTCCCTTTTTTGGTTTTATTTTTTACTTCAGAATTTTCAGAAATTGTTCTGACTTTCGAAATGTGTTCACTAATTTGAAAACAAATTATGTTTTTGAAATTTTTTCGCAAACTCAAAATATGTTCGAGGAATTTGAGAAAATGTTCTCATTTCTAAATTTTGTTTTCATAAATTTTAAAATGTTCTGTAATTTCAAAAAATGTTCCAGCCTTTTAAATTTTGTTCACATACTAAAAAATGTCCATCTTTTCTGATTTTTTGTAAAAATTGCGTTCTGAAATAATTGTTCGTGTTTAGAAAAATTTGTTCATGATTTCAAAAAAAATGTTCATATTTTCCGAATTTTTGTAAAAATTGCGTTTTGAAATAATTGTTCGTGATTTCAAAAAATGTTCGTCTTTAGAAAATTTGTTCATGATTTCAAAAAAATGTCCCTGATTTTTAGAAAATGTTGTAGTTTTTTGGAAAATTGTTCACAAATTTTGGAAAGTGATTGTGTTTCACAGAACATTCCGTTTTTTGAAAAAAGAAATTACATTCTAAATTCCTTAAGTAATTCGGATCTTCAAAGTGTGTCTAGTTCTTTATGTCTGATGCTAAGTTATGAGCACATTCGAGTACCAGGTCAGCTGGTAGGAACACATCGTCTGGATCGCTCGATCGTGTGTTCGAATCCGCGCCATCGAATTATTTTTTGAGCAATGCTCATTCATGTCGATCGCCATTTTCATGGGCCGGCCCAGTCGGGGACGCTCCTGTGCGAAACCGCAGCAACTTGACGCAGAGAGCGTCCAATAGGAGGTCCCAGACCAACGGTCTATTCCTACGTCCCTGTGTCATTGGGCTCGTCGATGCGAGTCGTGGTGCACGGTGGGCTGGAGTTACATCATATCATGTTTCTTCTAGCGCCGCCTCTAGCTGGGGTGCAGTCAGCAATTCATGTGGTGTGCCTGCGTTCCGTTGCTGACTTGCAGCTCGTTCATGGTTCGCCTGGCCTGGTTGCCTAGCCACGGCATTGCCTCGCTTGCTTGACCACTCCTCATGGATTGATACAAGTAAGCTAGGGTGGCATGCCGGTTGTAGACGATTTTTGCACCAAGGCAAGGCTATGCATTATGCTAGCCGCGTTCCCGACCACGCTACTAGCACGCACCACATCACTGGATGTTGGACAACATTCACTCACCTATCCGGCCTCTAGGCACATTCCCCAAGACCTACACGCACGCCTCCCACGTACGTATAGTAGATGTTGAAGCGGCTATGCGTTGTATTTCAAGTCAAGCCTAGGGTCATTTCAATCGGCGATCACATCACCGCATCACCATGCCTAGTGTCTCGGGTTGCACTGCACCACACAGCAAGTGGGACGCCACCATACATGCATTGCCAGGACACAAGGACAAGGGCAAGGCAACTCGTCCAAAGCCATGTCCCAAACCCTACTCTCTGCATGCGAAACACATGATTGTGACACATTTGAAACCGAGGGAGGGAGGGGGTAAAAAGCTGAGGAGACAAGAGCATGAAAACCACATATGCAATGGCCCTAGCTGTCGCTAGCTGCATCCTACTCCTCCGACATGCTTCTATTTCTAAAACAAGAGACAACAGTTGCTTTGCGCACACCAAATCACAACAGATGCACACACGAAGATTCTACCACTAGCACCTTAGTAACTACCACGTACTACATGGCCCCGCAAGAAAGCTTGTAGCTACCCCAAAACAAAAAATATACCATTACAGACTTGCAACAGCAGCACCCGGCACGGGCCTCTCAAAACAGTCAACCCTTTGTTAATTAGTTCAAGAGAGAAGTTTCTTTTGGCAAGAGAAAAGAATTACAATGTTTTTCATGTGAACAAATGAAATTAATTTAGTAGTACTAGTACACTTTACATACACAGATTCACTTCTCTTTGCGGCCCTCTTTATTTGATTTGATGCCTCCCACAAAACCACCCAGCCTCTGTGTACGTACCCAGTCCAGACCAGCGGTCTGTTCCCACATCCCTGTGTTGTTGTCCTTTATCGCTGCGCTCACTCATGCGGGTCGGCTCGCGGTGCACAGCGGGTTGGAGTCAAATCATGATGTTTCTTCTAGCGCTGCCTTGATATCGGTTGAAGCTATGTCGGTATTTCCCCAAAGAGGAAGGGATGATGCAGCACATCGGCGGTAGGTATTTCCCTCAGATATGAAACCAAGGTTATCGAACCAGTAGGAGAACCAAGCAACAGAACGTAAACATCCCCTGCACACAGATAACAAATCCTCGCAACCCGACGTGTTAAAGGGGTTGTCAATCCCTTTCGGGATACGACGCCTCAAGTGGCGAACGGACGTGAGATAAATTTGTAGTAAATTGATAGATCGAGCGCTAAATAAAATAAATAAAGAAAAATTGCAGCAGGGTATTTTTGTATTTTTGGTTTAGTAGATCTGAAAATAAATGCAAGGAAAAATTAGATCGCAAAGGAAAATATATGAGAAAGAAGACCCGAGGGCCGTAGGTTTCAATAGTGGCTTCTCTCGAGAAAAATAGCAAAGGTGGGTAAACAAATTAATGTTGGGCAATTGATAGAACTTCAAATAATTATGACGATATCCAGACAATGATCATTATATAGGCATCACGTCCAAGATTAGTAGACCGACTCCTGCCTGCATCTACTACTATTACTCCACACATCGATCGCGATCCAGCATGCATCTAGTCTATTAAGTTCATGGAGAAACAGAGTAATGCAATAACAATGATGACATGATTTAGACAAGGTCTATCTATGTAGAGATAGACCCCATCGTTTTATCCTTAGCAGAACAATACATACGTGTCGTTTCCCTTTCTGTCACTGGGATCAAGCACCGTAAGATCGAACCCACTACAAAGCACCTCTTCCCATTGCAAGATAAATAGATCAAGTTGGCCAAACAAAACCCAAATATTGGAGAAGAAATACGAGGCTATAAGAGATCATGCATATAAGAGATCAAAGAAACTCAAATAACTTTCATGGATATAAAAACATATAACTGATCATAAACTCAAAGTTCATCAGATCCCAACAAACACACCGTAAAAAGAGTTACATCATATGGATCTCCAAGAGACAACTGTATTCAGAATCCAGTGAGAGAGAGAAAGCCATCTAGCTGCTAACTACGGACCCGGAGGTTTACAAAGAACTACTCACGCATCATTAGAGAGGCACCAATGGAGGTTGTGAACCCCATCCGAGATGGTGTCTACATTGGATCTGGTGGTTCTGGACTCTGCGGCGGCTGGATGAATATTTCGTCGACTCCCCTAAGGTTTCTGGAATATTGGGGTATTTATAGAGCAAAGAGGCGGTTCGGGGGGCACCAGAGGCCTGGGCCTCCTGGCGCGCCCTGGTGGGTTGTGCTCCCCTCGGGGCACCCCCCAGGCGCAGCCAGGGCCCATTGTGTTCCTTTTGGCCCATAAAAATTCTCCGTAATTTTTTGGGGCATTTGGACTCCGTCTGATATAGATTTTCTGTGATGTAAAAAACATGGAAAAAATAGCAATTGGCACTTGGCACTATGTCAATAGGTTAGTACCAAAAAATGATATAAAATTACTATAAAATGATTATAGAACATCCAAGATTGATAATATAACAGCATGGAACAATAAAAAATTATAGATACATTGGAGACGTATCATGCCTCCAGCTGGTGTGCAGTCAACAATTCATGTGGTATGCCTGGGTTCAGTTGCTGGCTTGGAGCTCATCCATGTTCGACATTGCCTTACTTGCTAGTGCCAGCACTAGAAGCACCATGAGGAGTCGCAATGCCTCAATGGCTGTTCGATTCAACAAGCACGCTCAGGTGCGATTATAACACGATCATGCCATCTTCAATGCTTCGAACACGTTGACCCTCAAGTATCCCGCATATCATGTAGTCCAATGCGGTACCTCGGTTGTGATTTCATAAACTGGAAGCAAATCAGGGGGCTTTGGGTGAGTCCGGGTATCCACCACATACGCCTTTGACAATATTGGCCCATCCAAAATTGTGGCGGAGCCCACCCATTGGGCCACATTCGCACTCTTTTCGCAGCAAAGCCTGCGCTTTCCGCACCCTCTTTGCACCGGACAATGGCGCTCTCCAACACAATTCCTGCCCTTTTCGTCTCTACCGCCACATGGACCCGATCATAGAGTTGCCGAAGCTGGTGGAGGTGGAGAATCCAACCGGGGTGAAGGCCTGGAGGTTCAACTCAGCGACACATCAAGCCCACCACCTAAAAGCGAATGGGAAGGAGGCCGACCAGCAATAAGAAGGGGGGACGGGGTGGCAGCCGTGGAGGTCGACAGGCAGGGCAGTGCCAGGTTTGCGGGCCGACGCAGCAGCAGCCACCCTGGTCAGAGCAATATGAGCCGTCCTACTTCTATGCCATGTAACAGATTAGCTGGCAACAACAATCCCGACATCAACCAGCGGGTACGTGTCGTTTTGCACCAACGTCAATGTTGCGTTGCTCTTAGCTGACGCGTCATTGCCTCAGTTTGTCCGGCCGCTGACGCCGGGCGTGGATAACCTCATTGCTCGCTCTCTGTTCGTGGGTATGTCTCAATCGAACAAGTCTTCGTATGATGATGCAGACATGCAGTTGTTCGAGATGATCGTCGGTGTAGGCAGAGGCAGAGGCTACTATGAGGACGTACAAGTGAATGACTCATAGCTTGGCGTGTGCACCCATCACACTGAGCACGCCCAGTCGGGGACCAAGTCTAGCACGTACACCTAGATGGACACCAAGTCCCACAAGCAGCTAGACTTGTTGGTGTCTACTACACAACTTTATTCTTGTAGACACGTTTTAGGCCTCCAAGCGCAGAGTTTTGTAGGATAGTAGCAATTTTCCCTCAAGTGGATGACCTAAGGTTTATCAATCCGTGAGAGGTGTAGGATGAAGATGGTCTCTCTCAAACAACCCTGCAACCAAATACAAGAAATCTCTTGTGCCCCCAACACACCCAATACAATGGCAAATTGTATAGGTGCACTAGTTCGGCGAAGAGATGGTGATAAAAGTGTAATATTGATGGTAGAAATATATTTTTATAATCTGAATAAATAAAAACAGCAAGGTAGTAAATAGTAATTGGGCACAAAAACGGTATTGCAATGCTTGAAAATGAGGCCTAGGGTCCGTACTTTCACTAGTGCATCCTCTCAACAATGCTAACATAGTTGGATCATATTATTATCCCACAAAGTGCAATAAAGAATCACTCCCGAGTTCCTATTAGCGGAGAACAAAAGATATAAATTGTTTGTAGGGCATGAAACCACCTCAAAGCTATTCTTTCCGTTCAATCTATCCTAGAGTTCATACTAAAATAACGCAAACTATTCTTTCCGATCGATCTAATCAAGAGTTTGTACTAAAATAACACCAAAGCAAATTCATATTCATAATACTCAATCCACACAAAGAACTACAAGGGGACCCCAAAGTTTCTATCGGAGAAAAGATAATAAGAACGTGCATCAACCCCTATGCAAAGATTACCCCAATATCACCACGGGAGCAAGTTGAATGCCATAACATGTATCAAGTGAATCAATAAGATACCCCAATGTCACCTCAAGTATTCATACCGCAAGACATCCATCATGTGTTCTCATCTCTGAATATTCAATCCTACATGGCAAAACTTCAAAGTGTAAAGATTCAATTCATCATAACAAGAGTATAGAGGGGAGAAACATCATATGATCCGACTATATTAACAAGGCCCGTGATATCGATCACGAAAGAGAGAGAGAGTGTGTGATTAAACACATAGCTACTGGTATAAACCCTCAGCCCCGAGGGTGTACTACTCCCTCCTCATCGTGGTGGCCGCCGGGATGATGAAGATGGCTATCAGAGATGATTCCCCCTTCGGCAGGGTGCCGGAACGGGTCTAGATTGGTTTTCGGTGGCTACAGAGCCTTGTGGCGGCGAAACTTCTGATATAGGTTAACCCCGAAGAGTTTCAGAATATTTGGAATTTATAGTGCAAAGAGGGGGTGCAGGAGGCCACCGAGGTGGGCACAACCCACCTGGGTGCGCCAGGGGGCCCTGGTGCCCCCAGGTGGGTTGTGCCTCCCTCGGGGCACCCCCAGGTGCTTCTCTGGCCCATCAGGAGTCTTCTGGCCCATAAAAAATCCACATAAAGTTTTGTGGTGTTTGGACTCTGTTTAATATTGATTTTCTACGATTTAAAAAACATGCAAAAAAACAACAACTGGCACTGGGCACTGGGTCAATAGGTTAGTCCCAAAAAATTATATAAAGTTGCTATAAATTGATTGTAAAACACCCAAGAATGATAAAATAACATCATGAATACTTCATAAATTATAGATATGTTGGAGACATATCACTTGTACATTGGGCAGCCGGTGCAGAACAATGACGGCGACCTTGATCCAGAGGACTGGCTGGCCCATCCAAAGAACAAGGGTAGAGGAGAATGTTTCAACATGAGGGAGAATAAATGTGTCGTGAGATGCGTGGTTGGCTAGTAGCATTATCTGATCCATGTCTGTAACAGCCTGGTTTTTGCCCTGTGCTCTTTGACTGATTTTCAGTTGGTTTGATTTTAAAATTTGGAGTTTTGAATCTTTTCATATGGACTTAAACACTTGGATACCCCTTGACTTTCACCCAAGTGCATCATTTCCCTCTCTAACTATCATTTCCTCTCTTGTTCACCTTAAAATAATATTTTGAATATTTTTCTTAAATGAAAAATATTCATTTCCCTCTCTTAAACCCTAGCTAGTTCAATGTGCTCCAAAGCAACCCCAATTTTTCTTGCGCACAAAATTATGAGGAAATTCACAAATATTCTTTGAACCCTAGGGCACCTTCCTGAGCAAAAATATTTCATCACTTTTTGGAATATTTTTGCTACAGAAAATATTTTCTGTTCTGGACAGAAATGGTAGTTTCTATAGCAACTACCATTTTACCTGCTCCATTGTGGCTGATTTTCCTTGTGCATCATCACCTTAGTAGATGATTGCTAACCTTCAAAGCCCAGATCCCAACTCCCAGTAGTTTGACCACAGTAAGCTCTCAAAGTTACTGTCCATAAACTTACCAGGCAGTTGAAATCTATTCTACTGCGCCTGTGATCAACCCCAAGTGTGGTAACCTCTAAAACTACCACGAACTACATGCCAGACATGAAGGTGGGGCTTAGGTCGGCCTGAGGTCAGAGTTCACGCGGTGACCACGCATGTGCATGATGCCAACCTACATGTCGCCGCGCTCTGAGTGCCGCCGAGCGCTCTGTTTCGCACGTGCTCGCTTCCCCGCCTGCCTAACCTTGCCAAACTTCGCCACAATCTTCGTCCAAACACTCTTAACTCCCTCCTGGCGATCGTCGACGCCGAAGCTCACCGCAGCGAGCACGGGCGCGGTCCGGCCAACGTAATAGTGCGTGGCACACTGTGCTCGTCGTCACCCCCGTGCCCCTGTGCTCGTCCCCGCTCGCCATAGTTCCCGCGTGAGCTGCGTCGCCTTCTCCCCCTCTCACTGACGCCGTTCATCGCCGGGCACCATGTCTAGGTGTCCACCAGCGGAGCCCGATCCCCCCTTCGACGCTCGACTATAAATGGAGCCCTCCCCAGCCTCCTCGAGCACCAACCACTCTTCCCACACACTCCACGATCTTGTAGAAAGCCGTAGCCCGGCCGGGCAGGCCGCGGGCCGCCGTCACGGAGCTCGAGCTCGCCGGCGATCCCCTCGGGTCGTCTCCGTAGCTCCAGCCCCTCCCAGGCTCGAGCCTCCCTTCCAGGGCCTCCGCCGTGCTTCGGTGGTGCCGTTCTACCCGGTTGGAGCCCCTGGTGTCGCCTCTGGTCGCCATTGTCTTCCTCTCCGGCGACCTCTGCTCTCTGTCTCCGCTAGAGAGGTTGTTTCCGACGCTGTCCGACCACCCCTAGCTACTCTATGGGTACGGGTAGGTGCGCCTCCGTCTCCTCTTTCGATCCTTCCCTCTTGTTCTGGCCAGGAAGCTCTCCTCCCCGGCGTGTGCTTCGGCGAAGCCGCGCCGTCCTCTGTTTCCCTCTCCCCCTCCCTCTCACCTGACTAGCAGGGCCCGTTAGTCAGCCACTCAGTACGCGCGCAAAGTGGTATGAGTGGTGGCGCCCCGAGCCTTTACGCCTTCGACGTCACCCCCAGTATGTTTTTATTTAAATTCAAATTTCATTTTTTTCCAGAGAGCTTCAAACAGCCAAAACTCTTTAACCATAAGTCCAAATGAATTGATTCTTTTTGCATTGTGTTCTTTGTAAAGAAATCTAGCAGCTCACCAAAAATGAGATTTTTCTATGTTGTCTAGATTTCCTGGTGAATTTCAGAAGGGTTCTTGATGTTTTCTTTTTGTGTTTATAAATATTTTCAGAAGGTGAAGCTTGTCTTGAGGATCACCAGGAGGCTTGTGAACCTCATCTGCACTAAGTCAAGCCACAACAACTTTTTCATGGTGCCATTACAATATTTGTGATTTTTCAACTTGAATGAATGATTTAACCCATGCATCGAAATCACTATTATATTTATATTCTCTTGGTTGTTTCTTTTAGTTGTCATGCTTAGTTTACAGAAAGTTGGAAGCTAACTAAGTTGGTAAAGTAACTAGAAGTAAATTTTTTTATGAAGAAGTAATATAGTTATGAATATAAGTAATTAATTGGAGTTATTTTTCTTGCATGAGAAAAATGATAAACTTGCTAGAAAAGATTCTGCTTAAAGTGAGGTTTAATCCTAATCAGAGTAGTGTCATGAGTTGTTGATGTTTATGCTTAGTGTGGATATAGTTGACCCAGTTATTTCCGATGATATATGATGCATATGTTTGTGTTGCACTTGCATGGCATGTGATGACACCGGTTAATTTCACGTTAAGTTGAACCTGTTAATAACCCAACTTGAATATATCGTTGACCGAGTCATGGTGCCACTGAATCAAGTTTTTCCCAGTGCAACCACATTTGCCTTTGTGGGAAGGCCTTTATTCGGTCCACTGTCATGCCTCTGGTCGGTGCCTCCAACGAGGGAAGGTTATGGGCGTGCGGTACCCTGGCCCAGTAAGCAGACATAACCTTGTGTGCCTGTTGTTGAGATTACGGTACCTTGTCCCCGTGTGGGACGTTTATGTTTTGGCCACGACGGTAGTCGTTGGTGTCTTTGGTAGACACAGGGCCACCCAGGACTAGCCCAGTGGGGAGTGAGTCAGAGTGGCCGGGAGAGTGTCATGGAAATGAAGGGGTTTCGCCGGAATGCCGTTGGTCCACCCGAATGGGAGTGCGAGGCCATGGGTTCCGTGGTGCGGGTACAGTGCGCTACCTCTGCAGCGTGTATTAATCTATCGATAGCCGAGTCCATAGTTACGGACATGCTCAAAAGTAGGTCACACCATGGGTCAACGTTTAATAAATCTTGCACACTAAGTCATGAACTTTGCACTGTTGGTGATGGTGGGAAGGCCATCTTGATGTTTGAGACCAAGTGTTGGTCATGGTTGTGATCGCCGGAAAGATCACGAGGTAATCCGAGTTAAGATCACGAGGTTGGTACGTTTGTGATCCAAGAGAGATCACCGTTGGTAAGCCAGTCCGAGGGATTTTTCTCACAAGAGCATGATCACAACATGTCGGATATATATTGTTGCATTATTAATAATTGGTTAATTATCATGATATTGTTTTTCATTATGTTTATGTTTGTTGTGAGCTTGCAAGTACATTCAATGTACTGACCTGGCATGGCGTGCCAGATTTCAGGAAAGTCCCATTGGAAAGGAGTGCTGTTCGAGTCTAGATCATGTCCACATCAGTGTCCCTGTGCTATGGAGTTCCGCTACGACGTTGTTCCGCTGCTACGTAGTTGTTATGATCGAGGCCCCTTTATGTTCACTAATTAATGTACATATTGTTCAGCCGCATCGTGTGTGCCGCTTGGCCTCGCCACCTGTTGTAATGTAAACTATGATCCGCTAGCATCAATAAAGCGGTTGTTTTCTGTACCAAGATGTTGTGTGTTGCCAGAAGACATGGTCTCTGGGCTGGCAATGCAGGGTAAACCGGTTGCTCTGAGTCGGGGTGCCACAACGCTTGGTATCAGAGCCGCGCTTACTATAGGGCACGGTAGACTACGACGTGTTAACTGGACGTTAGATACGAGTTTAAGTTGAGTGCCGGTAGCATTTGTAGCTGATTGTTGCATTGTATGCACTTGTTTTATTTTTATGCTAACCTGTTAATGGTTGTGAGTGTAGATGGCTCGGGTGCCATATCCGTGCCAGTTGCAGCTGATGTCGTACACGTCACCGCATCTCCTTCGTAATGTGTGGCGTCAGCTGTACCCCCTTGGTGACGACCCAGTCTATCGTGTGTACCGGGAGCGTCTAGCAGACTCAGTGTATGAGTACCATGCAGTGGTTACTCTGCGCACCAGTTCCGATTCCAGCACTTACACTCGTACCTCCCGGAGCGGTTTCGCTTCTACCGCTTCTCAGGCTGTCCAGTTTGCTACATTCGAGGTCCTTGTCGAGCTTCGTTATAATGAGGTACGGATGCAGAACCACCCAGGTTTCTACTACTATCCTTCTCTGCACGACAATGGTCGTGTCCGTTTCCCTATCATTGATCCGGAGTCTGATAGTGTCACTAGCCATCTTTCTCGTTATATCACTGCTAGCTATCTTATGATCCACGAGCTGGCTCGAGAGCTGACTCGTGCTCGTACTGCTTTAGCCTCTACTAGATCTGTCAATGCTCCATCCTCCCTGGGATTTACTTCTTATATTCCAGCCAGTTCTAGTTCACTATTTCACCGGTTACTCCTCCGAGTAGCTCGGGCGCCTCGACCGTGAATCCTCTCAGTGCTCCTGCTGAGTGGGTTTCACTTCTCACTACTCCTGTAGCCCCGATGCTTCACCCTACTCCTGCCCCAGAGGGAGAGCCCTCGAGGAAGCGTCACCGTGTTAACCCGGAGGTTTCCGTTAACATCATCAGTTCAGGATCCGAGTCCGCTTCAGGAGAGAACCCCCCCCAGCACCAGCAGAGCAGTAGAGCTTCTGAGTATTCGCAGTCGTCAGGATGGTGTACAGATGTAGTCATACGAGTCATGATGTTTCGTTTCCTGTATGAGAGTAGCTGAACCTGGCTTGTTGTTTACCTTTCATGTATGAGTCTATGTATAATTATGTTGGAACTCTATTTTATTCGCCATATTTTCTTCGTTATTTCGGTTTTTCTCGGGCTTTGTTGCTGGCTTTTCCCCAATTTATTTTTGGATGTTTCTCATCTCGGTTGCGTTGTCTTGGAAAAAACCCACAATAGGATGCCGCGGGGAGGCAACAGTAGCAACGCTCATGAGGATGCTCCTGTTCGTCATTCCGCACAACAGGCAGGACACTCTCCCGAGCCATACATTCCACCACCGCCTCCACACTGCCAAATCCGCCCTCCACCAAGCAAATTCTGCGTATGTTTGAGGAAAGGAGGAATAATGATATTATTGAAATATTAAGAAGTGTGCAAGCTGTGGTTGGACAGAATGGAAATCAGAATGGTCCTCACTCCAAGCTGTCAGATTTTCAGAGGACCAAACCTCCCAGTTTCAGTCAGGTTATTGATCCCTTGGATGCAGACGATTGGTTGCGAACCATTGAGAGAAAGCTTGAGATTGCTCGTACTGAAGAAGACAATAAAGTTCCATTTGCAACTCATTATCTTGAAGGCGCTGCTGCCATATGGTGGGAAAATGCAAAAGCCATGTGGCCTGCTGATGAGGAGCTCAACTGGTCAAAATTCAAGGATCAGTTCCGGAAATATCATATCCCTACTAGAATTATGAAGACTAAGCAGCGTGAATTTCTCGCGCTCCTCCAAGGAAATCAGTCTGTGGGTGAATATTTGCAAAAATTCAATCATCTGGCCCGTTACTCCCTTTATGACGTGGCCACTGAAGAAAGAAAGATTGACAGATTTCTTGGGGATTAAACCCGCAACTCCGGTGTACCCTCAGTATGTTTGATTTCCCAGATTTCCAAACTCTGGTGAACAAAGCTTTCATTGCTGAAAGGGAGCACAAGCTCGTATCAGACAATAGGCCTGCTAATAATGATCACAAGTGCAAGTTTGAGCCAAGGAAGGAAGGGCAACTAGTGCAAAAGGCTCGTACCTGGCAGCAGACTCAGGTGGAATACAAGCCCAATTGGCAACAGAATGTTAACAAGACCACCACCCAAGTCAAGAATGGCGTGACCAACCCAGTTCATGAGGAGCGCCAGCGCAACAATTCTTGCTTCAGTTGTGGGCAAACCGGACATTATGCCAGGTAGTGTCCCAAGAACGGCAAGGCAAGTACACTCATCAGGCCACAAGTCAACTTTATGGAGTCATGCCCGAACCAGCAAAACATCACTGGGCACGTTCATCACCTCTCCACAGATGAAGCCCAAGAGAACCCCGAAGTCGTCATTGGTATGTTTTCTGTTAATAACATACCTGCAGTAATTTTATTTGACTCTGGGGCTTCCCACTCTTTTATTTCTCGGAGTTTTGTTGCCTAAAACAAATTTCCTTGTTCGCTTTTGGGCAAGAATATGCTGGTACAAACCCCGGGATCCTTAATCAGGAGCAATCTGGTCTGCCGTAACTTGGAAATCAATATCAACGAAGTCTGCTTTCCAACTTCCTTGATAATCATTGAGTCTGTAAAGTTGGATGTTATCTTGGGTATGAATTGGTTGACCCAATATCAAGTATGCATAAATTGCGTGACCCGAGGAGTCACTTTGACCAGTCAGAAGGGGCAGACTACCAAATTCTATGCTCGCAGAAGCATACCCAAGAAAGAAATAGTCTTCACCGCTGTGGTTGAGTTGAAATTAATTCCTGTGGTCACTGAGTTTCCTGATGTATTTCCAGAAGAACTGCCAGGCATGCCACCAGATCGAGAGCTTGAGTTTGCAATAGATCTTGTGCCTGGAACCGCACCGTTATACAAGAAGTATTGCAGGATGCCCTCATCAGAATTAGTGGAGCTAAAGAAACAGCTTGATGAAATGCTCCAGAAAGGTTATATCCATCCCAGCTCTTCACCGTGGGAATCACCTGCTATCTTCGTGGACAAGAAGGATGGCAGCCTCCGCATGTGTGTGGATTACCGTCAGCTGAATGATGTCACTACAAAAAATAAATGTTCGCTGCCAAGATTGATGACTTGTTTGATCAGCTCACTGGGGCCAAGGTATTCTCCAAGATTGATTTACGGACAGGATACCATCAGGTCAAGATAAAAAGGAATATATTCCTTAGACCACATTCACCACTCTGTACGGTCTTTATGAATATACAGTTATGTCCTTTGGTCTCACCAATGCCCCTGCCTTCTTCATGCATATGATGAACAAAGTATTCATGGACTTCCTCGATAAGTTCGTGGTAGTCTTCATCGATGACATACTCATATACTCAAAAAGTGGAGAAGATCACAAAGAACATCTCCGAGCGGTGTTACAATGACTCCGCGACCATCAGCTATATGCCAAATTCAGTAAATGCGAGTTTTGGCTCAAGCAAGTTGGATTTCTTGGACATGTGCTATCCGCCGAAGGTATACCCGTGGACGCGAGCAAAGTAAAGGATGTGCTCGATTGGTTGCCACCCACAACCGTATCACAGATCCGGAGTTTTCTTGGATTAGCCGGATACTACCGTTGTCTCATTGAAGGGTTTTCCAAGATTGCTAAACCCATGACGGAGCTGCTCAAAAAGGATAAAAAGTTTGAATGGACTGAAGACTGCAAGAAATGTTTCAATGATCTAAAGATACGGCTGACAACCGCACCTGTGTTGACTCTTCCAGATATTTACCGCAGCTTTGATGTGTACTGTGACGCCTCCAGGCAAGGTCTTGGATGCCTACTTATGCAAGATGGCAAGGTGGTAGCATATGCATCACGACAGCTACGACCCCATGAAGGGAATTACCCTACTCATGATCTGGAATTGACCGCGGTGGTTCATGCTCTAAAAATTTGGAGACACTACCTCATCGGGAAGAGGTGCCAAATTTTTACCGATCGCAGAAGTCTCAAATATATATTTATTCAGCCAGATTTAAATCTCCGTCAACGAAGATGGCTTGAGTTAGTCAAGGATTATGATCTTGGAATAAATTACCACCCGGGTAAGGCCAACGTGGTTGCCGATGCACTCAGTCAAAAGCCTGTCAGCCTAAATGTCATATTGAAATCCTTGCCTCCTGAACTTCAAGAGGAGATTGCTCAGCTCAACCTGGTCATAGTTGATGCTGGCCTTGCTAATATTTTGGAAGTTGCCCCCACAATTGAGGAAGAGATCTGCAAGGCCCAACCAGCTGACACCGCACTACTAGGGAAAACCCTATACACAGGATCTTAGCAGCAGCGCGGTTTAAAAACACACGCTATTGCTAATTAGCAGTAGCGAGCTTCAAAAAACCGCGCTGCTAATAACACGGTACCAGTAGCGCTCTAGGTGAAACAAGCACTACTACTATAATTGCCACGGCGTTGCCTCCAGGCTAGATATAGTGGCAGTGCCCTTCCAAGGACGCGCTACTGCTAAGGTACTTAGTAGCAACGTTTTTCTTCAAAACACGCTGCTGCTAAGTATTGCACCTAATTAAGTTTAGTCCCATACTGCTAAGCGAACAAGGTGTTTACCACCTTAAATATGTTACTTCTCAAACTATCTCGAGCAGTTGGTCTTCATTGAACTATATGTGTAGGATTTGTGGCTGCAATATGAATCTTCACCAGTGCCTATACAGGTACTGTGAGGATTCATGTTGACTATTTAGATTCTACATAAAAAGATCAATGATGACCAATGTATATTTTTGAAGTTTTTACATGCTTAGACTTAGCAGTAGCGTTTTTTTAGGGCAAAAAGCGCTACTGATATTATAAAACAAAAAGGAATAGTTGTAGCGTGGTTGGCTGGACACGCTATAGCTAACTTAGCTATAGCGCGTTCCGGCCAAACGCGCTGCTGCTAGTTTGACTTAACCCCCGGCCGCGCGGGCTCAAAATTTCGCTAAGTCCTTCTCCTCGACTTCCCCCTCTCCCCCAACTGCTCCATCGCCGCTGTCGCCCTGCCGCTCTCGACCTCACCGCCGCTGCCTGCCGCCGCCCTCAACCTCACCACCGCCACCGCCCGCCGCACACCCTCGACGCCGCCCCCGACCCCGATCTCGACGACGCCCTACATCAACGCCCTCCGCCGCGTGCCCGAGCCCCAACCCCGACCTCGACGCCGTGTGCCCCTCCCTCGGCCGCTCCCCAACTCCGCCGGTGCCCGAGGTGAGCATGCCTACACCTCCTCCTCCTCCCCTACCTCTGCCTAGCTAGGGTTCCTAGGGTTCATCAAATTTTAGAGTTCATCTAATTAGTTAGGGTTCATCAAATTAGATGCTAATTAGGGCAGTAGTTGTAGATGTTTAATTGTAAACTAGATGTTAATTAGGGCAGTAGTTGTAGATGCTTAATTAGTTTTTAGGACAAATTCCCAGGGTTCATCAATGGGTGCTTAAGTAGTTGTAGATGCTTATGTACCTAGGTAGGGTTCATCTAATTAGTTAGTAATTGTAGATGCTTAAGAACTAGGGCAGTAGTGTTAGGGCAGTAGGGTTTAACTAGATGTTAATTAGGGTAGTAGTGTTTAGTTTAGAGAAAAAAAATTCAATATAGTTTTTTTTACTATTTTTTAGTAAGTGTTTAATAGAATTAGTAAGAAAATTAATAGAACTAGTTGAACTAGTTTATTTTTAGTAAGAACTAGTTGAATTAATAGAACTAGTTTATTTTTAGTAAGAAAATTAATAGAACTAGTTGAACTAGTTTATTTTTAGTAGGAACTAGTTTATTTTTAGTAAGAATTGTTTTTCTTTTCAAAAACTTGGTTAAACTAATTGTTGCTATGTAAACAAAAAACAAGATTGTTGTTATATGATATATGTCATTGATGTTCTTTTGCATATTCCATTATTGTTGATTATATCTTTTCATTGAAGTGGCAATGTTATATGCAAATTCCTCAATAGTGTTTGCTCATGTTATATCTTTTCATTGAAGTGGTTCGATTGTGCCCAAGTAGCTTTGTTGTTTCCAGGGAATGAAGCCGAGTGGCCTATGTTTTGCCGGAATGTTGATACATTTCCGTTCCGGCAAATTTTAGGTTCTCAATTTGTCCACTTTTTAGCAAAAGTCATGCCGAAATTTTCCATCAATTTCGGCATGACTTGTGCTACAAACTAGGACATATCGAGTGCCCGGGATTTGCCGCACTGGGAAGGAGTCAACGTTCCTGCAAAGCATGGGCCTTTTTATGTCATTATTCATTTTATTATGTCTAGAATTAATTGACTAGATTTATAATAAGTTTAGTTTTAGTAAGAACTAGTTGAATTAATAGAACTAGTTGAATATGTCACATTTGTTGTTATTTTTTAGTTAAAGCAATTATTCCCGCATCGACGTCGACGATGCGTATCCCGCATCCTCGTCGTCGTCGACTCGGTGGAGGACACCTGCTTGACCAGATGGGCCATGTCCGGGACTGGGCTCCGCCGGGCTGGTACTGGGAGGCGCTACCTACCGGGGGGCGCAGGTTGGTGAGGAGTCAGCCCGTCGTTGGCCCGAACCTTCTTTGGTGGCGGTCGCATGGGCCAGTGACGGTCCAGAGGCTCGAGGAGCCCGCAGAGGTGGTACGCCACCGTGTCAGGGAGGAGAACACGCACGTCGCCGCTACTTGTTTGAGTTGGAGCACGGGTTCTCCAATACCTGGCAGGTTCTTTGGGCAGCTGACCGGAGATATGATCTTGTGATGGTTCCTTCTCTTTGGGTGTCCACCGCCCGCGCGGATACCCGTCGTGCGCTAGGGTTTTAGTTCTATTAGTGATGTTATATGTATGATACTATTCGGGATGTATTAGTGATAATATTCGATGATGTACAGACGCATGAGATGATTTACTTTTGCTTATTGAATGCATTCTAATCTGAATACTTACTTATTTTATGATTTGGATTTGTGTGTTGAGTATCCTGGTAGTCGCCTTCGGTCGATTTCAATTAATGTTTCAACTATGAACATAGGAAATGTCTGACGACAAAAAGGATTTCGGTATTTGTGAATACTACGAAGATGAGCGTGGCCTGTGCGAAAAAATCTTCCTAGATGATGATAGGCGCTTCAACATCAAGCTGGACGAGAACTTCGAAGTGGATATAGTAAGTCACAATGACAAGTCTTTTTTCGTAATTAAGCATGACATCTGCTTCATTTGCTTCAACTTATATTTTTTTTTACTATTCTACTAGCGTATCCCCTGCCATGCAAGAGTTTTTGTCTTGGGTAAGATAGGTTTCAGTGGTATGGGAACTATGGAGGTAAAGAGAGTTAACTTGAAGACCGAGCATGGTTATACTTTCCATGCAAAATTATACAACATAGACACCTACACCTATTTTGAATGCAAAACTTGGCAAGCACTATGCAAGGCTTATGCATTTGAGCCTGATATGTTTATCACCTTTGATATTCGTCCCGAAGATGATGTTGAAGGTAATAGAGACATTTGGGTCGATGTGCAGACGCCTCCGGTTATACCATTATGTGAGTTTCTCAACCATATTTATGTCTTTGATATTGTTTATTCAAAAATAGTTGACAACTAATTTCTATTAACAACTTATTTCCATTCAATCAAACATGTCCGGTGCTTGGTAGACATGACCGTCCACTGTCCCGAGGCTGAACTAAATTGTGAGGAGATAGGTCATTATGTTTCATGGCTTGAGGATCTTGATGCTGTCAAGACAAATTATTTTCCTAGACTTAGAAATCTTAGTACTCAAAACAAGTGACCAATAGTGTTCGTACTGAACTACGGTAACATCTATTTAGGAAAGATGGTAAGATTTTTACTATTTATCCTCAGTGCATCTTTTGCATACATTATTTTTTAAGCTAAACTTTATTGCTAAGTATGTTACTATATGATGTTCTTCAACAGGGACTCCCGATGGATGTTGTGCCTCATTGGATCCAGACTAAAGGTCGCATGACAATTGTTAGCTTACGGCCAAGATATCCTACAGTGCATTTTAGTGCATACATGATATCTAATAGCGAGGAATGCTTAATAGTGAAAGACTGGAGCAAAATTGTGAACGATCGCAGAGAAGTACTATGGGGCAGCAATGAGACGCGCAGCCCACAATTAGGAGACAGGTTCATCTGCATGCTCCAACTTGATGAAGCAGGAGTGCTACACATGTTTTATGCTATTTTACCTGAGAGAGAGAGCAGCAGGAGTGACTAGCTAGCTAGAAATGAGTTATGATGATTAAATAGCTAGTGCTGGTGATAATGACTATGATGATTATTATTAGTTAGTGTTGATGGTGATTAGATAGCTACTGCACCTAGTGTTCGTGGTGATTAGCTAGCTAGAATGAGTTTGAAGATGATGATGTGTGCTACACTATGACTATGATGATTAAATATCTACTGTTGGTGGTAATGATTATGATGATGGTTAAATAGCTTGTGTTGGTGTATTAGATTCAAGTGGAGGCAACATGTGGTGCACATCGAAAGTACTACTAGTCCAAACTAGATCAAGTTTGGATTAGTAGTATACTTTTGACATGCACCACATGTTGCCTCCACTTGAACCTAATCCACCTTCATTTGACACACTGTTATGGACATATTGATATAACAACCTCATAATTGGTATTGTACCAAAATTTGTATAATGGCGTATAAATACACAAAAAATTAAAAAAAATGAGAAAAAGAATACTAGTAGCGACGGAGAGTACACACGCTACTACTAGTTATATTAGCAGTAGCGCGGGTGTGAACAAACGCTGCAGCTATATGTATTAGGAGTAGCGTATGTAGTAGGCGCTACTACTAAGGAATAGTTGTAGCGCCTTACTAGTAGCACCGTGTCCCGCGCTACTACTGGGCATTAAACCTGTGCTACTACTAGGGTTTTACCTAGTAGTGCCGTCCTGCAGAAACGTGACAAGAATATGGTAGCAGGACAGACTTCAGATTTCTCAAAGGACCAATTTGGTACCCTC
Organism: Triticum timopheevii; assembly: GCA_963921465.1. Taxonomy (NCBI): domain Eukaryota; kingdom Viridiplantae; phylum Streptophyta; class Magnoliopsida; order Poales; family Poaceae; genus Triticum; species Triticum timopheevii. Next base: position 623,895,155 of record OY997264.1, on the reverse strand, counting down.
TGATTCCGTGGAAGGATTTGTGTACCCAATCAGGCAGATTTAAAACAGAAAATCCTGTCCGAAGCACACGAATCTTCGTATTCGATTCACCCAGGAGGTACGAAAATGTATGAAGACCTTCGAAAAATATTCTGGTGGGATGGAATGAAGAAAGACATTGCCTATTTTGTAGCCTGTTGCGACATATGCAACAAGGTGAAGGAAAAACATCAGAAACCAGCCGGACTTCTCCAACCGCTGCCAGTGTCACAATGGAAATGGGATGATGTCTGCATGGATTTCATCACGGGATTACCTAAGACACAGCGAGGCAATGATGCAATCTGGGTCATAGTGGACACCTTAACCAAAGTAGCTCACTTTATCCCGATCAGAACCACATATTGAGCGGATCAACTTGCACAGCTATATGTATCCAGAATAGTCAGTCTGCATGGAGTACCCTGAACCATCACTTCTGACCGAGGTTCACTTTTTACCTCCGCTTTCTGGTCGCGTCTCCATCAAGCCTTGGGGACAGCGCTAAAATATAGTACTGCTTATCATCCTCAGATTGATGGACAGACAGAGCGGGTAAACCAAATACTCGAAGATATGTTGCGAGCCTGTGCTTTGGCCCAAGGACCTAAATGAGAAGAATGTCTGCCGTATGTCGAGTTCTCTTATAACAACAGCTTCTAGACCAGTCTAAAGATGTCACCGTATGAGGCTTTGTATGGCCGTAAGTGCCGCACTCCTTTGAATTGGTCTCAAACTAGAGATAGCCGTATATTTGGAATGGCTCTCATGATGGAAGCCGAGAAGCAAGTCAAGGAAATCAGAGACAGATTACAATTGGCCAAATCTCGACAGAAGAGTTATTATGATGCAAAGCACCGATAGACCAGTTTTGAACCCAGAGAACACGTATACCTCCGAGTCACTCCTATGAAAGGAGTCTAGAGATTCTAGACTCGTGGAAAGTTGGCACCCATATTTATTGGTCCATTTCCAGTTATGTCCCGAGTGGGTACTGTTGCATATCAGTTGGAGCTACCCCCTGAATTGGCAGAAGTGCACAATGTGTTTCATGTTTCGCAGTTGAGGCGATGCATATCGCCGCCTGAGAAAAAGACTACTATGACTGAAATAGAGTTGGCAAAGGATTTAATGTATGAAGAGAGGCCGATTAGAATTTTGGATTGGATGGAAAGGGTCACTCGTAGTAAAGCAAGAAAGTTCTACAAAGTTCAGTGGGAGCATCACACAGAGTCAGAATCAACTTGGGAACGGGAAGAATTTCTTAAGGCACATTATCCATAATGGTTTTCCCAAGCAGCCGAATCTCGAGGACGAGATTCATTCTAAGTGGGGGAGGTTTGTAACATCCTGGTTTTTGCCCTCTGCTCTTTGCGTGATTTTGAGTTGGATTGATTTTGAAATTTGGAGTTTTGAATCTTTTCATATGGACTTAAACACTTGGGTACTCCTTGACTTTCACCCAAGTGCATCGTTTCCCTCTCTAACTATCATTTCCTCTCTAGTTCACCTTAAAAAAATATTTTGAATATTTTTCTTTAATGAAAAATATTCATTTCCCTCTCTTAAACCCTAGCTAGTTCAACGTGCTCCAAAGCAACCCCAATTTTTCTTGCCCACAAAATTCTTAGGAAATTCACAAATATTCTTTGAACCCTAGGGCACCTTCTCGAGCAAAAATATTTCATCACTTTTTGGAATATTTTTGCTACAGTAAATATTTTCTGTTCTGGACAGTAATGGTAGTTTCTACAGCAACTACCATTTTACTTGCTCCATTGTGGCCGATTTTTCTTGTGCATCATCACCTTAGTAGATGATTGCTAACCTCCAAAGCCCAGCTCCCAACTCCTAGTAGTTTGACCACAGTAAGCTCTCAAAGTTACTGTCCAGAAACTTACCAGGAAGTTGAAATCTATTTTACTGCGCCTGCGATCAAACCCAAGTGTGGTAACCTCTAAAACTACCACGAACTACATGCCAGACATGAAGTTTGGGCTTAGGTCAGACTGAGGTCAGAGTTCACGCGGTGACCACGCATGTGCACGATGCCAACCTGCATGTCGCCGCGCTCTAAGTGCCGCCGAGCGCTCTGTTTCATGCGTGATCGCTTCCCCGCCTGCCTAACCTTGCCAAACTTTGCCACAATCTTCGTCCAAACCCTCTTAATTCCCTCCTATCGCTCACCGACGCCGGAGCTTGCCTTAGCGAGCACGGGCGCAGTCCGGCCAACGTAACAGTGCATGGCACACTGTGCTCGTCGTCACCCCCGTGCCCCTGTGCTCGTCCCCGCTCGCCCATAGTTCCCGCGTGAGTTGCGTCACCTTCTCCCCCTCTCACTGACGCTGTTCGTCGCCGGGCGCCGTGTCCAGGTGTCCACCGGCGGAGCCCGATCCCCCCCTCGATGCTCGGCTATAAATGGAGCCCTCCCCAGCCTCCTCGAGCACCAACCACTCTTCCCACACTCTCCACGATCTTGTAGAAAGCCGCAGCCCGGCCGGGCAGGCCGCGGGCTGCCGTCCCCGAGCTTGAGCTCGCCGGCGATCCCCTCGGGTCGTCTCCGTAGCTCCAGCCCCTCCCAGGCTCGGGCCTCCGTTCCAGGGCCTCCGCCGTGCGTCGGTGGTGCCGTTCCGCCCGGTTGGAGCCCCTAGTGTCGCCTCTGGTCGCCATCGTCTTCCTCTCCGGCGACCTCTGCTCTCTATCTCCGCTAGAGAAGCTGTTTTCGACGTCGTCCGACCACCCCTAGCTATTCTACGGGCACGGGCAGGTGCGCCTCCTTCTCCTCTTTCAATCCATCCCTCTCGTTTGGCCAGGAAGCTCTCCTTGTCGGTGTGTGCTTCAGCGAAGCCACGCCGTCCTCTGTTTCACTCTCCCCCTCCCTCTCACCTGACTAACGGGGCCCGCTAGTCAGCCACTCGGTACGCGTGTGAAGCGGTATGAGTGGTGGCGCCCCGAGCCTTTACGCCTTCGACGTCACCCCCAGTATGTTTTTATTTAAATTCAAATTTCATTTTTTTCCAGAGAGCTTCAAACAGCCAAAACTCTTTAACCATAAGTCCAAATGAATTGATTCTTTTTGCATTGTGTTCTTTGTAAAGAAATCTAGCAGCTCACCAAAAATGAGATTTTTCTCTACTGTCTAGATTTTCTGGTGAATTTCAGAAGGGTTCTTGATGTTTTCTTTTTGTGTTTATAAATATTTCAGAAGGTGAAGCTTGTCTTGAGGATCACCAGGAGGCTTGTGAACCTCATCTGCACTAAGTCAAGTCACAACAACATTTTCATGGTGCCATTACAATATTTGTGATTTTTCAACTTGAATGAATGATTTAATCCAGGCATTTAAATCACTATTATATTTATATTCTCTTGGTTGTTTGTTTTAGTTGTCATGCTTGGTTTACAGAAAGTTGGAAGCTAACTAAGTTGGTAAAGTAACTAGAAGTAAATTTTGTTATGAAGAAGTAATATAGTTATGAATATAAGTAATTAATTGGAGTTATTTTTCTTGCATGAGAAAAATGATAAACTTGCTAGAAAAGATTCTGTTTAAAGTGAGGTTTAATCCTAATCAGAGTAGTGTCATGAGTTGTTGATGTTTATTCTTAGTGTGGATATAGTTGACCCAGTTATTTCCGATGATATATGATGCATATGTTTGTGTTGCACTTGCATGGGATGTTATGACACCGGTTAATTTCACATTAAGTTGAACCTGTTAATAACCCGACTTGAATATATCGTTGACCGGGTCATGGTGCCACTGATTCGAGTTTTTCCCAGTGCAACCACATTTGCCTTTATGGGAAGGCCTTTATTCGGTCCGTTGTCATGCCTTTGGTCGGTGCCTCCAACAAGGGAAGGTTATGGGCGTGCGGTACCCTGGCCCGGTAAGCAGACATAACCTTGTGTGCCCGTTGTTGAGATTATGGTACCTTGTCCCCGTGTGGGACGTTTATGTTTTGGCCACGACGGTGGTCGTTGGTGTCTTTGGTAGACACGGGGCCACCCAGGACTAGCCCAGTGGGGAGTGAGTCGGAGTGGCCGGGAGAGTGTCATGGCAATGAAGGGGTTTCGTCGGAATGCCGTTGGTCCACCCGAATGGGAGTGCGAGGCCATGTGTTCCGTGGTGTGGGTACAGTGCGCTACCTCTGAAGAGTGTATTAATCTATCGATAGCCGAGTCCACGGTTACGGACACGCTCGAAAGTAGGTCACACCATGGGTCAACGTTTAATAAATCTTGCACACTAAGTCATGAACTTTGCACTGTTGGTGATGGCGGGAAGGCCATCTTGATGTTTGAGACCAAGTGCTGGTCGTGGTTGTGATCGCCGGAAAGATCACAAGGTAATCCGAGTTAAGATCACGAGGTTGGTACGTTTGTGATCCAAGAGAGATCACTGTTGGTAAGCTAGTCCGACGGATTTTTCTCACAAGAGCATGATCACAGCATGTCGTATATATATTGCTGCATTATTAATAATTGGTTAATTATCATGATATTGTTTTTCATTATGTTTATGCTTGTTGTGAGCTTGCAAGTACATTCAATGTACTGACCTCGCGTGTCATGCCAGATTTCAGGAAAGTCCCGCTGGAAAGGAGTGTTGTCCGACTCTAGATCGTGTCCACATCGCTGTCCCTGTGCTATTGAGTTCCGCTGCGACGTTGTTCCGCTGCCGCGTAGTTGTTATGATCGAGGCCCCTTTATGTTCACTAAATAATGTACATATTGTTCAGCCGCACCATGTGTGCCGCTTGGCCTCGCCACCTGTTGTAATGTAAACTATGATCCGCTAGCATCAATAAAGCGGTTGTTTTCTGTACCAAGATGTTGTGTGTTGCCAGAAGACATGGTCTCTGGGCTGGCAATGCAGGATAAACCGGTTGCTCTGAGCCGGGGTGCCACAATGTCACAGAGCAAAAGGGCAAAAATTTGAGCCAATAGTCATTTTTTGCTCGAATAGCACAATCATTTCGAGCCCTACATCAACGAGATCTTTCGCAATCGTGGGACAAATTCTCTCAACTATCGATGGTACATCATCGAAGAGGCCGCGGGCAGGTGTTGCGGCCATTTAAATAACTCATTGGTCGATGGCCAAGTGGTGCGCAAATCACCGAACAAGTAAGTTGTACTATGTGTTATTCATTTGACCGGATATGATCTATGTCATTTGACCGACTATGATCCATTTCATTTGGCCAGATATGCTCTATGTAATCTGACCCGCTATGATCTATTTCATTCAACCAGATATGTGATGGCCTACAAGTGCACAAGGTTTGGTTGTAGCTTTCAAAGTAAGAACATCGATCCCACATGAGCACAAAAATTAGTCTTTGTCTCTCGCAGTGATTTATATTGTAGTGTCTGCAAGTTAGTTGCGATCCCAAGGAGAGTAAAGGCGGAAGTTTTAAATATTGGGTGATTGTTGCCTGCAAGAAACTGAACGATAAAAATAAATAATGCAATGTGAGGCATGAGTGACGGTTGTTGGAATCGATAGGACTAAAGCATTCTTAGGGAGTTCGGATTCCACACTAGTATGTATCTAACACTAACGATGCACGGGGGAGACATGTGTTGGATGATCGACTTCACCCGACATCAAGAAAAATATTAACATAAACATAAAAGGAGGATATTAAATCCTATTATGATATTATCAGTCGATCGTAAACATACTATGGTTCCTCCACATCCCCAGACCTAGGGAACTACTAGCACATCGAGAGTACAAACATCGCGGGATGAATCATGATGGACATATTGATAGTGTCAAAGTAATACAAAAGTGAGTCCACACTGACTAATGAATACAAGGAGATGGAATTGGTTGATGGTGACGAAGACGAGTGGTGATGATGCCCTCTTTAATGCGTTGATGCGGTGACTGTGTCCTTGGATCAATTCCCCCCTCAAGAATCCTTCCGTGGGCTAGGGTTCTTCATTCTAGGTGAGTTTCTAGTTTCATGGTGTCTCTGTTCTCTGATCCGTCTTCATGGGGGTGAAGTAGTTGACCAGATGGAGCTGGCGGCAGGCAATACGACCACTAGTATGACCGCTAGTATAAGCATAAGTGAGTGTGCTTGGCCAGGCTCTCAGTCATTTGGTGGATGAAGGGTAGAGGGTAGTCGTCCTTTTGTGTCTCTTTATTTAATCTCCCGAAATCAACGCATGTCCTATACCCAAGTACTCCCTCCGTTCCTAAATATAAGTCTTTGTAGAGATTTCACTATGAACCAAGTATTGTTCTAGCGGGGATTAGTTCATTGCTACTATTTGGCGCTATCGTAAATCCTTCCTTTTTAGGAACACAGTAACCAGACTTACCCACTTACTTTCAAAAACAGGGCATATGATTCCAACATCTAATGAACGAATTAACTCTTTTCTTACCACTTCCTTCATTTTAGGATTATTAGCTTTCGTTGATATTCTTGTACCGGTGTAGCTCCCTCTTCCATATATAGGCGATGTGTGCATATGGAAGGGCTTATTCCTTTGAGATCGTCAAAGGAATATCCGAAGGCCTTTCGGTGGATCTTAAGAGTTTTCATTAATTTATCCTTCTCTTTATCTGAAACGTAAGGCACATATAATAACAGGATATTTATTTGTTTCACCTAAAATCTCATACCTCAATTTTTTGGGTAATTGTTTAAGTTTTGGAGGCAGGGGTTCTTCTTCTCTCTTATTTCTAGGAACTTAAAATGTTTCATTTATTTTTGGGTCCTAAAAGGGCGCCTCATTAAGGTGTTGATCAATCTCGATCTTGACAAGGTCTTCATGGCCTTGTTCATATTCTGGGAGACTCCTCATAAGCTTGTCTTCCAGCGTCCCGAAGTAAATATCTATGAGTTGTTTTATTATTTTATCCTCGCTGCCATCATACTCCCTCGGTTGTGGATGATTTTTGAATCTCGAGAAGTGAAATTCCCTTTCCTCTTCTCCAGAACAGGGAGAAACCACCTATCTTTTGTAACAATTTTGGCTCCTACAGTGTTTAAGAAGGTCTTCCAAAAATAAATGGACAAAGATCATCCTCGGGAGCTTCCATCACCACAAAATCAATAGGGTAAGTGGAAGTACCAAGGACAACATAAACATCAGGTAAAATGTCATACGGTTTTCTAAATGTGACAGGTGCACTGCGGGGGCACGCCCGAGGCCACCTTCATAAGAACCTAGTAGTTGAGCCCCCTCCTTGTCCCGTCATGGACCCGGTCTTTATTTCTTTGTTTTTCCTTTTCTTTTGTCATTATATTTATCTTTTCGTTTCTTTTCTTTACCCCTTTCTTTTTTCTTTTTGTTTTTTTTTGCCTTTTTGAGTTTCAATTTTTGTCTTATAAAAAATAACACATCGAATACTTTGAATCACACCAATATTTTTGAAAAAATTGAGAACACTTGAAAAATTGCAAGGTATTTCTTACAAAATGCGCGAACAATTCTTAAATAACATAATCAATTTTGAAAGGGTGAACAATTTTAAAAGTACCTGACATTTTAAAAATTTACACGAACATGTTTTACGATGCGTGAATACTTTATAAAATTGCACATATTTTATTACAAACGAAGGAGAAATAGTATGTTGATTAGCTTTACAATGTTAGGCCTTGTGGGTGAAAATTTGAGATGGAAAAATCAGATATAGACTTTCCAGTGAATGACCTTTTGAGTGAACATTTGAGGCGTACAAATAAGATACTAGAACATGAATTTCCATTGGCATTTGTAACAAATTAAATCTAAAATAGTTTTCTGAAGATCGTACTTTGCATGCTTTTCGGCGGGTGATCTGGCTCCCCCCCAGCGCCGATTATGGCGTCGTAGCCCACGTTCTTCCGGGCCTTCCTCCTCCACCGCCTCATCAATGAAGGAGGAAATCATGCTCTCCTCTAGCGACGAGGAGGAGCAGGAGCAGCAGCCACGATGGACCATGAGTACCAGCAATACCTAAAATTAAGTATCTCATAGCCATGCCCGCTAGAAACCGCTGAATCGGCCGTTTCTAGCGACTCAGGCTCGGGCGAAGCAGGGGAGGGGAACACGCCGCCAAGCTCATGCGACCATGAAGATGACACAAGCTCACACGCATCTCCGAAAAGTCGGTGGGAGGAATTGCGGTTACCTCCCGCAGTTTCGGTCGCCCTATATACTAACCTTCACCTCACCATCCAAACTCCTGCCACCATAACCCACCCTTTTTAAGCTTTTACTCCAAAACGTTTTGGCTCCGACGAGCAGGTAAGCAGCGCTTCTTCTCCAGCCGGCGGTAGACGACGTGGTAACTCGTGTCCTCCTCTTCTCCGACCTGTTCCGCGTCTCCTTCGACTTGCAACGATGGCGTCTGTGAGTTCAATCACCCCCTTCCCAGTACTCGTTCTAGCTAGATTTGTGAGCATCTGGTAGGGTTAGATATGTGACCATCTTGTAGCATTGTACACTGTCAATCTGTGAGAATGTGTTGTTCTGCTAGCTAGTGGTGATGGATTTGTAGCATGCTAGGTTCTATCCATGTCGGCAAGGATTTGTAGCTAGTTGTGATGGACTGGTAGCATGCTTGTTGGTGTATGGCCGTGTGTTGAACTCCATGGATTGATAGCATGCATGTTGTTATGTCGTAGTGTTGAATTGCATGGATTGGTAGCATGCTAGTTGGTAATGTGTGGTGCTCATATCATGCTGTTTTGAACTACATGGCTCGGTAGTATGTGTTATGCCTACTGTCCATGTGTGTGCTACGAGTGTAGACATGACCACGCAATAGTTTAGTCAGCCATTGCCCTATCCGAGAGTTAGTTCTAGCCGTCCTATGTTGAGGCCCAACCTCCCATCGAGGACCAGATGCCTCTTGATTCAGATGTGTTTCAGGGTTCTGCCATGGGTCCTCCTTTTGTGCCTACAAGATTTGTGCTCACAATGCCAAATGTTGTTGCTGTTGAAAAAAAGTCAGCCATGAAGACAAAAAAAGATGTAGGGGGAAACACCATGAAGTGGCAGCCGTTTCTGTCCATGTTTGTGATTAACAATATGTGCAAGCTCATAGCTAGTGGGGTTAGGACTGAGAAGGGCTTTAAAGAGGTGCACTTGAACACCAATGCCAAGCATGTGTTCGAGTTCTGTTGCAAGGAGGTGACCGCCACCCAACTCTATAGCCACCTTAGGAAGTGGAGATCTAGATGGATCCAAGTGTCCAAGCTCAGAGATTTTAGCGATGCCTCATGGGATCAGACCACCTGCTCAATCGTTTTGGAGGCAAAGCCCTACCAAGGCCACGTCACAATTAGCTAATGTACCCCTTCTTTAAGCTTGTCAACCATTGTGCTGTCAACCACGATGTGTTTCTTTCTTGGGACCAACCCAAGGACGCAGAGTTCCTCAACACACCCATCCAGAACTACTCCCAGATGCAACACATCTTCTCTTTTGGGCTGGCAACCGACAAGCATGGCATGGGCTCCAGTGAGCCACTCGGTTTGCCCATGCCTGAGTATCTAGACACCCAGGAGTCAGATACCATCATCCTTGATGGTCCTGATAAGGGTTTTAAGCATGTCCCTGTGCTTGATACAAAGAGGAAAAGGAACGTCTTGCTGGAGGATGAAATTGAGCGTCTTCAGCAGTATGACTGAGGCTGTCAAGGAGGTGGAATCGCCATAAGGGAGAGCAAGCCGGTCGACGTCCACGCCCTGACCTCTATAACGTTTTCATGGACCAAGGTGCCTTCAGCCCAAAGGCCTTCATGCCTGCTTAAGCCACTTGCTGGACAACAAAGCTCAGGGTGTTGGGTTTGTTGCCATGGCAAATACCTATAGGGTGCTCCGGCTCAGGACGTGGTTGGGCAAGCACTACTACTAGTATCGTTTCTGGTGGTGGTGAACACATGCATGATCCTCGATAGTGATGGCGATGAGGACGACGAATACGATGACGATGATGATGCGGACGTATATTTTGTGTAGCTTGGGCTTAAAAAATATTGTTGGTCTGTATATTTTGATGAGGTGGTATATACTAACTCCTCATGCTGATGGCGGACTTGCGGTGATAGGATTACACCCTCTTTTGGATGTGATGGTAGGATGACACCATAGTAGTGGTAGAACGAACTTGCTATGCCGTATGATCATGCATGCTTTCTTATGTTTCATGTCTAGTGTGCTCCATTGCTTCCTGCTAGAATTGTTGCTCTTCTGCCATGCTAGGACAAGTGGTATGCAGTGTTTCAAGGGAGGGTTCCAGGGGTTTACATTTCATGGGAAGCATGTGATGAACAAGTGATTGGTTACAAAAACAGCTGCCACTGAGGGTTTAAGAGTAGGCAGACGACAGAGGATGCTAACTCCAAGGCCTTGCTCAAGCAGGCATGTAATGTTGAAGTTGCAAGGTTGGATCGATAGTTTGGGCTGAAGAACTTCAAAATCACAGTCTAGTTCGTCATCATAGCGGTGCTATTTTATTGGTGTGATTGGTGTGATCATGTGTAAGATCTAATTGGTAAGCTCACCATGTAGGGGACAAGGTAACCACATCTCGCTGCGTGTATACAACCAAGCATCGTGTATTTGCATCTGCCCGGACAATGCAGAACACCAAACGCCTTGCCAAAACTGATCCCCTGATGCAGCCAACTTAGATGTGGGCAACCTAACGAAGTCCAGATGTTGATTTTCCCTGCTTTTCCTCAACTAGGCCAAAATGAATACACACATGCAATGCACGCAAAATCGTTGTTGGCTTGGCTTGCTGTTCGTCTGGGGTTTCCTGGTCGCCAGCCACAATATTGCCTTGCTTGCAGATGCCAGGATCAGAAGCACCATGAGGAGAGGCAACGCCTCCAATGGTGTTCGATTCGACACGCACGCTGAGGCCATCTTCAATGCTTAGGACCTTAGGGCATCTCCAATGCTGACCCCCAAACCGGACAGTGTATCCGTCTGTAGACCAGGGGACTAGTTTGCGGACACGGATATGGAAGCCGGCGATCCAATCGTAGCTGCAAATATTCGGAGACACTTCGAATGGAATTTAACACAAATAAAAATTGATGCATATTTAAACAAATCAAACAATTTTCATTCATACTTGGATATTTTTACATAAGACCGGATGTTTTTCATCTAAACCAGAGTGAATTCATTACATTTTGGCATATAAAAAGCAACGACACCATGGTAAAAGCCTAGCCGCGGCCCACCCCGCGTCCTCCCATGCTAGCACCCTTCCTTTCCCATCCGCCACTCTCTTCCTCCCCTTCCTTCACGGCGTCGCCCAACCTCCTCCTCCATCACCAGTAGGGCCACAACCCCCCTACTCGTGCCTCTGCTTCCCCGACTAGGTCACCGCCTCAATCCTCTACCTGGTCTGCTTCGTCATGAGCAGCGGCGAAGGACCACGCCGCCTTGGAGCAAGCCGCGGCACAGGAACAAGGCATTTCCTATTTGGCGCTGCAGGCACCGGTTATAGTTGTTTCCGCAAACCGGCGCCTGCAGCGACGCTAATTGGGCTTGGCCCATCTACCATTCCCCCCACCCGCCTCCCCTGTTTTTGAAACACAAAAAAGGAGATATGCGTATATAGGAATCGAACCACCGATCCCTCAGTTGACCCCTAACTCTAGTAACCACTACGCCACCGACCTCAATCGTGAATATAAACCTCCATTCCGCCTCTTTATACATACAGGAAACGCCCTCCATGTTCTTTGTGTTTTTTCTTTTTTCCTTTTTTCTTAAATGCATGAAATGTTTACAAATAGACGATATTTCATATATTTTTCTAATTCATGAACTTTTTCTTTAAATAGATAATTTTTTTTCAAACTCGATTAACATTTTTTGAAATGAATGACTTTTTAGAATTTTGATGAACTTATTTTAAAAAATCAATGAACTTATTTTAAAACCCGATGAACTTTTTTCAAAATTTTGGATTTATTTGAAAATTCATGTTTTTTTTTCAAATTGAATGAACTCTTTTTAATTTGGTGCACTTTTATTTAAAAAATGGATGAACTTTTTTCAGATGGATGTCAATTTGGATGAACTTTTTCCTAATTCGATGAACCTTTTTTCAAATCGATGAACTTTTTCATTTTATAGGTGAATTTTTTTTGAAAATCGATGAACTACTTTTGAATTTGTGAACTTTTTTTGAATACATGAACTTTTTCAATTTGATGAACCTTTTCCTTTTGAAAACAAATTCTTAAATTTTCTGAATGTTCGCGAACATTTTTTGAAATAACTCCTGAACTTCGGTACAATGCAGCTACAGGTTGCTTTTAAGTATTTTCACGCTTCTCGTTGTCAGTAGTTGCAGGTTGGTCAAGTGGTTAACCTAGCCTGTAAAAGAATGCAACTTTTCAAGTTCGAATCCTCATATCAGCTGTTTTTTGGGGTTTTCTTTCCGCGATCATAGGATTTGCTGGCACTGCTCGTAGTGGGCCGGCCCAATAGCGTTGGCTTGCGGGCGCCAGGGAGCTTCTTCCCTGGCGCCTGAAGCGCCGAGTAGGAGGTCCAGGAACAAACCACGGGCAAAACGCTAGTAGATTTTTCCTTTCCCAACAAGCAAGCTAGTTTTTTTAGGAACACAAGCAAGAGCTAGCGGAAAGAAAGATGTGACGAGGGCCCAGCCCGGCCCAGCCCAGCCCAATGAACGAGTCTGGCAGAGGCCGGTCCGGAGACGCGGCTGTCTTGGACATATACGCCAGCCGCCGCCGCCTCCTCCTCCCGTTCGTTTTCCTTGAGATCCAGCGAGAGAAATCCGCAATCCACCAAACCCGGCGAGTGGCGGCACCGGCTGTTCTCCGTGCCGATGGACACCAGCTACGAGGGTTTACCCTTCATGGCGACCCAGGCGGAGCAGGAAGAGGCGGAGGCGTTAACCGTCAAATCCAGGGCGGAGCAGGAGGAGGCGTCGTTCGTCGTCAAGGCGGGGTGTGGCTCCAAGAGGAAGGCGGAGGAGGACCGTGAGGAGGATGCAGCGCTCACCGTCAAGGCCAAGGCGGAGGAGGAGGTGGAGGACTCGGACGATTACTGCGACTCGGACGAAGAGGCAGGCTTGGACCACGATGAGTTCATGGCCAGGCTAATCGCAGACTACAACGCCGAATCCGAGAAGATCATGGCTGACAATCCATGGTTGACGTACACGGACTACTCCACTGAGGAATACGCCTACATGCGCCGCAACCCGGAGGAGGTGGACGAGGACTCGGACGACGACTCGGAGGAGAAGCTCAGGATTTACGCCAACATGTTCCGCAAGCTGGGAGGGGAGGGTTCCCATGTTGTTGATGGGCTTGTTCCGGCGTGAGATTGTTGATCTTGTAATTTGATTTGACTGACTTGGGTGAAGGATGTTTACCAATGCTAACTATCTACACTAGTAGTTGATCGATTCGGAGGACATCTATGTTAGCGATCCACCTAGCTCTGTGTGTCTGATCTTAGTATTATCAAGTTATAAGAGGTGCCCATGAACCAATGGCAATGGCATGTACAGTCTATACTAATAGCATTATCATCATCTTAAACTCGAGTATGATATTCTGCGGTTGTCTGTGATGTTTGATTGTCTCTGAGCTTCTCCGTGCCTGCTTGCTGGTTTACATTGTTATTTGTTGCTTAGCCGCTTCTTGCAAACCATTTCATATTAAATTGTTTCAATTGTCAGTTTGAGTTTGTGTTTACTCTTGTCAAGCCTTGCTATGCATTCTTGCTTTTCCCGACTCTCACATGTGCTACATTATATAGATTGCTTCCCAAATTCCCCATCTTGATTTGCAGCAAGATCTTTATTTTTTGAAAGATCCAGCAAAATGCGAACTTCAATTAAATTTAGCAGAAAGCAGCAGAAGAACAACATGGGGAGAATCCGCAGATCAAGGAAAAAGAAGAAAACGACAACCCTATCGGCTACAGAACAACACTACACTCACATGGCGAATCGGTGGAGGATCGCCATCCACCCACAACAAGACAATGCAATTTCGACGGAGAACTACAAAGAACGAGACAAGGCCGGCGTCACGGAAGATCATGGGCCACATGTCACCCGTCATCATACGCCACCAGGGCCCCAACAAGCAACCGAGGCAATCCCACAGACACGTCGGAGAAGAGCCGACTACCATGACCAGTGCCATGCCTCCGACAATGCTCACCACTGGTCATTGTTGCCACGGAAGCCTTACCGCCCAAATTGCCAAACGGACATGACCAAGCAGCATGAACGTTAACTATCACCTATCACTAGTCCCTCTGGCCGGTAAGAAGCTCCTGGAACGATGCCCCAAGAGGAGCAATGCACGTCACCATCATTGTCGATCCCAGGGAATCAAGGGTTTTCCCTAAGCTTCCTTGATTAGTGGAGCAAGCAGAAACGCATCAGCGACATGTTCCAAAAGGAAGCAGTGCCCGTAGGCGGCGCCGTTGTCGGTGTCAAAATCGGCGGATCTCGGGTAGGGGGTCCCGAACTGTGCGTCTAAGGCGGATGGTAACAGGAGGCGGGGGACACGATGTTTACCCAGGTTCGGGCCCTCCCGATGGAGGTAATACCCTACTTCCTGCTTGATTGATCTTGATGATATGAGTATTACAAGAGTTGATCTACCACGAGATCGTAGAGGCTAAACCCTAGAAGCTAGCCTATGATTATGATTGTTGTCCTTGTCCTACGGACTAAACCCTCTGGTTTATATAGACAGCGGAGGGGGCTAGGGTTACATAGAGTCGGTTACAAGGGAGGAGATCTGCATATCCGAATTGCCAAGCTTGCCTTCCACGCAAAGGAGAGTCCCACCCGGACACGGGACGTAGTCTTCAATCTTGTATCTTCATAGTCCAACAGTCCGGCCAAAGTATATAGTCCTGTTGTCCGAGGACCCCCTAATCCAGGACTCCCTCAGTAGCCTCTGAACCAGGCTTCAATGACGATGAGTCCGGCGCGCAGATTGTCTCGGCATTGCAAGGCGGGTTCCTCCTCCGAATACTTCATAGAAGATTTTTAACACAAGGATCGTGTCCGGCTCTCCAAAACAAATTCCACATACCACCGTAGAGAGTATAATATTCCACAAATCTAATCTGCTGACAACTTTTCATAACGTGACATCCTGCCGTGGTTCGGTTATTACGAACCGTTTTTCCCAGCCTGCCACTGCACGAGTTGTGAGGCGGTTTTATTGGCATGTCTTGTCGAAGCAGAGATCGTGTTCCCCTTATCACGGGATTCTCATCAATACGGGTGTGGGTAACCCAATCGTACTTGTTAGTATGACTCCTCGATTTTAGGCAAGTTTCGAACAGCTACGCATAGGACGCTTGATATTCGCCCTCTTTATAAAGGGGCCAAGGCATGTCCTTTTCTTCTCATGCTCGATCCTTCCCTTCCCCCACCTTGAGTTCCAACACCCAAGGCTCAGGCTAAGTGCTTCGGACCTTCAATCATGTCCGGATCCAACCTCCAAGGCTAGTGGATGGCCTCCTCTGTCACAGAGGGGGACATCAAGAAGCTAAGAGAAGCCAGGTATCTGACCGCCGAAATCTCGCATAGGCTGCCTGCTCAAGGGCAGGTCATCCCCACTCCCAAACCCAACGAGAGTGTCGTATTTATTTCCCACTTCCTCCGAGGGCCAGGCTTTAGTCTTGATCCCTTTGTTAGAGGGCTTATGTTCTATTACGGGCTCGATTTTCACGATCTAGCTCCAGATTCTATCCTTCACATCTCGTCGTTTATCGTCGTGTGTGAGGCCTTCCTCCGCATCACCCCACACTTTGGCTTATAGCTCAAGACCTTCAATGTGAAGCCGAAGATGGTCGATGGGCGACACACAGAATGCGGAGGCGCCATAATAAGCAAAGGCGCCGATGCTCCATGGCCAAAGGGTTCCTTCCCAGAGATGTCCAACTTATGGCAGCGGGAGTGGTTTTATATCACAGTTCCCCGATACTAAGTGGGCAGCTACCCCCGCCTTCCGTTCGGTCCCCCTGCCACAACTTGCGTCATGGGTAAACAAGGGGCTGGACTGGGAACGAGTTAATGACGTGCCAACATTGCAAAGTCGCATCCGAGATCTCCTCAAGAGAGATGTCAGTCTTGTCAAGGTAATGCAAGTTATGCTAGTTCGTCGGGTCCTGCCATGCCAACGTCGGTCTCTCTGTATGTGGGAGTTCAACCCAGAAGGACCGCGAACTATTCAGCAATTCTTTGGCACGACGCTCGAAGAGATGTATGGATTGTTCTTCGGATCACGAATAAAGTGTCCGGACACCACCGAGGATGCGGGTCTCAACTGCAATCGTCCAGATACCCACGTAAGTAATTCTACGGCCGAACATGTTGTGTTTTTTATTTTTCACAACATCATTCTGAAAAAATCTCTCTTGGCCAGGACTGGATAAGAAAGGCGAAGATGATCAAGTGTTCGGCCCCCCTTCCCGAAGGCTCACCGGATCCTGTACTAGCCAGGATGCTTGAGCACGCACCTTATCAAGTGCCATCAGGGGAAGATAAAGGGAGGAATCAAGAAGCCAAAAGTAGGCCTCACGCATTACTCATCCAAACCGGGGGAATTAGTGTCTCCGCGAAGGAGGATAATCAGGGAGAAGAATCTAGAATCCCCTCTCCCCAAGGAATGAAAAGGACCGCCTCTGAAGACTTGGAAACAAGGGTTTCCAAACGAGGGAAGAAACCTTCGCCAGTGGGCCCTGCCCCGGAGGGCATCCTTACCGCACAATGCCCGCAAGGGGGCCAGCCCTCCACCAAGTTGTAAGTGAATAAGAGTACTTTGTTAAATATATCCTGCTTTATCTCCGAGGACAATAACCGAGACGTATATCTTGCAGTCCGGATTGTAGCCCTTCTCGACAGAGTTCGTCTTCGGTGGATCTTCTTCCGGAGATGATGGAGAGCGAAACGCCTCCCTCTGTCTCCCCGCCTCATGGGGCGGACGACCCTGAGGTGTCGTCACGGAGGATTTCTCCTGATCCGCCAAGGCCAGAAGGTAACCCTTCGGCCACCCCAAGTCCGGAGTATTCGGCTCCTAAGGAAAGCAACAGAAAGAGTCCGGGACTGTCCGGTGCACAACCGGACGCACTGATGGGTCTTCTGGAGCAAGCGGCTATCTCAGAGGCACATAGTACTTTAATGGGTACGGTGGTTGAGAGGATTTCATCCATCAAAAGTGGATTGCATGAAGCTTTTACGAGCCTGCTAAGAGGCTTTGAGGTACGCAAAGTAATATATATATATATATATATATATATATATATATATATATATATATATATATTGTTTGATAGTACCGCACACACTAGGTGTGCCCTATACAGGTAGTAGCCCCTGAGACTCTGGTTGTTGTCCAGAGGCGGCAAACAGAGGATCATAATCCCAGGTAAATATCACGCTGCTTTCATGATAGGCGGCTGAGGGTCCGGTGGCTGGCCGGACTGGTGAGTTTGCCGAACTAAGGCGGCAGCTTGATGCGGCAGATGCCGACATCGCGCTTGTGAGCAAGCGGCTTGACGAGGCACAGGGTATCTATTTTCGTGTGGTCAACAAATATTAAGAGGAGCATGATGCTAGTATCTATAATATGTTGTGACTGCAGATGGAGCTGCCGCCGTGGAGAAGTGATGCGGCCGCCCTAAAGGTGGTCGAAAAGTTAAGGGCCAAACAGGCTGCTCATCGCCAGAGCGAAGATAAAATAGCCAAGATGGCTGTTGAGCTGAAAGATGTCGCCGGCCGGTATGAGCTTCTTGAAAAGGAAAACCAAGCGAAAGCGGCTGACTTGAAGAAATCCGTGGAAGCAGCCAAGGAGACCCGCTCTAAAATCAGAGCGGCGAAGGAGGAGCTTCGTCAAGCCGGAGATATCACGGCTGGGAAGCCCTTTTTGTTGCGGACGAAGTTCAGAGATCCGAAGTATGCCCCTCTGGATCAATTATGGAGTGCTGTAGACGTGTACTTGGACTTGGCAATGAGTGATACTAATGCGACTGAGTTTTTCAAAGATCAGAACGATCATGAAGTGGAAAGGTTGTTCTGGTCGCAGTTCAGTGCTCCAACGTGTCCGCTGCTGTTAAAGGAACAAATGGCCGAGTGGGCCGAGCTCCATAGGTTGTCCAGACTTGCCATGAGGTCTGTCGTGGATCATCTTTGGCCGAAGGGACCAAGGCCGAATAGTTATTTTGGTTTAGTGCAGCGATTCCTTGGTGCTGTGCTGCATATCGATGCTGTAAAGAGGTCGACGTGCATAGAGGATGCGCGGATGGCTCTTGCCCGTGTTAAGACATACTGGGCAGAGATGGAGGCCACCGCTATTGCAACCCGAGGTCCGGCCTTAGGCCAGGTCCCGGCTGAGCACTATTTTGAAGAAGTCCTAGAAGGCGCTTGTTTAATAGAGGCTCAGTGCTCGAAGAGTATCATGTTCGAGTGACATGTGTCCCAATTGTAAAAACAATGCTATTTGGATTATAAAGGCTGTGTTTATACTTTTGCCTGAAAGTATTATGACGCCTCCTGTGCGGCCATTTATGTATGTAGATAACCTGAAAGTGTGCAGTCGTCGGCTTCAGCCCCCACGCACATAATGCGGGGATGTTCGGAAAAGCGCGTATTCATACTTGATCCAACGTCTTGGTCCATTAAGGAGGTGATAGCGCGGCGAACAAGGCAATCGGACTATATAGCTTTAACACTTTCACTTAGCCATAGGAGTTTGACGGTGGGGCTACTATATAGCCCCTGGTACTTCCGCGCTCATCCGAATACGGTGTGCGTACATACATGACCGGGAAACCGGACCTTCATTAATGCGGAGGAATCGCGAAGATTCCGATGAGTCATCGAGTGGTTGACCAGTCTCGCGCTTTATCATGACAGTCAATTTTCGGCTTTCTCTACTGAGGTGCTCATCCAGATGAACTAGGGCACAATCGCAGCAGTTCTCCCGGTGCCACCTTAGCTGATAGAGCAGAACGTAAGGTAGCAAAAAACGGGAGTCGGGCAAACCCAACTATTGACCAAAGACATGATTCGGAGCTGATGCATATAAGGCCAAACTCGCGACGCCGAACACTCCCTAAGGTATTCGGACTTTTACAACATATGCTGGGCTGAGTAAAGCCCTCGATAATAATCCTTGAATTTCTAGGTATGTGCATTAGTCTGACGTGACGAAATGTCAATAACGCCATCATCCCTCTCGGTTGTGTTGAGTATCCGGAGGGTGTGAAGCAACAAGAGATAGTAAAAAAGGTTTACGCAGGGTCTTAATCTAAAAAGAAACCTTTGAGCGGGGCCCTGCTGCACGTCTGCGCCTGTGTCTCCGTTGTGTCGTATCCTGGAAGGGTGTAGCACGATTATCATCTGGAAAAGAGAAAAAACACATGTAAAATTCTTCGTGCGAAAAATTGGTTATTCTTAATGAACCATTAAAATGTAATCTAAATAGGGTCAAGCCGAACTGTAGCCCTTTTTACATGCGGGAAGCCCCTAGCACCACCTATGGGGGTATATCCATTGACCCAATCTCAGGTTTATCTGAGCTGTTAAAGCTAGTGGTGCGCCGGACTCGTCTAACCGTGTCCGCATTCTTGACGACCGATCATTTATTCTGGTTGGAGAGGTCGTTCAGTGTTCGGCTGCTAGAGCTGCCACACATTCCTCCGCACGTAAGGAGCGCTCTGTGTTTCCGTTAACTATGATGATGCCACATGTACTGGGCATCTTAACCTTAATATAAGCTTAATGCGGTACTGCATTAAAACGAGCGAATGTCGTTCTTCCGAGTAGTGCGTGATAGCCGCTTCGGAGTGGAGCGATGTCGAAGGTTAATTCTTCGCTTTGGAAGTTGTCAGGAGAACCAAATACAACCTCTAGTACTATAGAGCCCGTGCAGCGGGCCTATGGGCCTAGTATTACTCCTTTAAAGGTAGTATTGCTTTGGCTGATTCTTGTCAGGTCTATCCCCATTTTGCGGATGGTGTCCTGATATATCCGATTAAGACTACTGCCGCTGTCCATTAGGACTCGGGGGGAGATGGTATCCGTCATTTATTGGGTCTAGCACCAAGGCAGCCGATCCTCCGCGTCGGATACTAGTCGGGTGATCCCTGCGATCAGAAGTGATCGGGCAGGCTGACCAAGGGTTGGACTTGAGGGTGACAGGCTCCACGGCGCATACGTCTCGGAATGCGCGTTTGCTCTTCCTGTTTGGTATGTGAGTTGCGTAAATCATGTTCACTATTTTGACCTCTGGTGGGAATTTTTTCTGTCCCCCAGTGTTCGGATGGCGAGGCTCATGCTCGTCTTCACTTGGTGTCTCCCTCCCCTTGTGTTCGGCGTTTAGCTTGCCGGCCTGCTTGAAGACCCAGCATTCTCTGTTGGTGTGATTTGCAGGTTTGTCGGAGGTGCCATGAATCTGATATAATCTGTCTAAAATCTTGTTTAGGCTGGACGGTCCATCTCTGCTGCCTTTAAATGGCTTTTTCCGTTGACCGGGTCGAGAGCCCCTGAATCCGGCATTTACCGCCGTGTTATCTAGGTTGTCTTCATTGTTTCGACACTTGCTTTTATTGCGTCGTGGTTTCCCATTGCCATCCCTGACTTCGGATGTGCCTGGGTCGCTGGTGCCGCTACGGGCCAGCCAACTTTCTTCGCCCGTGCAAAAGCGGGTCATAAGGCTTGTTAGGGCTGCCATTGTCCTCGGTTTTTCCTGGCCGAGGTGTCCGGTGATCCATTCGTCCTGGACACTGTGTTTGAAAGCCGCTAAGGCTTCGGCATCCAGGCAGTCGACGATCTGATTCTTCTTAGTGAGAAATCTGTTCCAAAGCTTTCGTGCTGACTCTCTGGGTTGTCGAATTATATGACTTAAATCGTCTACATCCGGAGGTTGGACATAGGCCCCTTGAAAATTAGCCCTAAAAGCGTCCTCAAGCTCTTCCCAACTTCCAATTGAGTTTTCGGGGAGGCTTTTCAACAAGTGCCGAGTTGGTCCTTTCAACTTGAGGGGCAGGTATTTGATGGCGTGGAGATCATCTCCGCGAGCCATGTGGATGTGAAGGATAAAGTCCTCAATCCAGACCCCAGGGTCTGTCGTTCCGTCGTATGCCTCTATGTTCACAGGTTTGAATCCTTCTGGAAATTCATGATCCAGCACCTCTTCGGTGAAGCATAGGGGGTGCGCGACACTCCTGTATTTGGATGTGTCGTGGTATTCTGACGGTTGTAGTGTTCGGTTTTGATTCCAAGTTGTTATTCGGTCAATATAATCGTTTGGGCGGCCATGATTCTGTGCCGGAACATGCTTCCTAGATCCGTAGATGAACCTGGTCATACTGGCTTTTTTGTGTAGGTCCTCACGTAAATCGTGTGCTGACTTGTGTGCGACATCGTTAGCCGCCCTGTCGCGGCCACGGGGTGGTCGGTCCGGCTGATCGACCGTTTTATTTTTCGGCTGAATGGGCTCTAAAGCCTCGTCGTCGAATTCAGGCGTAGCTTGCGCTTTGGGTAGCTCTTTGTGTGGCGACTGCCGCCGTACTTTTCTTCCGTGTCAAGCACTTTATTCCATCTGCTATTGAGCATATTCTGCACGGTCTTAAGCCTTTGCTTCTGCTTCTTCAGACTCCTCGCGGTGGCGATAAGCCTTCTATGGAGGTTCTCTTATTCCAAGTGCCTTTCCGGTATGATGTGTGCATCGTCGTCCGGACTGTTCTCGTCTCCGGAGACAGGTTGATGAGCTTTACCCTCGGCGTCGCCGTGATCGGACAGCGGCTCTGTACTATGTTCGCCGTCCGCTGGCTCATCCTGCTCCATCGCTGGGTCCATGTGTCGTCGTTTCCTTTGGAGTCGGCCGGGGTATTATTCTTTTTTGCGTTGTTATCGCTATTTTTGCCGAGGCGGGATTTGGAGCGGCGCCTACGTCGTCGCTTTGGTTGCTTCTCGAGGGAGCTATCCTTCGCTGCTTCCTCCCGTTCCTCGTCGTTATTTTCTTTGGGTGTATCCACCATGTATATATCGTGTGATGAAGTGGTTGTCCAGCGCCCTATGGGCGGTGGTCCCTGTTCCTCTCCTGCATCGTCGTCCATACCGTCGATGTCTTCGGAGTCGAAATCAAGCATGTCGGTTAAGTCGTCGACACTGGCTATTAAGTGGGTGGTGGGTGGGGAACGAATTTCTTCGTCGCCCGCTTCCCACTCGAGCCGGACATAGTTCGGCCGAGGGTCTCCTGACAAGGAGAGAGACCTCAATGAATCTAGCACGTCGCCCAAGGGCGAGCGCTGAAAAATATCTGCGGAGGTAAACTCCTTGATCGGTGCCCAATCAGATTCGATAGGCACGGACGCAGGCGGTTCGGAGCCCGTGGCCGGGGACGAATCCAAGGGTCCGGCAACAGAGGTCTCATAGGAGGTGAAGTCAGTATTCGGCTCTATCGCCGCTGAGTGTGCGGCCTCCGTGGCGGGGTCTATCCACCCGTCCTCAGACGGCATGATCTGCTCCGGATTGAGGGTCAGAGTAGCCACAGGTGTGATCTCCCGAACACCGTCCGACGGCAGAGCTAAGACGTGCTCGTCGTGATTGTGCGGCGCACCTGACATGGGCTCGAATTCATCGAAGATCAAGTGTCCGCGGATGTCGGCAGTATAGTTTAAGCTTCCAAACCTGACCTGACGGCCGGGGGCATAACTCTCGATCTGCTTCAGATGGCCAAGCGAGTTGGCCCATAGTACGGAGCCACCGAGCATGAAGATCTGTCCGGGGAGGAAAACCTCACCCTGGATCACATCGTTGCCGATGATCAAAGGAGACATCAAGCCTTTATCGTGACGGCACAGTGGAACTCTCAATGAAAGCACCAATGTCGGTGTCAAAACTAGCGGATATCGGGTAGGGGGTCCCGAACTGTGCATCTAAGGCGGATGGTAACAGGAGGCGGGGGACACGATGTTTACCCAGGTTCGGGCCTCTCGATGGAGGTAATACCCTACTTCCTACTTGATTGATCTTGATGATATGAGTATTACAAGAGTTGATCTACCACGAGATCGTAGAGGCTAAACCCTAGAAGCTAGCCTATGATTATTATTATTGTTCTTGTCCTACGGACTAAACCCTCTGGTTTATATAGACACCAGAGGGGGCTAGGGTTACACAGAGTCGGTTACAAGGGAGGAGATCTGCATATCCGAATTGCCAAGCTTGCCTTCCACGCGAAGGAGAGTCCCACCCGGACACGGGACGAAGTCTTCAATCTTGTATCTTCATAGTCCAACAGTCCGGTCAAAGTATATAGTCCGGTTGTCCGAGGACCCCCTAATCCAGGACTCCCTCAGCCGTCGCCTGCCCCAGCCAAAAGACAGACAACAAGGTGTTCACCGACGATGCACCGCCAAACACCTACTCGGGCCAGACTAGCACCGCAGTCAAACGCTCGGCTGCCACCGACCCCATGCACCCAATGTCCGCCACAACCACCTTCAAATCTGGACGTCGAGGCCTAGATCTCCATCATTGCCACCGGTCCACGCCAGATAACCGTCGGCACCATGCACCTAACAGTCATCGAAACCACCAGCGCACAGATACGCCTACAACCCGGAGGCTGCCGAAAAGCTCACTCCTGCTTGACCCTTCTCCTCTGCCGCGGCACCGACCACGAGCCCGCTCGGCAACGACCCTCCTTAGATCCAACAGGAACACGCTCTGGCACGGCGCCGTCCAGACCACCCTGCGCGACCACCGCGTGCTCTGGCCCGTAGCTCGATGCATCGCTGCCACCCCCGCCTCGCCGCCCACGCCACTCGCCAGTCAACACCAAAGCAGAGGAACTCCTCCATAGCTACATGTGGGCCGAACTCGCATCGGGATCGAGCACCCCGCTGCTGCCGTCCTTGGAAGGACTGGGGCCTTTCCCGCCTGCTTCCTCTGGCGGCGGCGAGGGCAAGAAGACATGGGGGTTGGTGGCGGCAGCAGCTAGGTTAGTTCGCCTCCCGTGTCACCCCGAGGGAGCTACCATTTGCAACAAGATTGTTGTCAGTACAAACTTTAAAAGGACTTACTATCTCTCTGCTAGTTTCCATGACCACATCTACATCAAAGCAGTGCTATCTAAAAATTGTTTTTTTGTTTTATAAATTCTTATGCTTCCGAGGGTTCTCTGGGAAATTTAGCTATCTGGGCTATCCTTCCCTGAAATCACTTCCAATGTTAGATGTCTAGTTTGGCAATAGTGAGGAACTAGTGAGATAGTGAAGCAAGTTGAAATGAGCCATTCAAACCATCAGGTAGAGACTAATTTATCCGAGATAACGAAACACTTCCTTGTTTGTATCCACCATTTTCTCTTACTTTCCTAACCTTATAATAAGTCTTAAGCGATTGTTCTTTAAAAAAAATCTTAAGTGATTGTTCTTTAAAAAAAGTCTTAAGCGATTGTTCTTTAAGTGTGGTTTTCTGTAGCTCGAGCTACATGGTACCCCTTATCTTTGCCATCCATTTCTGCATCACGATCCATGCAGACGCATTTGTCTTTTTTGTTTCTCTCAAATGACACAATATATAAAATTCAAATTTTGCAGACCAACAATACATTCTAACTACAATGTGGGAAAAAACTTTCAGATTTTTTCATACAATTTAAATACTTAAAATAATATTTTTAGTCAAACAAAATCTCATTTTGTATATTTATATCAGTCCCAAAAATCTAAAAGTTTTTTCACACATTATAATGTTCTAATGTTTGTTCGATCTGCAAAGTTTGAAGTTCATATATTGTTTCATTTGAGAGAAACAAAAAAGAGAATCTTCTTGTTATAAGTTAGTTGGAGAGTACGGATCTCAAAGCAAGGCTGGATAGTTGAGGATAAGAGGTTCTATGTAGCATGAGCTACGCGGAAACTTTTTGTTGTTCTTTAATTTAGGTTGGTCGGTGCAGTTGCCACTTGCGGCCATTTCACCTGAACATGCCGCTCACTTCAGTCTGTTGTGTAGTGCAGGGCTCTTCTTCGTTTTGTACCCGTTTGCTGGCTTTCTCCTTGGCTCGATCGCTACTCTTCGTCCATTTAGTTCATTTTTTTTTAGTTTTTCTCTTTTTGTTTTGTTTTCTCTTTTTCTTTTTCTTTGTTTCTTTATGTTTTCTTCAGTTTTTTGTTTTTCTTTGCTTTTTCACCGGCCTTCTCCATTCTTTCAAGGGTTTTACTCGGTTTTACCTTTTTCTTGTTTTTCTTCCTTTTTCTTGTTCCTTTCTTGGGTTTCACTGTTTTTTGCTTTTCATTCTTTTTTTCTTCTTCTTTTGTCTTTGTTTCTTTTCTCGGCTTTCTTTGTTTCCTTCTCGGGTTTCAACATTTTTTATTTTTTCATTGGTTTTCTTTTGTTTCCCTTTTCTTTTTGGTATTTTTATTTTTTGATTTGTATTGGGTTTTATCTCTTTGTTTCATTGCCGATTTCTATCGGTTTCTTTTTTGTTAAACACATGTCTATTTTTTAATACATCATATTCATATTTAGTGTACACCTGGAGCTTTTATTTTGAAACATGCTGAACATTCTCATATATATGATGTACATTTTCTTTTAATACATGTTTTGAAAACTTTTTTGAATAAATGGACAACATTTTTTTAAATACATGTTGAACATTTATATATGGTAATAAACATTCTTTTTAAACTGCCCAAACATTTTTTAATACATGATTAACATTTTTTCAAAGATATGTTTTGATGTAAAGTTATTTTTATAATAGATATATTTGGCGAAATACAAAGGTGAACATGGGTGCGCGCGCACCCACGTGAATAGTAAATTCATAAAAAATACTAAAAATAAAAATTTCTGAAATTTTGCGGTATGAACCTTAGTCGATCATTCTACTCATTTGTGAAGTTTCATGATGTATTGACACCCATGGTATTCTTAGTGAAGAAAATACAAATGCGACCATACTATTCATTAAACAATGGTTTTTAATATAGCTTTGATTTTGTCATTTTTGCCTAGATTACCACGGATGTGATTTTCGTGAAACTTCATATGCAAGTGTACTGGTTAACTATGTATATTAAAAAAATAAATTCAGATTTTTTTGATATTTTTTTTAGTATTTTTTTGAATTTACTATTCATAAGGGTGCGCGCGCACCCATGTTCACCAAATCCGCGTCCATATATTTGAAATGTTTTAAAATATAAGCAACAGAGTAACTAGCCAGCAACTCCCAATGAACAACGCAAGATGCAGACTGCAGGCACCAGTAGATACATGCGAAGCAGCGTTGCGCAACAATAATCAACAACACAATGAAATGACACACACGGAGGTATCAGATAGCTAAGTATACGGACAATCAAACAACAGTCAGTGAATTGCACCAACAGAAATTCTTAATATACTAAACCTGGCCAAGAGTCTTTTTCGTGGATTTTTTGACTTTTTCCCACTGTGAAAACTCGACCAATTGAATGGTGACACGTTTATTACGGGGGGACCTGGACGGGTACGCTGCTTGGTGTGTCTAGCGATTGTGGATGGGGCCATCTGATGTTGACTAAATTGCCGTGAGTTGATTCGTTTGTTGTAGTCGGTTGTTGCATGCTGAATTGACGCGTGATGTGACCACGTGTGTGCATGCAATTCTGCATGTTGTGTTCATTCTAAACGCCGTTTAAATTGCTGTTTGTTTAATCTCTTCCAGATCTCTTCAGCAGATCCAAATCTAGCGACACCGCTCCACCGCTGAGCATGGCTATAAAGGCACCTTACACCCGACGGTTCCTTCCTCACCTCCTCCCCACTCCCCCCGCACCGCTGATCATGGTGCTCAGTCTGATAGATCAGGCCGGTGTGTCGCATGGCCTAGGCTGCGCGGGCGTCGGAGATGGACGCGATGCTACAGATGATGGCGCTGGACCTGGACTCGCGGGAGGTGGAGCACTCGGACGTGGCCGGCCGGCAAGAGGTGTTCGTGAATCGTGATGATGCTGCCGGCGCGCAAGGACGGCAGCGCGCTGGTGCATGCATCCCTGGCGGTGCTGAAGAGCTCCGGCGCGCGGGCATCATGGTGGACGTGTGGCGGGTCATCGCCAAGAGCGAGCGTCCAACCAGTACTAATTCGACCGCCGTCTCCGCACTCCACACGATGCCCAACGATTTCGTCGCCGTTGCCGAGGACAAGCGCGTCTCCCTCATGCTGCCCTTACACAAGAGCTAGCACACCGCCCAGGTCTGCCCACGGCTATTGGAGTGTCGAAGAAGCCGATAACCTCTTGTCCGAGTGGCACGCCGTCAACCGGAGGATCATGCGGGCGGTGCCTTACTTCATGGCCGTCCTAGTGGACCGCGGCTTCGGCGGTGGTGAGCAGGTGAGCTCCGAGTAGGTCACGCCCGGTATGAGCGTCGTCTTTTTCTTGCAGGCCGGCGGACCGGGAGGCCCTCGATCTTGCTGGGAGGATGGCCGAGCACCCCAGGGTGCAAGTCGCCATGGTGCGCTTCCACGATGGGAAGGCCGGAAGCGAGGAGAACCTGGATGTCACCCTGCGTCAGTTTGATGAAGGAACCGACGCTTGCACGCAGGAGCTTGACGAGGCCGCCGTTGTGGAGTTCCGGGCAGAAGATGGGCAACACGATGCGGTTTAAGGAGTGTGTGGCGGCCGGAAACGTAATCGAGGAGGTGGTGGCAATCGGCAAGAGCCGGGAGTACGGCTGGTGGTGGCATGGAAGGGGCGGCTGCCATCGGCGATGGTGACATAGCTGGCCGTCCGCGTGGCGCGCGTGTCCCCCGGCGCACGCGTGGTGTACCACCTCAACGCCGTGGGACGGATGCCACGCATTTGGGGCGACGACCGCGAGAAGTTCTGGCTAGAGTGGTGTCTGACGGATGCCTCTACAGGTTTCCGGTGTTCTAGGCTGGGCTCCGCGTTTGCCTCGGCAAGGAGCTCGCCGTGATGGAGATGAAGGTGGCGAGCGTTACGGTAATGAAGCAGTCCGGATTTGAAGTGGTTGGGGAAAAGGCCACCGTGTCCATGTTTGCGCCGGGGCTGACGGCGTCCATCAGCGGCGGGCTCCCGGTCCGGGTCAGGTGAGATATGTTCAGTAGTACTGTACGTAGAAAGGACAGAGAAATTCTCCCGCAAAAAAAAAAAAGGACAGAGAAATTATATAAGAGCAGACATTAATGAGAAGGAAACTGTTGGTAGCGACAAAAGAGGATAAATATTTTCCATATCTGTTTCCAATTGTGCGGCTATCTGCGGACAATTATCTTGGTGAGAGCGTGGCTCTTTTTTCTAGCTGTGTTTACCAGAGAGTTGTTTTATCAGCTTCTAATTTTCAGACATGATTATGAAAAAAAATATCACAAGGTATTTAGCTTCTTACTAAATATATAGGTTACATTATTTTATCTCCTTCATGATGAGGTTGATTATAGTGTGATGACACAAGGTTAGGAGGAGCTTCTATTGTGAGTATGTTCTCCTAATTCCTTCACGATTTCAAATATTTTCGTTTTATTTTATGAACAGTAATGCTTCATCTGAACATGTTATTGCAACATTTTCTTTGTCATCTTATTTTGTGAACTTAAAATTGTACTTTTAACTAGTTTAGATCTAACTGTATCGATACTCGGTGTAAGATGATTCGCTAGATGAGTATGCATGCCCATACTGCATATGCTTATTTTTGTCTCGACGCATTGTGGTACTGATGTTCATCTTCTTTGAAATGTGGGCAAGTGAATCTAAGTTGAGAGAAGTGTGCTGTTTTTGGTTCTAGGTCGTTACAACGCCATGTTCAACTTCAGGGAACAAAAATGTCTCTTCACGAAAGTTGGTTCTGCAATTCTGCGCCATGCCATTGGTTGAACAGCGATGGATGCAGGAACAGACCTAGGAATAGCCTTTTATGGATTATGTTGGAATTGTTTTTCTAAAATTTCTAAGGTGTTGAACACTGTCGGGAACTCATCTATTTGTTTTTTTAAATTATACAAACAGGACAAGATAACATGTAGATCATGTCCTGATATATTTGAAGCTTACTGGAAGTTTTCTATCATCGTGCAAACTTTTTGTTGTGGAAAGTTTTTTTTTCATCTGATGGTGATACAGTATTTGATGAAATGTTAATTAGTTTACAATCTTCTTCTCGAGAGCAATATGTGTGGAAGGCAGATGGTTTTGCCATGTCTTACAATGTATGGACATGTCTAGGGCGATTCTTCAGCCTCGGAGATTAATCCTTTGAAGCGCACTGATGCCATGCGTTGTAACCCGTAGCTGAAGCATAGACTAGATTATTCTGACAAAATTCAGTTAAGCATCTAAGCTTAGGAAAGCTTTTTTTAAGCTGAGGGAAACTCCTATTTGTGCGCTTCTATTATCTGATTAGGACCACTTGAGTGTACTGTTTTTGAAGTTTTGCAACTATGCATCATCGTATTTACAAGAGCCTGAAACTGAAGCAAAGACTATGTGAGGTATATTTTTACATTTTATCGTGCAGATCATTTCTTTTAGCATTTTATCGTGTTAAATATGGGTCACTTATGTGTAGGTTGTAAGTTCGTACTAATCAAGCACTTGGATAACCATCTATTAAGAGATTTAACTAAGAAAGCAGTCACATCACTGTACACAGAATTTTGCACAAAACGAATCAACAGCGGCGCGGCGTGCCGATCTACATAGTTACGATTTACCGACAGACGCGAGTTAACAAGGCAAACAATGATTTTAGCAAAAATATGCAACAATTTCTCTGATATATTGCCACTCCACATGTACCCTCAACGTGCACAAAACGAGGATCCTATCGTTACATATACAGGGGCATATCCACCTGTCGGGTGTGTCCAAGAATTTGCAAAAGCTCTGTACCACTTTATTACGGGCACTAATCCTACAGGGGATATACCAGGATGATCTAATCCATCGGAGATTGTTTGTGACCTGTTATCAGTGTGTTTGTACCACTGTATACTGTTTGCTGTGTAGAGTGAGTTGTATATGTTCCAATAAATAGTTTTTCTTAGAGGTGTGTCAATGTTATCTGTTCTGTTTGTATCCATGCAAAATGCATGGTCATTATAAATTTAGTTATGTCATCTTCGGCCCTTTAATGTATTGCTCTGGCTCTCTTTAATTAACAAAGAATGATTATTCATTAATCTATTGCTTAGACTGTAGTCTATGTATATAGCCGTGATTAATCAACAAGCGTGGCGTGTCGCCGCGCGGGTTTAGCTACATCTCTAAATCTCAAATTTTTGCTCCGTTATCTGTTCCATAAGTAGCATGCATACAACAAGCTTGAACTTTGATATCACGGTAGCCCTAGGCAACACACCACACGTGTACTTTTAACTTTGTTATACCTCTCACTCACTAGATACTCTCTCGTGGATGGCTTCCTGTCCACATACTAATAGTTTATACCATGTGGAGGTAAACCAATCTGACTGGCGAAGCTGGCTTTAAATATGCTAGTCTCCTTTATGATGGATGTCTTAGTAACGTAATAAAAAAATATGATAACTATATTTCTGTGTTTAAAACAATGCACAATTTTACATTTGAGAAAAGGATAAGACGTCTCATTTGCAGCAAATCAAATCAAGTGAATCCACATGAGCATGTCAAATAACTGAGTGATGCGCAAATGTAGAAGCAACAACATTTTCGGTTCTTCCATAATTCCATTACTAAACCCAATTTGAAAGTCACATTTGCTATGCCCTATAAATTTCTATGAATATAGTTGCCTAATATACACTAGAAACCACTATTATGTTAAATTATTATTGTCTATATGATTTATAAAAATATCTACCATTTTATTCAGTAATATTAAAAGATATATGAGCACACACATAGATATGAAAATATATGTATATATGCTATATAATTTATCCATTCTTAGAAAACTAATTTGAAAGATTTTTTATAGGAAAGAGAATTTTCGATACATCATACAATCATATAATTTAAAAATTACAGGATCAAAAAAATTTAAATTCTATATATTACAATTGTATAACAATGTATACATAACTATTATTTGAAAACATAGTTAATTTGCTGAATAATAAAAATTATATTTATTTAAATTGTAATATGGTTAAAATAAGTATAAAAGCTCAGTATGAAAACAATTGTTTACATCGCCCTTGGCCGAAAAATTGTTTGGAAAGCGGCTGGCGATGTCCAGTCGTTCACGGTACCTCCACGTCACCATGAAAAATTTCTTACAAACCCAACATTTAAAGAATCTAAACCAACATTTTGCAGATTATTTTGCACGGAATACATGCAAGAATACCCAAAAAAGAGTCTAAACCAACATCTTGCAGACGACTAATAATTCCTAGTACATAAACGGATGCAAAAGAAAAAAATTGAGTCAGCCACGGCCTCACCTCTATTCGTCGTCGTACCAGGAGATCACGATCCACTCGTACCACCCAATTGACTTGCCGAAACTGCTCCATTCTTCAACGCGTGACTCAACGATGCGTGTCAACTTATCGAGCTTCTCCGTCACACCCCTAAAGAGGGCCACCATCTCCACCTCTGTTGGGAATGGGATGACAGTGATGAAGGGCTTTGAGACGCCGGGGACCCTGCCCAAGTCCATATCAATGACAAACCCGGCGGCTGGCATCTTAAAGTGGTAAAGCGCATCAAGCAATGGAAGCACCCAGACATACCCCTCCTTGCACTCAGCAATCACGAACTGGCAGTCTTTTACAAGGTGAACACTGTGGGTTGTAGTGGACTCGATGACTGGATGCGCTGGAGGGTATGATGGAAATATGCCCTAGAGGCAATAATAAAATGGTTATTATTATATTTCCTTAACCATGATAAAGGTTTATTATTCATGCTAGAATTGTATTGACTGGAAACTTAAATACATGTGTGGATACATAAACAAATACCGCGTCCCTAGTGAGTCCCGGATGAGATCCCAGACGTCACGGAGAGTCTCAGAATGGCCGAAAGGTAAAGATTTATATATGGGAAGTCATACTTTCGGTTCCGGGGAAAGGTACAGTTTTTCGGTATTGTACCGGGAAGCTTCCAGAAGGTTTCGAAGGATTCCGGAGGGGTCCGGAAGTCCACAAGTGGGTTCACCATGACCCAAGGGCTAGCATGAGCTGCGGGGAGGTGCCCTGGCCTTATTGGGGTAGGCGCACCAAGTCCTCAAAAGCCCATGTGGCTAGGGAAGGCAAAAAAGGAAGGACTCCTAGTAGGAATAGGATTGGACTTGGAGTCCAAGTCCTCTCCCCCTTCGTTGCGCCCTAGGGCTTGGAGGGGCTGTTTCCCACGGCCCTCCACCTATATATAGAGGGGAGGGGCTGCCCCAAGAGGATACACCAATCCCTTGGCGCCCCTCTCTCTCCTGTTACTCCGTAGTTCCACCGCCTCGTCCCAGGGACGCTTAGCGAAGCGCTGTCGGTGCTCCACCACCACCACCATCACCACCACACCATCGTGTTGATTGTGATCCCATCTACTTCTCCTCTTCTTCTTGCTGGATCAAGAAGTAGGAGAAGTCATTGAGCCACATGTGTGCTAAACTCGGAGATGCCGTCCGTTCGGCACTAGATCGGTTGGATCATGATCGGATCGCGAAGAGTACGAGTACATCAACCGCGTCATAAATGCTTCCGCTTAGCGATCTACAAGGGTAAGTAGATGCTCTTCCCCTCTTGTAGCTATGCATCTCCATGGATAGATCTTGCGTGTGTGTAGAATCTTTTTTGTTTTCAATGCAACGTTCCCCAACAGTGGCATCATGAGCCAGGTCTATGCGTAGATGATATGCACGAGTAGAACACAAAGGAGTTGTGGGCGATGATATTCATACTGCTTACCACCAATGTCTTATTTTGATTCGGCGGCATTATGGGATGAAGCGGCCTAGACCAACCTTACATGTCCACGCTCATGAGACCGGTCCTACCGACTAACATGCAACTTGTTTTGCAAACAGGTGGCTGGCGGGTGTCTATTTCTCCTACTTTAGTTGAATCGAATTTGACTACGGCCGGTCC
Source organism: Triticum timopheevii (assembly GCA_963921465.1). Classification (NCBI taxonomy): domain Eukaryota; kingdom Viridiplantae; phylum Streptophyta; class Magnoliopsida; order Poales; family Poaceae; genus Triticum; species Triticum timopheevii. The sequence goes on along the minus strand of OY997264.1, from coordinate 623,862,061 downwards.
TTGAAGAAGGTTAAAACAAAAAACTTGATAATCACCGTTCTGGTTTTGCGTAGCTAATAACGGTTCTTGCTAATTGCCCGTAGCAACCACGTAAAACTTGCAACAACAAAGTAGAGGACATCTAACTTGTTTTTACAGGGTATGTTGTGATGTGATATGGTCAAGACGTGATGTGATATACGTTGTTGTACGAGATGATCATGTTTTGTAATATCAACAGCCGGCAGGAGCCTTAGGGTTGTCTCTTAATTACTGTATGAAATGCAAGCGTCATGTAATTGCTTTACTTTATCGGTATGCGTTAGCAATAGTTTTAGAAGCAATAGTTGTAGAGACGACCCCGACGCAATGATGGAGATCAAGGTGTCGAGCCGGCGATGATGGAGATCATGACGATGCTTTGGAGATGGAGATCAAAAGCACAAGATGATGATGACCATATCATGTCACATATTTGATTGCATGTGATGTTTATCCTTTGTGCATCTTTTTTTGCTTAGAACAATGATAGCATTATAAGATGATCCCTTCACTTAATTTCAAGATAAAAGTGTTCTCCCTGAGTATGCACCATTGCCAAAGTTCGTTGTTTCGAAGCACCACGTGATGATCGGGTGTGATAGACTCTACGTTTACATACAACGGGTGTAAGCTAGTTTTGCACACGCATAATACTTGGGTTAAACTTGATGAGCCTAGCATGTACAGACATGGTCTCGGAACACTAGAGACCGAAAGGTCGAACATTAGTCATATAGTAGATATGATCAACATAAAGATGTTCACCATTGAAGACTACTCCATCTCACGTGATGATCGGACATGGTTTAGTTGATTTGGATCATGTATCACTTAGAAAACTTGAGGGATGTTGATTTAAGTGGGAGTTCATTGTAATTTGATTAATTGAACTAAGATTTATCATGAACATGGTCCAAATGTCTTTGCAAATTATGTTGTAGTTCAATAGCTTACGATGTAACTTCCACATTTTTTGATACGTTCCTCGAGAAAACTAAGTTGAAAGATGATGGTAGCAATAATACGGACTAGGTCCGTGATCTAAGGATTATCCTCATTGCTAAACATAAGAATTATGTCCTTGATGCACCGCTAGGTGACAGACCTGCTGTAGGAGCTGATGCAAACGTTATGAACATTTAACAAGCTTGATCTGGTGACTACTTGATAGTATAGTGCGTCATGCTTTACGGCTTAGAATCGGGGCTCCAAAAGCGTTTTGAACGCCATTGAACATATGAAATGTTCCAAGAGCGGAAAATGGTATTTCAGGCTCATGCCCGTGTTGAGAGGTATGAGACCTCTAACAAGTACTCTGCCTACAAGATGAAGGACAATAGCTCAGCTAGTGAGCATGTGCTCAGAATGTCTAGGTACTAAAATCACTTGAATCAAATGGGAGTTAATCTTCTAGATAAGATTGTGATTGATAGAGTTCTCCAATCACTATCACCAAGCTACTAGAGCTTCGTGATGAACTATAATATGCAAGGGATGACAAAAATGATTCCCAAGCTCTTCGCGATGCTGAAATCGGTGGAGGTAGAAGTCAAGAAAGAACATCAAGTGTTGATGGTTAACAAGACCACCAGTTTTAAGAAAAAGGGCAAGGGAAGGAAAGGGAACTTCAAGAAGAACATCAAGCAGGTTGCCGCTCCCGTGAAGAAGGCCAAAGATGGACCCAAGCCTGAAACTGAGTGCTTCTACTGCAAAGGAAATGGTTTTTTTTTCACTGGAAGCGAAACTGCTCCAAATACTTGGCAGATAAGAAGGATGGAAAAGTAAACAAAGACATATTTGATATACATGTTATTGATGTGTACCTTACTGGTGCTCGTAGTAGCCCCTGGGTATTTGATACCGGTTCAGCTGCTGAGATTAGTAACTCGAAAGAGGAGTTAAAGAATAAATGGAGACTAGCTAAGGGCGAGGTAGCGATGTGTGTTGGAAGTGTTTCCAAGATTGATATGATCACCATCGCACACTCCCTGTACGTTCGGGATTAGTGTTGATCCTAAATAAATGTTATTTGGTGTTTGTGTTGAGCATGAACATGATTAGATCGTGTTTATTGCAGTACGGTTATTCATTTAAGTCAGAGAATAATTGTTGTTCTGTTTACATGAATAGAACCTTCTATGGTCATACAACCAATGTAAATGGTTTATTGAATCTCGATCGTAGTGATGCACATATTCATAATATTGATGTCAAAAGATACATAGTTGATAATGATAGTGCAACATACTTTTGGCACTGCCGTTTAGGTCATATTGGTGTAAAGCGCATGAAGAAACTCCATGGGGATGGAATTTTGGAATCACTTGATTATGAATCATTTGATACACGCAAACCATGCCTCATGGGCAAGATGACTAAAACTCCGTTCTCCGGAACAATGGAGCGAGCTAATGACTTATTGGAAATAATACATACCAACGGTCCGATGAGTGTTGAAACACACGGCGGGTATCGTTATTTTCTCACTTCCACAGTTTATTTGAGTAGGTATGGGTATATCTACTTGATGAAACACAAGTCTGAAACGTTTGAAAAGTTCAAAGAATTTCAGAGTGAAGTGGAGAATCATCGTAACAAGAAAATAAAGCTTTTACGATCTGATCGCCGAGGCGAATATTTGAGTTACGAGTTTGGCCTTCATTTAAAACAATGTGGAATAGTTTCACAACTCACGCCACGTGGAACACCACAGCGTTATGGTGTGTCTGAACATCGTAACCATACTATATTAGATATCGTGCATTCTATGATGTCTCTTACCAATTTGCCACTATCGTTTTGGGGTTATGCATTAGAGACAGCCGCATTCATGTTAAATAGGGCACCATGTAAATCCGTTGAGATGACACTGTATGAACTGTGGTTTGTCAAGATAGCTAAGCTGTCGTTTCTTAAAAGTTTGGGGATGTGACATTTATGTCAAAATGCTTTAGCCTGATAAGCTCGAACCCAAAGTGGAGAAGTGCTTATTCATAGGATACCCGAAAGAAACTATTGGGTATACCTTCTACCATAGATCCGAAGGAAAAATCTTTGTTGCTAAGAATGGTTCCTTTCTAGAGAAGGAGTTTATCTCACAGAAGTGAGTGGGAGGAAAGTGGAACTTGATGAGGTAGTTGTACCTTCTCTCGAATTGGAAAGTAGTACATCAGAGAAAGTTGTTCATGTTGTGCCTACACCAACCAGAGAGGAAGCAAATGATGATGATCATGAAACTTCAGATCACGTTACTACTGAACCTCGTAGGTCGACAAGAACATGTTCCGCACCAGAGTGGTACGACAATCCTGTCATGGAAGTCATGTTGTTGGATAACAACGAACCTACGAACTATGAAGAAACTATGATGAGCCCACATTTTCAAAAATGGCTTGAGGCCATGAAGTTTGAGATAGGATCCATGTATGAGAACAAAGTGTGGACTTTGGTGGATTTTCCCGATGATTGGCAAGCCATAAAGAATAAATGGATCTTTAAGAGGAAGACGGATGTTGACGGTAAATCACTGTCTACAAAGCTCGACTTGTTGCAAAAGGTTTTTGACAAGTTCAAGGGGTTGACTACGATGGGACTTTCTCACCCGTAGCGATGCTTAAGTCTGTCTAAATCATGTTAGAAATTGCCGCATTTTATGATTATGAAATCTGGCAAATGGATGTCAAAAACTTGCATTCCTTAACGGGTTTTTTGAGGAAGAGTTGTATATGATGCAACCGGAAGTTTTTGTCGATCCTAAAGGTGCTAACAAAGTGTGCAAGATCCAGCGATCCATCTATGGACTGGTGCAAGCATCTCGGAGTTGGAATATACGCTGAGGTGATCAAAGCATATGTTTTTATACAGACTTATGGTGAAGCCTGTATTTACAAGAAAGTGATTGGGAGCTCTATAGCATTTCTGATATTATATGTGGATGACATATTGCTGATTGGAAATGATATAGAATTTCTGGATAGCATAAAAGGATACTTGAATAAGAATTTTTCAATGAAAGACCTCGGTGAAGCTACTTACATACTGGGCATCAAAATCTATAGAGATAGATCAAGACTCTTAATAGGACTTTCACAAAGCACATACCTTGACAAAGTTTTGCAGGAGTTCAAACTAAATCAGTCAAAGAAAGGGTTCCTGCCTGTATTCAAGGTGTGCAGTTGAGTAAGACTCAAAGCCCGACCACGGCAGAAGATAGAGAGAGAATGAAAGTCATTCCCTATGCCTCAGCCATAGGTACTATAAAGTATGCCATGCTGTGTACCAGACCTATTGTGTGCCTTGCCATGGGTCTGGCAAGGGGGTACGATAGTGATCCAGGAGTGGATCACTAGACAACGGTCAAAATTATCCTTAGGTACCTAAAGAGGACTAAGGAAATATTTCTCGGACATTGAGGTGATAAAGAGTTTGTCGTAAAGGGTTACGTCGATGCAAGCTTTGACACTGATCTGGATGACTATGAGTCTCAATCTAGATACATATTGAATGTGGAAGAAATTAGCTAGAGTAGCTCTATGCAGAGCATTGTAGACATAAATATTTGCAAAGTACACACAGATCTGAATGTTGCAGACCCGTTGACTAAAAACATCTCTCACAAGCAAAACATGATCACACCTTAGAACTCTTTGGGTGTTAATCACATGGCGATGTGAACTAGATTATTGACTCTAGTGAACTCTTGGGTGTTAATCACATGGCGATGTGAACTAGATTATTGACTCTAGTGCAAGTGGGAGACTAATGGAAATATGCCCTAGAGGCAATAATAAAATGGTTATTATTATATTTCCTTAATCATGATAAAGGTTTATTATTCATGCTAGAATTGTATTGACCGGAAACTTAAATACATGTGTGGGTAATAAAAAAATACCGTGTCCCTAGTGAGCCTCTACTAGACTAGCTCATTGATCAAAGATGGTTAAGGTTTCCTAACCATAGACATGATTTGTCATTTGATAACGGGATCACATCATTAGGAGAATGATGTGATGGACAAGACACAACCGTTAGCATAGCATATGATCGTTCAGTTTATTGCTATTGATTTCTTAATGTCAGATACACATGTCCCTTCGACCATGAGATCATGCAGCTCCCAGATACCGGAGGAATACCTTGTGTGCTATCACACGTTGGAATGTAACTGGGTGATCATAAAGATGCTCTATAGGTATCTCCAAAGGTGTCTGTTGAGTTGGTGTGAATTGAGATAGGGATTTTTCACTCCGTGTATCGGAGAGGTATCTCTCGGCCCTCTCGGTAATACACATCACAAGAAGCTTGCAAGCAAAGTGAGTGAGAGTTGGTTGCAAGATGATGTATTACGGAACGAGTAAAGAGACTTGAGATACCGATGATCGAATCTCGGGCAAGTAACATACCGACAGACAAAGGGAATTACATATGTTGTTATAAAGGTTAAACCGATAACAGATCTTTGTGGAATATGTAGGAATCAATATGGGCATCCAGGTCTCGCTATTGGTTATTGACTGGAGAGGTGTCTCGGTCATGACTACAGAATTCCCGAACCCATAAGGTCACACGCTTAACGTTCATTGACGCTGGAGTAGTATTGGGATATTTGATGAGTGGTAACCAAATATTGTTCGGAGTCCCAGATGAGATCCCGGACGTCACGAGGAGTATCAGAATGGCCGAGAGGTAAATATTTATATATGGGAAGTCATATTTTGGGTTCCAGGAAAAGGTGCAGTTTTTTCGGTATTGTACCGGGAAGCTTCCAAAAGGTTCCGGAGGGGTCCGGACGTCCACAAGTGGGTTCACCACGACCCAAGGGCTAGCATGGGCTGTTGGGAGGTGCCCTGGCCCCTCAAAAGCCCATGTGACTAGGGAAGGCAAAAAAGAAAGGACTCCCAGTAGGAATAGGATTGGACTTGGAGTCCAAGTCCTCTCCCCCTTAACTGCGCCCTAGGGCTGGGAGGGGCTGTTTTCCACGCCCCTCCCTATATATAGAGGGGAGGGGCGCCCAAGAGGATACACCAAGCCCTTGGTGCCCCTCTCTCTCCCGTTACTCCGCAGTTCCACCGCCTCGTCCCGGCAACGCTTAGCGAAGCGCTGTCGGTGCTCCACCACCACCATCACAACCACGCCGTCATGTTGGTTGTGATCCCATCTACTTCTCCTCTCCCGCTTGCTGGATCAAGAAGAAGGAGACGTCATCGAGCCACATGTGTGCTAAACTCAGAGGTGTCGTCCGTTCGGCACTAGATCGGTTGGATCGTGACCGGATCGCGAAGAATACGACTACATCAACCGTCTGATAAACTCTTCTGCTTAGCGATTGGTACGTAGATGCTCTTCCCTCTCATAGCTATGCATCTCCATGGATAGATCTTGCGTGTGCATAGAATTTTTTTTGTTTTCCATGCAACGTTCCCCAACAGGGTAACCGGCTAACTCATTGACCACTACAGTGAGAACAAGCTCAACAACCTGGATGCACCTCTCAGCGGCTTCTGCCGCAACCTTCAGGATATTGGGGTGTTCGAAGAGCGCGTAGCTGTTGATGCTTCCAATTTTTTGAACACTCTTGGCATATTCCTACAATTAGAGAAGAAGCCATGCATTGACATAGGTTACAGAATTTACCTATCTACGCTAGTAGTTGATCGATCTGGAGGACATCTATGTTAGCAATCCATTTATCTTTGTTTGTGTTTGATCTTAGTATAATCAAGTTATAATATGTGACCAAGGACCAATGGCAATGGCATGTATCTACTGTCAACATTATAATCATCTAAACTCAAGTATTCTATTCCGCAGTTGTCTGTGATGTTTGATTGTCTCTGAGCTTCTCCATGCCTGCCTGCTTGTTTACATTGTTATGTGTTGTTTCGCCGCTTCTTGCAAACCATTTCAGTTTAGATTGTTTCAATTGCCAGTTTGAGTTTGGGTTTAATCTTCTCCTGCCTTGCTATGCCTTCTTGCTCTTCCTGACTCTTCATGTGTTACAGATTGCTTCTTAAATTTCCCGTCATGATTTGCAACAAGATCTAGTGTCAACAAGATCTTTAAAATGAATTAGTATTATTTCTCTGCTAGTTTCGGTGACCACATCTACATCAAAGCAGTGCCATAAGGTCAGTTTTGTTCGAGAATTAGTTGTTTTTGTGTTTTGTAAACTCTTATGCTACTCAATTCATCTCCCCGATAAAATTTAGGTATCTGGGTTGTCTTTCCCTAGGAGTAGGTTATTTAGCCTAATTAAAACAGGACAAGTTAGTTGATCCGTAAAGTTACGTTGGTTTAGTCCATGTGTCTAGCATTTCTGGTTTTTTTCGTTTGGTTGGTCGTACTTGTTGCCTTTTCACCTCAATATGCCACCATCTGCCATGCAGTGTAGGGCTCTTCTTGGTTTTGTACATTTCCAGTTTTCTCCTCGGCTCTATCGCTACTCTTCGTTCATTTAGTTCTTCAGTTTTTTTCTTTTCTTTTCTTTTCTCATTTTTGTTTTCTCTGATTCTTCATGGTTTTCTTTGATTTTTTTCGTTTCCCTTTGTTTTTTCACCGGTTTTTTTGTTTCTTTCAGGGTTATTACTGTTTTTTCTTGTTTCTTTCTTAGTTTTCACTAGTTTTTTGCTTTTCTTTCTTTGTTTGCTTTTTTTGTTCTTTTCTCGGCTTTCTTCGTTTTTCTTTGTTCCTTTCTCAGGTTTCATCAGGTTTTTTTTCATTTGTTTTCTTTGGTTTCCATTTTCTTTTTTATATATTTATTTTTTATTTTTTATTTTTATTGGGTTTCTTCGTTTTTTTCATTCTTTCTTTGTCAATTTTCATCGGTTTGTTCACTATTCAACCCATGTCTACTTTTTTTAGTACACGATATACATATTTAGGGTACATGGGAGATATTTTTTAAACACGTTGAACATTGTTCAAATATACAATGTACATTTTCTTCTAATACATGTTTTGGTGACTACATTTATTCAAAAACACATTGAATATTTGTTTATGGTAAGAAACATTCTTTTTAAACTACACAAACATGTTTTATACATGATTAACATTTTTTCAAATATATAATGTTTTTATGTCTGCTTTTTCTATGCAAATTTAATTTGTACATTTTACATTAAAAAATTGTGCGCGTTTAGCATTTTCCAAATACATGATTATCATTTGTAAAAAATGTTATTTTTTTATGTCTACTTTTTTCATAAACATTGTACATTTTTTATCAGGAAAATAATTCATACACGTTTAATATTTTCCAAATACATTATTAACATTTTTTGAAAACTTACATCTTTTTATGTTTACATTTTCCGTAAACATTGTATATTTTTTGTATACATTAGTTACTATTTTCATACACACGTTTAACATTTGAAATACATGATTAACATTTTTCTCATATATATGTTTTTATGTTTACTTTTCCATACAAATTGTACATTTTTTTATACATCAGTAGTAACAATTTTTTATCGACCTTTAAGACTTTTAAATACAAGATTGACATTTTTCAATTCTGCATGTAAAGTGATTTTTATAGTAGCTATATTTGGAAAATTTTGAAATATAAGCAACAAAGTAACTAGCCAGCAACTCTCAACGAATAACGCAAGATACAGACTGCAGGTAATAGTAGATAGATGCGAAGCAGCGTTGCGCAACAATAAATAATAGCACAATGAAATGACACAACAAGGTATCAGATAGCTCAGTGTCAGAAGATCAAACCGCAGTCAGTGAATCGCACCAACAGAAATCATCTACGAATCTCAAAATTTTGCTCTGACTTGCACCAGCAGTTAGTGAATCCCACTAGTATCATGCATACAGCAAGCTTGAGCTTTGGTATCATGGTAGCCCTAGGCACACATTGTATTTTTAACTCTGCTATACGCCTACACCTCTCGTTCACTAGATACTCTCTCCTAGATGGCTTCCAGCCTCTATTTCATTTTCAGTTTTTCACCAACATGTCCAAAGTGGATCGACTTACGTGCACAAGGCAACTCACCAAGGGGCACTGGCTCATATTGTGAAAAAGGAAGAAGGAATGACCAAGAGGCAACATATCATTGTTTCTTTTCTATATCTCTTGTGTACCATAGTGCAAGACCTGGACCATTCTTCACGCATCAGACGACTGAGAATACAAGGTGGGTCAAGGGGATTGTTCCTGCCGACACGGGGGGAGACCAAGGCGAGCAGGGCCAATCCTATTCAGCACACATGTCGCCAAGCAACGACGCGGCATGTACCCTCCGTGTGCATGTCCTCTGTATGAATCGGTCCATACTGGTATTGTTCGTACCGGTTTTAGGAAGGTTCTAGAACCTCCCCTAAACTGGTTTTCTCTTTCTTTTACTTTTCTTGTTTTCTTTCTTTTATCTTTTTCGTTTTATCTTTATCTTTTATCTTTTTCCATTTTCTTTTCTCATTGTGATTTTTCTTTTTCTTTTTCATGTTCGTCCCTTATTTTCTTTACCTTTTTCATGTTCCTTTTTACTTATACTTTTCATTTTTTGAACCTCTTTCAATGTTTGAACATTTTTTGAAATAATGCACATCATGCATCCATTGTATGTAGCACTGGATCAACGAAGCATCATCATGGATCAGTCCCATAAAGGATTCCTCAAGCCTAGCATCCGAAGGAGATGGTGGCACCGGAACGAAGTCGATTATCGTACTTGGTGGTGGAGACCATTGCGTTTTTTTACACTTGATAGCCTAAGTTTGCAAGTTGTGGTACTCCCTCCGATCCATATTGACAATTAATATGGATTAGAGGAAGTAGTGTTTTTTTGTCAAAAAGTCATGGTAGAGAGTCGATGGGATTTCATATTTCGTGTGTTGGTCGCTGGATAACGACCACACGTGTACCCTCTAGGGCGTTTGTAGGCCGACCCACTATTCTTTCTCCCTCCGGTGTTGGGAAGGTTCAGTTCTAGAACCTTCCTTCTATCAATTTTATCTTTTTCTGAAATTTTTTATGGCTTTACAAGTTTTATCCTGATTTTTAAATTATTTTAAATTATTTCCTTTTTATTTTTAATGTCATGAATATTTTTTGAAACTTGTTTCAAAAGACCTTTTGAATTTGCGAACATTTTCCATATTCAAGAATATTTTCCAAACTCATGAACATTTTTTCAGATTCATGTTTTCTTAATTTGGGAACAAATTTTCGAATTCATGACATTTCTTCATATCCGGGATCATATTTTGTATCCACAAATTTACTTCAAATTTGTCGCCACAGTTTAGATACGTGACTTTTTTAATCACGAATTGTTAAATTTCGTGAACATGTTTTGGCATACAGGAACACTTTCATTTTTTTTACAATTTGGGAACATTTTTTCAATTCAGGTACATTTTTAAAATTCTTAAACTTAGTAAAAGGGAAACGCTAATGCTCTGTCGGCTGATCGCTCAGAGAGTTCCACCACCCGCGCAGTCGGTGGATCGCCCTTGATCATATGCCCTTAGGCATGCTCGCACACGTTCATTATTTCCCTTTCTACCACGTGCCCCTTTACCTTCTCTTGCAACAACAGATGTGTTGCAAACTACGTCGGCAATTTAGACAACCTTTTGCAACAGCAACTCTGTTGCAAAAACAGCCTGCAACAAAACATTTGTTGCAAAAAAGACTAAAACAAGAACTCTGTTGCAGAAAATCTCACAACACAAGCTATGTTGCAAAAAAACAACACAACATATGTTGCAAAAAAATCCGCAACATAATCTATGTTGCAAATGTTTCTGCAACAAGATCTCTATTGCGAAGCAAAGGAAGACTTTGAGCTACTAAGATTGTGCCACATCCAACGACCAGCAAGGCGGCGAATCTTTTAAAAAGATCCACATCACTGACATTTCAATTTTTTAAGTGTCTAATTGTTTTCCAAATTCTTGATTATTAAATTTTGTGAGTATTGTTTTAAAACTTCTACTATTCTTAAATACGTTTTTTCTGCAATATATTTTAATAGAAACTTTTCCAAGTAACAAAATCCAGCGAAAAATACCGACCAGCTAACAAAACCTGGCAAAACGGTCCTAGTAGAGTTTTTTCTTTCACGGCACGCAAGCTGGCTAGCGGAAAGAAAGAAATGACGGGGGCCCAGCCCAATGAGCGAGTCTGGAAGAGGCTGGTCCGGAGACGCTGGTGGCCTGGACATATAATATACGCCAGCCGACGCCGCCTCCTCCCGTTCGTTCCAGCGAGAGAAATCCCCTATCCACCAAACCCGGCGAGTGGCGGACCAGACCCGGCGATGTTCGTCGACAAGATGCAGTTCGCCGTGCCGATGGCCACCGGCTACGAGGGTTTACCCCTCACCGCGGCCCAGGATGAGAAGGAGGAGGCGGAGGCGTTCACCGTCCAGGAGGGGTGTGGCTGTAAGAAGAAGGCGGAGGAGGATCGTGAGGAGTCGTCTGCGTTCACCGTCAAGGCCAAGGCGGAGGAGGAGACGGCGTTCACCGTCCAGGCCAAGGCGGAGGAGGAGGCGGCGTTCACCGTCCAGGCCAAGGCGGAGGAGGTGGAGGACTCGGACGATGACTGCGACTCGGACGAAGAGGAGGAGTTCATGGCCAGGCTCATCGCAGACTACAACGCCCATGCCGACAAGCTCAGGGCTGACCATCCAGGGATGAAGTACGAGGACTACAGCACTGAGAAATACGCCTACATGCGTCGCAAGCCGGAGGAGGTGGAGGACGATGACTGCGACAAGTTCGAGAAGCTCAGGGCTGAATACGCCTACTTATTCCGCAAGCCGGAGGAGGAGGGTTCCCATGGTGTTGATGGGCTTGTTCCGGCGTGAGATTGTTGCTCTTGTAATTTGACTGACTGGGATGAAGGAGGTTTACCAATGCTATCTATCTACACTAGTAGTTGATTGATCCGGAGGACATCTACGTTAGCAATCCACTTATCTCTGTTTGTGTGTGATCTTAGTATTATCAAGTATTCAAGTTAAGATGTGGCCATGGACCAATGGCAATGGCATGTATATATTATTAGCATTATAATCATCTTAACTCAGTATGCTCTTCCGCAGTTGTCTGTGATATTTGATTGTCTCTTAGCTTCTACTCCCTCCGTTTGGAATTACTTGTCGTAGAAATGGATGTATCTAGATGTATTTTAGTTCTAGATACATCTATTTTCGAGACAAGTAATTCCGAACGGAGGGAGTACGTGCCTGCTTGCTGGTTTACTCGTCGTGGTTTTAGTTCAAATCTATATCTATATCTATGCCTACTAACTAGCAAAAGAGACCGTGTGTTGCAACGGGACGCTCTTAACCCAATAACCACGACTCGAGACCCTGATAGGTAGACGTTCTTTACTTTAAAATGGCATCACATTTGTGTTCCCGACGGTGGTCTCAATGCTCACACAACAAAAACGCATTTGAGTGTGCGCGCACACACACAATCGCTTAGAATAAGATGAGAAAAATGTTGTTCTTTTCCGCGAGGTTTTTCAGAGTTGTGCATGCATGGTTATCAATGTTTTTTTCCTCTCAATCTGGTTTTAATGTGTGTTTATTTGCAATTTGCATCGCTGCCCGCCAGTGCGAAAGAAAAATGGACTGTGCACTATAGATTAAGTTTACACCCAAATTAGTAGTTTAGAAATATTTAATAGATAAAAGTAACAGCATATTTAGATTCTACACATTTTTCTAATCAAATTTCATATATAATATATTAAAATCAGAGTTACTGTTTAAAAGATATGGATAATTTTGTTCAGATAAACTGCGGATTGATTCACCGAAAGGTCAGGGGGGTTTCTGTTAAAACACAAAAAAACAATTTGTTTCACTTAAATATGGACGGCAGGTTGATTACCTGAAACGTCAAGGGGTTTCAGAGAACATTAAAAAAAGGGTTCGGTATGACTTAAAGATGGACTGCGGGCTGATTTCAACAAACCGCGGGGACTTTTTTTGCAAAAAAGGGGTGACGGACGACCAGAAACCTTCCGTGCTTTATTATTAGGTAGAGGTAGAGATAAAGCAAGGTGTGTTTCGTCAAGTTTTTCATCCATTCACCACTAAAAAGATTTTTTTTATCGGAGGTGGTACTAAATTCTTTTCTTTTGCTAGAAAAAAAATTCGTACGTGGGACGCGCGCTATGGGCCAGCGAAATCAGCCCACTTATTTTTCTGCTCACGCAGCTAGGTAAATTATAATTTCCGCATTGGGCAACAAATAGTTGAGTTTGGCACAGCACAATCAATATTGGGTGGGCCCATTTTTCTTTATTTCTGTGTTTTACTTCTAATTTATTCTTATTTTCCTATCTCTTTTTTACCTTTCAAGTTTATTTTTCTTTTATAATTTATTTCATAAATTAAAAATCCCAAAAAATTAAATTGTTTTTTGTGGAAAATGTTCAGAGTTCTAGAAATTTATTTTTATTTTGAGAAATATTGGGAACTTGAAAAAGGTTTCCTATTTTTTCAAATAAAAATATTATTCTTCAACATTGTTCAAGATGTCTGAAAAGAAAATGTTATTTGAAAAAATGCTCCAAATTCAAAAAAATATTCTTGTTTTACCGAAATTTTCATAATTACAAATAATGTTTAAGTATAAAAGATACACATTTTCTAAAAAATCTTATGAAATTTTCAACACATGTTCCCTTTTTAAAACAATGTTCACAAATTCAAATAATGTTCATTTATTTTAGTTGGACTTTCACACAGGACAACCAATAATGGGCTGGCCCATTTTTCTTTGTTTTTGTATTTTACTTATATTTTTATTCTCCTTTTCCTATCTCTTTTTTCCCTTCCAAGTTTATTTTTCTTTTATAATTTATTTCATAAATTAAAAATTCTCAAAAAAAGGTCAGAGTTAAGAAAAACAATTTTTGAAACTGTTAAAAATTCAAAAAAATTGTTGCTATTTTGAAATATATTCGGAACTTGTAAAAAGTTTCTCCTTTTTCAATAAAAACTTATTGTTTTTTAAAAATGTATGAGATGTCTAAAAAGAGAATGACATTTAAAAAATGCTCCAAATTCAAAAAATATTCTTGTTTTAGTGAATTTTTCACAACTAAAAATTATATTATGTATAAAAGATACACACTTTCTAAAAATCTTATGATTTTCAACACATGTTCCCATTTTTTAAAAAGGTTCACGAAATCAAATAATGTTAAAGTTTTTATAAAAAAATTGGTGTTTTCAGAAAATGTTTGTGAATTTAAAAAGATATTCCCTCTCATATTTTGTTTTTATTTTTCCAAAAAATGTAGATAATTTTCAACAAACGGTTCCGAATTTTAAAGTTGTTCATGTTCCTAGAATATTCAGAAACTTCATACCTTAAAAATCCTCTCGATTGAAAGGATGAAAAGGAAAAGTCGATTGAATAACTTGTTGGGGAACGTAGTAATTTCAAAAAAATTCCTACACACACGCAAGATCATGGTGATGCATAGTAACGAGAGGGGAGAGTGTTGTCTACGTATCCTCGTAGACCGAAAGCGAAAGCGTTATGACAACGCGGTTGATGTAGTCGTACGTCTTCACGGCCCGACCGATCAAGCACCGAAACTACGACACCTCCGAGTTCTAGCACATGTTCAGCTCGACGACGTCCCTCGAACTCCGATCCAGCCGAGTGTCGAGGGAGAGTTCCGTCAGCACGACGGCGTGGTGACGATCTTGATGTTCTACCGACGCAGGGCTTCGCCTAAGCACTGCTATGATATTATCGAGGTGGATTATCGTGGAGGGGGGCACCGCACACGGCTAAGAGATCCAAAGGATCAATTGTTGTTGAGCCTAGAGGTGCCCCCTGCCCCCGTATATAAAGGAGCAAGGGGGGAGGGGGCGACCGGCCTAGGAGGGGGCGCGCCAAGGGGAGTCCTACTCCCACCGGGAGTAGGACTCCCTCCTTCCCTGTTGGAGTAGGAGAAGGGGAAAGAGGGGGAGAGGAAGAAGGAAAAGGGGGATGCGTCCCTTGTCCAATTCGGACCAGAGGGGGGGCGCAGGCCTCCTTCCTTTTGGCCTCTCTCCTCTATTCCCGTATGGCCCAATAAGGCCCATATACTCCCCGGCGAATTCCCGTAACTCTCCGGTACTCTGAAAAATACCCGAATCACTCGGAACCTTTCCGAACTCCGAATATAGTCGTCCAATATATCAATCTTTACGTCTCGACCATTTCGGGACACCTTATCATGTCCCCGATCTCATCCGGGACTCCGAACTCCTTCAGTACATCAAAACTCATAAACTCATAATATAACTGTCATCGAAACCTTAAGTGTGCAGACCCTACGGGTTCGAGAACAATGTAGACATGACCGAGACACGTTTCCGGTCAATAACCAATAGCGGAACCTGGATGCTTTGGCTCCCACATATTCTACGAAGATCTTTATCGGTCAAACCGCATAACAACATACGTTGTTCCCTTTGTCATCGGTATGTTACTTGCCCGAGATTCGATCGTCGGTATCTCAATACCTAGTCCAATCTCGTCACCGGCAAGTCTCTTTACTCGTTCCGTAATACATCATCCTGCAACTAACTAATTAGTTGCAATG
This sequence comes from Triticum timopheevii, assembly GCA_963921465.1. Lineage (NCBI taxonomy): Eukaryota > Viridiplantae > Streptophyta > Magnoliopsida > Poales > Poaceae > Triticum > Triticum timopheevii. The sequence continues at coordinate 623,846,451 of OY997264.1, read as the reverse complement.
CTTGCAAGGCTTAAGTGATGTGTATTACCGAGAGGGCCCAGAGATACCTCTCCGACAATCGGAATGACAAATCCTAATTTCGAAATACGCCAACCCAACATGTACCTTCGGAGACACCTGTAGAGCTCCTTTATAATCACCCAGTTACGTTGTGATGTTTGGTAGCACACAAAGTGTTCCTCCGGTAAACGGGAGTTGCATAATCTCACAGTCATAGGAACATGTATAAGTCATGAAGAAAGCAATAGCAACATACTAAACGATCAAGTGCTAAGCTAACGGAATGGGTCAAGTCAATCACATCATTCTTCTAATGATGTGATCCCTTTAATCAAATGACAACTCATGTCTATGGTTAGGAAACTTAACCATCTTTGATTAACGAGCTAGTCAAGTAGAGGCATACTAGTGACACTATGTTTGTCTATGTATTCACACATGTATTATGTTTCCGGTTAATACAATTCTAGCATGAATAATAAATATTTATCATGAAATAAGGAAATAAATAACAACTTTATTATTGCCTCTAGGGCATATTTCCTTCAGTCTCCCACTTGCACAAGAGTCAATAATCTAGTTCACATCGCCATGTGATTTAACAGCAATATTCACATATGTATGTGATTAATACCCACAGTTCACATCGTCATGTGATCAACACCCAAAGGGTTTACTAGAGTCAATAATCTAGTTCACATCGCTATGTGATTAACACCAAAAGAGTACTAAGGTATGATCATGTTTTGCTTGTGAGAGAAGTTTAGTCAACGGGTCTGTCACATTCAGAGCCGTATGTATTTTGCAAATATTCTATGTCTACAATGCTCTGCACGGAGCTACTCTAGCTAATTGCTCCCACTTTTAATATGTATCCAGATTAGGACTTAGAGTCATCTGGATCAGTGCCAAAACTTGTATCGACGTAAACCTTTACGACGAACCTTTTGTCACCTCCATAATTGAGAAACATATCCTTATTCCACTAAGGATAATTTTGACCAATGTCCAGTGATCTACTCCTAGATCACTATTGTACTCCCTTGCCAAACCAGGGCAGAGTATACAATAGGTCTGGTCCATAGCATGGCATACTTTTATAAAACCTATGACTGATGCATAGGGAATGGCTTTCATTCTCTTTCTATTTTCTGTTGTGGTCGGGATTTGAGTCTTACTCAATTTCATACCTTTGCAACACAGGCAAGAACTCTTTCTTTGACTGTTCCATTTTGAACTACTTCAAAATCTTGTCAAGGTATGTACTCATTGAAAATCTTATCAAGCATCTTGATCTATCTCAATAGATCTTGATGCTCAATATGTGAGTAGCTTTACTGAGGTCTTTCTTTTAAAGAACTCCTTTCAAACACTCCTTTATGCTTTGCAGAATAATTCTACATTATTTTTTATCAATAATATGTCATTCACATATACTTATCAGAAATGTTGTAGTGCTCCCACTCACTTTCTTGTAAATACATGCTTCACCGTAAGTCTATACAAAACTATATGCTTTGATCAACTTATCAAAGCGTATATTCCAACTCTGAGATGCTTGCACCAGTTCATAGATGGATTGCTGGAGCTTGCACATTTTGTTAGCACCTTTAGGATTGACAAAACCTTCTGGTTGCATCATATACAACTCTTTTTTAAGAAAACCATTAAGGAATGCAGTTTTGACATCCATTTACCAGATTTCATAAAATGTGGCAATTGCTAACATGATTCAGACAGACTTAAGCATCGCTACAGTTGAGAAAATCTCATTGTAGTCAACACCTTGAACTTGTCAAAAACCTTTTTGCGACAAGTCGAGCTATGTAGATAGTAACACTACTATCAATGCCCGTCTTCCTCTTGAAGATCCATTTATTTTCTATGGCTTGCCGATCATCGGGCAAGTCCACCAAAGTCCACACTTTGTTCTCATACATGGATCCTATCTCAGATTTCATAGCCTCCAGCCATTTCACGGAATCTGGGCTAATCATCGCTTCCTCATAGTTCGTAGGTTTATCATCGTCTAGTAACATGACTTTCAGGATTACCGTACCACTCTGGTGCGGACCGTACTCTGGAACACCTACGAGGTTCTGTAGTAACTTGATCTGAAGTTTCATGATCATCATCATTAGCTTCCTCACTAATTGGTGTAGGAATCACTGGAACTGATTTCAGTGATGAACTATTTTCCAATTCGGGAGAAGGTACAGTTACCTCATCAAGTTCTACTTTCCTCCCACTCACTTCTTTCGAGAGAAACTCATTCTCTAGAAAGGATCCATTTTTAGCAACGAATATCTTGCCTTCGGATCTGTGATAGAAGGTGTACCCAACAGTTTCCTTTGGGTATTCTATGAAGACGCACTTCTCCGATTTGGGTTCGAGCTTATCAGGTTGAAAACATTTTTCATATAAGCATCGCAACTTCAAACTTTAAGAAACGACAGCTTAGGTTTACTACTAAACCATAGTTCATACGGTGTCGTCTCAACGGATTTAGATGGTGCCCTATTAAACGTGAATGCAGCTGTCTCTAATGCATAACCCCAAAACGATAGTGGTAAACCAATAAGAGACATCATAGATCGCACCATATCTAGTAAAGTACGATTATGACGTTCGGACACACCATTACATTGTGGTGTTCCAGGTGGCGTGAGTTGCGAAACTATTTCACATTGTTTCAAATGAAGACCAAACTCGTAACTCAAATATTCGTCTCCGCGATCAAATCGCAGAAACTTTATTTTCTTGTTACAATGATTTTTCCACTTCACTCTGAAATTCTTTGAACCTTTCAACTATTTCAGACTTATGTTTCATCAAGTAGATATACCCATATCTGCTCAAATCATTTTGTGAAGGTCAGAAAATAACGATACTTGCCACGAGCATCAACACATTGGATCGCATACATCGGTGTGTATTATTTCCAATAAGTCAGTAGCTTGTTCCATTGTTCGGAGAACGGAGTTTTAGTCATCTTGCCCAAAAAGCACGGTTCGCAAGCATCAAATGATTCATAACCAAGTGGTTCCGAAAATCCATCTTTATGGAGTTTCTTCATGCGCTTTACACCGATATGACCCAAATGGCAGTGCCACAAATAAGTTGGACTATCATTATTAACTTTGCATCTTTTGGCATCAATATTATGAATATGTGTATCACTATGATCGAGATCCAACAAACTATTTTCATTGGGTGTATAACCATCGAAGGTCTTATTCATGTAAACAGAATAACAATTATTCTTTAACTTCAAATGAATAACCGTATCGCAATAAACATGATCAAATCATATTCATGCTCAACGCAAACGCTAAATAACATTTATAAATAACATTTATTTAGTTTTAACACTAATCTCAAAAATATAGGGAGTGTGTGATGATGATCATATCAATCTTGGAACTATTTCCAACACTCATCGTCACTTCCCCTCAACTAGTCTCTGTTTATTATGTAACTCCTGTTTCGAGTTACTAATCTTAGCAACCGAACAAGTATCAAATACTCAGGGGCTACTATAAACACTAGTAAGGCACACATCAAACACCTGTATATCAAATATACCCTTGTTCACTTTGCCATCCTTCTTATCCACCAAATATTCAGGGCATTTCCGCTTCCCGTGACCATTTCCTTTGCAGTGTAAGCACTCAGTTTCAGGCTTTGGTCCAGCTTTGAGCCTCTTTGCGGGAGTGACAACTTGCTTGTCATTCTACTTGAAGTTCCCTTTCTTTCCCTTTGCCCTTTTCTTGAAACTAGTGGTCTTGTCAATCATCAACACTTGATGCTCTTTCTTGATTTCTACCTTCATCGATTTCAACATCACGAAGAGCTCGGGAAACTTTTACGTCATCCCTTGCATACTATAGTTCATCACGAAGTTTTAGTAACTTGGTGATGGTGACTAGAGAATTCTGTCAATCACTATCTTATCTGGAAGATTAACTCCCACTTGATTCAAGCGATTGTAGTACCCAGACAATCTGAGCACATGCTCACTAATTGAGCGATTCTCCTCCATCTTTTAGCTATAGAACTTGTTGGAGACTTCATATCTCTCAACTCGGGTATTTGCTTGAAATATTAACTTCAATTCCTGGAACATCTCATATGGTCCATGACGTTCAAAACGTCTTTGAAGTCCCGATTCTAAGACGTTAAGCATGGTGCACTAAACTATCAAGTAGTCATCATATTCAGCTAGCCAAACGTTCATAACGTCTGCATCTGCTCCTGCAATAGGTCTGTCACCTAGCGGTGCATTAAGGACATAATTCTTCTGTGCAGCAATGAGCATAAACCTCTGATCACAGATCCAATCCGCATCATTGCTACTAACATCTTTCAACACAATTTTCTCTAGGAACATATCAAAATAAACATATGAAAGCAACAACGCGAGCTATTGATCTACAACATAATTTGCAAAATACTACCAGGACTAAGTTCATGATAAATTTAAGTTCAATTAATCATATTACTTAAGAACTCCCACTTAGACAGACATCTCTCTAGTCATCTAAGTGATCACGTGATCCAAATCAACTAAACCATGTCCGATCATCACGTGAGATGGAGTAGTTTCAGTGGTGAACATCACTATGTTGATCATATCTACTATATGATTCACGTTCGACCTTTCGGTCTCCGTGTTCCGAGGCCAATATCTGTTATATGCTAGGCTCGTCAAGTTTAACCTGAGTATTCCGCGTGTGCAACTATTTTGCATCCGTTGTATTTGAACGTAGAGCCTATCACACCCGATCATCACGTGGTGTCTCAGCACGAAGAACTTTCGCAACGGTGCATACTCAGGGAGAACACTTCTTGATAATTTTTTTAGTGAGAGATCATCTTAAAATGCTACCGTCAATCAAAGCAAGATAAGATTCATAAAGGATAAACATCACATGCAATCAATATAAGTGATATGATATGGCCATCATCATCTTGTGCTTGTGATCTCCATCTCCGAAGCACCGTCGTGATCACCATCGTCACCGGTGCGACACCTTGATCTCCATCGTAGCATTGTTGTTGTTACGCCATCTATTGCTTCTATGACTATCGCTACCGCTTAGTGATAAAGTAAAGCAATTACAGGGCGTTTGCATTTCATACAATAAAGCGAGAACCATATGGCTCCTGCCAGTTGCCGATAACTTCGGTTATAAAACATGATCATTTCATACAATAAAATATAGCATCACGTCTTGACCATATCACATCACAACATGCCCTGCAAAAATAAGTTAGACGTCCTCTACTTCGTTGTTGCAAAATTTTACGTGGCTGCTACGGGCTGAGAAAGAACCGTTCTTACCTACGCATCAAAACCACAACGATAGTTCGTCAAGTTAGTGCTGTTTAACCTTCGCAAGGACCGGGCGTAGCCACACTCGGTTCAACTAAAGTTGGAGAAACAGACACCCGCTAGTCACCTGTGTGCAAAGCACAGCGGTAAAACCAGTCTCGCGTAAGCGTACGCGTAATGTAGGTCCGGGCCGCTTCATCCAACAATACCGCTGAACCAAAGTATGACATGCTGGTAAGCAGTATGACTTGTATCGCCCACAAATCACTTGTGTTCTACTCGTGCATATAACATCAACACATAAAACCTAGGCTCGGATGCCACTGTTGGGGAACGTAGTAATTTCAAAAAAATTCCTACGCACACGCAAGATCATGGTGATGCATATCAACGAGAGGGGAGAGTGTTGTCTACGTACCCTCGTAGACCGAAAGAGGAAGCGTTATGACAACGCGATTGATGTAGTCGTACGTCTTCACGGCCTGACCGATCAAGCACCGAAACTACGGCACCTCCGAGTTCTAGCACACGTTCAGCTCGATGACGTCCCTCGAACTCCGATCCAGCCGAGTGTCGAGGGAGAGTTCCGTCAGCACGACGGAGTGGTGACGATCTTGATGTTCTACCGGCGCAGGGCTTCGCCTAAGCACTGCTATGATATTATCGAGGTGGATTATCGTGGAGGGGGCACCGCACACGGCTAAGAGATCCAAAGGATCAATTGTTGTTGTGCCTAGAGGTGCCCCCCTGACCCCGTATATAAAGGAGCAAGGGGGGAGGGGGCGACCAGCCTAGGAGGGGGCGCGCCAAGGGGAGTCCTACTCCCACCGGGAGTAGGACTCCCTCCTTCCTTGTTGGAGTAGGAGAAGGGGAAAGAGGGGGAGAGGAAGAAGGAAAAGGGGGCTGCGCCCCTTGTCCAATTCGGACCAGAGGGGGGGCGCAGGCCTCCTTCCTTTTGGCCTCTCTCCTCTATTCCCGTATGGCCCAATAAGGCCCATATACTCCCCGGCGAATTCCCGTAACTCTCCGGTACTCCGAAAAATACCTGAATCACTCGGAACCTTTCTGAACTTCGAATATAGTCGTCCAATATATCGGTCTTTACGTCTCGACCATTTCGGGACACCTTGTCATGTTCCCGATCTCATCCGGGACTGCGAACTCCTTCGGTACATCAAAACTCATAAACTCATAATATAACTGTCATCGAAACCTTAAGCGTGCGGACCCTACGGGTTCGAGAACAATGTAGACATGACCGAGACACGTTTCCGGTCAATAACCAATAGCGGAACCTGGATGCTCATATTGGCTCCCACATATTCTACGAAGATCTTTATCGGTCAAACCGCATAACAACATACGTTGTTCCCTTTGTCATCGGTATGTTACTTGCCCGAGATTCGATCGTCGGTATCTCAATACCTAGTCCAATCTCGTCACCGGCAAGTCTCTTTACTCGTTCCGTAATACATCATCCTGCAACTAACTAATTAGTTGCAATGCTTGCAAGGCTTAAGTGATGTGTATTACCGAGAGGGCCCAGAGATACCTCTCCGACAATCGGAATGACAAATCCTAATCTCGAAATACGCCAACCCAACATGTACCTTCGGAGACACCTGTAGAGCTCCTTCATAATCACCCAGTTACGTTGTGACGTTTGGTAGCACACAAAGTGTTCCTCCGGTAAACGGGAGTTGCATAATCTCATAGTCATAGGAACATGTATAAGTCATGAAGAAAGCAATAGCAACATACTAAACGATCAAGTGCTAAGCTAACGGAATGGGTCAAGTCAATCACATCATTCTTCTAATGATGTGATCCCGTTAATCAAATGAAAACTCATGTCTATGGTTAGGAAACTTAACCATCTTTGATTAACAAGCTAGTCAAGTAGAGGCATACTAGTGACACTATGTTTGTCTATATATTCACACATGTATTATGTTTCCGGTTAATACAATTCTAGCATGAATAATAAACATTTATCATGAAATAAGGAAATAAATAATAACTTTATTATTGCCTCTAGGGCATATTTCATTCATAACTCATGGGCCTTCTCTCGTGTACGATGACGTAAAAAAAACCTTAAATGGCCTCGATCAATGAATAGAAAAATAGCGGATTGATTCCTTCACACGCGGCGAAACCGAGAAGCTAAATGTTCCTTTTTTTCGTATGCACATAGGGTTTTGCTTGCACGTATAATTCTCACTGTCTTTAAATACATACTATTTTATCTCCTGTTGCAACGCACGGGCATATGTGCTAGTTTGAACTAAAACCACGACGAGTAAATTAGAACGGAGGGAGTACGTGCCTGCGTGCTGGTTTACATTGTTATGTGTTGTTTGGCCGCTTCTTGCAAACCATTTGTGTTTAGATTGTTTCTATTGCCAGTTTGAGTTTAGTCTTGTCCAGCCTTGCTATGCCTTCTTGCTCCTCCTGACTCTTGATGTGTTACAGTATATAGATTGCTTCCTAAATTTTCCATCTTGATTTGTAACTAGATCTGGTGTCAGCTGGATCTTTTCAAACGAATTACTACTATTTCTCTGCCAGTTTTCATGACCCCACATCTACATCAAAATTCTATGATCAGAATGGGGTAGGCCAGTTTTGTTTGAAAAATTGGTTGCATTTTATGTTTTATAAATTCTTATGTTGCCCAAGGTTCTCTGAAAAATTTAGCTATCTGGGGCTGTCCTTCCTAGAAATCACTACCAGTGTTAGATGTCTAATTTAGCAATAGTGGCGAACTAGGGAGACAGTGCCGCAAGTTGAAATGAGCCATTCCAAGCCGAAACACTTCCTTGTTTGTACCCACCATTTTCTCTTACTTTTCCTAATAACCTCATAATAAGTCTCAAGTGATTGTTCTTTTATCCATTTGGTTGGTTGCAGTTGTTGTCGTTTCACCTGAATCCACTCACTCTAGTCTGCCGTGCAGTGCAGGGCTCTTCTTCGTTTTGTACATTACTGTTAGCTGGCTTTCTCCTTCGCTCGATGCTACTATTTGTTAGTTTAGCTCAGATTTTTATATTTTTTTCTTTTTTCTTTTTCTTTTGTTTTCTCTTTTTCATTTTCTTTGTTTCTTCATGGTTTTCTTTGGTTTTTCTTTTTTCTTTCTTTTTTCACTGGTTTTCTTCGTTTTTATCAAGGGTTTTAGGGTTTTATTTTCCTTTTTTTCTTTCTTTTTCTTGTTTCTTTTCTTTGTTTTCACTAGTTTTTGCTTTTCTTCTTTCTTTTTTCCTTCTTGGGTTTCACCGTTTCTAGTTTTTTCATTGTTTTACTCGGTTTTTATTTTCCTTTTGGTATTTTTATTTTTATTCTTAGAACTTTATTGGGTTTATTTTCCTACTTCCTTTCTTTGACGATTTTCATTGGTTTCTCTTTTGTTCAACACATGTATATTTTCTTTAGTACACCATATACATTTTTAGTGTACGCCTAAAATATTTTCTTTTGAAATACGCTAAAAATTTTTCTAATATACGATGTACATTTTCTTTTAATACATATTAAAAAAAAGAATAAATGGACAATATTTTATAAATACATGTTGAACATTGTTTATGGTAATAGACATTCTTTTTAAACTGCATGAAATTATTTAAAAATTGATGATTTTCTTTTTTTTCAAACACTTGTTTTTTATGTCTACATTTTCCATACACATTAGAATATCTTTTTGTAAATATCTACAACATTTGTACATACACGTTTAACCTTTTTTAAATACATGATTAACATTTTTTAATTATATTATTTGACGTATCTTTTTCATAAACATTGTACTATTTTTGAATAAATCCAAAACATATTTTATAGACGTTTAACATTTTCAAAATACGTGATTATTTTTGAAAAAAAGTTAAATTGTTTTATGTCTACTTTTTTCATTTGCGTTATATATTTTTGTATACATCAGGAAAAACATTATATACATGTTTAACATTTTTGGAATACATGATTAGTATTGTTATAATACATATATTTTATTGTTTACTTTTTCCATACACAATGTACATTTTTTGTATACATCAATAACATTTGTACCTACCTTTAACAATTTTTAAATACATGATTGACATTTTTCAATTCTACACGTGAAGTGATTCTTATAATAGATTTATTTGGAATATTTTGAAATATAAGCAACGGAGTAACTAGCCAGCAACTCCCAACGAAGAACGCAAGATACAGACTGCAGGAAGCAGTAGATAAATGTGAAGCAGGGTCAGACAATAATAACCAACAACACAATGAAATGCCACAGCACGGTATCAGATGGCTCAATATACGAACGATGAAACAGCAGTCAGTGAATCACACTAACATAAATCATCTCTGAATCTCAAAATTTTGCTCTATTCTCTGTCCCACTAGTATCCTGCACACAGGAAGCTTGAACTTTGATATCACGGTAGCCCTAGGAAACACACATGTACTTTTAACTCTGTTATATATCGTTCACTACATACTCTCGTGGATGGCCCTCCATTTTCATTTTTGGTTGTTCACCAACATATCCATGGTATGGAAACGGGTCCACTGACATGCACAAGGCAAGTCATGAGGAACAGTGACCCTTGCAGTGAAAATGGGAGAGGGCTCTAGACTCTAGTGGCAACATATCACGGTTTCTCTTCTATCTCTTGTGCACCGTAACACAATACATGGACTCCTCTTCACGGATCGGACGGCTGAGAATAGAAGGTAGGTCAAGGGGATTGTTCGTACCCGATAAGGGCGGAGACCAAGGCGAGCAAAGGCTAGACCGACCGATGGCCACACCCAACAAGTATTTTTCTTTAGGGATCGACACCCATCAAGCATGGCCGTTCTTGCCTCAAGTAGGCCTGATGAAATTTAAATGTTTCCTGTGTTCTTCGAGTTTTTTAGAAATCGGAAAAGCAAAATAACAAGCAATTAAGCAATATAGGAAATAAGGAAGTAAAACAAAGGAGTGTAGGACCTATGACTGTGGTGTAAGCTCCCCAACAATGACCACCGAAAAATGCTTGCTTCCTCTCAACTGGAAAGATGTTGGACTCGCCAAGTGCAAGGGTTTGTACCAAGCAGTAATTTCCCTCAAGTAAGCTCAAGGTTTATCGAACCAATAGGAGCTTAGTCGCACAACCAAAGATCAGCACATGCGCACACAGATACAAAACTTGCCTTGGCCCCAACATGACTAGTGAGATTGTTAGTCCTACTAGCTTGCTAGTTATAAGGATTAAAAACAGAAGTGTATGGAAGATTGAATTGCAAGAGAAAAGTAAAAGCAAGGAATTAAAAAAGAGTTGATTGAGATTGAAAGTTTATAGGAAGAAAATGAACCGAGGTCCATAGGTTCACTAGTGGTTTTTCTCCAAAAGAAAGCATGGTGTGGTAAGCAAATTACTGTTGAACATCGATTAATTAAACTGAAATATGAGCACCACGTCCTAATATCTATATACCATTATATAGATATTAGGGCGTGGTGCAAATATCCATAACATAATCAACATATGAGCACCACGTCCTAATATCTATATACCATTATCCAATTGCATCTATAGCTAATACTCCATCCAAAAACGCTATCCAGCATGCATCTTAAAGTATTAAGTAAGAAACAGAGTATTGCAATAAGCATCATGACATGAAGTAGATGGTATATTGTCTTCACCCTATGTTCAAAGGAAAATTATGCAACCATCTTTCTATCCCTAGTGGCAACAACACAATACAAGTTTTTCCACTTTTTTGTCACTAGGATGGATTACCTTGTAAGATTGAACCCAACCATCATACACAAGTCCCTCTTGGAGATCAAATCTCAAACTTGGCAAAGAAAGAAGAATAGATTAGAGAGGAATAAGAATTATGCAGCAAAGAAACCAAATAGATCTTAAAAAGATCCATGGATAGATCTGATCATAAGTGACAATTCGTCGTATCCCAACAAACCCACCAACGGATTACATCAGATGGATCACAATCATGTAGAGTAGCTCATGGGATCTTTGTGTTGAGAAGCAAGGGAGAGAAAACCATCTAGCTACTGCCATGACCCATAGTCCAAAGAAAACTACTCACGTGTGATCATGGTGGCCTTCAAGTTGTTGGAGATGGCCATTGTCAAGAACTCACCCTCCAGCAGAGCTCCGGAAAAGGCCTCCAGATTGGATCGCCATGAAACAAGGGTGTGCAACAGTTGATAAATTAGAGTTGAAAATCGTCTGAGTTTTTAGGTATATATAGAGGCACAGTGACTGAGACGCAAGGGAACGGAGCACTAGGGAGCCTACGCACCCCTGGCCATGTGGGGCCTATGGGTGGCCCTCGACCAACGTTGGTTGCCACGCAAAGCTTATGGATGGAAACTTTTTTGCTAATTTTTCTTGGATTTTTTTAGCCAGAAAAAGTAGATTTTCTTGAAAATCCAAACCATGCAAAAAGCATCAATTGACACTTGCACTAAATTAGCAGGTTAGTACGGAAAGATAATATAAATTGATGCTAATATGATATAAACATAAAATAAAACAATAAAAAATTATATATATATATGTTTTAGATGTGTCAGTTTAGTGTATAGTTTATACTTTGGGCCTTCTCCTTTAATCATTAGTAGTTAGGTCAGCGAAGAATTGGGTCTGCGCTCTCTCGATTTGGGCTTGGACTCAGGTTTGCTCTCTGAAACTCCTGAGATAACACAATATCCTAAGTAGCCTGCAAGCATGTGACTAATGTGTTTAGTCATGGGGATATTGTATTACAGAACGAGTAAAGAGAACTTGCCGATAATGAGATTGAACTAGGTACTGCAATACCGATAATCAATTCCCAGGCAAGTAAAAATATAGCGAGATAAAGGGAATTGTATACGAGATTATCATCCTTGACATCGTGGTTCAAACCGATAAAGATCTTCGTTGAATATGTGGGAGTTATTATGGGCATCTAGGTCCCGGTATTGATTATTGATCAGAGAGGTGTCTCGATCATGTCTAGATGTTCTCGAACCCGTAGGGTCACACACTTAACATTCTGTAATGCTAGGGTAGTATTGGGATATTCATTATGGTGAGTCCGAAGGTAGTTCGGAGTCTCGTATGGGATCCGGGACATCACGAGAAGCTTCGAAATAGTTCAGAGGTAAAGTTTCATATATGGGAAGAGTTTCTCAGTGTTCTGGAAAAGTTCGAGAATTTACTGATATTGTATCAGGGGGTTCTAGAAAGTTCCAGGGGTGTTCCAGTTGGGCCCACCTGCCCTAGAGGGGCCACATAGACCCTTAGTGGAGGGGGCGAACCATCCCTACATGGGGTCGGGCGCCACACCCTAAGGGCTCATGCGGCTAAGGGTGGTAAACCCTAAAAAGGGGGGGCTAGGCTTGGAGGGGGGCCACCGCCCCTTGGCTTGGAGCAGGGGACAGGGCTGGCCACACCCCTCACCCCCTATATAAAAGGGAGGGAAGGGGTTGGGCGCACACACCCATCCACCTGGCCGCCGCCTCCTCTCTCTCTCCCTCCACTTCCTCCTTCGTAGTTGCTTGGCGAAGCCCTGCAGAAATTCCTCCACCACCACCACGCCGTCCTGCTGGCCTAGATCCCATCTATCTCTGCTCCTCGCTTGCTGAATCAAGAAGGAGGAGACGTTACCGAGTCGTATGTGTGCATAATTCAGAGGAGATGTTCGTGCGACACTCGGTCGGATTGGATCGTGAAGAGTACGACTACATCAACCACGTTTGCTGAACGTTTCCATTTTTGGTCTACAAGGGTATGCATGTAGACACATTCCCTCTCGTTGCTAGCATCTCCTAGATTAGATCTTGGGTGAATCTGTAGGAATTTTTTTGTTTTCCATGCAACGTTCCCCTGCACACGGGGTTTCTCCATACAGTTGGAACATCGTAAGATACATCTAAGTGGACATAAAAATTGGAACAATAAATAGGAGACTCCCTTTAGTATCCCCGTGCATGACGAACAAGACTTTATCTCCAACTTTAAATCTTGTCAGCTTGAGTATTTTTGGCCATCCATTGACAATGACACAATCATTGACTGAACATGTGTACATACATGTGAATTTTGTAGTGGGATCCAAAATAATCTTGATAAAGCCTGCTTCATCCATGATGTTAGGCATCGCACTTTTTGGTATTCTCTGTCAAAAGAAAAATACGATAAAAACAACTATTGTACATGATGTAACACAAGATGGTTCAAAACATAATATACAATATAAAGCGCACCAGAAGTTTCTTCCTTAATGTTAGTCCTCATCAAAGAGTGCAAGAACATAACAAATGTATCATCATGATTCTGAATACGCTTAATAAACTTAATAGCATGGCCAATGTCTTCCCAGGTTTTTGTTGTTCCAAATGTACTATCAATGCTCTAGATGATGTTTTTGTGTGCTTTATCCAGTTTGAAATAAGATGTCATATGTATATGTGTATATAAAGAACCTTAGTTAAAATGTAACATTTGAAATTCAACAGAAGCAGTAATGAATGTTGTATTCAGACATGGATATGAAGGAAAGAACATACAAGGATGAGCAATTGGAGGATTGGGCAGGTTGACAGATATTGATAGATCAGGGTCACCAGCTAAAGTGATGCTCATTTCTTTTACCCACCAAGAGCTGGTACAGTTCCAAGAATTGTTTCCAGTACCTGCTAGTAAAATAAGTTGTGTCTTGTCAGTTGCTCACATTAACAACAAAAGTGAACCCTTCTTTTGTCTAAAGCAGAGCTGTGACTTGAGTGAAAGCAAATTTTGCAATACCAATCTTTTTTAAGAAATGTTTTCTTGCAAAGCAGGGGATTTCCTTGGAAACATTAACAAAAGAAAAAAAATGTTACTAAAAAGAAATATAAAGATTATATTCATTCAGAGAACCTATTGAATTTAAGTGAGAATATTCTAAAAAATTATTTGAGAGAAGGATATGTACACTTTAGAAATTGGGCGATTGATAGTACAGAAATGGTATGCAAAACAAAATCAATGTATCTGAATACGCTGATTTACCATTTTGCAAAATTCCAAATGTTATGAATGGAAATGTGTCTTTGCCTAAGGGTGAAAATTCAGTAATTATGAGGAAGAGAACGTTGAAATATATTTTCCTCAGCGAACGTCTTGTCCAGTGAACAAAAATTTAATTAAAGATGTTGTTCGGCAGTATGGTTAGCCGTGTGCAGTAAAATTGAGGAAAAAAAGACATGAAGAATATTTGAACTCCAATTAGAAACTTGCCGTTCTTTCGTTGTAGGCCGCTGGAAAAATTAAGGATAAAAACTTGTTCCTAATAGCGTAATGATCGCCATACAATCCCCTACGGTCATTACAGATAGGGCACTAGAAATTAATGAACAACCAATTTAGTCGGCGGTAATATTGGACTCGTGTTTTCCAGGAAATTAAAGATCTGTACATTGTAATTTACCTGCAGTTCATGAACTGCATCGACCTCCATTCGGGTTTTCTTGGCTACCACAAATTGGAGCGACATGGAAAGAACCACTGAAACTAGTGTAATACATGTCGATACTCAAGGACGTCGGCTTGCGGCAACCGGTTGTAGAAACATTCAGTAGGAGCCGAAAGAAAGTAGATCTACAGGATCGTAGTAGAAAGGAAGAAGACGAGAGCAAGAGAGCAACCAAAAAGAAGATAAGACATGTTTCGATTCCGCAAGCGAAAACAAATGTTGGCTAGCTAGGGCCCACTAGTTGTGTGTGCCCATGAACAAAATAAAATATGCATGCCATCAGTGACGGTAAGTTTCAAAAAGAAGAATGAAAAATATTACGCTCTAAGTTTCGTATAAAAACCTGGTTGAACAAGCAGGGTTAACCATAGGAGCCGAAAATGGAATCAAACCTTAGTTAAGTCATTGCAATTGCAAGAACCGAATGTGTTAGAGAAATATTTATCTAACGAACTAACGAAACAGATGGAGGAAGATTAAAAGGTTGAAAGGAAATCACATGTATAGAAATGAAAAAGCAGTGGAAGAACAGATGGAGGAGAAAGAAGATGAACAGTAGTAAATAACTGTTAGAACATAACGGGGTGATGGAGCGTATCATAAAGTGCAAGATCGTAGAAGTACACATGGATGTTGTATTTGTACAGAAAAACATTGTATACCCTCTTATATTCACACATTTAAAATTTTACATCCATTTTCTAACGAATTTCCCCATGCGGCAGGCGTTTTCGCAGGTGCGTGCCCCTGTGAATTTTCGCAGGCGCTGCCTCACCTTCAGATGGCACAGTCATACGTGCTTCTGGATCACTAGATCGTGGATCGAATGGTCAGCATCGATCAGTGCGAATTTTGCATAAAACCTCCGGACATTCTCAAAATGGGGCTTTGATGCACATCCAGCGGCGCTCTCCGCTGGATCACAGATCTAACGCTCCTGATTGCCCCGTAGCAGGGTAGCGTAAGGTGCGGTAGCACGTTCAGGGTTACTCGTGGTCGTGGGCCTACTACACGCGATGCACGTTTCACGAGCTGCCAACCGATGGCATACACACGCACGTGGCGATGCAACATGCGGTGCCTCGGCTCCGCGCTGGAGATAAGGCGTCCCCGCCCGGCCTCGGCGTCCCATCCTCTGCCATGCCACACGCGATTCACGCCCGCATGATACAACTCTGTCACCGTTACATTATTCTGCGTGTGGAGGTCATGATTCCGCATAATCCAATGAGGTCTCAGCCACTTCACACGAAACCAAAACTGCACAGCTGTCATAATAGTACTATATACATGGACTGTATACAGGTGTTGAATGCGTGCCAAAATAATGTGGCCGCATGATCGTACGAGAATATGTTGTGGCACTGTCAATTGCTGATGTGGATGGCGTTAAACGGTACCTTAAATAGTTGATTAATGCAACTGGTGATCGTACGAGAATATTTTGTGTTCCTTTTTTTTTCACGGCAACTAGGATGCTCGGCTAGATTTTTATTCATGCCATATATGTGACTTGGTCTGCACAACTTTGGTGAGTGTTTTCTATATGAACATACCTGGACAAAATTATAAATTCGGAGGACTAAAACTATATAAATTTTACCTGGCAAATTGAAATAATTTTCTGTGTTAATTGCTAATGGCAGAAAACCTTTTTTTTAGAACAATGGTAGTAGAAAAGTTGGAGTGCCCACATTTTTCTCTATCTATGCATGATTCATCATCGGTGGTTAGTTAGAAACAAAAGCATGACCACGTCGTTACAATGATTTTAAATATCTTCTGGAGATTTTTCAGCCAACTATTTGATCGACTTAAAACTTAGGTTCTCTACATACACCCGCCTCATCATTAGCAACTTTAATAAATTAAAATACAGATTGCAATTCATATATTTAAATTCTTCACACATGCTTACCTTACACTAATTTATATTGTCCCTTGTCATCTAACGTCGTTTATTCATCGTCGCATATTCTGGAGAAATTATGTAATCATTTTCTAGCACTTAACTACTTTGGCTTGTATTTAACTATTTATATATTCTGATTCTACACATGTTGTTTGTGTCGGTTGCATTCTTAAGCACAACTAGAATGGTTAATTCTATACTTGACATGATTTGTGATTCCAACCTTTATTGTTGCCACCACAAAATCATGTTCTCGTATGATATGCTCGGTCATACCCATATCATATTACCATGGATCCGTCAGTTGTTCTAACGGATGGCATGCATTTTTTTTTGACAAATGATGAATTTTTGCTCTCAAACTAAAGCATCAAGAGGATACAAACACAGTAAGTACACATCCGGTATCTGCATAGGTAGAATGTACACAACCAACACCAACACACTCACACAAAAACACGCCGACAAATAGCAAAGTCATATATGACCAAAGATATTCATAGGCGAGGAGAAAAGAAAAAAGAACTGATTCGCGAAGAACAAACTACAACGATGACCATATCCGCATTAACTACTTCATGACACTACACGGACAACTAGGATCTTCAACAGCAACGCCTTCAAGAAGGAAACGACACACAAATGTCGCCATCACCACATTCAATCACTCCAGGTCAGAAACTAGGTTTTCATCCAGAAGAATTAGCCGGAGTATGTCCGAACAATGCCTTCAATAAGGTAACGATGTGAAAACATCGTCATTGCCATGTATAACCAATGCAGGTCAGACCTAGGCTTTCACCCTGGAGCTCGAGACTGAGTGCTCGAGTAGCACCAAATATCGACGTCACTTATGTGTTGTCGCCACCATTTTTCCGCCATTCCCGCAACTATACACGATGTGCAACCACCGCCACTGCACAACCATCCCTTTGGGTCAAGCCGTCATCCATAGTTTGCATCTCCCCGCCGAAGTCAACCATCGGATCTGGAGAGAGGTACCCTCATGATGATCTTTCTGTGGCATCCGCAATCTGCAGCAAGTCCGCCGCCACAGGCCGGAGTGGTCACCACTAGGACAAACACCGATGATGGAGCACACCATTGGACACAACCGCAAGATTAACATGGCGCCTCCCAACTGGAGCACTATGTCGGCTCCAAGCTCACACGCCACCGCCCTTCGCGAGGCTGTAGGAAGCCGGCAGTCGCGCAGAGGCACGTCCAGATCTGGGAATAGGAGCCACACCAGTGATGACCGCCGCAGCCCATCAAGCCGTCCACCGCACGTGGCTTCGCTCCGGCGATGTCCACCGGCAGCGGCAGGAAGAGGACGGGCGGGGAGGAGACCTTTGCACTGGTGGTGGAAGAGCCTCTTGTGCTGCCCAAACAGACGATGTGGGGGCCTCGCTGGGTTTGTTTCGGGAGTACCCTCTACTAACCTAATTATGTGGCCAAATGTAGCTCGAGTGTGACCGATAGCATGCATGTCATCTTCTTGATATGTATATACTTGCATATACTCTTTGGTCTTCTCAGTTTACCACTTTCTTGACCACTTTTTTTTGCGGAAAAACTTCTGATCTATTCCTCAATTATCATGCCAGTACAAATAACACAAGAAGCAATAGAAATTACATCCATGTCCGTAGACCACCTAGCGATGACTACAAACACTGGAGCAAGATGAAGGCGCGCCGCTGTCATCTCCCCTCCTTCATTAGAGCCGGGCCACTTCTTATTACCATGTATATCAACAGAGGCCACACATGCATGCCAATATTGTTTACGTATGTTAGGTTACCATGTATATATTGCATAGTTTCCAAATCTAAAATAATATTAAAAAATTGTACATAAAAAGTAGGTGTCCTTCTATCCACCAACTAGTTTTTTTATACACAAAATCTTCTTATCATAACTATTTATGGACTATCTATGTATTTTATATGGAACACATTTGTTACTTCCCATTTTATTGGTATTTCGAATGTCATATACAAAGGGAGATGCATTGTTCATCTGCGTAATTATTATTATTATTATTATTATTATTATTATTATTATTATTATTATTATTATTATTATTATTAGTAGTAGTAGTAGTAGTAGTAGTAGTAGTAGTAGTAGTAGTAGTAGTAGTAGTAGTAGTAGTAGTAGTAGTAGTAGTAGTAGTAGTAGTAGTAGTGTCATACATTTCGTTTTTAATTATTGAGGTTTTCATGTGGTGTTTTTTCGTGAAGCCTGGTACTGTTAGCTCTCATTCGAAAATTCATATGTAAATTAATTTCACATTAATTAAATTGGACATCTGTTTATTTACAATAAAAAACTAAAATTACTTTTTATTTTAAGGATAATTGGGTTAGACCCAAGCATGATTATCATTTTGTGTTATATCCTCCTCACTTGAATAATAATCACAAGATGGTTTTATCGCACTTCAAAATTTGTTACTTTAATGATACAAATAGTTTCAATTGATAATATACACGTAAAGATACAATTTGGAAATAAGTGATTTTTTTTAGAAGTTATGCATATGAGATAATTGATTTTATTGAACATATATAACCTATAAGTGTTGGGGAACGTAGTAATTTTAAAAAAAATTCCTACGCACACGCAAGTTCATTGTGATGTATAGCAACGAGAAGGGGAGTGTATCTTCATACCCTTGAAGATCGCTAAGCGGAAGTGTTTATCAACGCGGTTGATGTAGTCGTACGTCTTCACGATCCGACTGATCCAAGTACCGAACGCACGGCACCTCCGAGTTCTGCACACATTCAGCTCGATGACGTCCTCGCCTTCTCGATCCAGCAAGACGGGCGAAGTAGTAGATGAGTTCCGGTAGCACGACGGCGTGGTGACGGTGTTGGTGAAGAACAATCTCCGCAGGGCTTCGCCTAAGCACTACGGAAACTATGACGGAGGATAAACTAGAGGGGACGGGGTTGCCGACACACCGCTTGGTGTTTCTTGATGTCTCTTTGGTGCTAGCCCTGCCCCTCTATTTATATGTTGAGCCTTGGGTCGAAACTTGGAGTAAAAGCCTCCACAAAGTCGGTTTCACCCGAAAGGCAAGAGTCCTTCCCTTCTCGGACTCCAGGGCCAGACGTCAGGGTTCCCGGCGTTTGGACCCAGACGCCAGGGACCCTGGCGTCTAGCCCCTGGACTCCGCAAAACTTCCTTTTGCGCTTTCCAAAAACCTTGTGGGCTTTCCCCTTTGGCCCAAATAATGTGTTCTCGTACCCAAACATTTCAGGAAACATCCAGAACCCCTTCCGGTGAATTCCGGAACCCTTCCGGAGATCAAACACTATTATCCCATATATCAAACTTTATCTCCGGACCATTACGGAGTTCCTCGTCATGTCCATGATCTCATCCGGGACTCCGAACAACATTCGGTTACCAACATGCATAACTCATATAATACTATATCGTCAACGAAACATTAAGCGTGCGGACCCTACGGGTTCGAGAACTATGTAGACATGACCGAGACACGTTTTCGGTCAATAACCAATAGCGGGACCTGGATGCCCATATTGGCTCCCACATATTCTACGAAGATCTTTATCGGTCAAACCGCATAACAACATACGTTGTTCCCTTTGTCATCGGTATGTTACTTACCCGAGATTCGATCGTCGGTATCCAATACCTAGTTCAATCTCGTTACCGGCAAGTCTCTTTACTCGTTACGTAATGCATCATTCCGTAACTAACTCATTAGCTACATTGCTTGCAAGGCTTATAGTGATGTGCATTACCGAGAGGGCCCAGAGATACCTCTTCGATAATCGGAGTGACAAAACCTAATCTCGAAATACGCCAACCCAACATGTACCTTTGGAGACACCTGTAGAGCTCCTTTATAATCACCCAGTTACGTTGTGACGTTTGGTAGCACACAAAGTGTTCCTCCGGTAAAAGGGAGTTGCATAATCTCATAGTTACAGGAACATGTATAAGTCATGAAGAAAGCAATAGCAACATACTAAACGATCAAGTTCTAGGCTAACGGAATGGGTCATGTCAATCACATCATTCTCCTAATGATATGATCCCGTTAATCAAATGACAACTCATGTCTATGGT
Organism: Triticum timopheevii; assembly: GCA_963921465.1. Taxonomy (NCBI): domain Eukaryota; kingdom Viridiplantae; phylum Streptophyta; class Magnoliopsida; order Poales; family Poaceae; genus Triticum; species Triticum timopheevii. The sequence goes on along the minus strand of OY997264.1, from coordinate 623,825,584 downwards.
TAGGAAACTTAACCATCTTTGATTAACGAGCTAGTCAAGTAGAGGCATACTAGTGACACTATGTTTGTCTATGTATTCACACATGTATTATGTTTCCGGTTAATACAATTCTAGCATGAATAATAAACATTTATCATGAAATAAGGAAATAAATAATAACTTTATTATTGCATCTAGGGCATATTTCCTTCAATAAGTGATCTCTCCGATGGGTTAGCCATGGATGTTATGTCTTTAAATATTTTTGTCAAACCAAGTAAGTGTAACTTCTTTGTAGAGTAGACGAGTATGCATGGTCTTATTTGCACTGTTAAAATATGTTTCTTTACATAAAAAAATTGTCATTCAGATTGACTCAGTTGATGCCAATGCTAAAGTGAGCATGCATAAGTTACCTTCCACATTTGATGTCGAGTTTCTAAATCTTGACCATCATAATTAGGACTTACTATGCAATCAACTAAGCAAATTATTTAGCCTCGGTGTGGACGAAGGTAGTGTTTTTTACCTCTAATTTTAATAACATAATAAATATTTATTTTTGGCCTTTTATAAGATGATTATATTGAATTTGTTTGATATTACATATTGAAATTGTAGGGAATCTTGCACGAACTCCATTATTATGGTAAAAGTATTACTTTGAACCTGTTGGTTTGATTTAAGTTTTTTACCGTACTTAATTCTATAGTTAATTGTGTATGAAGTCAACAGTATGTCATGAACGATGTAACTAGATCCATATGATTTTTATTAGACTATTATAAGGCATGGTGTACGGACTACAATATTAAGCTAAATGTATACTTTGACTTGTTGATTTGCTTCACGTTTTTCCTCGGTTCTTATTCATGTAGTCAATTGCATACAAAGTCAAGGTTATGTCATGAGCGATGTAATTAAATCCATATGATTTTTTATTAGACTATGACAAGGCTTGCTCTGTGAACTGCATTATTAAGCTAAAGGTATACTTTGACTTGTTACTTTGCTTCATGTTTTTCCTAGGTGCTTATCTATTTAATTAATCGCATACATATCGAGTTAAGAGTACGACGTGGAGCGATGCCACTAGATGATTTATTCTTTAGTTAGCTTGGTGTACAAACCACATTATTTAGCTACAAGTATACCTTTAACTTTTTTCTGTACTTCACGGTTTTCCCGTGTGCTTAATAGTTAATTCTATGGTTAACCATGTACAAAAGTCAAAAGTATGTTGCGAGCGATGTCGCTAGATCTAAACGATGTCACTAGATCTGAGCTATGTCACTAGATCTATATCCAATTATTGTAACCCCCCCCCCCCTCCCCCCTCACCTGGACCCTCGCTAAATAAAGGATTAGTCCATCCTAAGAAGCTGCTTCATGTTTTCAATTCATGCTTAACTCTATCGTTAATTACATACAAAATCAAGAGCAGTTAAGTGTCTGCTGCGAGCGATGTCATGAGATCCATATCCTATTACTTTAATTTCTCCCCTTTTCACTTGGGTCATCCTAAAGGGAAGCATTAATCAACCCTAAGCAGCATGCTACCTTGTATACACCTATGAGGCTATGAGGCTCTACCTGATTTCACCACCCGTTAAACTCCCTACCCGATAAGAATATGCTGATGCCCACTCTGACATTCACAAAGTTTCTCTTAACTACTCCATTCACATGTATCTATCCATTATTATATTATATTATTATAGTAGAAATTTTGTGATCATTATGGAGTTATAACAGAGGATTAGAACTTGCTCTCATAACAAGTTATAAATAACAATTGAATTTTAATTAAGGAAATAAGTCCTAAGATAATGGAAAAAGAACAGTGAATATACAAAAGGAACCGCAGTCCAGAAGAAAAACAATATAGCTTACATATATAATTAATAAAATAAAAATAAAACTCTAGGCCCCGGGTTTGGTCAGAAAAGAAAATGTAGATACCTTGAAGTCCATACGTACTCTCTCACTTCTAATTATGGTGTAACAATTTGAGTCTAGGATACATAAAAGAGTAGAAATAATTATCACACATAAGGGAAAAGGATATCCAAGAGTTAAGTAAATAATGGAAATTTCCATCAAATAATAAGTCACAGGCAACAATGGATGATATTCAATATATGTAGCACATATGTAGTAATTGAAGATGGCAATCTACTAGTAGTTTACCAGTAAGTTGCAAATTAAGAAAGGTCGGGAATAAATCTTGCATGTCTAAAAACTATGTAGATTAAATCCGGAAATGAATCGTCAAGGATTATGTGGATTTAATTTGTACGTAGAAATGCTACAGTGAACAAACAGTGATACAATTATATAATGGTCAGCAGAAAATCTAAGTTATAACTTATAAGTATGGTGTGGATTAAGCCTTGTAAATTGTAAAGGACCGTGTATATCAAATCGATGAAAATTTGATTCATAGATATGAGAGCTACAATGAACAAACACCAATGCCAATATAGAAGTCGTAACAAATATAGCCAGACAATTAAATGGTCACTATGCTAGTTAGCATTTAGAATCGTCACTAAGGTCTACGTAACAAAACAACAAGTATCATCCATGCCAATGTGTACTGAAGTCATTCTCTCATCTTCTTGGTAAATTTGGGAAGATTGGGATAATATGCTTTTCAGTAGTAACCAGCCACCATTGGGTTAATTGAAAACAAAATTAAATAAGACTTACTCCTATTACTATATAGGAATGAGGAGGACATATAGGGTATGGGTCTGGATGACACCTCGCTAACGAGCCTCGAAACGACACCATTGATTCATAGTCGTCATCACAATCTCACGCCACCACATGCCAATCACATCATGTCACCGCGCACAGACACTGAAGGATCGCCACTCCTATAGGAGATCGGGGTCCATCGCCACCAAGATAAAGGCAGTGGGCGGATATGGGGAGATCCAGCGACGGGGGACGACACATGTGACACTTTCCATCTGACCTACCGTGAGGCGCCCGAAGCCTCCACCAACTACGCCGCTGCTTTTCCTCATGCCTCTGAGCAGTGGCCACCTTAGTACCCCAAATCAGGCGACCTCACTTCGTCCTGCCAACTTATCAAATGACCAAGTGCATAGCCGCCATCATCCATGGACCTTGCACTAGCTTTGCCAACAGGCACGTTGGGTGGCGGCGAGGTGAGAGAGCAGGGGAAGAAGAGACAACGATGGAGCTAGGGTTTGCCTCGAGCTGTCTGAGGAGGGAAGGAGACGCGAGGGCACCAGGTTTGAGTGGGTGTTGTTAAGTGCCCGTCATGTGAAGCTCTCGGTCCAACAGGACTATAAAATAGAACATATTAATTTATCGATAAACACATTTTACTCTGCACTAGGGACGGGGGCGGTGAGGCTCAGATCAATATAACAGTGTACGGGCCTCTTCTAAGTTTCAAATTGAAAAATTGTGTGAATATTTACTCACGCTCTTCTAATCATTCGATATCATCTTTTTTATCATGTATCTATTATGTTCCTTTTATACGGGGTGACTTGTCTTCTCATTGAAAGAGTAGAGGAAAATAAAGTGTTCTTCACCTGAAGCCTCCACCAACCATGCTGTTGGTTTGCCATTGTATTCATTATATTTTATATGCGAGAGGAAACTTTCAATCTATTCATCAAGCCATGGCAATACAAAGAACACGGAAATAACATAAGTTATATCCATGTCAGTAGACAGCATAGCGAAGATTACAAGCACTAAAGCGAGGCGAACGCGCGTCACCGCCATCACCCCTCCGTCACCAGAGTTCAGCCTCCCACTTGTATGTCACATATACGTCAACTCGGAGGGGGGGGGGGGCACCCATGTTTCTTCTAGACTTTGTTGTTGTCATGTTGTGCTCTCTCTCTCTCTCTCTCTCTCTCTCTCTCTCCAGAATCTATATCACTGACTCCATCTCTATCAAAATAATTATTTCAGTTACTATTTAAAAAATACTTTACCTTTCGATAATTTAAAAGTAATCTTAGGAAGACATTTTTTACAGTTTCAATAATTATTGTAGCACAAATACATTAATTGCCATTGTGTCAACAATTAAAGGAACACATAGTTACATTACTTTCAATAAATTGAAAAAACAATTAGACACACTAAATTTCAATAACAAATATTCAGACATTCCAGTAAGATAAATTACATTGTGGTATTCAGTAACAAGGAATTTAGTAACATATATTGAAAAAATTCAATTTCACAACATATTTCAATAATTTAAATTTTCATTTTCAGCAACAAGTTCAACAATTTCAATTTTGGAACCTTTTAAGTTACACTTAGATTTATAGTTTTCACAAATCACATATTTGTCTCATTTGAAATATTCCTGAAACATATATCTCAGTAATTTCCAATTCGTATTTCAGTTCCACTTATTTGAAATATGTCACATATCGCATATTTCACTTATTTTGCTGTATATTTCAGTCTGAGAGAGAGAGAATATCAAGCCGGGGGGGGGGGGGGGGACCAACCACCATCCGTATTTGTTTCCGTGTCCATTTTATACAAAATAGGAAATCATGAGTTGAATTCTGCATGAGTCCTGAAGATGTAGGATGTCCCTCCATGTTATGATCCGTTTGCATATTTTGTGTGTATGCGCTGACGAGAAGGTTTAAGCAATACCACTTCTGATTATATTTCAACAAGTTTTAAAATTCAAATTTTAAAACAAGGCGAAACACAATATGGTACACTCTCGAACATGGGCCATAGTGAAAAAATAAGATTATTTATGCGAAACAGAATAAAACATTTTTGATTTTTCACATGGAATTATTGAATTTCGATGAAACAAGTTTGAAGCCTTGTGATTTAATTGTCAAAAAATTAATTTCAAAAATTATATTCAATATTGGTCTTGTTTTAAAGATCTTGCTGGGAAAAAACACATTTGTGTAAAAGGAAAGTAAAACAAAATTTTGTTTCAAAATATATTACACATCTATTTGTTTGAATGAAACTCAATGACTAGAGAATAGCGCACATGTTAGGGGATAGAGAAAACACAGCATCATCGGTGCAATTTTTCTCCCGACGATGTATATATATATGTGTGTCCGGAGTCACAATGCCATCCACCCAACACCAGGCATACTGTGATCAGCGCGCTCTCGCCTGACCGACTCGATGCCGATGCAGATCCGTCACAGCCCACGTCCGTGTGCCCGCGGCCCGCATGCTCCGTCCGCCACGGGCCCTGGGGCGCCGGGATGGACCGCGACGATGCTCCGTCCTGCCGGGGCGCTGGAGCGCCGGGACGGACCACGTCCAATGCTCGTGCCTTCCGCGGCTCGCTCGCAGCTCAAAATCTTGCACCCGAGCACCAGCCCAAGCCATGGCGCCACCACGGCCGCGCGTGCAGTGGCCGGCTCCGACGTGCAGACCACGTCCACCGCCACTAGCGCTCGTGTCCAAGGCAAGCTACTGCTGCAGAGCTCCGACTCGCCCAGCAGCCCGCTCCGGCTGTCCCTCCAGCTCGTCAGCGCCACCGTCGCCGGTACGTACTACATACGTTTGTAGCTTATTAACCAGATGGTCAGCCGCACGTTATGCCATCGTGAGTACTCTAACAAACATGTACAGGGAGAGATGGGAGCGGCATGAGAGGGGAGGCGGCGGCGCTGGACGCCGTCATATCGAGCGGGGAGACAGAGCTCGACGTGGAGCTGCTGTGGGACGAGGCCCTGGGCGCGCCCGGCGCAGTGCTGGTGACAAACAACTCCGACTTCCCCGTGTACCTGCAGCTGCTGAGCCTGAGCTCGCCGGCCGTCCACTTCGTCTGCAACGGGTGGGTCTATCCCGTCGGGAAGCACCCGTACCGCCTCTTCTTCACCAACGACGTGCGTGCACTAACACACAGCTGCCATGAACTGTTTTCCTGCATATATAAGCTACAACGTACGTTTGGTTATTTTGGTGCAGGCGTACGTGAAGGAGAAGACGCCGCCGGCGCTGCTCAAGGACAGGGAAGACGAGCTCCGCCTGCTCCGGGGCGAGGGCTTGCCGGCAGACGCGCCGCTGCAGAAATGGGACCGCGTGTACGACTACGCGCTCTACAACGACCTGGGAAACCCCGACCTGCGCAAGGACCTGGCGCGCCCGGTGCTGGGAGGGTCCGAAGAGTACCCGTACCCTCGCCGGACCAGCACCAGCCGGCCTCCTAGCAAGGCAGACCCCGCCAGCGAGACGAGGGCGTCACTGGAGGAAGGGATCTACATCCCGTGCGACGAGCGGACTGGCCCCGTGGCCAAGGCGCCCAGCCTTCCCAAACTCGATGGTCACTTCGGGTCGTTGGCGGATGTCCACGGCCTCTTCGGTAGCAACGCCAAGCCCATCCCATTCCCCTTCCCACAGGTCATCTCAGGTACCGCAATTGTCTCACAGTGTTTTTTTCTTAAGAGTATCTGAATCGTCGGGTGGCTTGACATATATTTTTATTAGACCTTGGTGAAATAATAAATAAAAATGACCGCATGCATCTATTAATGCAAAGGCCGAGCGTTTTAACCTCTTTTTAAAAAAAAAGAAAACAATGAACAAATATTTTAAATAGCATGCTATAGCATCGTTAAGCTCGCTATTTAAAACTATGTAGACCCACACAATTTATCACACTGCCTGGACGGGTTTTAGGCCGGGCTTTGCAAAGCCTAAACTTGAAATCCCAAGCCTGGGCCCAATTTGGCCCAGTCCGCAGCTCAAGAAAGGATACTTGCTTACTTTTAAATAATATAATTGTTCTAAAAAATAAACAATATAATATGGCCATTTTCAAGACAAATAATTAGCCCCGAGCCTGGTCTAGACACCGAGCTTGGACGGCCGCAAGTACGTACTAAGACTTAGTAGATTGAGTATTATATATTTCTTCCTTCTCAGACATAACTAAGACTTAGTAGACTGAGATTTAGTAAAACTGTTATTATAAAATACTTCCTCCGTTTTAAAATAGATGACCTAACTTTGTATTAAGTTAGTAAAAAGTTAAGTCATCTATTTTAAAACGGAGGAAGTATGTATGTGTGATTCGATCGGAAGTTGAACTCATCAAACCTATTTTTGGTGTACATAGCGAATCAAACGGGTTGGCGGACGGATGAAGAGTTCGCTAGGCAAACACTCGCAGGGACAAACCCCCTGTCCATCGAGCTCGTCACCGAACTCCCACTCACGAGCAAGCTTGACCGGGCTGTGTATGGTGACCAAGACAGCAAGATAACCAAAGAGCACATTGAGAAAAACTTGGGAAACATGACTGTGGCGCAGGTACGTACTATATATTTCTTCCTTGTCAAATTTCTTCAAAGTCAGACATTATAAAATTTTACCAAGTTTATACAGGAAATACGACACACACACACACACACACACACACACGTTCGGGAAAAAAAGCAAAAAAAAGAAAGTAAAAGTGTTTGGATAAAATATGTTCCCAATATGATCCAATAATGTAAGTGTGCCCTCGGATCATTGCGTGAATTGTACAGGCTATAGAAAAGGACAGGTTGTACGCTGTGGATCACCACGACTGGGTGATGCCGTATCTGAAGCGCATCAATGAGCTGCCAGGCGCCGAGGAGAAGGGCGAGATCTCCCAGAGGAAGTCGTACGCCACGAGGACGCTTTTCTTCTTGCAAGACGACTCCACACTCAAGCCGCTGGCGATCGAGCTTAGCTCGCCGCACCCCAAGGATGAGCGCCTCGGCGCCACCAGCACGGTGTACACTCCGCCCGACGAACTCAAGGCCGGCGCCGCCGCCTCCGACACCTTCACGGCATGGGACCTCGCCAAAGCCCACGCCGCCTCCAACGACGCCTGCAAGAACAACTACGTCCTTCACTGGTACGCTACCCTTACTATGCTAATTAGTGTGATGAGAATCGTAGCATGTACTCATGTCATGTTGACTGGTTCGTATGTTGTATGTAGGCTGAGGACGCACGCGACTATGGAGCCCGTGGTGATCGCGGCGAACCGGCAGCTGAGCGTGCTGCACCCAATCCACAGGCTCCTCAAGCCGCACTTCCGGAACACCTTGGACACAAATTCCACGGCACGACACATCGTCATCGGCTCCGGCGACGAGCGACAGGGCGGTGCCTTTTACCGCAACATGCACGAGGTCAACTTCTTCACCGGCAAGTACGGCATGGAGATGTCCTCCAAGGCATACGCTTCATTTAACTTCACCGAGCTCGCTTTCCCCAACGAACTCATCAAGCGGTGAGTCAAATGCAACTGACCAAAGTATATTAAGGGGGTGTTTGTTTCCAGGGACTTTTTTGTGTAGGGACTAGAAAAAGTCCCTCTTAGAGACTTTTTTACCAAACAGGAGGGACTTTTTAGGGACTAAACTAGGCATTTGGGACTAAATGAAGAAGACTCTCAAGGAGAGTCTTTTTTGGGACTTTTTGGGACTTTTCCAACAATGCCCCTCCATGCATTCATTGGCCCACCACCCCATGATGTTGTTTGATTGTTATTTTTCTATATACTAGGGGCAACATGGTCATTTAATAACCTCTAGGAAAGGACTATGGACTTTTTAGTCTCTGGAAACAAACAGGGAGGAATTTTTTAGGGACTAGGGACTTTTTAGTTGGGACTAGAAAAAGTCCTAGGACTTATGAACCAAACAGGGCCTAAGTAAACTCTACAATACACGTACCGCTTTCAGAATTTGGAATGACTAATTAATGCATTTAATTTGTACACGAGTAAATGCTACACCTATGAAAGGTTACTTCAAATTTTCAAACACAAACTGATGTCGAGGATTATGATTGGTAAAAGGGGATGAAGGAGACCACCCCAGCTGGATTAAGGGGGAGAGAATTATTAGTTAGGAAAGTTAAGTAAACGTTTGTAGAGTCTTTGTAGGTCTAGTATTATTATTTGTACGTACTACGCAGTGGAATGGTGAGAAGAGCTCCGAAGAAGAATGAGGAGGTGGAGCTGCCGAGAAAGGACGAGCTCAACATCTTGACGGCGATCTGGAAATGGGTCACCGAGCTCCTTTTCCCCAACGAACTCATCGAGACGTACCGACTAAAATGCTGACCAAAGTTAATCCTGCAATGCACGCACTGCTTTAGAATCTGAAGTACTTGATGCATTTGTGTGTACGCAGAGGTGTGGCGAGAGGCGATCCGAAGAAGGCTGAAGAGCTGGAGCTGCTGATAAAGGACTACCCGTACGCGGTGGACGGGCTGGAGATCTGGACCGCCATCAAGGAGTGGGTCACGGACTACTGCGCCATATACTACGCCGACGGCGACGGCGCCGTCGCGGGCGACAGCGAGCTGCAGGCGTGGTGGAGCGAGGTGCGAAATGTGGGCCACGGCGACCTGCGCGACGCGCCGTGGTGGCCGGCGATGGACTCCGTCGACGACCTCGTGGAGACCTGCGCCACCATCATCTGGCTCGGATCGGCCTACCACTCGGCCGTCAGCTTCGGGCAGTACGCGTACAACGGCTTCGTCCCCAACCGCCCCACCATCACCTCCGGGCAGGTGCCGTCCGACGCCGGGGCAGTGGTGACCGAGGCGGAGTTCCTCGGCCACATCACCCCGAGGAACGAGGCGTTCGGCCTCATGGCGCTCACCATGAGCCCGCCGGTGAAGCTCGGAGAGCCGCTCATGGGAGAGCGGCCGGACACGGAGCGGTGGACGAGCGAGCAGCGCGCGGCCAAGGCGCTGCTCGAGTTCAACGCGAAGCTGGACGCCGTCGCGGAGGCCGTCAAGAAGAGGAACGCCGACGGCGCGCTGAGGAACCGGAACGGGCCTGTGGAGGTGCCCTACACGCTGCTCGCGCCGAGGGCCGACCCTGCGGCACCACATGTCGGTGGGATTCCCAACAGCATCGCCGTTTGAGCAACATTTGGCGTCCGTGGGCAGTGACAGATGTAATAAGATGCCAAAAGTATGGACTTGGTCAAGTAATAAATCAATAAAAGTGTGTACTTGCCACTACTTGCTTGGAGCTTAAGGGCATATACTGTTGAGTATAAGGATTATTAGGAAGTATAGGATAGACTAGGATTTGTTCCTGCCTTGTCTTGTACTTCAAGTTGGTCTTTGTACTCCTATATATATGCCCACGAGGCTCAAGCTATACAACAACTATTTCATCAATCCCTCTCTCCCTTCTAACATGGTATCAGAGCCAAGAGGTCTTGAGTTCAAGACCCGGCTGGCGCAATTAAATTGCAGCCCACTTTCGGTTCACGTTTAGGCCTGAGGGAGCCACACGTGAGGGGGAGTGTTGACGTATAATGTGCTGTCTAGTCTCTTCCATCAGATCGGTCTTTTGGTTGCATTGGCTAGAGCATGCACTTCTACCTATCGCAAGTCGATCCTAAACCCTAGCCGCCGCCGCTTCCCCACCTGCGCGCCGCCCCCGGGGCGGTCGGCCTCCATGACCGCCACCGGGGGCCGCGCCACCTGTACCTAGGGTTCGTCCGCCGGTCGTGTTGACCGGCTGCCCTAGAGAGTCTTTTCCCCGAGCCTTGCTTCAGGGTTTTCTCTCTCCCGCCGGTCATCTTGATCGCGCGGTTTCTTTTTGGTTTTCCGATCTATTCTTGATCAGTTTGCCTCGCCCACCGCCGCCGTCAACCCCGTGCGCCTCTACTCCAACACCGGCGCGATTGGCCGGCTTCTTCACCGACCCTGCAGCCTCGCGCGTCGTCCACGCGTCTGCCCGTCGGTCGCCCCGACTCGGCGGCCTCGCGTCATGCGGCGGCCCTTCACCGCCACCGTTCGCGACGTGCCGCCCGTCGATCTACGTCGGCCGTCACCGCCCTGCTCCGACCGGGACTCCTGCATCACCCCGACCCGACGGCCTCGCGCCATGCGGCGGCCAATCATAGCCGCCCTGCTGCCGCCCGCCGCCGGCTTCATCTCGGACTCCGTCGCCACCACGCCTCCACCGAGCGGCGTCCCCGACCTCGCGCGCGATCGGCTTGATCACTCGCTCGCCGCCGCGATCCGCCTCATGTACGCCGCGTGACCGACCTGGCCCGTCGGTTGCACGTGCCTCCGCAGGTCCCGTGAAGATCGTCCCCGAGTTCAGCGCGCCTCTCCACCGATCGAGCATCGGACTGCTGCTACGTCGCCACGTCGGGCCGCAGCGCCGCCGCCCCGTGGTTCTTCTCCCGGCTGCACCGCCCGCGTCACCGCTGCGTCGCCCCTTCGGGCCGTAGTGCCGCGGCCCGAGGTCCCCCGTCGCCCCGAGGGCGTCCGCTCTAGGCCGTCCTGTGGCTGCATCGACCCTCGCGCCGATGTTGCGTCGCCCCGTCGTGCCGTAGCGAGCGTGGCACGCGGTCCACGCCGCCGTCCCGAGGCCATCCCCGCGGTTGCATCGACTCGCGAACCGCCGTTGTGTCGCCCCTTCGGGCCGCAGCGTCGCGGTCCGCGGTCCCCGCCGCCGCCCCGAGGTCTTCCCGCTGTCGCCCTGACCCGCCCACCGCCGCTGTGTCGCCCCTTCGGGCCGTAGCGCCGCGGCCCGCAGTCCACTCCGCCGTCACCGCGCGTCGACCTCCCATGGTATGCGCCGCGCCATCTTCCTTGGCGCGGGAACGCTCCCGTCCGCGCCGGTCTTTGTCGCACTGTCAGGGTTCTCGCCTACTTCGAGCACCGCCGCCACACTCCTAACCTAGACGCCGCCGCCGTCAGGCCACCGCCGCCGCTCTTCTTTGGCCGCCGCCGCCGCTACCTTCGTAGCCGCCGCCGCCCGTCCACCCTCTTCGTCTTCGTCCAAGCACCAGCCCGTCGCCAGCGTCGCCGTCATCTACCCCGAGCACTTCGTCTACTCCGACCACCGTTGGTGACATCGGCCCCGCGTCGATGGACGCCGCAATCGTCGTCGAGTTCTTCTCTGCTGGCCCTCCGACTTCTCCGACATGGCGTACAGCTCGTGCAGGTCCCTCGTCTACGCATGCCCGGTGCTGGCAACACTGATGCGTGCCTTCATCCACGACGTGTCTCCGGGCCTGGCAAGCCTGGAGGGCGCTTCGTCAACTTCATCTTCGTCCGTCTACGCATACCCGGTGCTGGCAACACCGGTGCGTGCCTTCGTCCACGATGTGTCCCCGGGCTTGGCAAACCCGCCGCGACGTGTCGTCAACAACATTTTCTTCCCGGCGCACCCCTACTTCGACACCACTGCGCCCATGCTAACTCGGCGCCCTCTTGCGCCCGCGGCTCCATGGCAACTTCCTCGACACCGGCCACCCTGACTCGACATCGACCCCGGCATTCTTCGCACGGCTACCTCGACCACGGCTCCACCACACACGCTCTCGGCTACCTCGACAAACAGCACAAAGGGCTACCGCCTTGCTTGAGCAACCTCGTCGGTTGCCACTCCAGCCACAACTCCGCGATGCGTCGACCGTTACGACTGTGGGAGGGGTGTCTGTCGGCTTGCCTTCAGATTCTTCTCCAGTTTCACCGTCTGCGTCGCTACCGTTGTGACTGTGGGGGGATGTTGAGTATAAGGATTATTAGGAAGTATAGGATAGACTAGGATTTGTTCCTGCCTTGTCTTGTACTCCAAGTTGGTCTTTGTACTCCTATATATATGCCCACGAGGCTCAAGCAATACAACAACTATTTCACCAATCCCTCTCTCCCTTCTAACATATACAATGGTTGATAAGATAATTTTATCTTAATCGCACCACATAATTTAAAGATGACAAAGAAAATGATGTACAACGTTTGAACTCTTAATTTTATCTCTAGTTCATAACAATGTGGTGAGTTAGTTGATAAGAGATCATATCTTAATAATTAAGAAAAAACAAAGTATTTTCTTTGTTTTCTCTTTTCTTCACTTCAACCATTACCCTACGTGGCACTGCTAAGATAGCATCTTTAGACATGCTCTAACAACTTGTCCAGACACAAACTCATGGAGAATGTCTTCATCTTCCAGCCCAACCATTCTTCTTCGAAATTGCTCTCAGCTTCACATTTGAGCAGCAAATTATGCACTCAATTACAACATAATTAAAGTTTTATGATTGTCCTAAGTCAAAATTTAAGTTTCATCAAATACCTACCACTTAAAAAGAACGTAAGGTTTCTGTTTCAACCCTCCTCCCTCCATCATCCATCGTCCAGGAGCGGATGCAGATTGTGGTCTGCATAGACGACATCTGGAAGACGGAACATGTGATGGACTCGTGGTTCGTGGATGACAGGTATGGTTTCCTCCTTCGGCTCTTAGTCATGGTGGGGTGCCAGATCTGCAGTTCGATGGCATGTCCGGGGTGTTGCCCCGGTCTAATTCGTTCAACGGCAAGGGCTTCACTTTTGGCGAGCCACCTTGGAGGTCCGCAAAGCTGCATATCAGCGATGGAGCCGCGTCGAGCTCCGGCGAGGAGGTGATTCGTCATTCTTTTCTTTGGTGGCTGCTGTGGTGGTGCCGAAGGCAGATGACGAGCGTTGGTGTCAAGCTCAGAGATGTCATATCCAAATTTTTGAAAGTGCATGCTATGTTCCCCTACAACATGCATCATGTGATCTCATATCTAAAGTATTCAATCCGATAACAAAGAAACCTCAAATACCAAGATTCAGTTCACCACAAAAGAGGGGAAGAACTTCATATGATCCGACTATAATAACAAAACTCGTGATACATCAAGATCGTGCCAAGGAGAGGGAGAGGGAGAGAGAGAGAGAGAGAGAGAGAGAGAGGAGAGGGAGAGATCAAACACATAGCTATTGGTACATACCCTCAACCTCGAGGGTGAACTACTCCCTCCTTGTTATGGAGGCAGAGGGGATGATGAAGATGGCCTCCGGTGATGACTTTCCCTCCTCCGACAGGGTGCCAGAACAGGGCTCTGGATGAGATCGCTTTGGAACAGAGGCTTGCGGCGGCGGAAAAACTCATCTAGGTTAACTTTCAAGGGTTTTTGGATTTATAAGATTTTTCAGCGTTGGATTCACGTTAAGGGGGTGTCCCGAGGGACCCACAAGCTCACATGGCGCGCCCTTTGAGTTTGTGGCTTCCCTGGACACCTTTCGGCTCCCCCCTCCCCTCCAGAAGCTTCTTGGATCTCTTTGCTTTCATAAAAAAATCACCGTAAATTTTATCGCATTTGGACTTCGTTTGGTATGGTTTTTACTGCGAAACAAAGAAACAGGCAAAAAATATGAACTGACACTGGGCATTAGATTAATATATTAGTCCATAATAATATATGAAAGTGCCGAAAATCCATTTCTGCACCCGAGCTCATCTGCGCCCGCGCCGACGAGAAAAAATCAAAACAAATACTAGAAAAAATCAAAAAATTCCAAATAAAATTTGTGTGGTAGACAATTTGATGCGTGAGGCCCGCTCCAAATTTCAAGTCATTTGGACATTGCTCATATGTCCAAATGACTTGAAATTTGGAGCGGGCCTCACGCATCAAATTGTCTAACACAAAAATTTTATTTGGAATATTTTGAATTTGTTTTGAATTTTTTACGATTTTTTTTCTAACTGGGTGTAGATGAGCCAGGGCACCAAAACGCCCTACTCTAAAAGTGCACCAAACCATATGAAGTTATTGTAAACATGATATGCATACTTTATAAATTATAAATACATTGAAGACCTATCACCCCGCTATGCCTCGTTTTCCTACTGGATGTCATGACACCGTTTCTTTCGGCCATTCCCCTTGCCCCCTTCCCTCCATGAGCGATCGTGTCTCCTCTTCCCCTTCCCTGACAGTACATACATGCCGCTTTTGGCTCTCCACCTTGCGGGTACTCGACGGGTCGGGAACAACAACGTTGTATGGTGTTGGTTTCTTTGAGATGGGAATATGTAAAAGAAGTTGATTTGATGTATTCATAATGATTTGCTTTGTTCTCGCCATGCCTGCAGCATCCTGTACAACCGTACTATGTGTCCAGAGGCGCGCTTAACCAAGGTACGTACCACGGTGGTGATATATTCATCATTTGCCATCACCGCAACTTCTGCACCTCTGTGGTTGTGGATGCATTGACGCGCCATCCCCTTCTCGATTCAGCAACACCGGACATATTTTCGTCCACCCCAAGTATGTGATGATTGGTTGGTCTTCTTTCCCATCAGTGTTTTTTCAGTATGTTGCAGTCAAGTTTTGTGTTGCCTGGCTTGTTCCGAGCCAACAGAGGAATACCCTGAAATTTTTCTCCGGCCCTGTACCCTGAGGATCAGATTATGCATCCATTTAGTGTCTGAACGAAAAAAGGCGCCCGACCAGGCTCCCCACAAGCGGCTCAAACGCCCGGACTGACAAACACTCCCCATATCCATCCCAAATCTGGGGTGGATATGGGGTCGTCCGGGCACGCCCGCCACTTCGGACTGACCGGGATGGCCCGCACCAATTCACTCATATTCGTGCCTCCCTCCTTGCCGCTGAAGGTCAGCGCCACCGGATGACGCCACCGTACATAAAAAAAATTATGGTCATCGATGTACCTTTTTAATTCGGAGCAAGATGTTGAAAATGATTAAACTTTTAAAAGGCAAGGTCATCAATGCTCGCTTTGTAAGGGATGTGGACAGTCATGATGAATCTTCTCTAACTATGAACACAGAAGATTCATAATGACAGTCCACAACCTTCAGAAAGAATATGTTGATGACCGAACTTTACTGTCTGGGAGGACGGGGTTATTTAAGCCGGTCACGTCGCTCTTCACGTGGCGGGGTGGGACTAAACCCTCAACCAAGCCGGCCCAACACGGGAAATCTTAAGTATAAAAAATATATGGTGTTTATAATAACCCGGCCGGCGCAACACGGAGAAAATGATCGACGTGCATGTATTTGGTGTTTTGGGAATAGGGTTTGTGGTTGTAAATGACATAAATTATGGCCCGCCTGGTCACTGTCCGCGGACATATAGGGAGCCGGAATAGGCAATTCCGGTCATAGATGCTCTTACATTCCTATATTTCGTGACTTAGAATGCGAATTGTTCCAAGAAGCAAGTTTGACCTCTTGGTTCGTGCTCGTGTGTCTAGTGCACTGAGGTTTTTATTCATGAACAACTAAATACCTCAGTGTAAAGGATTTTATTTGGTCTTTTTTACTGTTAAAAACATTTTTTTATCGTCTCAGTGAGCATCCAACAGAGGACCTATTTTTGGTAGAAAATGTATCATGTATGAGAATCCAAGAGAAGAATATGAAGATTTCACTTGCATCCTCACAGTAATTCTTGCATTTTTAGATCCTCTTAGCTGGGTGCAGTCTGCAATTGCCAACCGCCAGCTAATGTTTGCTGCGCATGGATGAATTAACTTTTTTCCTCACAGAGGTTGCCGCGGAAGAATTCAAGTCGAGCTTGTCCAGTAGAAAATGGATTCTACTGTGCCTATATCACAAACAAACATGACTACATGTCAGTATTTATTATTAATTTCAATTTTGTAAAAAAATCACTGATCATTGCTTGACAAAAAATTATTTTGATATGGCATCATGTGCATAGGCTATTCACGAGTGAATTGCACGCACCATCCTGATACTCGTGGGTTAGGTCCAAAACAGTCCCGGAGCTCGCTAACGGCCTCGCTACGATCTACTCGTGAAATAGGTCCATCGACAGTCCTGGACCGGCTCGCTGTACGTACGCGTGTAGTTAGTGGCGGATCCAGGAATGGAGCAAGCCCCGGGCCAAAAAAAAAAAACTTAACCTCCATCAAACTATAGCTACCTCAAATATGGCTCAATTGTACCAATAATTTCGAATTTAAACTCAATGCTTAAAGATACAACAAAATAGATAAAAACAAGATGACAAAAACTATGAACAGTACATGCAGTAAAAAGAGTACCAAATCAGTGGCTTGCTTCATCAGCGTCTTCCATAACTTGATCAACGGTGGAAGAAGAGCCAACACCTTGGAGAAATGAAAAGTAAAATTTCATAACAGGAGACATAAACATCAAGTGAAACCATTAACATTGTACAGAGTTGAAAACTTACTATTACGACGAGGTAAAGTTCCTTTGCGACATCTATAGGATTGAAAGCGATATATAATAGCATCATCATCAACCTTTGCAAATATTTCTCGCTCAATATTGCAGACCATGGAAAAATTCCGGGTGTTCACACTTCTGTTGCGGCCACGGATGAAAAATATCTTTTCATCTTTTATTTCTACAAAATGAAATGAAATTAACATTAACAATAGCAACAACAACATTCACATTCAAATACATTTCAAGCAGTGATAGCAGCAGCAACCAATTCCATAAGCAGATGCAGATTGCAGATAAAAAATGTTTAATCTTCGAAATTTGTATCAACATAAAACAGCAGCCCCATTACCAATTATGGGCAGCAGTCAGCAGAGGGATTGAGGGAAGACGGCGTGGCCGCCTCGAGCCAGGAGAGGTCGAGGTGGCGAGCCGGCAAGCACCGGAGGCCGGAGCAGCAGGGGACCAGCCCAGGTTGGGTGAGCGGCGGAGGGCGCGGGCGGGCGACGGAGCAGGCGCGGACCGCGGAGGCGGAGCAGGCGAGCAGGTGGGGAGCAGCGCCGCGGCGGAGTAGGCGAGCAGGGGAGGGCGGAGCAGCGGGAAGTCACCAGCGGCCGCCGCCGGCGGCGGCTGCTGCCTGCGTCCTCTGCGTCGATCTAGGTCTGGACCTCTGGGGAGTGGGGAACGAAGCGGGCAGGGGCGAGCGGTGGTTGATGCGCCCGTGCGAGCGAGTCCTGCTGGTGCGAGGCTGGATTTTTTTTCAAAACTATAACTTTTTATGCAGCAAATTCGAAAACTATAGCACTTAACGCGAAAAAACCAAAACTATGACCCCGTCGGCCTCGCGGTGGCCGAAGAGGCTGTTTTCGGCCCGGGTTTGGCCGAAAAGGCCTTTTCGTCCAGGGTTTGACCGAAAAGGGGCTCGGATGGGCCGAAGAGGTCGCGTCGGTGGTGGGCCGGCCAAAAATAGTAGCTTCGGCCCAGGCGCGGCCGAAGTGGGCTCTTTTCGGCCAGCGAGCGGCCGAAGCGCTTTTCGGCCAAGAGTTGACCGAAGAGTCTGGATAAGGCTCTCGCGCGGCCGTCTCCTTCCTCTGGCTGCTCGCACTCTGTTTCCTCCTCTCTCTCTCTCTCTCTCATTCTTCTCTGTAACCTCACAAGCCCGCGCCGATCTCCTCCAGTTTGCACCCATTTTTACATCCAAGACACAAAATTGATAGATCATAGCATTCTCCAACGGCCTACGGTGTTTTTTTTGTATGGGATAGTGGTGAGGAGGAGCAGCGGTTGGGAGGGAGGAGCCATGGTGGGGTGGAGGAGGTGCGGTTGGGAAGGAGGTGGTGGTCAGGAGGAGCAGCTGCTATGGAGGAGGATGTGCGGCTTGGGGGGTGACCGGAGTTGAGCCTCCGGTCGTCGAGGGGGCGGCGCTACCGTTGTCCGGTGGTGCAAGTACTCCACGAGGTGGCCGGTGCCGCTGAGTGAAAGAGAGGAGCAAGAAGCTAGGGACACACGCTTCGAAGGTATAACCATGCCGTCACAAATTGATTTTATCTAAATTGTATAGTTTACTTAGTGTATATAAGTCATATTGTGAATTTTAGTGTTAATATATTTGTGGAGGCATTTTAGCGCATAGTTCGTGTAGCGGGTAATATTAGTGTTCATTGTGATTAATGAGAAGATGACATTGTCAAACAGGTGAAAATGTCTGAATCAGTAAATCTAACTGATTACTACGACGCTGGTAATGTTCGATATAATGAGTTGGGGGTTGATCTTAGCGAGTTTAAAAATGGCGTCATGACACTAGCAGACCCGGACAGACTGGACATTAGACAGTTGAAGTACTGGTTGACAACTAGTTTCGGTCTGGATCCCGAAGTATGTTCCGTCAGTATTCAGGCGTTGTGGACCAAATCCTGTAAAGATGTCAAGTGGGAGTTGATGCCGGTAGATAGGAGCCAGCATTGGTTGTCCCTGTTAAGGCGCTGCCGAGACCGAAGAATCCATCCATATGCACTTGTGCAACCTGTGCCGAAGGAGGAGAATGCCGTAGAACTCCACAGGGGGTATGAGCCCGGCCAAGGCAGTGAAGTGGCTAACGAGATTGTTTTATCCGGGTCACAACCAGAAGATGTGGATGCTAGCCAACCCGAGAAAGGGTCGGAGTACGTGCCACACAATGTTTGTGGTCTTGATACTGGGCAAAGTAGCCAGCCGATAATATTAGCTGGTTCTGGTTTTGCTGATGGGTGTGAGGAAGGGGATGAAATGCAGAGGGTGATGGAGGAAGAGGACGAGGATGGATTGGCGGAGGAACTAGATTCTGAAAATTCTGAGGATGAAGTGGAGGTACCAATTCCTTCTTCATGGGATCAGGACATATCCACCGGCCTTACGGTCAACGATGGCCATGAGACTCCATGGCAGTATAATCTGAACCAAGTACAGATAGGAGCTATGTTTGATACAAAAAAAAATTGAAGTATGCGGTGATAAAGTGGGCTATGTGTACGCAGAGGGTTTTCCGGACACACATATCAAGTCCAACAAACTATACCGTGAAATGTGTTGAAACAGGTTGTCCTGGGAAGGTGCACGGGCACGTGCCGAAGTATGACATCCACTGGGTTGTCACCAATGTCGTCCCACATACTTGTGTGAGGAAGAACCTGCTGGTGAAGCATCCAAACCTGACTTCAACTCTCATTGCGCAACTCATGTATACTGAGATAGTAGAGAAGAAAGATATGGAAGCAAAACACATCCAGACAGCAGTGAAGGTCAGATGGAATTATGTCATTCCTTATGGGAAGGCTTGGAGGGCTAAACAGAAGTCTATGGAGGAAAGGTTTGGGACGTTTTTCGACACATATGATAATGTTGTCCGTCTCCTTGGCTGCCTGAAGGAGAGGAATCCCGGCACTTATGTGAAGGTACAGCACATGAGGTTGCTGAGTATACCAGATTTCAAGGTGTTGAAACGAGTGTTCTTCTCTTTCTCTATGTGCATCGAAGCTTTCCAGCATTGTCCTCCTGTTATGTTTGTGGATGGTACATTCCTGGACGGTCAGTATAGAGGGCAAATCCTGACTGCTATTGGTGTGGATGGGAACAATCAAATCATCCCACTTGCCATGGCATTTGTGGAGGGTGAGAACTTTCCCAGCTGGGTATGATTCCTCCGGCAAGTGAAAATTGCCATCGTGAAGGACCGAGCAAACGTGTGTGTCATTCATCACAGACATGCTGGTATATTGAAGGCCGTGAAGACACTACGTAATCCAACAGTTGACGAACCAACACCTTGGAGGGGCTTGCAGAGCCGGTGGTGCATGCACCATCTTGGGGCTAATTTTTTCTCACAGCTCAAGAATAAGCGGTTGATGAACTTGTTCAAAAAATTATGCAAGCAGAGCCAGCAGCGCAAATACGGATTTATTTGGTCAAAACTAGATGAGTTCACTAAGAAGCAGGTTCGTGCGAGGAAGAAAATGGAAGAAGATCAGGTTAAATTAGCAGCACTCATCGCGGAGCTAGAGGAGCCAGTAGGTCTTTGTGACTTGCCAGGAATTGACCCTCCTAATACTAAGAGAAAGAAGGGAAGAGCAATAAAGAATTTTTCTGAATGGATAGAGAAAGAGCCTCCAGTGAATTGGTCTTTGCTGCATGACACCCATGGAGCTAGGTATGGCCACATGACAACCAATCTTGCAGAGGTGTATAACTTTGTGCTGAGAGGGAATAGAGCATTGCCACTCACAGCTATTGTGGAGGCTGTATTCCATGGCACTTTGAGATATTTTAGAGAAAGGCACGAGTTAGCAAAGAAGCATATTGAAGATAATCCCAACACACCTTATTGTAGCCGTGTCATGGAATACATGGCAAAGAAGATAGAGAAAGCAAAGAAGCACACTGTCAGACTCATAGGGAATCAAGAAAGGAGGTATAAGGTTCAGCTTCCTACCGATGGTTTTGGTTCTGGACATGAGGTGAAGACACACGAGGTAAAAATTGGAAGGGAATTTTACCCAACGTGTGAGTGCACATGCAACAAACCGAAGTTCTTGCACCTACCTTGCCCTCATGTGTTGGCTGCATGTGGCCAGATTAAGTTGGATGCTATCTCCTTTGTGTCCCCATACTATTTAAAAGAGGCAGTGCTCAACACATGGACTGGTGAGATGACAGGGTTTAGAGTCGTCGGTAATTTCAACAAGGTAAACGACGGTGATAGAGTATTCATCCCGCATCCAGACCTTCGGCGAACAAGTAGGGGCAGACGAAAGGCCCGTCGCATCCGAAACGACATGGACCAATCTGAAGCTGGTGGAGCAACCAGACAATATTTGTTATGCGCGGCTTATGGGCACAGGATGAAATATTGTCCCGACCTGAACAAAGATGGTGCTTCCACATTGACGACTGCGACAACAGGATCAAGAGGCGGACGTGGTCGTGGCAGTCGAGGCCGAAGGGGCGGACGAGGAAGAAATAACTCAGAAGCTATATAATGTGTTTTAATATGTAATATGTCAGGACTATATTTTAATTTGTAATATGTGAGGACTATGTTTGCATTTGTAATATGTGAGGACTATGTGAGGACTATGTTTTAATTTATAATATGTTAGGATTATGTTTAAATTTGCAATATGTCTGGACTATGTTTTAATTTTAGAATACGCCAGGATTATGTTTAAATTTGTAATATGTCTGGACTATGTTTTAATTTGTAATATGCCTTACTATGGTTTAATTTGTAATATGTTTGTACTATGTTTTATTTGCACCTAAGAACTGTTGTTTGAATTGCAGATATGTCTTCGTATCCGTTGCTTAATGGTAACATCGATAGAAAGCACAGGGGTGCCCTTATGGAAGCGGGCAACCACTTAGACGTGTTGGTCACTCGTACCCCAAAGACTAACTGGATGATACACCATTCATGGGTTGATAGGTATGTGTGCATATAATGGAATCCATATAATGACTTACTATGTTTGACATACTTTTCATAGCCGCTAACAATCTCTTTATTTTGTAGGTTAATTTGGGCTGGACTTCTACCCTTGGCACGGCTGGTTGAGGGTACATTGGATGAGTGGGTTGATGGTCCGGACTTAGATGAGGCAGGTGAACCATTGTAGTTACACAAGAGGCAAGTGAAACGTTTCTCTTACGACAAGTCACTTCTTACCTGCTTAGTAGATAGATGGAGACGAGAGACACATACATTTCACTTTCCCTGGGGAGAGATGGAGCCTACTTTACAGGATGTGTCTTACTTGTTGGGATTACCTCTGGCCGGTGCTGTCATCGGTCCCTTAGAGGCAGAATCTGGTTGGCAAGAAGCGATGCAGACCCGTTTTTTGGCTGCGGTGCCGACTGCTAGGGCCATAGACAACGATCCTCACGGACCTCTTTTTAGATGGTTGGGCCAGTTTCAGGTAACCTTCACGGCCACTTAAACAAATGTTTTTTTAGTTGCCCGATGTTCATACAATCATTATGTTTCTATGTAGATTGCCTCGTTAGGATATCCCCATGTTCAGTTGTCGGAGGCACAGATTGACTGGTCCCTAGAGGCATATATTCTTTGGCTGTTTGGCAAGACGAAGTTTACAAAGAACCACGTGACCACTGTCGATGCATGACTCATCGGTATTGCACGAGAGATAGCTGACGCACGTTGCCCTGGGGATATTCGGCAGAGGAGTTTTGGTTATGTTGTGTTAGCGGCTACATACAGAGGCCTGTGCAAAGCTTGCTTGTTGAAGTCTAGAAAATATAGTATTGTTGGATGTCCATTATTGTTGCAGCTCTGGTCATACGAGAGATTCCCTATAGGACGACCCTATGTCTACGTTGATAAACCTTTTGGTTTGGAGGACTTAGCTGGGGCTTATGTGCCTGCTATCGGTGACTTGCCTACTATGGGATCTGTTTGGACACGGCGAGAGGTACTTTTATATTAAGTAACAATTAATTCAATTATTTCTTGACATTCAATAATATTACTAATGCTTATTTGTTGTCATGCACAGAGACAGTTTGCGCATAGCCGGGTTAGGGGATGCTACCCGTCCTTCCCGGCGCAGTTTGATAGTTTGCACGAGGATCAAGTTATCTGGGAGCCATACTCGCCTCAGGCTATATCATCGAGGTGCCCAGTTGGGATTTCTGGATTGTGCACTAGAGATCGGCACTATTGGATGACCAAGGCCAAGTTGGTGTTCGACGTGACGGTTGAGGAGATGGCTCTTCATAGGGTGATGAGACAGTTCGGTCTATATCAAGAGCCTGCAATTCCAGATATTCCACACTTGCCTGAACACGTGCACAAGTAAGTACTAATACTATTTTAGTTGTCAGCTCTTCATTCAAAATGTACCTAATCATGTATCGCGCATGTCAATCTCAAGGAAAGTCGCTTAGGAGAAAACAAGTCCATGGCTTATTGGCTTAAGACCATTACCCCTTACGTTGACGAATGGACTACCGCGCCGACAAATATATGGGGTGAGGTTCGGGCCTTTAACTGGGAAATGTTTGGGTTGTATCTGCAGCGTTACCGGCATACAACGAGGATCTACTTGGTTCCATCAGCTGCTCCTGATCAGATCGAAGCCCCTCTCACCAGCGATATGTACCCAACTGCCTCTGTTGTCGGAAGGAGACACCACGCGGTACGTGCCTACATTCTCATATGTTAAGTCATTTGTTAACCTGGACATATTCGCTTGGTTATCTATTCATGGTGTATATCATACAAAGAGGATATAATTGATTAACTCTTTGTGTACAGGGTGACTTGACAATACAGGCGCGAGAGGAGGTTTCCGCCTTAATGCAGCGCTTTCAGAGGGGAGAAAATATCCCACCGCGAGAGAGCGTCTCATGGTTGAGGCGTCTTGATGACAAGCTACGCGGGATTTACGCAGCTGTTACGTGTAGACGGTCTTCGGATGTTGCACTTCCTCCTCCAGCACATCGTCCGCCACGTTCCTCGGTACAGCATTCAGAACCACGACCCTCTGTGCAGCATTCAGAATCACGACCTTCTGTGCACCGTGCAGAACCTCATCCTTCACAGCCAGGGAGCTCTTCCTAGCATCATCCACCTCCTTCACATCCAGGGAGCTCTTCCTGGCATCAGCCACCTCCTTCACAGCCAGGGAGCTCTTACTGGCATCAGCAGATGGAACTAGGTAACACTACTCACTACATTTATGATTCCAGGGTGGTGCTTCGTTCATGCATTTGTATCAGTTTTACATGTTTTACTTTACCGCAGGCGGCAACCAGTCGCAACCGTTCATGCATTCAGTGCAGTCACCGATGCTTAGTGGTGGTGCTTCGCACTTTGAGGGCGACGGCGAGGATGATGACCAAGCTGCAAACATTTATGACTTCTCGCACACAGTGTTTCACACTCCACCACCACCACCGACGCAAGAGACACAGACCGTGACAGACGAGGTTAACTATGGTCGTGGTTATCGCGAGCCTCGTCCACCGCCACAATGCTTATCGCCTTCTGGACCTCGCCCGAGGAAGACCCAGACTCGTCGTCGTCCCCTGCAGTGATATGGTTATCTATGTATGAGTCATTATCTATGTTACTTTCAGACTATTCGCAGCTGTGAGTCAGTATTTATGTATGAGACATGCTTCATGTTCATGTATCAGGAGACATATATTGTTTTATGTATGCGAGAGACATATTACTATTAATTCACATTCTTATTCCAGTTACATTTCTAAAGAGACTACAACCGATAATTAAGATACAAGTACATCTGCTTTAAACGGTGCGGCTGAACTGGTGCAATACATCTTACATGCTACAAAATGAAATTCAGATAGAACATAATGCCCTACGATAATACAGTACAAACTAATAATGCAAGTACATCTGAATGAAACATCCTATTGTCCATCCTGAAATCGGTAGCTAGACTCACAAGAGTCCTCCTCATCCCAGGGTGAAAACTACGATCGAATGGATAATGGGACATCTCGACTACAATAAACTGGAATGCTTATCCACCTACGTCTGAAGGGGTTTTTATAGGTACTGAGGAGAAAATGGCGGGAAGGGGTTGGCGGGAAGGGGTTGGCAGGAAAGGGTTGGCGGGAAACGTGTGGCGGGAAGGGGTTGGCGGGAAAATACATTGGCCAACAGTTAACGGGAAAAGGTGGGCCCAAGGGACTTTTCGGCCTAATCTTGACCAACAAGTACTTTTCGGCCTACACTAGGCCAAAAAGTCCTTTTCGGCCAAAGGCTGGCCGAAAACACCCCTTTTCGGCCAAGGCAAGGCCGAAAACCCTATTTCGGCCGAGAGGTGGCCGAAAACACCCTTTTCGGCCAACACCTCGCCGAGGGGTGCTAGACTTGATATTTCTCCAAAGCATGCTGTAGTTTCCGAATTTGCTTCAAATAACGTGATAGTTTTGAAAAAAAATCGCGAGGCTGCGGTATGGATGGACTGCCTGGCCTGGGCCCTGGATGTGTATTGGGCCAAGCCCCGGGCCCATTCAAAAACATACATAGGTAATAACTAAAAAAATGCCACGCCCCGGGCGTGGGCCCTGGGGGCCTGGGTCCAGATCCGCCCCTGCGTGCAGTCACTTAAAAAAAAGCCCGTATCCAGCCACGTAAAGCAGAGCCGGCCGAATCAGTTTTCCCTGAACCGAGCGAGACAGGGTACTTTCCCCTGTTCGATCCGTTCGTTTGAAATCCCTAGCCTACAACCATGGACGGCGGCAGCGGTGGGAGTGAGTAGCTCCGTCTCCGGCGCCGGCGCCGGCGAGCGTCGCATCCTCTGCGGGCGAAAGATTAGCTATCCCAGTCGTGCCCTGCGGCGGCTGCAGCAGGGGCGCCACTTGCTGTGCAGGCGGAGGCGGAGTCGTCCCAGCCGTGGCCCGCGGCGGCGACTCCACCATCGGCGTGCACGGGAGAGCATTCCCGCAAGAGGTGTGGCACCGCGGAGAGCCATATCTCCGCCGGAAGAGTTGTCGTGTCCTCCTGGCTTACACGCCTGGGACGGACGCGCTGGAGGTGAGTTAGTGTGAGCGCCTGCTGCTAGCTAATGTCGTCAACGAGCGGAGGGCGGAACTTGGAGTAAAAGCCTCCTCAAAGTCAGTTTTGCCCGAATGGCAAGAGTCCTTCTCAGACTCCAGGACCAGTCCCTGGCGTCTGGCCCCTGGGAGCTCCTATGCGCCGCTCATTGCGGCAAACGGTCGGCCGCCCGCACAGGAGTGCTCCGACTGGGCCGGCCCATGTATAGCGCAAAAAAATCCTCAAAAATAAGTAAAAGTGCAGCTGCTAGGAATTGAACTCACGCCAGACAATTGATTACGCGAGGTGCTAACCACCACACCAACTGGCAGTTCACGTTAACTACCTGCGCGCATCACTTTTAATATACCGTGATAGTATAACGTACAGATTTGCAGGATCATATTTGCTGTAGCGTACAAATTTTTCAATTGTTGCACACATTTTAGAAAACACGAACAATTTTTTGGAAAATTTCTGATTTCGAAATAGTTTTTGAATTACATAAAAAGAATTAGAACTACACGCAGTTTTTGAAAATTTCAGAAGATTTTCGAGAAACAAGAACAAATTTGTAAACATGTTTTTTTAAATGACAAACATTTTTTTGAAATGTTTCCAACATTTTTTGAAACAGAGAACAAATTTTAAAGAATGAACATTTTTTGAATCTTGAGAACAAATTTTGAAATGGATAAAAAATTTGGAAGCACAAACATTTTTTGAATCTTGAGAACAAATTTTAAAACGAGAACAAATTTGGGAGTGCGAACAATTTTTTAAAGCACGAATATTTTTTAATCTTGAGAACTAATTTTAAAACGGAGAATAATTTCAAAAAATCTCGAACAAATTTGGAAGTGCGAACAATTTTTTAAAGCATAAACATTTTTTTAATCTTGAGAACAAATTTTGAAATGGAGAACTATTTTGGAAAATCCCGAACAAATTTGGAAGCGCGAACATTTTATGAAAACGGGAACAAAAAATTGAAATCCGGTACATTTCTTCATTTCGAAACTTTTCAACTATTTGTGTAACAAGAACAATGTTTGAATCTTCAGAACTTCTTTTGAAACCTCAACATTTTATGGAAACACGAATTTTTTTTGAATATTTTGAAATTCTTTTGATAAAAAAAGGAAAGGAAAAAGAAATAAAAAACCAAAGAAAGAAAACAAACAGAAAAATCGAAAAAAGAAAAAAGAAACAGAAATAACTAAAAACGAAAAGAAGAAGAAAAAAGAAAAAAGAAAACTAGAAAACAAAGGAAAAAGAAAAAGAGAAACAGAAAAAGAAGAAGAAGAAAGGAAAAGGAAAACGGAATAAACAGAATACACAGGAAAAATCTGGGTTCAGATTTTGGGCGTACTGTGTGTAAAGCTCGAACTGGGCCGGCCCATCTCCTGTACCAAGCATGCTTGCCCTGTGTGAATCCCCGACACTTCGCCACAACGAGCGGCGAATAGGGTTTTCCCTGGCCCCTAGCCTCCGCAAAACTTTCTTTTGCATTTTCAAAAGCTTCGTGGGCTTTCCCTTTTGGCCCAAATAAAGTGTTCTTGTACCCAAACTTTTTCGGAAACATCCGAAACTCTTTCCGGTGAATTCTGAAACCCTTCCGTAGACCAAACACTATTATCCCATATATCAATCTTTATCTCCGGACCATACCAGAGCTCCTCGTCATGTCCATGATCTCATCCGGGACTCCGAACAACATTCAGTCACCAACATACATAACTCATATAATACTATATCATCAACAAACGTTAAGCGTGCGGACCCTGTGGGTTCGAGAATGATGTACACATGACCGAGATGCTTCTCCCGGCAATAACCAATAGCGGGACCTGGATGTCCATATTGGTTCCTACATATTTACGAAGATCTTTGTCGGTCGAACCTTATGACAACATACGTGATTCCCTTTGTCTATCAGTATATTACTTGCCCGAGATTCGATCGTCGGTATCTTCATACCTAGTTCAATCTCATAACCGGCAAGTCTCTTTACTTGTTCCGTAATACATCATCTTGCAACTAACTCATTAGTCACTTTGCTTGCAAGGCTTCTTATGATGTGTATTACCGAGAGGGCCCAGAGATACCTCTCAGATACTCGGAGTGACAAATCCTAATCTTGATCTATGCCGACTCAACAAACACCTTCGGAGATACCTATAGAGCATCTTTATGATCACCCAGTTATGTTGTGACGTTTGATAGCACACAAGGTATTCCTCCGGTATCCGAGAGTTGCATAATCTCATAGTCGAAGGAATATGTATTTGACATTAAGAAAGCAATAGCAATAAACTGAGCGATCAATCTGCTAATTAACTAACGGATGGGTCTTGTCCATCACATCATTCTCCTAATGATGTGATCCCGTTATCAAATGACAACTCCTGTCTATGGTTAGGAAACCTTAAACATCTTTGATCAACGAGCTAGTCTAGTAGAGGCTCACTAAGGACACGGTATTTTTTATATATCCACACATGTATTTAAGTTTCCGGTCAATATAATTCTAGCATGAATAATAAACCTTTATCATGATTTAGGAAATATAATAATAACCATTTTTATTATTGCCTCTAGGGCATATTTTCATCACTGTCGACAGTGCGTGGGAGACCGACTCGTCAAGGGCGTACTGAAGGAGCTCCACGGCAAGTTGATTGGCATCGAGCCGCCCTCCGATAGGTGGAAGCTGCAGGTCAATGCATGGTTGCATGCTGCCGGCAACTCTGAAGAGCACTGAAAATTTCTGAGTCTGGAATCTGGAAGCTCCAGTTTATCATGTCTTCTTCATCCGAATCTGGAAGCTCCAGATTATCATCTTCAGAAATGTCATCTTCTACAACTTCTTTACTTTTCCCTTTTCACTCCTTCTCAGCACCATTCTGCTTCCTATCAATGAATAAATCAGCATCACCATCCTCTAGATCATAGTCACTGTCTAGTAATGATGCAACGTAATCAGAGTCACATGATTCATCATCACTACACACATCATCTTCTTCCTTTGCTTTTCCTCTCCCTTTGCATGTACTCATCCCTTCTATTGTACTCTCATCAGCATGACTAAGTGACACATTGCTTTGCTCCGAAACACTCTCGTGCTCCTGGTTTGTACCGCCCTTCATAGGGCTGATAACATTGCACAACTCAGTGGTGGGGTTTGCAATAACATCATCCCGTGTTTCTGCAGCAATGTTATCCTCATGCTCAAGATAAAACATGAGAAACCTATGTCCCTCTCTAACCATTGCCCTGATGCACATTGTGTCGCTGTCCTTTGATAACAACCACAGACCATCTTCATTGATTTGCATACCGGGCAGCAAAAAGTATATGTTAATTCTGCACCTTCTTTCATAACCCAATGCTTTAATAAAATTACCAAACATGGTCATACATATTACATCTACTTCACAATAATCATAGGAAACCTTCCTACCATTAACATAGGACCTATTGCCTCATGTCCCCATGAAAACTCCATCATAAATGAACTCCACAGTGAAGTAATCAGTCTTGTGTTGTCAAACACAGAAAAAGAAATTCAACTTTTTAGTTCATCCATACAAAAACCGTACATTTGTGTCCAAACCTGAGCAAATCAGTACCGAATTGAACTAAACTGATGACCAAAAGAATTCCAATGATCAAAATCAACATAATTCCCCTACTCACAACTCTAGAGAAGAAGCTATGGGATGTGTAGAACACACCATATTTGGGTACGGGGCCCTATTGTGCTGCTGGACGGGAGCCACCACCGCCGGTGACGACGCACAATTGATATGTCGTCGCCACCGTCTCTGATCGCCTCCTTCACTCTCCCTCAATGATCGCTATGTCGCCGCCAATCGCTGCCGATCAAAATCACTTAATCAACCGCCGCCGCCATGTTCATCCTTCCAACCCGACTGCCCAGTTCGAACTATGTACTGCGGGCAGAATTGTACTGAAAGGGAGGGGCCGCATTTGCAAAGGACTGATTCGGCCCTAGTCTGGTTGTGCTTATGTGGCTGGATACGGGCTTTTTTTATTGACTGCACGCCTACGTACAGCGAGCCGGCCCAGGACCGTCGATGCACCTATTTTGTGAGTATGCAGGATCGTAGCGAGGCAGCAGTTAGCGAGCTCCGGGACTGTTTTGGACCTAACCCACGAGTACCGGGATGGTACGTGCAATTCACTCACTATTCACTGGTACGTGGAATGTGGGTAGAAGGAACTTTGCTTGGCCTTTGTTTGCCAAGTCAGGATCCTTGTTTCAGTTGCTAATCCTTGCTAATCCAACAACCTCTTGCTTCTCCCTGAATTTTGGGCAAAATTAGCTAAAAGAACTTGTAAAGTTACCAAAACCTATCATTTCACCTCAAACCTATCTTGGAAGGCAAGGCAGTTTTGTTTTAATTGGTCCATTGAATTGCTTCATACATCGCAAAAAATAATTAGTCAATTCATGTATTTTTGTTTGTTTTTGCAGGTAGTTAGTATCGATTGATTTGAAGCAAACCTCAAATGTTGGTACCGATACCAACTACATACTAAAAAACTATATTGTTGGATTCTCATTCCTTGAAGATGCGTCAGACCTTAACTGAATCATTCAACCACTATGGACACCTCTTTATTTGCATAGGTAAAATTTATGGATTTATACATGCTCAGCTTTAATATAACAACCATAGTGATTACTAATGTGAAAGATTGTTTGCCTCAGAAAGTTCATATAAGAAACATTGCTCAGATAATTTTGAGCACAACCTTGTTTGTAATTTCTTTCTGAAATTTATTTTTGGCCTGCTTCTTTTGTTGGTGTGGCTAGCAGGACTTTCCTCCAAGAATCTTCAAGCAAAACATGGAGGTTTTGAAGAAACCCATCAATCTATAGACTTGTGAAAAGTATTGGCCTGCCAAATGATGCATATATTTTTCTTTGCATAACCAATTAATAGAGCTTCTAAGCTGCTATTGTTGGTATGAAAAAGGAATAGGGTATAATCTTATCATTATTCTTTGAAACACTATTTGCTAGATCCTTTCTACTTGATATTTCCGGTTACTTTTGTTATTAACATCCGATGAATTGTTGCCTTGCATTGTTCAGTCCAAGTGTCCAACCCTACTTACATCGATATTTAGACCATATTATGCCTTAACCCTTAGTACTTTAATGGTATCATCAATTATTTAGGATAATCAATATATATGTGTGACAATTTATGCGATCCCATGAGTAAAAATTTATGAAACCCTCTATCTAAAACTTAGAGTAGAAAGTGTTGAACCATTCAAATTATTCTTAAATATTTGCACCGTTTACATTTTCTAAAATATTTATGTTCTTTCGAGAACATGGACGGGCGCGGCAACATGCGCATTCATGTTCTAGTGTAGATATGTAATTAAGTCTCATTCACCTGACATGACGCCCCTTTGTACAAAGTCGTTGTATCTACTTCTTTCTGGGTCATTCATTGGTCGTTGTTCGTTGTTTGTTATTTGTTTGCTAGACCCAGTTTACAATGACTAATATAGTTCTGTGTGCAATGAAAAAGCCATGGGCTTCCAATATGTTCCGACTGGGCCGGCCCATGTGGCTCTCTCGTTCCGGCTAACGAAGAAAGTACAACGGCAAAAATGAATGTGCCAAGCAGGATTCAAACTTAAGACCTCGTGACTCACAAGTACTACTCCTAGCACTTGAGCTAGCGAGCTATGCTTTATAATGGGCAGCACAAATTCATAAGAACCAAACTAAGCGCGGATATGAACGTTTAACAAATTTTAGACGCCTAATATTATTTAGGAGAAAAGGTGAATACTGTATAAAACCGCGAACACTTTTCGAAATTGCGTATATTTGAAAAAGAACTCAAACATTTCGGAAAACACAAAAAAAATCAGGAAACGGAAACAATTTTTAAACTCCCCCTAAAAAAGTAAAAACACGAACATTTTTGAATGGCAAAACAGTTTTTTGATACGCAAATATTTTTGAAAAATGGGAACTTTTTTTATTCTGTCGAACAAAAATTGAGAGCAGCAACATTTTTTCAAACTCCAGAACAAAAATCAAAGCACGAACAAATTTTGAAAATTGGGAACAATTTCCTGTTCTGGAAACATTTTAAACTTCCCCCAAAAAATTGAAAATACGAACATTTTTTGATTGGAAAAACAGTTTTTGGATATGCAAACAATTTTGAAAAATTGGAAAAAAAATTGAATCTCCCCAACAAAATTGAAAACACCAACATTGTTTCAAACTCCAGAACAGAAGTCGAAGAACGAATAAAATTTTGAAAATTGGGAAGAATTTTTTAAATCCCAGAACAAAATTTGAAAACATGAACGTTATTTGAAATTTGAGAACAATTTTTGAAACTCCCGAACAAAATTTGAAAACCCAAATATTATTGTAAATTTGAGACAATTTTCATAATACTGAACAAAATTTGAGAAGTTGTGAAATTTTCAACAAATTTTGAATTTCTGAACAAATTTTCAAAGTTGTGAAAATTTCTGAACAAAATTTGAGAAGTTTTTTGAACATTTTTTTAATTTCTGAATACAATTTGAGAATTTAAAACTTTTATGAAATGTTGAACAATTTATGGTAAATCAAACACTTTTTAAAATTGAAGAACATTTTCCAAAAAAACTAAAAAGAAAAAAGAACACGAAAATAAAGTGAAAAGAATAAACAAACAGGAAAAAAGAAAGAAAAAAAGAATAAACCGTTTCAGGAACCTACTAGAAGATTCCCAAAACCTGGAAAAACCGGCATCTACCTTCCAGCAGGTTCCCAAAACCAGGATCGGTGGGGCCGGCCCGTCTGGTTCGATCGGTAAGAACGGTGCGCGATACCCCGACATTTTGACGCAGAGTGCCGTTTCGGAAATGAAATATACGGCTCTCTTCTTTCCTCAAAGAGAAACATGGGCTTCTGTGTGTGGGTTATACAAAACATCACCAAACAAAAAAAGCCCTTGAATGCATTCACACAAAAAATTACTATGCGCTACAAGACAAGAAAATCCTTTTCTTTTTGCGAGGAAGACAAGAAAATCCTTGATTCCTATTCAACGCTTAACGTGCCGGTTAAGGCATTATTCCTACAAAGCACATAGGGCAATGATTGCGACCCGATAAATGGGACGACGCATTCTAGTAGTCCTCCTTCACAGGTTTTGGGAACCTTCTATAAGGTTCCAACTGAATTTTTGGCTGGTCTCTTAATTTATTTGGGGTCGGCTTTATTTCAACAAAAAAATCCTTCTTCCCACAACTAGATTTGCTTGGTTATTCATTTTGTTTATTTTTTCTTTTTCATTTTTTACAAATGGATGAACTTTTTAAAAATTTGAACATTTTTACTAATATGCAAAACATTTTCCAATTTCCTTCCACTTTTTTGAAATTTTTGAATTTTTCAGTTATTTGTGATTTTTTTAATTCGTGAACTTTTTTATTTTTAGATTTCTTAAAATTATGAACTTTTCCAGGTCTTGAACTTTTTCAAATTCATGAAGTTTCCTCAAATTCGCACCTTTTAGAAATGTATGAATTTTTTGGGTTTTTGAACCTTTTTTAAAAATTGTGAACTTTGTTCAAATTCTAGTTTTTTTTAAATCATGAAATTTTACAAATTCTGGAACTTTTTCTCAATTTTCTTGAACTTTTTCAAATGTTCATTTTTCAACTACCTGAACTTTTTTAGGGAAAGTCAATGGCCAATGGTCAAATCGGTCAATGGTAAATTGGTCGAGCGAGCGAGCTCCTTGCTTTATTGGACTGGCCCATGGGGATGCGTGTGAGCACTGTTCTCAGTTGCGCTATAAGCGCCCGTTAGCAGGTCTCAAGAAATTCCTTCCTTGCTTGCTTTCACGTGTATTTGTTGGTATGTTGGTTTTCTAAAAAAATCTGTAAATTTTAAGCAAAATGCTAATTTGAGAAATGTTCGCGACTACGAAAGAAGACATTTCACAGATTTAAAAATGCTGAACAAATTTTTAAAAATGTTGGCGAAATCAAAAAAAATATACAAGTAAATATAAAGTTCACAAATTTTGAAAAAAAATACAGTTTTTAAAAATGTTTATTAACCTTTTAAAAGTTCATGAATTTTTTAAATAAACTGAAAGTGAAAAAACGAAAAAAAATCATCGGCACTTGGAGTTGCATTGGGGTCACTCTAGTTGCTGTCAGCGTTGCAAAGCTTGCCGCCGCGTTGGTGGCCCATGCAGTTACAGTCGGGTTGCAGCACTTGCATTTGCAATTTGTATTGGTAGATATGCAACCTGTGTTGAGGAAATCGTTAACTGGTACATGCTCGTTCCTCTTGGGGGTAGCGATTAATCGGTGAATCAACCTATTAACTGAATTAAGTGGCCGATCATTAATCGGTGGAATTTTAAACCCAATAGGCAAAAAATTGTAAAGACAATAGAACTTGGATGATATAAAAAAGGTCTACAGTACAAATATGAAGGAAATTACATTGTTTTCTTTTCTCAATAGATCACGAACATGTATAATACAACAATCATCAACAAACAAACGTCAAAAATTATCTACAAACATGTATACAACAACATTTTTTGGATGTGATTTCCGCCTGGGATGCAACTCCAAGAGATGGCAGCTGCACTCTTGCGACACATAGAGGGAAGGTGACGGCAGCCGTGCGGGGCATTTGAAACGCGTCGTTTGCAAGAGGTGGCACGTCGCAAAGCAGGAGGGGAAGTAGCAGCATGCAAAGGGAGGAAGGAAAATGACAATCTGCCAATGAGGACTTGGTCACACCATATAGGCTAGGAGGAGATGAGAGAATCGGAAGGGGAGGGAGGAGGGCCAAACCCTAGCTATTTAAGAGCGGGAGGGGGCTGGGAGGGGTTACGAGCCAAATAATCGAGCTTTGTTTACCCACCAGTTAACGAGCTAGCAAGGATTAATTGATCTAATGGACATTTAATCGGTCTGGCAAGTTAACTTGATGAATCGGTGTTATTCGAGTCGGCCATCATACGAGTAGCGATTAACTGACCCGTTAACTGATTAATCGAACGAATTCTTGAATAGTGGTGCAACTAGCCGACCCAGTTGTAAACCTGTTGGGGGTCATACAGTTGTAGTCTAGTTGCACCACTTGCACTTGAAAGTCTAGTGATGGACATGCAACATGCCTCTGAAACCCTCTTTCCAACTAGGTTGCACTTGCGTTGGGGGTCATTTAATTGCAGTAGTGTCACAACACTTGCGGGTGCAAGTCTAAATGGGTGAACATGCAACTTGCTGACAAGCCCCTTTCTTGACTAGTTGCAGTTGCATTGGGGGCCAAGCAGTTGTAGTCAGGTTGCAACGCTTGCGGTTGCAAGTCTAGTGGTGAACATGCAACAGGTCACCCCCCTATCAGCTCAGTTGTAGCCATGGTTTTGGCAATGTAGTTTCATCCCTAGTGGTGGACATGCAACCGACCAAGAATGCCCCTTACCGGCCCAGTTGCAATCGGGTTTGGGATTGCGCAGTTGCAATGGGGTGTAACTCTAGTGTCGGACATGCAACCGACCAAGAACGTCCCTTATCGGCCCAGTTGCAATCGGGTTTGGGGTTGTGCAGTTGCAATGGGGTGTAACTCTAGTGGTGGACATGCAAATGGGCGACGAAAAGAACCTATGATCCTCAGTTGTAGTAGTGTTGGGGGCATGTGGTTATAACCAGGTTGCAACGCTTGTGGTTGCAAGACTAGTGGTGGACATCCAACTAACCACAAAACCCCCAATCGTCTCATTTGCTGCCGTGTTTGGGGCTGTGCATTTGCAATCGGGTTATGCTTGCAGATGCAACTCTAGTGGTTGACATGCACCTGGACGACGAAAAAACTATCAGCCCCAGCTGCATTCGCATTGGGGGCATGCAGTTGCAATCACGTTGCAATGCTTGCGATTACAAGTCTAGTGGTGGATATGCAACATGCCAACGACCCCCCTACCGACTGAGTAGCAGTCGTCTTTTGGTTGTGCAATTCCAATCAATAAAGTGCTTGCAGTTGCACCTCTAGTGGTGGACGTGCGACTAGCCTAGACAAAACCCTACCAACCCCTTATTTTGGTCGTCGGGGGCATGCAGTTGCAGTCCTGGTTGCAAGTCTAGTGGTGGACATGCAACAGGCCCTACAACCCAACGATCAACCCACCTGCAGTTTCATTGGGGGCCATGCAATTGCAGTTGGGTTAAAACACTTGCGGTTACAAGTCTTAGTGGGTGGACATGCAACCAACGGCCCCCTCCCATCCCGTCCTAGTTTCAGTCGCATTGGGAGGCATGAAATTGCACTTGGTTGTACGTTTAGTGATGAACATGCAACTGGCAACAACCCCCTACCGGCACAGTTGTAGTCGTTAATAAAGAATGGCAAAAGTATTAAATTTTTTTAAATAATAACGGCAAATAAAATGAAAAAGAAACAAAGAAATTATTAGAAGGATGTCTCCACTCCACCATTTTTTTGCTCTCGCTCTGATACCCAAAAGATGGGAAAGAGAAGAAAGAACAACCGCTGCTCGTCAATCAGGTTTCTACCGAAAATGGAAAAGGCCGATGTTAACGGACAATTAGAAGAAGAAAAGAAGTAAAAAGGTGGGTCGCAACGGTCTACGTGCAACGTTCGTTGGACAACCTACACGAATCACAACATACGTAGTTTGATCCAACAGCTGATGCGTGAGTGTGGCATAGTTAAAAATCACGTTGTCACATGAAAGAAAAGTTGCACAAACAAAAAATAAAGATTGGACAAAGAAAAAAAAAGAAAAAAAAATCAAGAGTAAAGAACCTGCGTGCTTTTAAAGTGTGAAGCTTCCGTAAAAAGAGAGTGTACTCCAAAATCACGCGCAAACAATGTACTCCCTTCCATCTCATATTATAATGGCGTTTTTACACTAGTGTAGTGTAAAAATGTTTTTATATTATGGGACGAAGGGAGTAGAAGAAACATCCATGAAAATAAAACAGAACAGGAATGAGACCGGCGGTATTGAAAACCGAGCATGTAAATCAAAACAAGGGAAAAGGCCCATAAGCAAACAGGCCGGACCACCACCCATCAGACAAACAACAACAGAAAACGGAAAATAGGCCACACGGGCCATAGATAACGTTCGCTGAGACATTGCGCGGATCGTGGTGCGCTTTTGATCAGCTAGCCGAGCTATAGTGTGAAGGGGCGGAAGAGTTATCAAACCTTTTGGATATATATTGTAGCGCATCATGCCAAAGAAATAACCGTGACAAATCTTCAGTTTTCTTTAGTAAGGGTTGTCCTGATAACCTCAGACACGAGGTAATGACTTCTCTTGGTGTGACTAAAGAGGCATTAAATGATAAATATCTTGGCATGCCGTCTGATGTTGGTAAATCCAAAAACGGAACTTTCAAGTATCTCAAAGATAGAATTTGGAAGAAGGTTCAAGGTTGGCTCGAAAAGTTATTGTCAGTTGGAGGTAAAGAGGTGCTTATTAAATCTGTCGTTCAAGCCATTCCGGTATATTTTATGTCATGCTTTAAACTTCCAAGGGGCCTTACTGAGCACATTAATTCTATCATTCGTAAATTCTGGTGGGGGAGCAAGAATGGTACCCGGAAAGTTGCATGGGTATCTTGGGACATCATGTCTAGGCCAAGGTATCTGGGAGGTCTTGGTTTTCGTGACATGGAACTATTCAATTTAGCCTTGCTAGCCAGACAAGCCTGGACGGTGCTTCAGGACCCCCACACGCTTAGTGCGAGAATTTTGAAAAGTGTGTACTTCCCTCAATCGACAATTTTAGATGCATCCTTGGGGAGTCACCCTTCACAAATATGGCGCTCATTGCTTGAAGGAAGAGACGTACTAATCCAAGGGCTGATACGCAGAATTGGTGATGGTTCAAGTACGGCACATGGCAACACAAATGAGGCCAATTACTCCACCATTGACCTTGGGACCTATTTTGGTCAGCGAGCTAATTGACCATACATCGGCTAGCTGGAGGGATGAGTTAATCCGTGACACTTTTCTGTCTATGGACGCTGAAACTGTCCTTGATATACCTTTATGCACACGAGAGGTTCAAGATTTTTGGTCCTGGAGCAAGGATAAAAATGGCATGTTCACTGTCCACTCTGCTTACAAAATGTTGGTTCACACAAAATTCACCAGAGGCAGTTGGCTTGAGGAGTGTGCATGATCTTCTACAAATGAACAAACAACAAAGGATTGGGTCGCTCTTTGGGGAACCCAAGTCCCAGCCAAGCTCAGATTATTTCTCTGGAGACTTGCTCTTCATTCTTTGCCAACTAACGATGTCAGAGCAAAGCGGAACATGACTGATAACATGAGGTGCAGCTTGTGTGGCATGGAAGATTCATGGAAGCATGCACTGTTGGAGTGCTCGTCGCCCAGATGTGTGTGGGCCTTGGCGGATTCAGATATGGTAGAGCACATGGCCAACACAAATGAAAGTCGCGCCAGGAACTGGTTGTTCGCCGTGAAAGCATCACTATCGCAGGGGGAATTTCTGCAAATGACAGTCACTCTATGGGCGATCTGGTTTGCACGACGGAATACGATCCACGAAGCCGAATTCCAATCTCCTATGTCAACTCATTTGTTTATAAAATGGTTCATTGATGATCTAACTTTGATTGAGACACCTAGGAGACATGTTCAAGCAGGTACAGTTGTTGGTCACAGTACACGCGAACCCTGGGTTCGACCACCTCCGGGTTTCTCAAAATTTAATGTTGATGCTGCTGTTTCATCACACAATGGAAGGGGTTCTGCTGCAGTTGTGTGCAGGGATGAAAGGGGGGAGTACTTGGGTGCATCTGCTATGGTCTACTCTATCACAGATCAGGGAAGCTTTAACTTTGGCTCTGGACCTAGACGAGCACCGCCTTCTTATTTCTTCAGATTGCAAGTGGTGAAAGACATTGAAGAAGGCTCTGGAGGAAGAAACGCGGCTATAATTAAGGAGATTCATGCAAGGAAGGATGAGTTTGACACTTGTAATTTTCGTTTTGAAAGTAGGAAGAGTAACTTCGAGGTTCACAAGCTAGCTAGATATGCTATTTCTCTTGATATTGATCGCCATGTGTGGTTTGGCAGTTGGCACCCGCATGACCCTGTAATCATCCCTCCGAACATTCTAAGTTGATATATGAGGGGTTTTTACCTAAAACAAAACGCTGAGCTGTAGTGTGTTCAAAAAAAAGGTAGCTTAGTTATAGTAGCACAACCGGAAGATGGCTGTTGCGCGCGCTGGAGCGGTCGAATTCCGACCGGAGTGCTGTTTCTGATTAAGAATTGAAAAGAGGTATACATCGCTTATTTTTATCTTTACCTAATAATAAAGCAAATTAGGTTTCTTTCGTCCGTCATGGCATTTTTCAGAAAAGTCCTTCTATTTTAGAAAAGTCAACCCGCAGTCCTGTTTTAAGTCAAAACGAATCGTTTTTTTCGTATTTTATACAAAAGTCCCTATATTTTCTTGAAATCAACCCGCCGTCCGGATTTAAGTCACACCCGAACCGTTATTTTATGTTTTTCAAAACCCCCCCTGACGTTTTAGGTAATTCATCCGCGGATCATATATAAGTCAAACAAATACTTTTTTAAATCATTCATATCTTTTAAACCGTAACTCCGATTTGAACATGTTATATATGAAATTTGATTAGAAAAATATGTAGAATGTGAATATGAGATTATTTTTACCTATTAAGTATTTTTAATATTATTTTGGAATATATTTAAATCAAACAAATGATTTTCTAAATTATCCGTATCTTTTAAACCATAACTTCGATTTTAACATATTATATATGAAATTTTATTAGAAAAATGTGTGGAATCTAAATATTATGTTAATTTTACCTGTTAAATATTTTTAAAATATTGTTTTGAAAGCAAACTTATAATTTCTAGCGCAAGATCCGTTTTTCTTTCGTACCGGCAGCGATCCGGATTGCAAATAAACACCCCAGTATAACCATATAGGCAAAAGAAAACATCAATAACTACACGTGCATACCTCTGAAAAATGTCGCAGGGGAAAACAACAGATTTCTCATCGCCAGAATGAGAGAGAGAGAGGAGGGGGCGAGGGAGGAGAGAGGGAGAGAGAGGCGCCTTAGGATTAACCATATTCAAACACGTTTTTTTGTTATTTTGTGTGAACACCGAGGCAATCGCCGGTGAGGGTAAGAAGGAGGATAAGCGGCAACACAAATATGATGCCTCGCAAATATAAAGGAGATGGACCTATTGAGTGATGGTTGTTGAGTTAAGAATGTGTGTTATGTTTTTTCTCCCGTTGCAACGCGCGGGCTCTTTTGCTAGTGAAAACTAACACGGGGAGAATCGCTCGTCGACGCGTGCGGTCATGAAAGAGTCTTTTCCGCAAAACCGTTAATGTGTACAAGTTGTTTTTCGCAAGTGGCCACTGTCACAGCTCTTAGCGTGTTAAAAAAACAATGAGTCAAATAGGTCCAGAACCCACACCAGTTAGGAAAGAACTGACACTGCTGACCACTAAAACACAGTGTTTTCTCTATCTGACGGATTCTCTGTAGGAAATGAAATTTGAGATATAGACCGCCGGATCGTTTTCCTTCCTTGTTGTGATCGTTACGTCACTAACTGATCGGTCTTATACAATACTGTACTGAAGATTGAAAATCTGACTGATGCCGAATCAGAAATTTGCTAGATGTTGACTAGACGCTCAAAAAGTATATATGGTTGGCATACGGTTCTCCATTCAGACACAACCTGGCATAGCTCTTTCGACACGCTTCATCGCCGTGAAAAAAACATGTACTCCCTCCCTTCCATAATACTCCCTCCGTTCCGAATTACTTGTCTTGGATTTGTCTAGATACAGATGTATTTAGACTCATTTTAGTGCTAGATACATCCGTATCTAGATAAATCTAAGACAAGTAATTCGGAACGGAGGGAGTATAAGTCTTTTTAGAGATTTCACTACGGACTACGTATGTATATATATAGACATATTTTAAGATGTAGATTCACTCATTTTACTCCGTACGTAGCATGTAGTTGAATCTCTAGAAATACTTATATTTAGAAACGGAGGGAGTACTTGTGTGCAGTGTTGTCATGGAGTCATGGTTGCTCTCCAACAGTTGCAGTAGTAGCCATATGGCAGCAATGCTACACTTAGTAAAGGAACTACTACCTCCGTCCTGTTTATAGGTCCTCTTTGTAGTTTGTGCCAAATTTTGACCAAATATTTAACTAACAAAATGTTAATACATGTCAACAAAAAATATACTGTTCATTCGTATTTAAACATAGTTTTCAATGTAATAAATTTTTGTGACATGCATGAATATTTTGCTAGTTCAATCTACGGTCAAAATTTGAAACGAAATACAAAGGGGACCAATAAACCAAGACGGAGGTAGTACTTAGAGCAACTCTAGCAGATCTCGCATCCGTCCGGCCCGCAAAACGTGTTTGCAGTTCGCGAAAAAACGCCTTTGCGGGCCGGCATGCACGGCCGCGGATGCAGACACCGCAAAGCCACGGAATATTTTTTTTTTACGGGTCGGCTTTGCGGGGTCTGATCTGGCGCAGCTCCTCCCGGCCCGAAAAACCTAAATTTGCACTTTGATTTGATCCAACATAATGCATTTTTTGCTTTTTCAACAACATTGGATACATAAAACATCACCAAATCTTTGCTAGAATAGCAAGACCAAAGAAAACAAGAACCACAAGTATGCATTTTAGAAGATTTCCAACTTCCATAACTGCTCCCACTAGTTGAAGCAATATCTTCTCCATGCACTCATTGTTGATCTGTAGATTCTTGATCTTGCATTCTTCATCTTTGGTTCGGAAGAAGTAGACGTTGCTTCCACTCTAGTTGAACATGCATCCGCATCATTGTTTTCTATTCTATTAAGGAGTGCGTCAACATCTATTAACTTTCTTTCTATCAATAAATCAATATATTGGCCTTCCCAAAACCAAAATGAGCATCCATCTTCCTACACAAAAGAATGACCATGTTCGGAATGAGGATCCGCAATTGAACCACAGAATGAGCTATCAAAACGAGCTACCGCAAGTGCACGTACCCCGTCGTTTTCGCATTTGAAGAACACCGATCTGGGGTGCTTCGGCGTGGCCGAAGTAAGCCGCAACACTGTTTGCGTGCAGTCGTCGCACTGTATGAGCGGCAACGGCGAGCCACAGAGCCGCTGCGTGAGCGCCGAGCCCGGTGGACGGCCGGACGAATCCATGGCCGCAAATAGTCGGCGGCACCAGGAGGACGAACCCGTCCCTGCATGCGGTGATGTGCCCTTGCCGGGGCTGTGGGAGATGCTCCCGGACCATTCCATCGCTTGGCGCAGCCACCGGCGGCCGGCAAAGCCAAATCCGGCGGCCACGCGATGAAGGTCCGCAGATCCGCAAATCCGGCGGCCCGCCGGCGCAGGGGGGAGGGGAGGCCTCGTGCGTGCGGCAGCCTTTCGGCAAGCTCCTGCCGGCTTCTTTCGCCGGAATCTTGGGCGACGGGGTGGCGGCGGCGCGGGGGGAGAGGGGAGGTGGTTGGTGGGGGAAAGCGCGGGCTGAAATGTCCCCCCACCAACCGCTTCCGCTTATATGCAGGGCACCGTAGTGGCAAGGGAAAAACCCGCGAATACGCGGGTTGGGGCCGAGATTTTGCCGCGCCCCCTAAATTTTTTTGCGGGCCGGGACGGGATGCGGTGTCTGATCGGGCAGGTTTTTCCGCCCCGATCTGTATTTTGGCGGTTATTTTCTGGGTCGGGGCGGGATGCGGGGTTGCTAGAGTTGCTCTTAACTTTACGTATCAGACAACATGGAAGAATGAGATTGGTGTTTAATGGAGTGAGGGGCCCACCCTCCAGAAAATCAGAGGGATATTTATATCAGTTTGGAAGGTTTCGTAAGCTTACGTATTCTCTTTCGTAGGTTTAGCATTTTCTGCCATATGGACACAAAACTTCCTACCAACACGTCAAGTCGTTTTTAGCACAGATCACGAAGACTTTATGCGTGTGGCCCATTGGTTTTTCTTTGGAGCCGAGCTAATAAGACGTCTCAAATCAAAGGGTACGATCAACATTACAAGGAATGGTCCACTTTTCGGATATGATTGGTCCTGATCAACCTGATTTGACGGGTTGGGTTCCCTGCTTGGTCTCAACATGGAAGGAAATCGATTCCACGGTCCAAATCTCAATATTTTTTAATATAAATATACAAATATGGCTGTGCGTTGCGACGGGAGAAGCAAATCCTCGCACATTCCTAATGACCAATCTGTGTTGTCACTTCCCCTCTTCGCCATCATCGTCGATGGTGATCATGTGTGCACGTGTTCATAATGAACGTGATCAATTCCAAGGTGATGGGCTTGATCATCATACTCTAGCATGCCCGTTCATGAGCCCTACCTATGCCAATTTGTAATTCCGCGGACTTGTAATGGTGATGTAGGCATGAAGTAAAAGAAATTATCTCTCAAAAAAGAAACTACATCGCAGGTGCCTTAGCTTATTTAGCGTTTATCAGTTATGTGAGTCTAATTTATGTTTCATGTAATACTTAGTAACACCTATAGTGGCCCCAGTGGTCTCATTGTTGATTACTGCCATTGTAATTGAATTTTGATAAACCATAAACCATCACACTTTAATTTGCATAGGGGGTCTGTTTTGTCACCGTGTTGATAACAGATGATCCAGAAGATCCTATAGCAGATGTTGGTGTCTTTGTCTTAGGTCGATTGGGACTTGGGAGGATATCGGTTCCTTCCGAAGTTCTGGGAATAATGATCGAAGATGAACCACCATATAAATAACATCATTTTAGATTATTCTAAAGAGTAAAATATCTATTGTCTGTCTTCTCCTAATTTTTGGTGAGCATGATTATTTTTCCACTTTGTGTTTGGACATTGTGAATATTGATACAAAGTTTGATTGTTCAAATATCATTCAGTAAGGCAGATGTCTCTGAAGTGTTATTGTTCCCCTCATGCTTTGTAAAAAACTTGGGTGTCCTATTCAGTTAACTACTCCCTCCATCCCATAATGTAAGACGTTTTTTGGCACTAGTGTAGTGTCAAAAAACGTCTT
Organism: Triticum timopheevii; assembly: GCA_963921465.1. Taxonomy (NCBI): domain Eukaryota; kingdom Viridiplantae; phylum Streptophyta; class Magnoliopsida; order Poales; family Poaceae; genus Triticum; species Triticum timopheevii. The sequence goes on along the minus strand of OY997264.1, from coordinate 623,781,311 downwards.
GCATTATGAGACGGAGGGAGTATCTCTTATCTTCAGTTTGTGAAGTAAAATTAATATTTTTGATATACGAAGGAGTTTCTGTTAACTCCTAAACAAATATTAGGTCTCCTAGACTTTGTCGACTTTAGGAATTTCTTTGAGGTAAAACTTAAAAATATCGAGGTTGTAGTCTCCCTAGGCTTGCTGAACTTGGAGGTTGGCCATCCACCTTGAAACAGAAAGGACACAACATCCAACATAATTTAGTCACTCTTTTTTCGAGCATTTTCAGTTTTTGCAATATACATGATTAGGTGTATTTTTCTCAAAGAAAAAAAGAGACTATGTTTACGTTCTTTAGGGATCGTAATGAATTATGTATGACATGGCTCTAACCGAAGTAACACAATTCTGGTTTATTCTTTATTTATATACTATATATCATACCTCCATTGCAAATTACTTGTCTTAAATTTGTCTAGATACAGATGTATCTAAACAAATGTAAGAGAAGTAAACATCTATATCTAGACAAATTTAAGACAAGTATACATCTGTATTTAGACAAATTTAAGACAAGTAAAATTTTTTTTTGCGGGAATTTAAGACAAGTAATTTGGGACAGAGGAAAGCTCATTTTTATGCAAAATAGCTAGCTCGGGTTGGCTACTTGTGTATGTAACTGTATTTACACCATCTGATTACCTTGTTTCCATCTTTTATATGTACAAATGCCGGTGTTTCCCGTACCTGTGAGGCAAATGTATGGTCGTCCAGTTCAGCTGCTTGCACGTCGCGCCGAAGCAGAGCTCACTTTCCAAACGGCGCGGTTCGCTGTGCCCCTGTGCGGTTCCCTGGTCTGTTCAGGGAAGCAGCCATTTGTGCGGTTCCCTGGCATGGAACGCTACAGGCTGCAGCGAGCAACGTGCACTGCTCGGCTCCGCTCCATGAGATAAGATGAGGTGACCCCGCCTCTGCTCAGCCACACGTTTGGCCACGCATAATTCAACTTCCTCACTGTTCACTCCGAATATTTCCACTCGTTTTGCTTGTGAACTTGTTTCCTAGCTAGCTCCTCCGCTCCTCCGCTCCTCCTCCGCGCCGCGGGCCACTCCGGCCGCGGCGGCCAACAGCCCTCGTGGCTGCCCGCTCGGGCAGCTGCGTCTCATCAACAGCCATGGCTTCGTCCCCTCCGCTGCCTTCAACGCCTGTCGGCTCGTCATCGGACCGTTCGGCATGGGCGTCTCATGGATCTGGGGGTGTGACCCCTGCGCGCTCCGGTCCGTCCGAGGTCCCGGATTCGCAGCTGTCGCCGCGCATCCCATCCCTGGATCCGCCGCACCTCTTTCTCCGGGGTGAGTGCTCCCACGCCGCCCCCCTGTCTCGCCACTGGATATTGCTGCGCCTCCCCTCTCTGGGCGACCCTAGCTTAGATCCATTGTGGTTGTCCCGTCGCCGGCCGCCGACCATTCCTCTTCTGGAGATGAGGAGGGATGGAGCACATATCGCTCGCGGAAAGCCCGGCGTGCTCTTCAATCCTCACCGGCCACCCCAGCGAACCGGCGCGCCCCCCGGCACTCCGCCTTCAATGCCTCCGCTGGTCGCGCTGCCTTCTTAAGGCGCTTCAATGGTCTCTACTTCCGCTGCCTCAGCACAGAGCATCGCCGGATCAATTGTAGAGACCCTCTCCGCTGCATCTACTGCAAGAACACCGGCCATTTTGGTAGAGAGTGTAGCCGCAACCCCCGTAACCGCCCCGCCGGCGGCCCGGCGCCCCCCAAGGCGTCGGTGCACCAGCGTCTCCGTTTCCCTCCGCCGCCCCACCATCCTCCCCCGCAAGCCGCCATGGCAGCTAGCCTCCACTTCCACACTGACCCGTCGCGCCGCCCCCGCGAGAGGCACAAGATCATCACCTCCACCCCGGCCATGGAGCGTTAGGAGTCCATCCTTCGCCACCACGCTGTGCTGCTGTCAGCCGTCGACAAGTCGCGCCCCACCAACCCCATGGCTGTCGGCAAGGCGCTGGAGGCGCAGCTGCGCACTCTGCCGCACCTGCTGAGGGTCACATACCACCACCCGGAGGATTTCCTTGTTCGCTTCAATCTCCCTGCGCACCACGACCTGGCCGTCCGCCAGGGCACGGTGATCGTCGACGGGGGCGCGCTCCGGATAAGGACCTGGCACGAAGATGACCACATGACCCACGACAACTTCAAGCTTCACGTGCGGCTGGTCATCGAAGACCTGTCGATGCAGCTCTGGTCGCTCGAGGGTGCCGAGGAGGCCCTCGGCGACCGGTGCAGGGTGGATCGGCTCGACTCCAGAATCTACGAGCAAGATCACACGAAGACCTTCGAAGTGTGGGTCTGGGTGTGGGACGTTTCCCACATCCCGACCAAGCGCGCCCTCTGGTTTATCAAGCGCGGCGCCGGCCGGACCGAAGAGATGTACGGCTTCTCCCTGCCGAGCCGCGACGTGGCCCCTCCCCCGTGGGTTCGGCGTCGTGACCTGCTCATCCACGTCGATCGCGTCGAGGACTGGACGCGGCTGTCGCCGCGCTCCTCCTCCTCGCCTCAGAGAGGCCTTCCCTCCTCCGAGTCCGAGGCCGACACTAGGCCGTTCCCGGCAGTCTACCCCGGCACCTGGCAGATCAAGGTTGAAGATGGCCAAGCCCCTGGTGACCATGGCCGGTCTCAGCGTTCCAGGACGGCCGTGGTGAGCGCAGGCTGCCATGGCATGCCTTTCGGAGGCCACAGACGCAGCCACGACGACGACGATGGAGGAGGCCGACGCTCATGGAAGGACACCCTTCTGGGGCGCGGGCGCTCCTCCCGTGGCACTGAGACGACTGACCGACCCCAGCAACGTCAGCGCAGCCGCACAACCTCTAGCCGTCGCGAGCATCGGCATCGTCGCAACTCCTCCAAGGGCAAGCAGGCGCAGTCGACTCGTTCCCCTGCCCAGAAGTATCCATCAGACCCGGTGGCTGATTTCTTTGACGGCGCCACAGCCCTGGCCCCTCCCCTGCCCCCTCCTGCTGCGACAAACGACATCGACCTTGAAGCCGAGGCAGCGACGGTGGAGCCACTCTGCTTCCCCGACAACGCATCCAGCAGCAACAACTTGCCAGCAGCTGCTGCTCTCTCAGCACAGGCCTGTTGCGCCCTGGCTCCAGCCATTTTGGTAGGGCTGCAGCTAGGCGCAGTCACCCAGAGAGTGCAGCAGCTCGGCATCCAGGACCAAGACGCAGCAGCTACGCCACGTCGTCTCTTCGCTGACGCCCAGCCCGCCCTGCTTCCTCCGCCACGCCCGTCAGCACCCAAGAAGACAAGGACTGCTTCAGCTCCGATGCGACAGAGCGCCCGCCAGGCAGGCAACCGCACGGAGGTGCCGGTGGCGCACCCTGCTACTCTTCACATCATCCGCGACCTCGGGCTGCTGGGACCAAAAGACAAGATGACACCTCAGGCGGCCAAAGCCCTGATCAAGAAGTTCGACGAGCCACTCACGGAGGACGACATCATCGGCCTGGCGAAGCTTACACGCCAGGATCCAGCTGCCCTTCGCGTTGCCGCTGGCCTTGCCGGCCCGGACGGAGCTCCCCTCGGGGAGAAAGCTTAGTTTATGTTGCTGCAACTTAACTGTAGTCTCCAGAGGCGGTCAGTCTCCGACTGGCTTGAGTTAGTACTGATGTTTAGTGTTTGGTTAGAGGAGAAGCTTCCATGTCGACGGAAGTTGGGGCCTATTGGTGGCCGTCGACATGCCACGGTTGTAGTTGATGATTCTTTCCTTCATATTAGTATTAGTCTCTGGAGAAACCTCTTGTGCCCCCATGAATAACATCAACTGCGCTATCATGTCATGGAACGTTAGAGGCCTCAATTCGGCGGCAAAACGAGAAACTGTTAGAGAAGTAGGCGCGGAGCAGAGACTAGCCATTCTTTGCTTGCAAGAAACAAAAATAGATATTTGGTCTCAAGCCATGGTTAGTGACATAGGAGGCAGTTGGATGAAAGACGCCATAGTTCTCCCGGCGATAGGATCTAGAGGTGGCATTGCGATCTTCTGGAACGGAGATAATGTGTCCATCTCTTCGCAAGCCGTAGGCCAGTTTTCGATCACGGCCGTCCTATCTCTTGTGAACTCGACAACAAGCTTTGTGCTTACCACGGTCTACGGTCCATCGGACGGCACAAACAAGGAGGCCTTCTTCGACGAATTAGCTAGATCAGCCCCGCCCTTAGGTACTCCATGGCTCATCAACGAAGACTTCAACGTCATCTACGAAGCGAGAGATAAGAATAACCTCAACCTAAACAGAACAATGATGAGTAGGTTTAGAACTGCACTAGATTTGGCGGCGCTGAAAGAAATCAAATGTAAGAACAGAAGATTTACTTGGAGCAATGAGAGGGAATCGCCAACGCTAGTTAGCATCGACAAATTCTTCATCAACCTAGAGTGGGAGGCCCTCTTCCCTTCCTTCATGCTCGTAGCTGCCTCCACGTCATGCTCCGATCACTGCCCTCTGATCCTGGCCAGCGTCACCGCTCCACCTCGTTGAGCGCGTTTTCGCTTCGAGAGCTTCTGGGTCAAATTCCCTCACTTTAGGGAGATGGTGCAGAGGGCATGGCAGCGCCTAGCCACCCAAACTTGTGCTTTCAGCAGGATCAGAACAAGGCTTGACAGGGTGGCCAGAGACCTCAAGATTTGGAGTGGAAGCCTCTTCAGTGACTTCAAGCTGCAATTCCATATAGCATCAGAAATCATACTGAGATTTGATGTGGCAATGGAGAAGCGGCAGCTAACCCCGGCTGAATTCAGTTTCAGAAAACTGCTCAAGCAGAAAGTGGTCGGGCTGGCTGCGGTGGAGCGCACTCGGCGGCGTCAGGCCTCTCGAGTTACCTGGCTGAAAGCTGGAGATGCCAAAACTGCGTTCTTCAATGCCAAGATCTGCTCAAGGAGAAGAAAAAACTTCATACACTCTCTGCGTGTCGACGGTCGGGTGGCGATCGAGCATGATGAGAAGGCCAACACCATCTACGAACACTTCAGCAAGATCATGGGTTCCACAGAGACTAGAGGCTGCACCATCAACTGGGCTGAAATTCAGTTGCCTACCATTCAAACCGATGGCCTGGATGCCCCTTTCTCTGAAGGTGAAATCTGAGCTGTAGTTCTGGCGTCGCCCGCGGAGAAGGCTCCGGGTCCGGATGGATTCAACGGATAGTTTTTCAGATCCTGCTGGGATATCATAAAAGACGAGGTGTTGGCTGTCTTCAACCAATTCCACGCCTTATCAGGAGCTAACTTTGCCAAGATCAACTCTGCTTTCGTGGCACTGCTACCAATAAAAGATGGAGCTGATTCAGTAGGCGACTTTAGGCCAATTAGCCTCATCACCTTCCTTGCCAAGCTGATCACTAAGGTGCTGTCACTCCGATTAGCTGACAAGATTTCTGCAATAATCTCACCTGCCCAGAGTGCGTTCATCAAATCCAGATGCCTGCAGGACAACTTCTTATATGTAAGGAATTCAGTTTGCTCTCTGCACCACAAGAAGAAACCGGCGCTGCTCATCAAATTGGATATTGCTAGAGCATTTGACTTGGTGTCATGGGAATTCATTCTTTAGCTGCTCCAGCAACTGGGTTTTAGCTCTCGCTGGAGGGACTGGATCGCCCTGTTGCTTCGATCCGCATCGTCCTCCTTCCTGCTGAATGGCGACCCGGGTCCTCCACTGATCCACCATCGAGGCCTGCGGCAAGGCGATCCCTTGTCGCCTCTGCTGTTCATCCTCGCAATGGATGTCCTCCACCGTCTGATTGCTAAAGCGGCCGAGGATGGTATCCTTGCTCCTTTACCAGGAAGAGAGCTGAAGCTGCGCACTAGCCTGTATGCGAACGACGCCGTCATTTTCGCCAACCCTGACCGGGACGAACTTGACAAGCTTTTTGAGATCATTTCCCGCTTTGGCGACGCATCTGGCCTGCACCTCAATATCACCAAATGCTCGGTCACACCCATAAGATGTGAGCAGATAAACCTCCAGGAAGTTCTCCACAACTTTGGTGGCCAAATAGCTCAATTCCCGATCAAATACCTGGGCTTGCCGATAAACCTGGGAAGGCCAAAGATGGTTCTGTTTCAGTTCATCCTGGACCGTATTCGTGCACGCCTGGCTGGTTGGAAGGGGCAACTCATGCCCATAGCTGGAAGGAGGGTGCTCGTCCGCTGTGTTCTTTCAGCAATCCCAACGTTCGCCCTCTCCGTTCTCAGGCCTCCCAAGCTTCTGTTCAAGGAAATTGACAAAGCTAGACGGAAGTTTCTCTAGACTCAAGATGAGGAGCTCAGTGGAGGTAAATGCAAGGTTGCCTGGAAGAATGTTTGCACCCCGACGGAGAACGGTGGCCTCGGCATCTTGATTTGCAGAGGTTCTCCAGTACCTTGCGCCAGCGATGGTTGTGGCTATCATGGCAAAGTGAGGACAGACCATGGAACGGTTCTAAACTTCCATGCGACAAAACTGACAGAGCACTATTTGATACTGCGACCACTTCACCCTCGGTGATGGGAAGTTAGCTTTGTTCTGGCTATCTCCATGGATCACCACCCCCACTCTGGCCACTTCGTTCCCAGGCTTGTTCAAGCGCTCAAAAGGGAAGAAAAAATGCGTGGCCGATGCTCTGACAGACGACTCTTGGGTACAAGATATTAGCCTCCGCTCAAATGATGCTCTTGTTCATAGTTTCCTGATCCTCTGGAGGGCGCTGCGAGCAGCAAACCCGGTGCTACAACCTCAGGTGGAGGACAAGATCACATGGCACACCCAGAACACCGGAATCTACAGCGCCAAATCAGCGTACAAGCTGAAATTCAGAGAATGCCCGAAGACAGATGACAAGCAGCTCATTGGAAAACCTGGGCCCCGGGAAACATCAAAATCTTCTTCTGGTTGCTCCTCCGCAACCACCTATGGTGCAATGACAGATTGCAACACAGAGGCTGGGAAAACAATTACTTCTGTTCCCTTTGCAGAAGAAACTTGGAGACCTCAACTCACCTGTTCTGGGACTGCCCGGTCTCTAGAGCAATTTGGAGGCAGATTGCGACCTGGGCTGACTGTGACAAGCTTGCGCCCATTTCAGAGAGCCTACATGACACCTCCACCTCTGCCCCACGGCTGCGAAACATCCTCTAACAGGCACAGCCAAGGCTCAGAGAGAAGCTCAAGACGATGATCTTCCTAACTTCATGGCACATCTGGCAGGAAAGAAAAACATCGCACTTTCAAGCATCAGACAAGCCCAGTATGCAATGTCGTCGCCGCGATCAGGAGAGATGCAGAAGGTTGGAAGCTGGCAGGAGCCAAATGCCTCGCGACACCCCTGGGTGATCCAGGCTAGAGCCACCACCCATCATAGTTTTCTCCACCGGGGCATCGCATGCCTAAGTCTTGTAAACCACCATGATCACTTGATCATGAACATATTTTCCGCCATCTCTCTTCTTAATATATGGATGCCGGTGATACACTAGTTCTTTCAAAAAAACTGTTCACTCCAGCTAACACGCTACGGTACTCTCTGTGTCGAGGTGGACACATAGTAATTTGCATAATACAAATGTGCCTCGACCACTACAGGAAAGATAAATACTACACAATTCTTGTGATACTGTATAGGTGTTGAATACGTGCCAGAACAATATGGTTGCATGTCGTCCGGGTTATTAAGGGCGTGTTTGGTTGCCGTCGCCTACAGTACCCACGTTGCATACACATCTTCACTTGGTCTGGCTCTAGAAAAACAGCCTCATATGCAACATCTGCGAGTTGTTTGGTTGCCTGCATATGGACTGTCTGCATTAGGAGATCAACTTTGGTACGTTGCTTGGTTGCCTGCATTGTCTCGGCGCATGCAACTACACGATGTTTTGTTGCCCGCATGGGGTATGATTAAGAGCTAGCACTTGCACTTAGCACACAGGGTTAAGAGATAGTAGAGGAAGTGGGAGAAGAAATGCAGTGTGCGCCGGACCATGGAGACTGCGGTGGATAGTGGTTGTGGCGTCGTGTCCAACATGACGATCATGGAGTCATGGACGAGCGACCCCGTCGGTGGCACGGTGAGCGACACCGTCGGCGAACTAGTTGCGGTGCTCGCGCAAAGACAGTCGGCAGAGGAGGAGAATGCAGTGCCCACGCCATGGTATCGTCAGTGCAGTGGACGAGAGAGGAGGCCGAGATGATCGACATCGGAAATGACTCCAGTGTAGTAGGGTGAGAGAGAGGAGGCCAAGATGATCGATCCAGTCGGCGGCGCGCCGAGCTGCAGTGTGCACGGAGGTAGAGGACACAAGAAAGGAGTGTGCACGCCATTGCAGCGTCAGTGCAGTAGGAGGACGACAGAGAATAGGCCGAGATAAGTGACACCGTAAACAACTCTAGTGTAGTAGGACGTGGGCAAGGAGATCAAGGGGAGTCGGCGTCGAGAGGGACGAATAGGAGGACTCTAAGCAAAGGACAGAGGAGCTCGATACAACGGCGTCAGTGCAGTAGACTGCTGCTCAAATAGAGATGAAGCTACGATCATCGAAACCAAAAACTTACAACACGAATGTTGTGAGGAACTGCGAGATTAGGCTGCTGGTCAAAGGAGAAATTTCAAACGATCGATCATGCGCGACGAATCTGACAAAATTCATCAAGAATAGCTTCAAACGGGAAGACGAAATTAAGAACTTACGACCGACGAAACTACGAACTGATCGCCTGAATGGAACCGTAGCATCCAGGTGCATCTTTTTCGTGTAGAGCTTACCTCGAATCAAAGCACCGTTGTGTAGATCGGAAGGGGCTAGGAAGAACAGAATTAGAGGGAAGGTTACTCGAGGTAGGAGAAAATAAGCACGCACAGGCTACATACCAGCTTGTATCCCTCCCATCTCCCCTCGTGCAAGTGGCCCACCTTGTGCGCTCGCCTCGGCCTGGCTCGCTAGAAACTGCCGATCTGAGCGCTTTCAGTGGGTCAGGCCCAAGTGTGCTTTAAGGTTCGTGCCATGCGGGCTGCACAGTAAATGCAGGCAAGCAAATGGGCCATTTTCTTCCCGCGCGGGCCAGGCTAGGCCTAATGTGGGCAACCAAACACGCACTAAAGTTGTGTCGAATATTATATACAAGATAGATTAGAGTTAGACTCTGAGTTGTATTGTGTTTACAGGGTATGGAATCGTATCCTAGTAGGACACTTGTATCATATGCCTCTCATATATAGTGGGGGTAGACACATGAAGTAATACATGTCAACATAATAGCACATGCGCGCGCTGGGGGGAGCCGGCAGCGTGTGCCGGCGCCCGGGTGGCTGTGGTGCGGTATTGTGACGATATCATGGGGAGGAGCGCCCGTAGTCAGGCCCGCGGATGTATTCATATCGGTGAACCTCATTAGCAAATCTCCGTGTCGTGTTTGTGTGATTGCTTGGTCCTTGTATGATCCACTTTACACATCGGATTTATTCTAACACTGGTATCTCATGCTATTGTTCATTGTTGATGGCGTTCGTTTAGATGCAGCTGGCGGGTGTGGCGGACCACATCGTTATACTGTGTAGTGTACATTTAGGCTTCCTCTCATTTTTTTTCCTAAACCCATACAGCTAGGGCAAACTTTTCTTTTCGGATTTCACGGGCGAGCCTATGGATTTGCCTCCCCTCTGCCTGCCGCCTTGGCAGCCGGTGGTGGAGAGGGGAATCTCTGTGCCTCCACTCTGATTACTAGTTTAGGTTAGAGTTTTTTAGTCCTTACCGGCGTGACGCTATGATATCAGCTCTTCTTCTTCGAGTTTGTCTACCCTACCGAGCTCCGATCCTCCTCGAGTTCATTTGTCTGGACATAGTCGACGGAGCTCCGGCATAGATTCATGTTGTCTTTGTGATGGTGACGTTAGGTTTCTCGTCATGTGGTGAGATTTGGTGTCAGATGCTTCATATCTATGTAACACGCTACAGTACTATGTGTAAACATTGAACACATATTTCAAATTTTTCACTTAATCTCAATAATGAAATCAATTTAAAAAAAACTACATTGTCTCAAATGAAACCGAACACATATTTTTGTTATATCACCCAATTCCGGAAAAGTTGAACACATATTTCAATTATTGTATTCAATTCTAGAATAAAGTGTGCTTAAGTTTTAGACATGTTTCAATTATTTGGCATACATTTGGCACATATTTTAGTTTTCACTAAATTTCTTAAATGTTCAATACATACTTCTATTATTTAACTCAATTTTAGAAGAAGAAAATGAATGATTGAAATATTAATTTAAATGAAGGTAAAATACGATAATAATTGCCTTATTTTATAGATCTAGACATTAGGAATCCAACTATGTAATCTTTTTAAAATTTCAAAAGTAAATAGAATGCATGGGTTTTGTTTAGGGATAGGGTATGGAATTTCATTCGATATAAAGGTATTATGTGGGAAGGGATGTGAGGAACACATGGGAAACTTTTTAGGCCTCACTTGGAAAATAGGAAAAAAGCATAAGATAGGAACATCATAGGAATTAAGGTGTCATGCAAGCTAAATTCATACTCGGTTATAGATTGTACCCCTAAGATGAGTTACCAGGAACAAAATAGTTTGTCGGTTCAATGTTCTAAATTTCTAATATGCCTGATGGGAAAATAAAAACTGAGGAGTGGTTTTTTGACCATTCAACATGAATGGTGAGCTATATCAAAAACAATGAATAATAGAGGAGTATTTCACTAGTAGAAAAAGGGTCAAACGTGCAGCACATTAGTGCCGGTTTGTATTAGAGCCGGCACTAATGTATACATTAGTGCCGGTTCCAACGGCTAGCCGGGCCGCTCTCATTAGTACCGGTTCGTGGCTAACCTTTAGCACCGGTTCGTGCCACGAACCGGTACTAATAAGGGTGGTGGCAGGATGTTGTCAGTCTGGGCCCCCTCCAGCACCTTTAGTACCGGTTCGTGCCACGAATCGGTACTATAGGTCGACGTACATAAACCCTTCGTCCACCCGAGCCACTCTGTTCTTCCCCTTTCCCCTCACTTCTCCTCTGTTCTTCCCCTTTCCCCTCGAGCTCCACACAAATTTTGTCCAAAATTTGTCAAGATTTGAAGGCCCCCATCAATTCAAATGATCACAAAGGTTAGCAACTTTGTCCTTTCAACTCTCATTGCTAGATTAGCTCTTCCCATGCTTTGTATAGTTACTAATTTGTGAGTTTAGTAATTTGGGAGGAAATATATATATGTGCTAGTATTTGATTTATATGCAATTTGAGGTCAAAAATAACACTTAGTTTGCATATGTAGGTGTGGTTTACTTAGTGCCTTCTAAATCTCCGTCGTAACCACCGTCGATCGCCCGCACCGTCCCGTCACCGGCACCACCTTGTGGTGAGCCTCTTGTTCATGAAATTTTATATAAAAAATTGATGTTTGTGTGATTTGGATATATAGTTAATCATATAATAATTATCTTACCCGTACGTTATTTGTTATACATAGTGCCATGGTTTTGATATCCGTCCCCGTCGGCCCTCGTCCTTGTTATGATTCGGATGTGGTATATTCTCTTTTAAAACTATTAGTTGCATTTCATGTTTATGACAAATTATGCCCATCAAGTTGACATAGATATTTTTATCTAGGAGGTATGTGAACCGGAAATTCCAACCGACCCTATTGTCGAGAGGTTAAATTTAGTTGAAAGAGAAAATGAGTACTTGAAAGAAAAATTGAAAAGAATCGAGGGGGAGAAGATGGAATTGGAGTTGCATGTTGCCGATGTCGTCGATGATCACAAGATCAAGATGGAGAAAATGCGCTTGAAGAATAGAAAGATTAGAAAATATGCCATCGATAGTGAGGCTTGGTATCATTATGCTGTTGGATCAATTGTTACCTTGGTTGCGATCTTGATCGCATTTGCTGTTGCATTTAAATGCTTTAGCTAGAGAGTTATTTGTTTGTTGCATTTAAGTGTTGTATGAACTTTATGTATGAACTTGTATTAATTTGGTCTAGTGTTGTGTAATGAAGATGAGCCGGCAATGGATGTACGATGACCGATGCTCTCCCCAGTTCGCTGAGGGCGTGCATACTTTTCTGCTTGCGGCTGAGGCAAACAACCGGGCGGATGGTTTTATGCCTTGTTCATGTGCTGGCTGTAAGAATGGTCACAATTACTCTACGTCAAGAACCATTCACGTCCACCTGTTTGAGTCCGGTTTCATGCCCACTATAATGTTTGGACCAAGCACGGAGAAAGAGGGGTTATGATGGAAGACAATGAAGAAGAAGAGGACGACGACATCTATCCTGGCCATGGGTTCCCTAAATACGATGATACAACAATGGGGGAAGAAGCTGAGCCGGTAATGCGGGAAGAAGCTGAGCCGGCAATGCGGGAAGAAGCTGAAGAAGAGGCATCAGATGAGCCCGTTGATGATCTAGGTCGGGCCATTGCCGATGCAAAGAGAAACTGCGCAAGTGATTTGGAGAAGAAGAAGTTGCAGCGCATGTTAGAGGATCATAAAAAATTGTTGTACCCGAATTGCGTAGGTGACAAGAAAAAGCTGGGCACCACACTGGAATTGCTGCAATGGAAGGCAGAGAATGGTGTATCTGACAAGGGATTTGGAAAGTTGTTGGTAATGATAAAGGATATGCTTCCAAAGGATAACGAATTGCCCGAGAGTACGTACGAAGCAAAGAAGGCTGTCTGCCCTCTAGGGTTAGAGGTGCAGAAGATACATGCATGCCCTAATGATTGCATCCTCTACCGCGATGAGTACGAGGATTTGAACGCTTGCCCGGTATGTGGTGCATTGCGTTATAAGATCAGCCGCGATGAGCCTGGTGATGTCGAGGGCGAGCGCCCCAGGAAGAAGATTCCTGCCAAGGTGATGTGGTATTCTCCTATAATACCACGGTTGAAACGTTTGTTCCAAAACAAAGAGCATGCCAAGGCGATGCGATGGCACAGAGAAGACCGTAAGAAAGACGGAAAGTTGAGAGTACCCGCTGATGGGTCGCAGTGGAGAAAAATCGAAAGAAAGTACGGGAAGGAGTTTGCAGATGACGCAAGGAGCGTATGATTTGGTCTAAGCGCAGATGGCATTAATCCTTTTGGGGAGCAGAGCAGCAACCATAGCACCTGGCCTGTGACTCTATGTTTGTATAACCTTCCTCCTTGGTTGTGCATGAAGCGGAAGTTCATTATGATGCCAGTGCTCATCCAAGGCCCTAAGCAACCCGGCAATGACATTGATGTGTACCTAAGGCCATTAGTTGAAGAACTCTTACAACTGTGGAATGGAACAGGTGTACGTGCGTGGGATGAGCACATGGGGGAAGAATTTGACCTCAAGGCGTTGCTGTTCGTGACCATCAATGATTGGCCTGCTCTCAGTAACCTTTCAGGACAGACAAACAAGGGATACCGCGGATGCACGCACTGTTTGGATGATACCGACAGTATATATTTGAATAGTTGTAAGAAGAATGTGTACCTGGGACATCGTCGATTTCTTCCGAGCAGGCATCCCGTAAGAAAGAAAGGCAAGCATTTCAAAGGTGAGGCGGATCACCGGAAGAAGCCTCGCCACCGTACTGGTGCTGATGTACATGATATGGTCAAGGATTTGAAAGTGATATTTGGAAAGGGTCCTGGCGGACAACCTGTTCCGAAGGACGCGGACGGACGCGCACCCATGTGGAAGAAGAAATCTATATGTTGGGACCTGCCATATTGGAAAGACCTAGAGGTCCGCTCCGCAATCGACGTGATGCACGTGACGAAGAATCTTTGCGTGACCCTGCTTGGCTTCTTGGGCGTGTATGGGAAGACAAAAGATACACCTGAGGCACGGGAGGACCAGCAACGTATGCACGGAGAAGACGGCATACATCAGGGTCATGCAAGCTACGCTCTTACCAAAGAAGAGAAGGAAATCTTCTTTGAATGCCTGCTCAGTATTAAGGTACCGTCTAGCTTCTCGTCGAATATAAAGGGAATAATAAACATGGCAGAGAAAAAGTTCCAGAACCTAAAGTCTCATGACTGCCACGTGATTATGACGCAACTGCTTCCGGTTGCATTGAGGGGGCTTCTACCGGAAAACGTTCGATTAGCCATTGTGAAGCTATGTGCATTTCTCAATGCAATCTCTCAGAAGGTAATCGATCCAGAAATCATACCAAGGTTACAGAATGATTTGGTGCAATGTCTTGTCAGTTTCGAGTTGGTGTTCCCACCATCCTTCTTCAACATCATGACGCACGTGCTAGTTCACCTATGCGAAGAGATTAACGTTTTGGGTCCTGTATTTCTACACAATATGTTCCCCTTTGAGAAGTTCATGGGAGTCTTAAAGAAATATGTTCATAACCGTGCTAGGCCAGAAGGAAGCATCTCCAAGGGCCATCAAAATGAGGAGGTCATTGAGTTTTGTATTGACTTTATTCCTGACCTTAAGCCGATTGGTGTTCCTGAATCGCGGCATAAGGGCAGATTGGATGGAAAAGGCACGCTAGGAGGGGAACAAATAATATGTATGGACGGACATTCTCTCACTGAAGCACACTACACAGTTCTACAGAATTCCACCTTGGTGGCTCCGTATATGGATGAACACAAGAATTTGCTACGCTCCAAACACCCGGAGCGGTCTGATGAGTGGATTACACGTGAACAAACCAGGAGTTTCGCCAACTGGTTGCAGACACGTACCATGCATGACACCTCTATTGAAGATGACCTGTACTTGCTGTCCCAGTTACCATCTTCGAATATAATGACTTTCAAAGGGTACGAGATAAATGGTAATACATTTTACACGATCGCCCAAGATAAGAAGAGCACCAACCAAAACAGTGGTGTCCGCTTTGATGCAGAAACCAAGACGGGAAAGGAAACACATTATGGTTATATACAAGACATATGGGAACTTGACTATCGACGTGGTTTAAAGGTCCCTTTGTTTCGGTGCAAATGGGTCAATATGACACGAGGCGGGGTAACGGAAGACCCGCAGTACGGAATGACAACAGTGGATCTCAACAATCTTGCGTATGCAGACGAACCATTCATCCTAGCCAATGATGTGGCACAGGTTTTCTATGTGAAGGACATGTCTACCAAGCCAAGAAAAAGAAAAGATAAGGAAGCGAATGCATCGTACGATGAGCCAAAGCGGCACATAGTTCTTTCTGGGAAGAGAAACATCGTGGGAGTGGATGACAAGACAGACAAGTCAGAAGATTATGAAAAGTTTGATGAAATTGCTCCATTCACAGTGATTATTGACCCGAGCATCCCGTTAAATGATGAAGATTTTCCATGGTTACGGCGCAAAGGGACACACGCGAAGAAAAAGTTTCACACCCAAAGATCTGGGATGTGATCGGCTTCACTATCATCACTTTCTTCTGTGTTTCACACCCAGGAGGGAATGTCTGTAATAGTTAGGGTACTTATGTGTTTTGGCATTTGAAACGCGAAGAAATTTTATGTGCAAACAAATTCTTTTCATGCATTTACTGATTTTTTTTTTCCAGCTAAATGACCCTGAAATTGAAAAGCAATTCAAATGAACTCAGAAAAGGTTGTAAGTTGGCATGGTATCATAATTTCATACAAATAGCATGTGCAAGAAAGTAGAGAGGGTTACGGCAAAAACTGGATGCACTTCGTGTACAAAATGGACAATCTCTTTCGAAGTATCAGGGTTTCCGACGAAAACTGAACTGTTACAAAGGCATTTCATTTTTTAAATAACCTAAGCATTACTAAATTGAATATAATGATAAAACACACTAATATTAAACATAAGAAAAAAGAATCACTGAAAAAACTTTTTTCAAAGTTAAGTTATTCACAAAACTAGTGATTCACACAAATTTCAAATAATTCAAAATTTAAACTATTCAAATTTGAAATCTACCGGCACTAACAAAAAGTTTGTAATTTTTTGTACCTAAATCAAAAATATTCACAAAGAAACTCTAAATACAGCAAAAAAACTCAAAAATAAATAAAACAAAAATAAATAAATCAAAAAAAATAAGAAAATAAAAAAGCCCGCCTACTGCGCCATAGCGGCCTGCATACGACTAGAAACCCAACCTGTAGTTGGGCCAGGATGCAGGCCCGCAAGCCCAGTAGGCCCACAGGCAGAGTAGGAGAGGTAGGCCCAGAAGGCCTGCTATTGAGAGGAGTTCAATGCAGTGCCCGCGCCGGGGCTTATAAACTGGTCCTGGCGCTCCTAAACTAGCGAGGTGGGACTAAATTTCTGCGCCCCTCGCCTGGCAGCGCACATCCTTTAGTACCGGGTCGTGGCTCCAACCGGTACTAAAGGGGGGGACTTTAGTACCGATTTGTGCCACCACCCGGTACTAAAAGGGGTCGCTTCCCGCCGCTTGGCCTGGCCAAAACAGACCTTTAGTACCGGTTGGTGGCTCCAACCGGTACTAAAGGTGCCTTCTATATAAGAAAACACTTCAAAATTTCGTCAGTTTCTCATCTCTCCCTCTGCTTCTTCTCCTCTGCACCGTCGCCCGCCGCCCCCGCCGTCTCCATATCCCTCGACGCCGCCCCGGCCCGTCGCTGCCCCCGTCGCCGCTCCGTCCCCGTCATCGCCGCCCCGTCGTCCCGTCCACGTCGTCCCCGTCGTCACCGCCGCCCCATCCCGGCCGCGTCGTCACCGTCCCCGTCGTCGTCGCCGCCCCGGCCCGTACGTCCCTGTCCCCGTCGTCGCCGCCCCGGCCCGTACGTCCCCGTCCCCGTCGTCACCGCGCCCGTCGCCATCCCCGTCGCCGCGCGCCCCCCGTCGCCTCTCGCCTCGCCGGCCGGTGAGCGCGCACACACACACATACATTTTTAGTTATAGATTTTTCTGTTTTTAAGAAATTGTTAGACATTTTTCTGTTTTTTAGAAATAGTTAGAAATGTTAGAATTGTTAGAAATGTTAGAAATTGTTAGAAATTTTTCTGTTTTTTAGTTATAGAAATAGTTATAAAAAAGTTAGAATTGTTAGAAATTTTTCTGTTTTTTAGTTATAGAAATAGTTATAAAAATGTTAGTTATATATATAGAAATGTTATAATTTTTTACTGTTTTTTAGTTATAGAAATATTGGAAATGTTATAGAAATGTTAGTTATATATAGCATTGTTAGAAATGTTATAGAAATGTTAGTTATATAGAAATGTTAGAAATTTTAGTTATCAAAATCCAATCATTAAAAAACTGTTACTTTTTGCGGGCATATAGCTAGTATTTGTTCTCGACGATGCCCGGCCCGCATCCTCGCCGTCGACCCGTCCGCGACGACGTCCAGCCGACCCATGTCCGGGACTGGGCTCCGCCGGGCTGGCACTGGGAGGTGCTGCTTGGAGGGGCGCGCCACTTGACGAGGAACCCGGCCGCGGTTCCCGTCGTCGACCCTGATCTCGTTTGGTGGCGTTCGCGTGGGCCAGTTTCGGTGCGGAGGGACCCGGCCCCACCGGAGGTGGTACGTCGCCGTGTCAGGGAGGAGGACGAGCACGTCCATCGCTACATGGTTGCGTTAGAGGGCGGCAGGTTCTCCAATACGTGGCAGTATCTTCGAGGATCTCACTTCAGCTATGATCCTGTGAGGGTTCCTTCTCTTTGGGTGTCCACCGCCCGCGCCGGAGGAACCGCGAGTGTCCTAGATTCTTCTGTAGTATTCGATCTTTATTAGCTAATAGCCAGTGATGTACTATTCAATATTATATATTATTCGAGACGATGTATTCGAGATTATATCTATTATTCTGGACGATGTATTCGAGATTATATCTATTATTCGAGATTTGAATACTAAATTGTTTTATATTTCTTTTGGATTAGTTAAACAAAAGCTATGGCAGACAATACCGACAGAGAGGGAGAACAGACCATGTTCGATATGATACGCGGGGCAGATGATAATCAGAATGAAGAAGATTATGACGGCTCCGAATTTCTAAACAACACCGGAGAGGGTGATATGATATTCGATCGCGACGAAGTCATGAACTATGATTATGACGATGACGAAGAACATGTTGATCCTGAAACAACAAACACCAACGAGGTATATATATTTATATAAGCAGGCATCTAGTGATCATCACATGTTTTAAATGACTTGAAGATATATTAACGAATCGATCTTTGTTCTTTCAGCCATCCGGATCGAGCAAATCTTCAAGCAAAATGACGAAACGAGGCTCGAACAAAAAGTTGAAGCCGGGCGTAAAGTACAATATCAAGGCATGCGGCCCTACTGGCAAACCATTAGCACCTAAGAATATTGCGGACAAGTTCGTTCGTCAGTGCGGAGTTCTTGTGAAGGACCAACTCCCGATCAAACTTCAAGAATGGAGAGCGCCAGCAAAGCCACGTCCAGATGTTACTTTTGTCGACAAGAACCAAAAAGATCTGCTTTGGGATACTCTTATGGAACATTTCACCCTACCAGATCATTTCACAGAAGCAGATGCGCAGAAAGTCAAAGAGGCTGCTCTTAGGATGATGGCGACTGCATTCAAGAACTACAAGAATCGTGAATGGAACAAGTACGTCAACGGAGGAAGGAAGACTCCAGTATTCAAGGGAACACTGGAGAACCAACATGGTCATTGGGACGATTTCATGAAATTCAAGGATTCGGAATTAGCTAAGGAACGGTCGAGAATAAACAAGAAGAATGCCGAAAAAAAAGGATAAGTTTCATAAGCTGGGGCCAGGTGGCTATGCGGTGGCAATGCCTAAGTGGGATAAGTCTGAGAAAGAGATGGAGGATGCAGGTGTCACTCCGGCTACTAAGAGCTGGGCCCCCAGGGTCAGGACTTGGTTCTATGCGCATGGGGGGAGTTGGACCGGGAGACAGGCAATGTTTCGACGAGGGCAAGTCTGAAGGGAGCCGACGATGCGATACTTGTTGCAATAGAAGAGGCACGAACGGGGGTGTTCCAGCCCAACAGAGAGAACGACGAGCTTACGCGTGCCCTGGGAAATTCTGAACACCCGGGAAGAACACGAGGCAAGGACGCTATGCCGTGGTATGAGGGGTTTTCAGACTGGAACAACGACTACAGAACCCGTGCGAGAAAGAAGATTGCGGAGGAGAAGAAGAGGAAGATGGAGGAGGAGCAGAGGAAGCGGGACAATGAACACCTTCAAGGCCTAGAAGCAAGTCAAGCGGAATTGGCAGTCAAATTCCAGCGGCAGCAGGAGCAGATCGACTCACTTACCCATCAAAGGGGGTCTCAGCAGCTGCAGTAGCTAGCGGATGATCCAGCATTGGATAGCACCGGCCCATCCATGCCGAGAAGCAGCGTGGGTTCCGTCCCGGACGACTCAATGCTGGGTAGATACCCCGTGGATGACATCACGGAGAACACTAACTGCGAGCTACACGTCAAAATGAAGAATATATCCATGAAGGTGGCGGACGGTTGTGCTTTCACAAATCCCCCCGAGGCAACCTTCCATTGCAACCCGATTCCAGCGGGCTATGCTCGTGTCTTGGTTGATGAGGTGGTGGACCCACCATATTTGGGGCTACAGCTTGACATTGCTGGAGGTGACGGCGAGCGCTTTCTCGGAGAGGCCAAACATCGTATCATCCTATGGAAAAAGGATTGCATCATCTTTCCAAGGCCACCGACACCGCGTCACCCGAGTCCTCGTCGAAGTCCGCCACCGAGTCAGCAGACTCCCGCTCCTGCAAGTCCGGCAAAGTGTCAGGACAATCCTCCTCCTCCAAGTCCGGCAAAGTGTCAGGACAATCCTCCTCCTCCAAGTCTGCCACAGCGTCAGACGTCCACTCCTCCTCCATGTCCGGCACAACCTCAGGCCACTCCTCCTCGTCCAACTCAGTCACGTCAGCCGTCTCCGCCGCCTCAGCAATCGCAGAAGAGACACCCCGCAGCTATGGTGCATAGCGGTACGAGTCGAGGTAGTACAGGAAGTACAGGCGGAGGCAAGCGATATAAATATGGTCCAAGCCTCAAGCCTCTTCTGCAGAGGTTTTATGACAGGTCCGAGGAGGAAATCACAGCCATATCGAAGGCCGAGGTGGAAGCCCATTTTGCACCGAAACCGCCACTGCCGCCAAGGGAGAAAGTGCCTGAGGAAACGATTGACCACTTCATTCGTATGGCTCAACCACCAGCTTCCAAGCCTGTTGACACAGACTATGAGCGCCACATCAGGAAGTTAAATCGAGCACGTCTACAAAGGGAGGCGAGCACGTCTACATCGGGATCGAGCAAACAAGAAGTAGCTGCCAAAAAATGCGGGAAAACCATTCCCCAGCTGGGAGAACAGGCGGCGCAATCGATCCCCTCGCTTGTTGTGCCAACAACAGGTGACAGTACGCGCCCCCAATATTATTGTGGGCAAACAGTGCATGTTCCCGAGGTGGGCAATGTGGTAATAACGGAGGAGGATATAATGTAGGCTGAAGTTCTCAACATCACTGTTGGACAACTCCTCGAGATCGAGCCCATGCCTTTGCTTAGAGAGGATGAAGTAAAACGGAAATATGTCCGGGGCCAACCTTTGGTCGCGCCAGACAAGGTCAAGAACCTCCCAACGAGAATGTATGTATTTCATCAATGGTACATGAACATTACCAAGATTTCAGAGCGAGTGTCCCTCATGGTGAATGTCAAGCAGGACCATTACTACCATGAGAAAGCTGAGTCCGTTGAGTATTCAGAACTATTTCAGTTATACAATCAATACGCACTCGACAAATCTATCGTCAGTTGCTATTGTCTGTAAGTGATTTCTTTCTATAATTTAAGTCTCAAGCTAGCTGTAGTGATCCTTTTGATCAATCATTACCTGTAATTATCCTCACTATATTCTTTTCTGTGGTATTATGCAGGATGAAGATATATGAAATGAGAAAAGGTGGACGCTTTGGCATTGGGTTCATTGACCCAAACACCGTTAATGAATACACATGGAAGATAAATGAACGTCTTGCAAAGGAAGTAGAGGACAGCATGCTAGAGTTCTTGAAGCGCCTCAAATACAATGAAGATATACTACTTCCTTACCACTTTGGGTGAGTCACACTGTCTTGTACTACAAATTCTCTGTTTTTGCCTACTAGCTAGCTACATGTTTTTGCTTACATATGCCCGCTTAATTAAGACATGTAAACGTGTGTGCATGCAGATTTCACTGGGTCTTGTGTATCATTAAAGTTGACGCCGGAACAGTTGAAGTACTGGACTCACTAATCTAAAAAAAACTGACTTTAATATCTTGTATGAGATAGTCAACAGGTAATTTCAATCATTATTAACTATATATCTCGGCCTATTTAGTTCGTCATTTCATGATATGAACTATTTAATAACCCCTTTATTCATTTTCTTTGTCAGCGGGCAGGGCTTGGCAAGATTCATCAGCGTCACGAAGGTGAATGGAAACAAAAGCTTCAATGGTTTCGACCCAAGGTAAGTAATTAAGTAGTACTAGCTAGCTAGCTAGCTGCCATCTCTTTAATTATCATGCTTGATTAATTTTTATCTGATCAAATTCCATTCTCGTAAAGGCCCTGAAGCAGGCGCAGGGGACTGATCTGTGTGCATTCTGCATTTGCGAGAACATTCGCATGATGGCGTCCGAAAGGAGCAGATCTCAAAGACAGCAATGGGTACGCTTGTCAGAACACTATTCACAATTTTTACACCATTATCGATATCTAGTCACACAACTAATACACATGCATATTGATCTCCTTCTTAACAGTTCAAAGAGGTGCGGGAGAAGCTCATAGAAAGGGAGCGCGTAGAAGCACTTCAAGAGGAAATAGCGGGATTTTTGCTCGACCAGGTCATAAATCCGAATGGAGAATTCTATTACCCGGTACCGCCCCCATGAAAACCACTTTCAATTGTCATCGTGCTCCGAAGGCACCAATTAGGCTAATGCCACTGGCTCCGAAGGCAACATTCATATGTAGGAGAAATTGTATATAGCTATACATGTGTGTATGTGTGAATTAATTAATATGGTGGTTTAATTTGTGAGACATTGATGTGATATATATATGCATGATTGGTTCTACTAGAAATTCTATATATATATATATATATATATATATATATATATATATATGCATAACGTGTACAATGTGTAGTATCGTAAAATACCAGCAAACGAAAAAGAATTAAAATGGAAACACAACATTAAATGAAAAAGAAATCATAAAACTAAAAACCCCCCAAACCTTATAGTACCGGTTGGTCTTACCAACCGGTACTAAAGGGCTCCAGGTCCCCGGAGCTGGCTCGTGCCACGTGGTTGCCCTTTAGCACCGGTTCGTGCTGAACCGATACTAAAGGGGGGGGGGGGCCTTTAGTGACCACAAATTAGTGCCGGTTATGTAACCGGCACTATAGGGCCTTACGAACCGGTGCTAATGCCCGGTTCTGCACTAGTGTTTTCCCGGTTTTATAATAGTGGATGCCACGTCTTGTTTGAGATTTTTCAAGGTATTGGTTGATTCTATCAAGTCCTTCGGCCTTAATATTGATGACATTAGGGGCCAAGGTTATGACAATGGTTCCCATACGGAAGGAAAATACAAGGGGGTGCAAAGTCATTTGCTTGAGATATATCTAAGAGCTTTCTGGTTCTACCAAATGAGGGGAAGTTTTTGTTAGCCATGTTGAAGATTTAAATATGAAATCCTTGAATAATACTTGTTGGGAGAATCGGATCAAAAGTGCCAAAGCAATTATATTTCAAGTTCCTAAGCTAAGATCAACACTACTTGAGTTAAGGTAAAGATAGTGGTATCGAACCCTAGGGCAGGAGTGATGCAAGAAAAAATGGGGTGCTTGGCACCTATGTGTTTACACTCGATATGGTCATTTGGCATGACATTTTATGTGTTGTAGGTACAGTTCAGGAAGTTGCAACTACCAAGCATGTCCATTGAGTCTGCATTAACACAAATAGAATGTATGAGGAATTACTTTGACACTTATAGAAATGAAGGATTTGCTTCTAGTATGATCATTTCCAAAATATCAAAGCTAAAGAGGGCGTAGAGCCATCATTCCAGAAAAAGCATCGTACTCCTAGGAAGAACCAATTTAATGAAATTGACTGCGATGAAGCAATCTTGGAAGCTGAGAAGGGTTTTGAAGTTACTCATTTTTTTGGTTATGATTGCTAAGGCAACCGGCTCATGAAAATCGTATTGAAGAACTCCGATCATTGAGAAAAATATTTTAGATTTTTAATGAATTCAACGGCCTGAAGTTATTGGACAATTGCACTAAATTTGCAAAAATTCTTTTCCTTGTGATTCATGTGATATTGATTTAAATAATCTAATTCCGAGTTAAGTGTTGTGTAGTGGTTACGTAGTTTGTTTTTTTAGATGTTAAGTGTTATGTATTTGACTTTGCCCAATAGACCAATGTCTGTTACGAAGATTTTTGAGTTTGCCCGAGGAGCGATCGCTCGGTGCTCCTATATGTATCCCGGGTCACACTCCCATCCACGCCCAACACCAATCATACTGTCAGATTTCCCCTGATCGACTCGCTGCCGATGCAGATCCGTCACAGCCCACGTTCGCTTGCTCCGTCCTTGGCAGGCGCTGGGGCGCCGGGATGGACGACGACGCTGCTCCGTCCGGCACGGGGACCGGGGCGCTGGGTTGGGCCGCGTTCACTGCTGGTGCCTTGGGCGCCTCGCTCGGAGCTGAAATTTTTGCACCCGAGCGCCTGCCTAAACCATGGCGCCACCACGACCACGCCCAAGCAGGCGCGTGCAGTAGCAGGTTCCGATGTACGGGCCTCGTCGGCCACCACTAGCGCTCGTGTCCAAGGCAAGCTGCTCCTGCAGAGCTTCGTGGACACGCCCGACAGCCGGCTCAGGCTGTCCCTCCAGCTCGTCAGTGCCACCGTCGCTGGTACATGCATACATATATTTTTCCTTTTCCTAGCTTAAGTGCTTGACCAGATGGTCAGCCGTACGTTATTACCGTGAGTGCTATAAAACAGGGAGTGATGGGCGTGGCATGAGAGGGGAGGCGGGGACGCTGGACGCCGTCATAGCGAGCGGAGAGACAGAGCTCGACGTGGAGCTGCCGTGGGACGACGACGCCCTGGGCGCGCCCGGCGCGGTGCTCGTGACAAACCACTCCGACCTCCCCGTGTACCTGAAGCTGCTGAGCCTGACCTCGCCGGCCGTCCACTTCATCTGCGACGGATGGGTCTATCCCGTCGGGAAGCACCCGTACCGCCTCTTCTTCACCAACGACGTGCGTACAGCCGTACACACCTACAGTAGTAGAGAGATAAAACGTTCTCGAGTTTTATACATGTCGGTAATACGTTTCGTACGTGAGTTTGTCACAGGCGTACGTGAAGGAGAAGACGCCGGCGGCGCTGCTCAAGGACAGAGAAGACGAGCTCCGTCAGCTCCGGGGAGAGGGCGTGCCGGCCGACGAGCCGCTCCAGAAATGGGACCGCGTGTACGACTACGCGGTGTACAACGACCTGGGGAACCCCGACCTGCGAAAGGACCTGGCACGCCCGGTGCTGGGAGGGTCGGAAGAGTACCCGTACCCTCGCCGTACCAGGACCAGCCGACCTCCGACCAAGACAGGTTAAGGGCCGTTTTGAGTAGTAGCAGGATTCCCAAAACACGGGAATGAAAAACAAAAAGTAGTATTGCAATGTCATGTTCATCTGAATCGTATACAATTTTGGTTTGCTTGATTGCGCCACAGTAAAAATCCCGGGCTTCTTTCCAAGAGGTTTAAATTCTTAAAAATTTAATGCTTTAATTATACTAGAGGAGTACAAGATTCAATCTCCTATGTACTTACTAGGAAATATACTAGAGGAGTACAAGATACAATCATACGAATCAAACGACCAGCATAAAAAATTTATTAAAGATTTTAATGCCTTAAAATTTGTATGAATGAGAACTATAAAAGGGTGAGACTAGAGCGCCACTTCAAATTTCTAACTGTTCTAATGCTTGAAAAGTAATCCGAAACATATCTATCTCATGCTCAAAATTTTCTTTTTGCATTAGTTCTAATAACTAAATTTATTGCTCCAGATCCTGAGAGCGAGGCTAGAGTGCCAGTGGAGCAAGAGGTGTACATCCCCTGCGACGAGCGGGTCGGCCCCGCGATCTCAGCGCCCAACCTTCCAAAACTCGGCGGCCGTTTCAAGTCCTTGGCCGACATTTACAGCATCTTTGGACTAGGCCGGCCAACGCTTCTTTACGTAGCCATCCAGGTTGTGGCTACTCTCTTCCGTATACTAGATTCAAACCGTTACACTATCAAGGAGCTCATCGACGGCACCATCAAGCCCGTGTTCTCCCTCCCACAGGTCATCTCAGGTAGTAGAATCTTGCATTTGTCGTCTCATCCTGTGTACAGTACCATGACTGAATGAAATTCCCTTTATATACTCCCTCCGTCCGACAATACTTGTCATGAAAATGGGTAAAAAGAGATGTATCTAGAACTAATATATGTCTAGATACATCTCCTTTTATTCATTTTGATGACAAGTATTTCCGGACGGAGGGAGTACGTGTGATTCAATTGAACTCATCGTGCCTGATTTTGGTGTACGTAGCGAATCCAAAGAAATGGCGGACAGATGAAGAATTCGCTAGGGAAATGCTCGCAGGGACAAATCCCGTGGCCATCAAGCGTGTCACGGAGTTCCCACTCACCAGCAAGCTTGAACGGGCTGTGTATGGTGATCAAAACAGCAGGATAACAAAAGAGCACGTTGAGAAGAACATGGGTGGTAGCATGGCTGTGCCGCAGGTACTATATATATACCCTACATGACCAGAATTGTTTTCTTTAGCATGTACTAGCAAAAAGGCCCGTGCGTTGCAACGGGAGAGGAAAAAAAATCCTCTTATATCTCTAGCTGGGTCAGTTGGACAAACCGTGCGTGGTCGGTTGGTGGGTTATGAGATCTAACCCTGCCATCGGCTATTTTAATTTTTGCTATCTCTCCGGACGTGGGCCACAGTGCGCCGTCAGGTGGGCTTCCTCCGTTGGGCCAAAACGGGTGGCAAGTAACGAAACCAAATAGCCTACGTGAAATTAATTGAATTGGGACCAAACGAAGCGGGACGAAACCAAGAATATCACCTCCCTTTAATAGTAGGTATAGATACATGAACAGAATTGCTAATTAGTATGTCTCTCGAATATCAACCGGTGTATATTTGTTCCTTTGGGTCCGACATACTTAGAAAACTGATGATGCATGCGGCCATCTTATTAACAATCCAGAATCGTCAAAAAAGTTTTACAGCTGATAAAACGGAGCAGAACAAAGTACCAAAAAAAGGGAAATTACATGTGAACCATGACAACCGGCACAATGAAGATAAAAAGGATAAGCTCCCTAGACTCCTATCCTGTTATGCGTACGGATCCAAGCTGTAGCTCTGAAAATAACCTGCAAAAAAGTTAAAGTGTTTTGCCTATTAAAAATCATATCATTCCTGCAGTTCCATATAGCCCATAATAGCGCACATATTCCAATCTGAATACGAGCCGCAGTAATCTGATCAACCCCAGCTAACCACGTCCCAAACAAAGACGTAATATCAACTGGAGGATTAATATTGAAAGCAATATGAATCGTTCTCCAAAGTAACTTAACAAGTGGGCATTCAAGAAATAAGTGTTGTATTGTTTCGTCATGATCACAAAAACAGCACCGCGAAGAGCCTACCCATCGCCTCTTAATTAAGTTGTCCTTGGTGAGTATCACTTGCTTGTGAACAAACCACATGAAGATTTTAATACGCAAAGGAATCTTAACTTTCCAAATGTGCAGCGACCTTGATAGGGGGCCAGAGTCAATCAGATCCATATAGAAAGATTTCACCGTAAACATTCCATTCGTAGTTAATTTCTATTGTATTGAATCCGGCTGGTCGGAGAGTTGAACTTCTATCAATCTCCGAACCAGGTGCATCCAGGCGGTCCATCTCTCACCAACTAACACACGTCTGAACTGGATGTTCAAGGAAATTGTTTGAACGACGGTACCCATGTAATCTTCCTTACGTTGCACAATATTATAGAGTGTACTATATTGGATAGCCAGGGGTGTCTATCCTAGCCACGTGTCATCCCAAAAACTTGTTGACATTCCATTGCCAACCAAGAATTTGATCCTACGAAAGAACAGGTCCTTCGTGCGCATAAGTCCTTTCTAGAACGGCGAGTCAGTCGGTCTCATGATAACCTGGGCTAGTGTTTTCGAGTGCAGATACTTATTGCGCAAGAGTTGAGACCACATGCCCTCCGGCTCAGTCTCTAGTCTGTAGAGCCATTTGATCATAAGACATTTGTTCTTGATTTCTAAGTTCTCAATACCGAGACCCCCATGGTCAGTAGGTCGGCAAAGGATATCCCATCGCGCGAGACGGTATTTCCGTTTGGCCTCATCAGACTGCCAAAATAAGCGGGATCTAAAGAAATCAAGTCGCTTGCGGACTCCTTTTGGAACTTCGAAGAATGACAGTAGGAACATCGGCATACTAGTCAATACTGAGTTAATCAGGACTAGCCGACCTCCATATGACATAAGCTTACCCTTCCAGCAGCTAAGTTTTTTTTTTCAATTCGTTCTTAATACATTTCCATTATTTATTGGAAAGCTTGCGGTGATGGATCGGTATACCCAAGTAACTGAATGATAAGGCACCTAATTCACATCCGAACAGTTGTTTGTACTTGTGTTCCTCGTCTTTGGCCTTCCCAAAGCAGAACACCTCGATCTTATGAAAATTAATTTTTAATCCAGACAATTGTTCAAAGAGACACAAGATAAGTTTCATATTACGTGCCTTAGCCATGTCATGTTCCATGAATAGAATAGTGTCATCAGCATATTGTAGAATGGAAACCCCTCCATCGACAAGATGAAGAACTAGACCCTCTACATGGCCATACTGCTTGGCCCTGCCAATAATGACGGCCAGCATATCTGCCACAATATTGAACAGAAGAGGAGACATGGAATCCCCTTGTCGCAACCCCTTATGTGTCTGGAAATAGTGACCGATGTCATCGTTCACCTTGATTCCAACACTACCTTTCTGGACTTGGGCATCAACTTGGTTCCTCCAAGTTTCAGTAAAACCCTTCATGTGCATTGCTTGCTGAAGAAAAGCCCACTTTACTTTATCATACGCCTTCTCAAAGTCCACTTTGAAAATAACCCCATCTAGTTTCTTCGAGTGGATCTCATGAAGCGTTTCATGTAGAATGACCACCCCTTCTAGTATGTGTCGTCCCGGCATGAACGCTGTCTGGCTCGGTTGGATCACCGAATGAGCAATTTGTGTCAATCTATTAGTTCCAATCTTTGTGAAGATTTTGAAACTCACATTCAGCAGGCAAATGAGGCGGAATTGTTCGATCTGTTCCCTTAAAAACACAATTATCATAAAACTTCTAATCATCTAAATCATGACCCGTAATCGTAAAACCATCAAAATTACCCTTCTTCGATAGAATTGACCCGAACTGACATTGCTGGGATGTACTCCCTCCGTTCGGAATTACTCGTCCAAAAAATGAATGTATCTAGATGTATTTTAGTTGTAGATACATCCATTCTTGTGACAAGTAATTCCGAACGGAGGGAGTAGCATACATGCCCCACCGATTCATGTGCCTCTTCCTCCTCCACAAGCACATGACACCATTCAACGAAGCCCCGAGGAGTGTCGCGACTGTTTAGAAGCAAACCTTCAAGTGTCGTGCACGCTAATATGGTCACCAACTGCGTTGTGGCCGACGGCTTCATTGCCATCGCATGGCAGCACCAAGGGCTCATTGAGGTAGTCCCCCGTATTCTCGAGGATTTCAATAGGTCAACAGTGAGCTATCCCACCCGTATTTCTTCTCTCCCACCATCCACCTTCGCTTCGAGCTTGCCACGCCGCTTGTCAAAAAAAAAAAAAAGTTACCTGTGTGCTTTGAAGAAAAAATGCACCTGACTTTTTATAAACCATGGATAAATCGACACAACAAAGTAAAATTAGGTAAATAAGATATAGAAACTTAATAAGGTCCAATAACTATTCTTATCGACTGATAAATAATAATTTCTTCCTTTTCTCAACGCAGCAAAGACATCACGGTCCAAAAGTATTTTTAATACTAGCGCTTTTTTCGTCCATGGCAATCAGGCTGGGCCAAAAGCAGTGCATCAAGGCTCAGTAATACATGCTAAAGTATAGCTATCTGCTGTTTTGTTTGAACTGATATTATTTTCTGAGCGTTTTTTCAGCAGAATTTTTTGTTTCGGTCAGTTCTGTACTGAAATAATTTAAAAAAAATAAAAGTTTACAAATTCTATTTTTTTCACAAATCCAAAAATGTTCCTGAAATGGAAAATAGTCGTGAATTTTAAAAATGGTAAAACAGTTACAAAAGGTGTTCACAAAAAAAGGCGGACTAATTTTTCACGAGTTTCAAAAATATTTCATGCAATTAAAAAATGTTCATGGATTTTTAAATTGTTCCAAAATTCAAAAATGTTTGTGAAATCAAAAAAATGTTCACGGATTATAAAATTGTCAATGAATTCAGAAAAATATCTGTGAGTTTTACTATTCTAAATTCCAGAAAGGTCCACACTCAAACAATGATTGCAAAATTTAAAATAAGTGAGAAAATAAAAAGGCAAAAGAAGCCGACGGGAAGAAACACATAAAAAAGGGGGGGAAACTGGTTTAGGAAAGGTGGTATATGAAACACCGGTGGGAGAAAAACACGGGAAAAACTGGATATGAGTCGGCTTTGATGCTATATGAGCGCCGGGGGTGGGGGGATATCTGGTGCACCCTACCTTGTGGTGTTACCAATGCACCAAACTCGCTCAACACATTTTTAGACATTTGGGAAATTTTGAAAAACAAAATACCACATTCACACAACATCGTTGTGTGTTGTCACAAAATTCAAAACATAGCTTGAAAAACAAATATGTCAAATTCGGCACTAAATAGTACTCCCTCCATTCCAAAATAGATGACTCAATTTTATACTAACTTTAGTACAAAGTTGGGTCATCTATTTTGGAACGGAGGGAGTACATAACATAAGTTGGGCATTAGATTTGGGCCATTATCACATTGATGTCAAATTTGTTCTTTTTGTATCTCGTATGATGTTTCGAATATTGATCAAATACATACATGATGTTGTGTGGATGTGCTAGATTTTCATTTATTTTTTTAAATACTCTACGACATCCAATGCACTGGTAGCACCACAAGTGTGTGTGCATGGGATACATTTGCGCGCGGGATCACAGTATCCCTCGAGTTTGTGCAGGGCCTAGGATTGGGAGGAGAAAGAAAGTAAATTTGCCCGTTATGTTTCATCATTATATCAAGCATTTTGATTGATACATCTTGTATTTACTCTGTTATGTGTAATAACATGTGATAGAAGCTAGGAAACACACTTTTTCATATTGTACACTGTTGCTCAGAAAATTTATGCCATGCTAAAATAGTGCATCAGTTCTGCCCATGCAAAAAAATGCTAACTGTAGCGCCCCTCGGCCCACGCATTGTGTAGGCCATACAAGAGGGCAAGCTCTACTTTGTGGATCATCACGACTGGGTAATGCCGTACCTGAAGCGCATCAACCAGCTGCCAGGCGCCGAGGAGATGGGCGAGATCTCCCAGAGGAAGGTGTATGCTGCTAGGACGCTCTTGCTCTTGCAAGACGACTCGACACTCAAGCCGCTGGCGATCGAGCTCAGCTCGCCGCACCCGGAGGACGAGCGGCACGGCGCCATCAGCACGGTGTACACTCCGCCGGTGGACAGGGCCGGCGACGATACCTTCACGGCGTGGGAACTCGCCAAGGCCCACGCGGCCGCCAACGACGCCTGCAAGAACAACTTCGTCCATCACTGGTACACTTCGCCGGCCCTTACCATCGATGTAGATGGATGACATCATGACAATGCACGGTAGTACTGTACGTACTAAGTCACATGTGGGCTGGTTCGTGTGTTGTAGGCTGAACGCGCACGCGGCGATGGAGCCGGTGGTGATCGCGGCGAACCGGCAGCTCAGCGTGCTGCACCCGATCCACAAGCTATTGAAGCCGCACTTCCGCAAGACCCTGGAGATCAATGCCACGGCGCGGCAGATCATCTTCGGCGCGGGCGACCGGCGAAAGGGTGGTGGCATATATCGCGGCATCCACGAGGTTGCCTTCTTCCCCAGCAAGTACGGCATGGAGATGTCCTCCAAGGCGTACAGGACATGGAACTTCACCGACCTTGCTCTCCCCAACGAACTCATTAAGAGGTACTCCCTTCTAAACGCTCTATGTAGAGATTTCACTATGGACCACGTATGGATGTATCTAGATGCAGTTTAGAGTATAGATTCACTCATTTTGCTCTGTATGTGGTCCATATATAGTGAAATCTCTTCAAAGACTTATATTTAGTAACGGAGGGTGTAGAATGCAATCGGTCACTCTACAATATTCAGATGACTGAATTTGGAATTGGAAAAACTAACTGCATTTGTACGCAGAGGTGTGGCGAGAGGCGATCCCAAGAAGCCCGAAGAGCTGGAGCTGCTGATAAAGGACTACCCGTACGCGGTGGACGGGCTGGAGATCTGGACCGCCATCAAGGAGTGGGTCACGGACTACTGCGCGATATACTACGCCGACGGCGACGGCGCCGTCGCGGGCGACAGCGAGCTGCAGGCGTGGTGGAGCGAGGTGCGAAACGTGGGCCACGGCGACCTGAAAGACGCGCCGTGGTGGCCGGCGATGGACTCCGTCGACGACCTCGTGGAGACCTGCGCCACCATCATCTGGCTCGGATCGGCCTACCACTCCGCCGTCAGCTTCGGGCAGTACGCGTACAACGGCTTCGTCCCCAACCGCCCCACCATCACCTCCGGGGAGGTGCCGTCCGACGCCGGTGCGGTGGTCACCGAGGCGGAGTTCCTCGGCCGCATCACCCCGAGGAACGAGGCGTTCGGCCTCATGGCGCTCACCATGAGCCCGCCGGTGAAGCCGGGGGAGCCGCTCATGGGAGAGCGGCCCGACACGGAGCGGTGGACGAGCGAGCAGCGGGCGGCCAAGGCGCTGCTCGAGTTCAATGCCAAGCTGGACGCCGTCGCGGAGGCCGTCAAGAAGAGGAACGCCGACGGCGCGCTGAGGAACCGGAACGGGCCTGTGGAGGTGCCCTACACGCTGCTCGCGCCGAGGGCCGACCCTGCGGCGCCACACGTCGGCGGGATTCCCAACAGCATCGCCGTTTGAGCACCACGGTGCGTCCGTCGGCTCGTGGATGCAGTATGATAGATGTCAAAAGTGTGGACTTGATCAATAATAATAAATAAATAAAAGAGCGCCCGGGTGATGATTGGGAAGTCCTTTGATAATCCTGGCACATTTTCTAGTTTCAGGCCCATCTTAACCCATCACTGTCAACTGTTTGCACTTAACCTTCAGACTTTTCTGCTACAACCAAAGAAGAACACACCATCTTCAGCGAAAAACGTTCGATACAAACACGATTCAGTTCACCGACTTCGCTGAAATCGTACCAACAAAAGGTAACTCCAGCGTTCCATCCAGACGCAGAACAGGCTATCTTCTTCAGTGCGCAGCCACACCACAAGCATACGGTACGGTGTGAAGAACCCATTAAGCCTACCAGCTTAACCAACTACTAGTATATATATATATATATATATATATATATATATATATGCCTAGATACGGTAAGTGATTCTACTACTAATTGCCACCAGCTGACACAAGTGAGCACCCTATTTGCATCCCCCCTTACTGGCCCTTTCTGTTCCTTCTTTTTATTGAGACTGGCTTCTTGTTCCCTCCCAAGATATCAAGAAAGGTATGCTTCAGCACTTTCATCAGGCCACCCTTCGTCCGCAGCAATCTGTAGACCCCAAGCCACTCAAGTCTGCCATGCTTCACGCCGACGGTAGCGTCGTAGGCCATTATGAGATACACGTAAATGTTGAGCAACCTGAGATCAACAGATATTCGTGATTACATAGGACCGAAGCAAAGGAATGATCACACAGGCATACAAGGCAGAAATAAAAGAAATTTCTTATTCCATTTATGTGAGATCAACCCTTTGCTCAGAATTCCAGCAGTTTTGCTTTATGTGAATGTTCACACAGGCTGACAGGCATGCAAGGCAGAAATAAAAGAGAAAACGAAGAATGTTTTGCTTTATGTGAGATCAACCCTTTGCTGAAGGCGGAGTGTCTTGCTCAAAAAATTCCAGTAGATCCTACCCACACACTACCAAATTCAGTAGCTACATTAGTTATGTCAGTGATCAAATGCATGTCTCTACTCAGCAAAAGACACAATTTATTGGACAGAAACAACAGCTAATGCTCTAGAAGGTGTTCAAAATGCATGTCTACCTAACATACACTAAATTTCAACTTAACACCCACGCAGTGGCATGCATATGTGAGAGCATGGGGACTTGGGGAGGGGGGCACGTCCCCTACCAGTCCCCCTGCCTCTGCCACTGCATCCACGCCCCCTCAATACAATCTAAGGAAGTACTGTATCTAGGTACCAAACAATAAGGAACACCCGAAAGGTAAAGGTGAGTGCACTCTTAAGAGTAGGCTTTAGTAAGCTGTACATATGTGAATCATGCATGTTTTTTCGTATATGTACAAAAAAAATCATGAAAACATATAATTCTGGGTGCATGTCTTGTGTGGAAAAAAAAGACAAGTTATATAACAAAAATGATGTGCTTTTTCTCCACAATGCACATATAATCATACATTTCCATGAAAACCCTTCATTTCATTGGAGGTTAGCTATCACTTAGACATTGTCTAAAAGACTAAAACTAAATTTATTCTCCACGTGCCTGGATTCAGCAAAACACCCAGTTCATTGGACAGAGGCAACAACTGATGTGCTCTACAGGATGTTCCAAATGCATTCTACCTACCTAGCATACACTAAATTTCTAGGCATGAATTTTAACACCCACGCCTCCTCAATCCAAGCCAAAAGTGGTAAAGAAGGTACTGTAGAACTGAAGTCCATCAGAAATATTGGAATGTAAAAGATGAGTACCGTCTCAGATGAGACCTTTGTAATCTGTACATTTGTACACTATGGTTCCTCGTGAAAAAAACAATGTGTGCAGACCAGCGAAGGTCCTCATATGAACTTTATATTCCGCTTTGGGTGGCAGCTATCACTTATCCATTGTATCAAACTCAATTTATTCTCTAAATACACCACTCGTTTTCAAACGTATATGTATCTTCGGTGATCAATGTCACAGGTTTGCAACACTACACTGTTTTTCAGATTGGCCTCAAGAAAAGTACGAAACTTAAGACTATAAAATGTGCACGCACCTTGTTACAATTTCAATGCAATTGATTAATTATAATACAGAACAGGAAAAAAGGCATTGATTAATGAATCAGAGGTATACCAATCATGCATCAATTGGGAATCATATTAAGAATCACGACTCAAATATGAAGCATCAAGAAATTGATAATTTTCTCTAGATAATCAAAGTCTTACATACTTACCAGATTGATTCCACAAGAAAGCGGTAGAAGCCCTATCATCAGAAAAGAAAAACATACAGACATTAATTACTGAAGCATATAACTGCACAAACTTCCTCAAGAGTATCTGAAGTGTGTCAAGCCATATTTTAGGTGGAAATATCATACCTGAGAAGCACCGTTATCCTTGAAAGACAAAATAAGCAGAAGGACTGCAGCGAAAAGGAACAAGTAAAAATATCATATCAGCATAAGTGCAGAACTACCACAGAAAACTGACTACAAATTAAATACAAAGCCAAACCATGCATTTTATCCATTGCTAGTTACTGCATATCTGATGAAATAATAGTAGCTCACAAAAAGAAAAACGGTATTGTAAAAACTGAAGCCTTTAACTCACCTAACTGTATCCGTGCACATATGCTAAATGACTTGCCCTCCCTTTGCAACTGTCCGGATAAAACACTTAGCTTGTAGAACACAGATCCAAGAACGATGTCCACGAAAAGGGTAGGCGACGTTTTGCAAAGTTGGAAAACCCCAGCAACGACCAGCAAAGCACCTGCATGGACGGGCAGCAACATCTTGAGCAACTCATACGCCATATTACTTCAGCGCATCTACTGATGTTGCATTATCAGTTCATACTACATACACAAAGCAAGCAGAGTATACAATTTCCTGAATGCAGGAGCGTGGTCTAGACTAAAACATAGAAGAAACAACACTGTGATAACATTCGTTGCTAGTAAATGGGCTATATCGGCACACAGTTCAATTCTCGATCCTACACTCTGCTTTCCTTTTATACCTGAGAGGGTGCCGAGGTGGAAGCTGCGGCAGCGGAACAGGTTGCCGGCGGCCAGGATCTCACGCAGGGTCAGCCGGACGGATTCGAGGGGGCCAGCGACGAGGGCGTGCCATATGGCATCCAGCTCCTTCCTGCCCTGTCCAACTGGGATGAAATCGGCGAGAGGAAAAAACTCGGCGTCTTCTTCGAGCAGCGCCTCCCCCCACCAACGGCCAGGCGGCATGGGCTCCGAGTCTGAGTCGAAGTTGTGGGGGTAGCTCCAGGAAGTAGGGCCAACGCAGGACAGCTTCACGCCGGTTCCGTTGCTACGGCCGCCGTCCAGAACGAGGAAACCGGGGCTGCGCGCCCACCCGGATGGCCGGACGGCGGCGACGCACCGGAGGAGCGTGGGACGGTGGCTGGATGTGCTCCCATGGTTGAGGGTTTGACGGCGAGGGTTCGCTCGTGCCGGGTTATTTCGGCCGGAGGAGGGCAAATGCAAGGGGCGGCGGCGAGGGAGGCATGGGAGGAGGGGGATTGGGATTTTGGGCGAGATTTTGCTGTTTTGGTGGAGTTTTTTTTTCTCGAAGGCGTGCCGGAAGGGTGGGCCAAGCCGCAACCGGACTGGGCTTTTCTTTTTCCTGTATACGCGCGGACAGCCCGCTTATAATAGATCCAAATCAGGGTATCTGTAGTTGTTATCAATATGAATAAAACTACAGGTGTTTCTCAAAATATATACCTAGAATATTGCCCGCTAAAAAAAACCTCAAATATTCTTGAGGAATAGAATAGAAAATATTTGAGCCCCTTAAAAGAAAACTAGAATGTTCGTCCATTGAAAATGGGGGCCATGTGACTCCATTTTCGTGATGAAAATGGGGGTCGTGTGGCCCCTCTGATCGGAAAAATATATTTGAGCCCCTTAAAAAGAAAACTAGAATGTTCGTCCGTGTAATCACATTCCTCACAATGAATACCATACAAAAAAAATAATTCATCAAAAAAATACATAGTTCAAATATAAAATTATTTGAAGCGCACAATTCAAATATAAAATTCAGTAATTTACCGTGTGTATCCATATATACTCCATGAGGTCATTGAGCAGTTGCACTTGCATCTATTGATCTCGAAGTTATTGACGCATCTCTAGAAAAATCACTGTATACTCTGCATCTTGTTTGACTTGTAAGGACGTGGCGCTCGCGATCTTGTAGATGCAATCATCACGAAAACAACACGCACACCCAACAAAGGAAGTACGTGGGCGATCTTCAATA
Source organism: Triticum timopheevii (assembly GCA_963921465.1). Lineage (NCBI taxonomy): Eukaryota > Viridiplantae > Streptophyta > Magnoliopsida > Poales > Poaceae > Triticum > Triticum timopheevii. Next base: position 623,744,562 of record OY997264.1, on the reverse strand, counting down.
GATCAGCAAAAATTGAAAGAAAATCAATCTCAAACCAGATTCACAAAGCCTTAATATAGCAATTCAACAGATATCCAGCGGCGGCTCCAAGAGACCCCGACTTGCCGATCTATTCATCGGTGAAAATAACCTAAAACCAAAAGCTGCCTTCGAATGTGGCCGGCCTGGCCTTTAAATAGTGCTCGCAGGCACACGGGCCAAGTCCGATTCGTTTCCTTGGCTGGATACTAAAAGGATATGGACTAGAAAAAATACCTGGACTCTATCTTCTATTTTAACTGATCACTAATTAACTAATTTAAAAATCCGGCACACTGGTCACAAAAGGACAAAACATACTAGTACTATTTGAGAAACTAAGAAAACGCCTGCACCTGCTAAACTTTAGGATTGACTTTGGCTCAAATCTTTTCCAACGTAGCAAGGTTGCAAAAAAATTGTTCATCAATTTGAAAAAAATTGTTCATGAATTTTGTTTGAAAATGTTCATGGAAAATAAAAAGTGATCGTGAATTTGAAAAAAATGTTCATCAATTCAAAAAATATTCACCGATTCAAAAAGGTTCACTGATTCAAAAAAAGTTCATCGATTCAAAATATATTCATTGATTCACAAAATTACAAGTTAAAAAAAATCATAATTTCAAAATAAATGTTTGTGATTCCAAAAAATATTCTCCAATTTTAAAAATGTTCATGGTTTCATAATAAATGTTCAAAATTTCGAAAATAGCTTCATGAATTCAAAACAATATTCAAGTTTTCAAAAACTGTTCAGAAATCTAGAAAGACATTCGCAACACCAAAAAGGAAAAAAGGGGAAAAAGAAAATGAAGGAAAAAGAAAAAAAAGGAAAAAAAGAAGAAAACAATGAAAAAGGAAAATAAAAGGTTCGGGGAAGGTTCTAGAACCTGGAATTGGGAAGAACCCGGAATGGGCAGCCCAGAATAGGACCACGTGCACGAGGGGGGCACGTGCTAGGTCACTACGAAGCGACGTAGGCGCACAATAGGGTTCTCCGGAAGGGTTGACCAAGCCACAAAGGTTAATATAAAAGGCTCCCATTGCAGTCCACAATAAGGCCTTCTTTTGATTCAAATGATTTTCATAGGATTGTGGAGTATTAGAATTTTTAGGTATTTTTCCTATGTTTGTTGTTTGATTCATGAGATTGAATGTTGTACCATTTTCCCTAAGGACTTACTTGTACTATTTTTCATAGGATTTCTAGCATCCACTCAAACCTCTTTGAAAGAATTCTTTGTTTTTCCTATGATGCAATCAAACAAAGCAAAACACTATAGTATTTAGATGAGCTTGAAATTTCAATCCTATGTTTTTCATAGTCCCATTTTACAGAATCCTACGAATCAGAAAGGCCCTAAATATCTTCTTCCTTTTGTTCCATGGAGAGGGGTTATCCCCCCCCCCCCCCCCCCCCAACAAGTACCTTGCATCCTAGTAATGAAGAATGAATGAAACAACTATTCCAATTTTCATCAATCTTAAAATGATACTGTTGCAGAAGGGGTGAAAGAACAAAGAGATCTATGCTCAATTTTATAGCAAAAAGGAAACTAGGAGGCTGAGATTTTTTTCTAATAATGATGCTTGACAGGATAATCACTGATTCATCCAGCTAATCATACTCTATAGCCATATCATATCCACACAAAATTGGAACTGCACACTAGGACTCTTTCAGATGGAATGGATCACTCAAGATGACAACACCAACACACATACTGCCATGCTAGGATTAATTAGGATCCTGGAAAAATCTAATCAATCACCTGAATTAAGCTAGCATCAATATCAGCACATGAGAGGCCCTTTTCCTCTTCCAGCTCGCCACTGGCCATGAAACCCTTTCTTGCCCTCCTGCTTCAGCTTGGAGCTGCCGCCCTCCTCCCTGCTGCCGCTGCTGCTGTAGTGGTGCAGCGGAGGGGCACCGGCACCGGCGGCGGCGCCGTCGACGTCGACGGCCCTCTGCACCATGTCCAGCACCTCCCCCATCCTGGGGCGCGCCTTGGGCAGCCTTGCAAGGCAGCGGTTGGCGACGGTGACCAGCTTGGCCACCGACTTGATGCTGTAGCGGCCCTCCAGCTTCGGGTCCACGATCAGCCTCAGCCGGTTGGTGTCGGAGATGTAGGGCTTCACCCAGTCCAGCAGCTTCTGCTCGCCCCTCGGCCGCTCCCCGTCGATGGGCCGCCGCCCGGTGATGAGCTCGTAGAGCAGCACCCCGTAGCTCCAGATGTCGCTCTTGGCGTTCAGCCGCCCCGTCTGGATGTACTCCGGTGCCGCGTACCCCAGGGTGCCAACCACCTGCAGATACATCAATATCATCATTCATGTCATAATCCATTTCGTACGTACTTCTGAACTGTATCTGAATTAATTTTTCGTCTAGAAAACAGAGTGTATCTGATTCTGAATGCACAATCTTCGTTTTCTTACCGCTGTGGAGACGTGTGTGAGGCCCTCCGTCGGGCCTTCCCTAGCCATGCCGAAGTCTGAAAGCTTGGCGTTCCAGTCTTCATCCAGCAGAATGTTTGATGTCTTCAGGTCCCGGAAAATTATCTGAGCAACGAAATGTTACAAATTCAGTTAACGTCTTCCTGCAGACGGAGCTTCAATTCAATTCATTCAGATGTTTCAGGCTTCAATCCAAGCAGAGAAGAAGTACCTGGAAATCCATGTCTTCGTGCAGGTACTTGAGCCCCTTGGCGGCGTCGAGAGCCACCCTGAGCCGCATCGGCCACGACAGAGTCGTCCCGATCGCTCTGCCGGACAGGTGATCGTCCACGCTCCGGTTAGGCATGTACTCGTACACGAGGAGCCTCTGCGCCCCTCGCTCGTCGTCGTCGGCGCAGTAGCCTACCAGCTTCACCAGATTGGGGTGGTCCACGATGCCCAGGACGTTCACCTCCGTCAGCCACTCCTTGTGCCCCTGATCAAGATCATCAAACTCGCCATTAATTTTACTGACCGACAGAGCCACCAGAGAGCAATGTGCACATGTGGTTGGTGGAGTATATCTGTATGTATCTTGCCTGAAGCCCGTTCCGGTTGAGGTGCTTGACGGCGACCTCCATCGGGGGAGGCGTCTCGTCTCCGGCGCCGGCGTCGACCTTGATGGCGCCCCGGTAGACGCAGCCGAAGCCGCCCTCGCCGAGCATGAGCGAGCGGCTGAGGTTGCGGGTGGCGGCCCGCAGCTCGGCGTAGGTGAAGACCCGGAGGTTGGCGGGCCGGTCGGCGAAGCTCGGGTACTGCTGCGGGCGCTGGATGGAGTCGGCGCTCATGTCGGAGGCGTTGATGGAGCCGGTGAGGTCGGAGCCCGACGGGGCGGTGATGGTGGACGACGTGGCCGTGCTCATGGACCGCGCCGAGGCCCCGGCCGGCGACACGGGGTTGGGGTCGAAGTGGTCTCGGGCTTCTCCCTTGGCCGCGTTGCCGCCGTGGAAGCAAGGCGGCAGCCACCACATCGTCGCCGCGCGCTCCAGCGGAAGCGCTAATCGATTTGTTTACCTGATGATAATTGATAGATTAAGGAAGCTTATGGATGAGTATGTGGACAGTGTGAGTGCGTGGGAATCCGGGAGCATGATAGTCAAGAAAGCTGGTGGACGATGAATTGGTATTGGTAGTAAAGAATGGTAAAGTGGCTTAGCCGCCAGGCCCCAAGTCAAAGTTTACTCCAACAAACACCATCAAGCAGGTATTATATTGTTGCACGATCTAGAAGTAGAGGGTGAGGCACATGGTGGATGAAGATGAACACAAGCAAAGCAAGCGGTCAAGGAAGCCAAATGTATCATCGATTCTGTACACGGTGAATGAATCACAAACAACTTGCTACTGTTCGTACGGTTGGTAGGTTCAGATGCAATTGCAGATCGGATTGAACAGTGGAGCAGTGTACCGTAGGAGGAAGAAAGAGATTTCCTCCCTTCCTCCTAGCAGAGAAGCAGAAGCAGAAGCAGACCAGAGCTATTACCAAAGAAACAGAGCAGCGGCAGCTAGCTACTGGCAGGGGGTTTCCCTTTCATTCCCTCCCTCCATGTCAAATCAAACCAAGCTGGAGCAAGATCAACCAAGTAATCAACAGCGTATAGTCGATTACCTCGGGCGCCGGGCAGCGCCTCTGATGATTCAACGGGGTGAAGCAGCAAGCAGGGGATGGGGGTTGGTTGTGGTGACCGGCCTGCGGGGGAGGGAGACGAAGGTGGAGGAAGAAGAAGTCGTAGCTTTTACGGTTCCTCGGCCCGTGCGCGCGTGTGTCCGTGTTACTTGTAGCGTTTGAGGATCTATGGTGGGGTGGGGGTTGGAGGGAGGAAAGGGACCGATAAGGGGAAGAAGACACCTGCTGCTGCGGCCGGTGTCGCTGTTGCTGTTGACGACTGACTTGTTGAACTTGACCGGCGGCAGGGGTAGTCCGGCCAACTAGTCAACATAAACCGAATAAATTCCACTCGCCGACTGAATACAAGCAAGCAAAGCTGCGCCAACCGCAGATCGATCACACGGCCAATCATGGAAAATTTCTTTCTTAAATATTAATCAACAGGCAAATGCAATGCCAGGTGGCGTGTGTTCATGTCCCTCATGAACCACCGCCACGACACACAAACATTTTAACAACATTCCTGTGAGATTGGAGCAGGGCATCCCCAAGAGGGGACCCTTTAACTGGCCGCGATACGTCCGGACCGAGTTATGCGGACACAGTTTAGGGCCTCTTTGATTCGTAGTATTTTGAAAACGTTGGAATAAGAAAAGTATAGGATTGGAGTGGCATGCCCACTTGAATCCCATAGGATTAGCAATGAGTGTTTGATGGCACAGGAAAAACAAAGGAATTGTAAAAAGAGGTTGGAGTGGATGTTAGATTTCCTATGAAATGTAGTACAAAAGATTCCATAGGAAAAATTCCTATGGGATTCAATCCTATGAATCAAAGGACCAACATAGGAAAAAATCCTAAGGATTTCAATCCTCCACTAATCCTATAAAATTCCTTTAAATCAAAGGAGCCCTTATCATCCAACGGCTGCATTGGTTAGTGGACCGTCCTGCTGTCCGTTTGTTCGTCAACCGAAAATAAATCGGGGGCTTTGCAGGAGTCCGTACAAGAGGCACGTATGGCTCCAACATCAAAAACTCTATTTAGACCTCCCGTCTCCATACTTCCCTCTTTCTCTGCATCCGCTTCCTCTCTTGTTGATGGCACCGCTCTACCATCCCGGCCGCCCGCCAAGCCCTTCCTGAAACTCCGCGACCCCTACCACTACACCCGCCCTCCATGCCACTTGTCCTCCACTGCCGGTCTGCACCTCTCGTTCGTCCACCGCGCAAGTACTATCCGCCCCTACGGTAGTGACCACGCCCGGCAAGTGTTTGATGAAATGTCCGTTCTCAATTTCTTTGCCCCTTCTTTGAAGCAATGGATTTAGACATGGAATTCATATACGAGCACTATGTTGAGTCCTCCAATGACCCATCCGACGAGGAGGACCACACGACGAAATGGCGATGATGCAGGCGGTCCTTACTGAAGCCGAGCGTCCGGAAGAGCCAGTTCTCAATTTTAAGGAGTCATCAAGTGCTCAATCCGAACAGGGCACGAGGCCATTTGGCATTGATGGACGACTACTTTGCCCCCCGATGCGCTATTCATTGATAATTTTTTCTGCCGCTTTCAGATGCGAAAAATGTCTTCTATCGCATCTCATGGTGTCCGCTCCTTTGATGACTACTTCATTTTGAAGAAGCATGCAATAGGAAGGATTGGATTCTCTGGTTAGCAGAAGTGCACGACCGGATTACGGATGCTTGCATATGGTACGACCGTAGATTTGTGGGACGAATGCCACCGGATGTCTGAGCACATGCGGAGACGCCATGGCCAGATTTGGTAGTACTGACGTGGTCGAGATGTTTGGATCTCGGTACTTGAGAGAACCAACCGCCGTAGACGTCGAGAGGCGCAATGTCTGAAGCAAGAGCGTGGACAGGTTTGCTCAGATCTCTTGACTGCATAGATTGAAGATGGAAGAACTGTCCAAAAGCTCTACAAGGACAATATCACGGCCATGTTAAGAAGCCCACCATCATTTTTGGATGACATGATCTCTGAATTTAATGACATCGTCGTGTTGCAGCCATCTACATTGTTTCTATTGTCAATGGACATGAATACAATATGAGTTACTATCTGGTCAGTTGGTCAAAAAATGTCTCACTTTGCCCAAAGATAAGAACCATCTAGAAATGATGTTGAGAGGGAATTTGGAGTGCCCTAGGCCTGTTTTGCAGTTGTTCGTGGACCTACCAAATAATTGGATTCCAAGATCTTGTAGGAGGTAATGACATGTTTCTGTGATCATGCACAACATGATCGTCGAGAATGAGCGTGAAGATGTTGTCGCAGCTTTTGAATTTGAGAACATGAATGATCCTATCGATCTTCCAAATCAGAATCCGGTCATGTTTGATGGGTTTGTTCAAATGTATAAACAAATTAGGCATCGAGCAACTCAAGGATGATTTGATCGAGCACCTATGAGCGGTTAAAGGGGACAACTAAAATATATGTGCTAGTTTATTTCAAGTTTAAACTACTTTAATTTGTGTAATATCTAAATTAGAACTACCGTCGCACTTGAACATTTTTAGTTATTTATGATATGATACACGGTCATTTTGAGCTTGTGGCCCTAAGAAAAGAGGCAAAAGTTTAGAGAACAATTTTGGATGGCCGACTTTCGCATCATTGATTGTGGATGACCCCATCAATCCGCGAATGGATACTGTGCCCGATTTAGGTGAGCGTTGATGATGCCCTCACGCAATGTTTTGCTCACTCGAATGACTCACAATAATTTGAACTTCCCCCTATGCAACAGTTATTCGGCTGCACAGGCGCACGGCCTGTTGGCCACATGGAACGCCGTACGTATCACGTGTGCTCGGCTACGTCTAGCTCTCGCGGTGGACCGAGGCCGCGATGAGGTGTGAGGCTGCAAGCTGCCCGCAGTATTTTTTGACAATCCTCCCACTTTTAGGATTCAATCATTCAATGATAGCCGGTTCCTCCTCAAAACTATTATTTTGGAATCTGGCCTCGGCGCCAAAGAGTGTGTCGCTGAATTTGTGCGGCTCGGGTCAATTCCATTTGACGCCGCTGAACTTCTGACTCGGCCTGCCAAAGTCTTGGGGAAATTTTGCGTGGGTTAGGACATGATCGGAGCTCATCATCATCATCACCAGGAGGATGGACCTTTAACTCCATATATAAGTTTGGGGTCAACCTTGAGGATTGATTTACTTTCGGCTCACGCAGACAGATTTTTAAATAAATAATGTGCCACATTTTTTTAGAATCACTTTTTCTATTCTATCAGTCGTCCGAACGACTGAAAAAAAAAGTCAGCCCCAACTTTCCCCCACGCCTGGCGGCTAGGGTTTCTCTCCTCTTAGGCGATCTCCCTCGTCTTTGAGTTCTACCCGGAAAACCCAGCACTGATCGACCCTGGTACTCGTCCGTCCTCATCCCCTGCTCTCATTGCTCCGCACCACGACAGCAACGGTGATGGCATCCCCCTCCGATGCCCACTCCGCCACAGGCGGCAGCGACGCCGCCGCGGCTGCACGATCGGATCTAGGTGATTTTCTGGAACAATTGGATCTGAAAGACGATGATTTTGCTGATGTGGAGATCGATGTGGATGATCCTGAGATTCAAGAAAGCGTCCGCTGGCTTGCCCTAGCTAGGGTTCAGACTAGCAGGAACTTCAGCCCGTCAGCTTTCTATAAGGACATGAGGGCGGCATGGAACCCCGCCCAGGAAGTAAGATTTCGGCCAGTTGGCCCGAATCGATTCGTTGTCCAAGCATCTTGCTTGGGGGACTGGGAGCGCATGATGAAGCAAGGGCCCTGGCTCTTCCGTAACATGGCGGTGCTCTTGTGCCCGTATGATGGCTTTAGCAAGGCGGAGGAGGTAGAATTCTTTCATATCCCCATCTGGTTGCAGATTCACAAGCTACCAGATCCTTACTGCAAACAGAACATCATGGAGAAGCTGCTGAAAGATGCGGGAGAAATTATGGAGCTACGATTGAACGGAAACACACGTGGTGACTATGTTAGGGTTAGGGTGCGGCATGATATCCGTAAACCCCTCACAAAGTTTGTAAGTGTCGTTCGTGCAAAGGAGCGCCAGGTCTACCTGGTAAGATATGAGAAGCTTGCTAGGTTCTGTAAGTTTTGCGGACTGATTGGTCATGATCACAAAGAATGTGGCCTGGGCATCCATGAGGAGAAGGACCTCAAGTTTGGAGACTGGATCTATGCAGATGCCCCCAATAAGACTAGACCAGAAGATCGGTCTACTAAAGCAACAGGATACGGGCCTAAGATGGCTGATGATAAGGTGACAGGCAAACCAGAATCGCAATATGCACCATATGATGCCGAAGTGATGGACACAGCAACGAGCCCGGTTAAGAAAACTAGTAACAGAACTGATGGCGTTCTTGTGCCAAAGAGGAGGCTGTACTTGGAGGAGGCTGGGAAGCCACTGGGGGATGTTCCTGGCGCCCCAAAGACGGTGCTGGCCATAACTGATGGTAAGGAGATTGAGCCGGTGGGGGAGGCCTCACCTACAGGTAGTAACTCAAGCAGCAAGAAGTTGAAACTAAACCCAGACATCGATAACAATGAGATATCGGCGGCCTCCCTCGAGGAGGACCGCCGGATGCAATGAATATCCTATCATGGAACTACCGGGGGGGGGGAGGGGACCGCCGGACAATTCGTGAGGTTTTGGCCCTCTCAAAAGCCAACAACCCCAAACTAGTCTTTCTCTGTGAGACTAGGCAGGAAGCATCTAAAGTAGAGAAGTTGAAGTGGAGATTAGGCCTAAAAGGCTTTCATGGTGTTAGCAGTGATGGACGTAGTGGTGGTCTTGCTTTGTTCTGGGAGGAGATGCTGTCAGTGACAGTGCTCGAATCGTGTAACAGATTTATTGACATCAGGGTTCACGATGCGGGTTCTGATTCTATTTAGAGAGGAGCTTTTGTTTATGGTGAACCGCATGTGGAAAATCGTCAGCGTATGTGGGATCATCTCTGTCGCCTGAGAGCAATCTCACGGGATCCTTGGGTGGTGTGTGGAGACTTCAATGAAGCATTGTGGCAGCATGAACATCTCTCAAGAACGACTAGATCGGAGTCTCAGATGGAAGTATTCAGAGATTGCTTGGTAACTTGTGAGCTACAAGACCTAGGGTTTTCGGGGCTCCCCTATACATACAATAATGGCTAGGATGGCCATCGCAATGTCCATGTGCGTCTCGACAGGGCGTGTGCGGATGAGGCACTGCGGGATCTTTTTTCGGTGGCTAGAGTTGTGCACTTAGCCACTTCGTGCTCGGATCATAGCCCACTCTTGATAAATCTCGAGGTGGTGCAGGAGCAAAGGCGCAGGCCGATAGCATCGAGGTATGAGATCATGTGGGAGCGTGATGTCAAACTACCCTCGATCATCTCTGAAGCATGGGCTAGGTATCGGCCAGCTGGTGATTTGGGATCAGTTGCCATATCACTAAAACAGGTCATGGGAGATTTGAAACAATGGAGTAAAGCTACTTTTGGGAATGTTTTGAAAGAGATCGAACGGTTTCGAGGCCAACTCGCTGACCTGCAGCTGTCAGGGGCGGACCGAGCTCAACTTCAGTCTAAAATGAATGAACTAGATGAGTTGCTGTATCGTGAGGAGATGTTGTGGCTTCAACGGTCTTGTATCACTTGGTTGAAGGAACGGGAACGGAACACTAAATATCTTCACCGTCGGGCAGTTTGGCGGGCGAGGCGAAACCTTATACAGAGACTTATGAAAGCTGATGGTTCGTGATGCGTGGCGCCTTCGGAGATGGAAAGAATGGCAAGCTCATATTTCAAAGAGGTTTTTACTAAAGATCCAACATTGGATCCGAATGAGGTATTGGATACTATCGCCCCTAAAGTCTCGGTGGAGATGAATGAGGCCTTATGCAGAGAGTATACGGAGGAGGAGATATCAAATGCATAGTTTCAGATTGGCCCGTTGAAAGCCCTGGGATGTGATGGGTTCCCGGCAAGGTTTTACCAACGGAGTTGGGCCACTCTAAAGGAGGAAATAGTGGCAGCAGTGCAGGAGTTCTTTTCCAGTGGTGTCATGCCAGACGGTGTTAATGACACGACCATTGTGCTAATCCCCAAGGTGCCACATCCGAGAGAGCTCAACGATTTCAGACCCATTAGCTTATGCAATGTGGTGTATAAAATTGTTTCTAAGTGCATGGTAAATAGGCTTCGGCCGCTTCTAGGTGAGCTTATTTCAGAAAATCAGAGTGCCTTCATACCGGGGAGGCTTATTTCGGATAACTCCATCATCGCATTTGAATGTATTCATCACATACAGAATGACAGATCTAATTCCCCACCTTTATGTGCTTACAAACTGGATCTGTCTAAGGCCTATGATCGTGTTGATTGGAATTTCTTGGAGAGGGCCCTGTCCAAATGGGGTTCCAGTGATGTCTGGATATCCCGGGTGATGGCGTGCGTTACATCTGTGAAGTACTCTGTGAAATTTAATGGCAAGTTACTGGAGCCTTTCTCCCCCTCGATAGGGCTTCGCCAAGGTGACCCCTTATCACCCTTCCTCTTTCTCTTTGTGGCTGATGCTTTATCTACCCTGTTACACAAATCACTGAGAGATGATTGAAGGAAATATGCCCTAGAGGCAATAATAAAGTTATTATTTATTTCCTTATTTCATGATAAATGTTTATTATTCATGCTAGAATTGTATTAACCGGAAACATAATACATGTGTGAATACATAGACAAACATAGTGTCACTAGTATGCCTCTACTTGACTAGCTCGTTTATCAGAGATGGTTATGTTTCCTAGCCATGGACAAAAGAGTTGTCATTTGATTAACGGGATCACACCATTAGAAGAATGATGTGATTGACTTGACCCATTCCGTTAGCTTAGCACTTGATCATTTAGTATGTTGCTATTGCTTTCTTCATGACTTATACATGTTCCTGCAACTATGAGATTATGCAACTCCCGTTTACCGGAGGAACACTTTGTGTGCTACCAAACATCACAACGTAACTGGGTGATTATAAAGGTGCTCTACAGGTGTCTCCGAAGGTACATGTTGGGTTGGCGTATTTCGAGATTAGGTTTTGTCGCTCCGATTGTCGGAGAGGTATCTCTGGGCCCTCTCGGTAATGCACATCATTATAAGCCTTGCAAGCAATGTGACCAATGAGTTGGTTACGGGATGATGCATTACAGAACGAGTAAAGAGACTTGCCGGTGACGAGATTGAACTAGGTATTGGATACCGACGATCGAATCTCGGGCAAGTAACATACCGATGACAAAGGGAACAAAGTATGTTGTTATGCGGTTTGACCGATAAAGATCTTCGTAGAATATGTAGGAACCAATATGGGCATCCAGGTCCCGCTATTGGTTATTGATCAGAGACATGTCTCGGTCATGTCTACATTGTTCTCGAACCGTAGGGTCCGCACGCTTAAGGTTTCGATGACAGTTATATTATGAGTTTATGTATTTTGATGTACCGAAGGTTGTTCGGAGTCCCGGATGTGATCACAGACATGACGAGGAGTCTCGAAATGGTCGAGACATAAAGATTGATATATTGGACGGATATATTTGGACACCGGAAAGGTTCCGGGAGAGTTTGGGAATATACCGGAGGTCCGGGAGGTTACCGGAACCCCCCCGTAAGTATATGGGCCTTATTGGGCCTTAGTGGAAGGGAGGGAGAAGGAGCAAGGGAGGGGGCGTGCCCCCCCCAAGCCCAATCCGAATTGGGAGGGGGGCCGGCCCCCCCTTTCCTTCTCTCCTCCCCCCTCTTCCTTCCTTCTCCTACTCCGAATAGGAAAGGGGCGGGCCAAACCTACTTGGAGTAGGATTGCCCCCCCTAGGGCGCGCCACCCCTTGGGCCGGCCTCCTCCTCCCTCCCTCCTTTATATACGGGGGTAGGGGGGCACCCTAGACACACAAGTTGATCATTGAGATCGTTCCTTAGCCGTGTGCGGTGCCCCCCTCCACGATATTACACCTCGGTCATATTGTAGCGGTGCTTAGGCGAAGCCCTGCGACAGGAGAACATCAAGATCGTCACCACGCCGTCGTGCTGACAGAACTCCTCCCCACGCCTCTGCTGGATCGATGATCGGGGTGCGTCATCGAGCTGTACGTGTGTCAAGAACTCGGAGGTGCCGGAGTAACGGTGCTTGGATCGGTTGGACCGGGAGGACGTACGACTACTTCCTCTATGCTGCGTCAATGCTTCCGCTTCGGTCTACGAGGGTACGTAGACAATACTCTCCCCTCTAATTGCTATGCATCACCATGATCTTGCGTGTGCGTAGGAAAATTTTGAAATTACTACGTTCCCCAACAGTTGCATCCGAGCCTAGGTTTTATGCGTTGATGTTATATGCACGAGTAGAAGACAAGTGAGTTGTGGATGATATAAGTCATACTGCCTACCAGCATGTCATACTTTGGTTCAGCGGTATTGTTGGATGAAGCGGCCCGGACCGACATTACGCGTACGCTTACGCGAGACTGGTTCTACCGACGTGCTTTGCACACAGGTGGCTGGCGGGTGTCAGTTTCTCCAACTTTAGTTGAACCGAGTGTGGCTACGCCCGGTCCTTGTGAAGGTTAAAATGGAGTCTATTTGACAAACTATCGTTGTGGTTTTGATGCGTAGGTAAGAACGGTTCTTGCTAAGCCCGTAGCAGCCACGTAAAATTTGCAACAACAAAGTAGAGGACGTCTAACTTGTTTTTGCAGGGCATGTTGTGATGTGATATGGTCAAGACGTGATGCTATATTTTATTGTATGAGATGATCATGTTTTCTAACCGAAGTTATCGGCAACTGGCAGGAGCCATATGGTTGTCGCTTTATTGTATGAAATGCAAACGCTCTGTAATTGCTTTACTTTATCACTAAGTGGTAGCGATAGTCGTAGAAGCAATAGATGGCGTAACGACAATGATGCTACGATGGAGATCAAGGTGTCGCGCCGGTGACGATGGTGATCATGACGGTGCTTCGGAGATGGAGATCACAAGCACACGATGATGATGGCCATATCATATCACTTATATTGATTGCATGTGATGTTTATCCTTTATGCATCTTATCTTGCTTTGATTGACGGTAGCATTTTAAGATGATCTCTCACTAAATTATCAAGAAGTGTTCTCCCTGAGTATGCACCGTTGCCAAAGTTCGTCGTGCCGAGACACCACGTGATGATCGGGTGTGATAAGCTCTACGTCCATCTACAACGGGTGCAAGCCAGTTTTGCACACGCAGAATACTCAGGTTAAACTTGATGAGCCTAGCATATGCAGATATGGCCTCGGAACACAGAGACCGAAAGGTCGAACGTGAATCATATAGTAGATATGATCAACATAATGATGTTCACCATTGAAAACTACTCCATCTCACGTGATGATCGGTCATGGTTTAGTTGATTTGGATCACGTGATCACTTAGATGACTAGAGAGATGTCTGTCTAAGTGGGAGTTCTTAAGTAATATGATTAATTGAACTTTAATTTATCATGAACTTAGTCCTAGTAGTATTTTGCAAATTATGTTGTAGATCAATAGCTCGCGTTGTTGCTTTCATATGTTTATTTTGATATGTTCCTAGAGAAAACTATGTTGAAAATGTTAGTAGCAATGTTGCGGATTTGATCGTAATCTGAGGTTAATCCTCATTGCTGCACAGAAGAATTATGTCCTTGATGCACCGCTAGGTGACAGACCTATTGCAAGAGCAGATGTAGACGTTATGAACGTTTCGCTAGCTCGATATGATGACTACTTGATAGTTTAGTGCACCATTCTTAACGGCTTAGAATCGGGACTTCAAAGACGTTTTGAACGTCATGGACCATATGAGATGTTCCAGGAATTGAAGTTAATATTTCAAGCAAATACCCGAGTTGAGAGATATGAAGTCTTCTACAAGTTCTATAGCTAAAAGATGGAGGAGAATCGCTCAACTAGTGAGCATGTGCTCAGATTGTCTGAGTACTTCAATCGCTTGAATCAAGTGGGAGTTAATCTTCCAGATAAGATAGTGATTGACAAAATTCTCTAGTCACCATCACTAAGTTGCTAGAACTTCGTGATGAACTATAGTATGCAAGGGATGACGAAAATGATTCCCGAGCTCTTCGTGATGTTGAAATCAACGAAGGTAGAAATCAAGAAAGAGCATCAAGTGTTGATGATTGACAAGACCACTAGTTTCAAGAAAAAGGGCAAAGGGAAAAGAAGGGGAACTTCAAGAAGAACGGCAAGCAAGTTGCTGCTCAAGTGAAGAAACCCAAGTCTGGTCCTAAGCCTGAGACTAAGTGCTTCTACTACAAAGAGACTGGTCACTGGAAGCGGAACTACCCCAATTGATTGGCGGATAAGAAGGATGGCAAAGTGAACATAAGTATATTTGATATACATATTATTGATGTGTACTTTACTAGTGTTTATAGTAGCCCCTGAGTATTTGATACTTGTTCAGTTGCTAAGATTAGTAACTCAAAACAGGAGTTACAGAATAAACAGAGACTAGTTGAAGGGAAAGTGACGATGAGTGTTGGAAGTAGTTCCAAGATTGATATGATCATCATCGCACACTCCCTATACTTTCGGGATTAGTGTTGAACCTAAATAAATGTTATTTGGTGTTTGCGTTGAGCATGAATATGATTTGATCATGTTTATTGCAATACGGTTATTCATTTAAGTTAGAGAACAATTGTTGTTCTGTTTACATGAATAAAACCTTCTATGGTCATACACACCAACGAAAATGGTTTGTTGGATCTCGATCATAGTAATACACATATTTCATAATATTGAAGCCAAAAGATGCAAAGTTAATAATGATAGTGCAACTTATTTGTGGCACTGCCGTTTAGGTCATATTGGTGTAAAGCGCACGAAGAAACTCCATGCTGATGGGATTTTGGGATCACTTGATTATGAATCACTTGATGCTTGCGAACCATGCCTCATGGGCAAGATGACTAAGACTCCGTTCTCCGGAAAATGGAGCGAGCAACTGACTTATTGGAAATAATACATACTGATGTATGCGATCCGATGAGTGTTGAGGCTCGCGGAGGGTATCGTTATTTTCTGACCTTCACAGATGATTTGAGCAGATATTGGTATATCTACTTGATGAAACATAAGTCTGAAATAGTTGAAAGGTTCAAAGAATTTCAGAGTGAAGTGGAAAATCATCGTAACAAGAAAATAAAGTTTCTGCGATCTGATCATGGAGATGAATATTTGAGTTACGAGTTTGGTCTTCAATTAAAACAATGTGGAATAGTTTCACAGCTCACGCCACCTGGAACACCACAATGTTATGGTGTGTCCGAACGTCGTAACCGCACTTTATTTGATATGGTGCGATCTATGATGTCTCTTACCAATTTACCACTATCATTTTGGGGTTATGCATTAGAGACAGCTGCATTCACTTTAAATAGGGCACCATCAAAATCCGTTGAGATGACGCCTTATGAACTGTGGTTTGGCGAGAAACCAAAAGTTGTCATTTCTTAAAATTTGGGGCTGCGATGCTTATGTGAAAAAGTTTTCAACCTGATAAGCTCGAACCCAAATCGGAGAAGTGCGTCTTCATAGAATACCCAAAGGTAACTATTGGTTACACCTTCTATCACAGATCCGAAGGCAAGTTATTCGTTGCTAAGATGGATCCTTTCTAGAGAAGAAGTTTCTCTCGAAAGAAGTGAGTGGGAGGAAAGTAGAACTTGATGAGGTAACTGTACCTACTCCCTTATTGGAAAGTAGTTTATCACAGAAATTAGTTCCTGTGACAAATACACCAATTAGTGAGGAAGCTAATGATATTGATCATGAAACTTCAGATCAAGTTACTACAGAACCTCGTAGGTCTTCCAGAGTAAGATCCGCACCAGAGTGGTGTAGTAATCATGTTCTGGAAGTCATGTTACTAGACCATGATGAACCTACGAACTATGAGGAAGCGATGATGAGCCCAGATTCCGCAAAATGGCTTGAGGCCATAAAATCTGAGATATGATCCATGTATGAGAACAAAGTATGGACTTTGACTGACTTGCTCGATGATCAGCAAGCCATGTTAAATGAATGGATCTTCAAGAGGAAGACGGACACTGATAGTAGTGTTACTATCTACCAAGCTCGACTTGTTGCGAAAGGTTTTCAACAAGTTCAAGGTGTTGAATACGATGAGATTTTCTCACTCGTATCAATGCTTAAGTCTGTCTGAATCATGTTAGCAATTGCCACATTTTATGAAATCTGGCAAATGGATGTCAAAACTGCATTCCTTAATGGATTTATTAAAGAAGAGTTATATATGATGCAACCAGAAGGTTTTGTCAATCCTAAAGGTGCTAACAAAAAGTGCAAGCTCCAGCGATCCATCTATGGACTGGTGCAAGCATCTCGGAGTTGGAATATACGCTTTGATAAGTTGATCAAAGCATATAGTTTTATATGGACTTACGATGAAGCCTGTATTTACAATAAAGTGAGTGGGAGCACTACAGCCTTTCTGATTAGTATATGTGAGTGACATATTGTTGATTAGGAATGATGTAGAATTTTTCTGCAAAGCATAAAGGAGTGTTTTAAAGGAGTTCTTTAAAACGAAAAAGACCTCAGTAAAAGCTACTTACATATTGAGCATCAAGATCTATTGAGATAGATCAAGACGCTTGATAAGATTTTCAATGAGTACATACCTTGGCAAGATTTTGAAATAGTTCAAAATGGAACAGTCAAAGAAAGAGTTCTTGCCTGTGTTGTAAAGGTATGAAATTGAGTAAGACTCAAATCCCGACCACAGCAGAAAACAGAAAGAGAATGAGAAGTCATTCCCTATGCCTCAGTCATAGGTTCTATAAAGTATGCTATGCTATGTACCAGACCTATTGTATACCTTGCTCTGAATTTGGCAAGGGAGTACAATAGTGATCTAGGAGTAGATCACTGGACATTGGTCATGAATATCCTTAGTAAGGACTGAGGAGATGTTTCTCGATTATGGATGTGATAAAAGAGTTTGTTGTAAAAGTTATATCAGTGCAAACTTTTACACTGATCCAGATGACTCTAAGTCTCAACCTGGATACATATTGAAAGTGGGAGCAATTAGCTAGAGTAGCTCCATGCAGAGCATTGTGGACATAAAATATTTGCAAAATACATACGGCTCTGAATATGACAGACCCGTTGACTAAGCTTCTCTCACGAGCAAAACATGATCACACCTTAGTACTCTTTGGGCGTTAATCACATAGCGATGTGAACTAGATTATTGACTCTAGTAAACCCTTTGGATGTTGGTCACATGATGATGTGAACTATGGGTGTTAATCATATACAGATATGAATATTGGTGTTAAATCACATGGCGATGTGAACTAGATTATTGACTCTAGTGCAAGTGGGAGACTGAAGGAAATATGCCCTAGAGGCAATAATAAAGTTATTATTTATTTCCTTATTTCATGATAAATGTTTATTATTCATGCTAGAATTGTATTAACCGGAAACATAATACATGTGTGAATACATAGACAAACATAGTGTCACTAGTATGCCTCTACTTGACTAGCTCGTTTATCAGAGATGGTTATGTTTCCTAGCCATGGACAAAAGAGTTGTCATTTGATTAACGGGATCACATCATTAGAAGAATGATGTGATTGACTTGATCGTTTAGTATGTTGCTATTGCTTTCTTCATGACTTATACATGTTCCTGCAACTATGAGATTATGCAACTCCCGTTTACCGGAGGAACACTTTGTGTGCTACCAAACGTCACAACGTAACTGGGTGATTATAAAGGTGCTCTACAGGTGTCTCCGAAGGTACATGTTGGGTTGGCGTATTTCGAGATTAGGTTTTGTCGCTCCGATTGTCGGAGAGGTATCTCTGGGCCCTCTCGGTAATGCACATCATTATAAGCCTTGCAAGCAATGTGACCAATGAGTTGGTTACGGGATGATGCATTACAGAACGAGTAAAGAGACTTGCCGGTGACGAGATTGAACTAGGTATTGGATACCGACGATCGAATCTCGGGCAAGTAACATACCGATGACAAAGGGAACAAAGTATGTTGTTATGCGGTTTGACCGATAAAGATCTTCGTAGAATATGTAGGAACCAATATGGGCATCCAGGTCCCGCTATTGGTTATTGATCAGAGACATGTCTCGGTCATGTCTACATTGTTCTCGAACCGTAGGGTCCGCACGCTTAAGGTTTCGATGACAGTTATATTATGAGTTTATGTATTTTGATGTACCGAAGGTTGTTCGGAGTCCCGGATGTGATCACGGACATGACGAGGAGTCTCGAAATGGTCGAGACATAAAGATTGATATATTGGACGGATATATTTGGACACCGGAAAGGTTCTGGGAGAGTTTGGGAATATACCGGAGCTCCGGGAGGTTACCGGAACCCCCCGGTAAGTATATGGGCCTTATTGGGCCTTAGTGGAAGGGAGGGAGAAGGAGCAAGGGAGGGGGCGCCCCCCCCCCCAAGCCCAATCCGAATTGGGAGGGGGGCCGCCCGCCCTTTCCTTCTCTCCTCCCCCCTCTTCCTTCCTTCTCCTACTCCGAATAGGAAGGGGGGGGGGGGGGGGGGGGCAAACCTACCTGGAGTAGGATTGCCCCCCCTAGGGCGCGCCACCCCTTGGGCCGGCCTCCTCCTCCCTCCCTCCTTTATATACGGGGGTAGGGGGGCACCCTAGACACACAAGTTGATCATTGAGATCGTTCCTTAGCCGTGTGCGGTGCCCCCCTCCACGATATTACACCTCAGTCATATTGTAGCGGTGCTTAGGCGAAGCCCTGCGACAGGAGAACATCAAGATCGTCACCACGCCGTCGTGCTGACGGAACTCCTCCCCGCGCCTCTGCTGGATCGGAGATCGGGGTGCGTCATCGAGCTGTACGTGTGTCAAGAACTCGGAGGTGCCGGAGTAACGGTGCTTGGATCGGTTGGACCGGGAGGATGTACGACTACTTCCTCTACGCTGCGTCAACGCTTCCGCTTCGGTCTACGAGGGTACGTAGACAATACTCTCCCCTCTCGTTGCTATGCATCACCATGATCTTGCGTGTGCATAGGAAAATTTTGATATTACTACGTTCCCCAACAATGATGGCCTACAAGGGGTCAAGATATGCAGGACTGCTCCGGTCATCTCACATTTGTTGTTTGCAGACGACTCAATTCTATTTTTTCAAGCTTCGGAACAACAAGCTAACTTGGTTAAGAGTGTGTTGAACATGTATTCGACGGCGACTAGACAATTAATTAACCCGTCGAAGTGCTCCATCCTCTTTTCTGAAAACTGTTTGCCAACTGTGGTACATGAGGTTAAGTCGGTCTTGGAGATAACCCAGGAAGTTTTTGAGCCTAAGTACTTGGGCCTCCCGGTCCCGGAGGGAAGATTACATAAAGGTAACTTTGAAACAATCCAGGATCAGTTACGCAAGAAACTTATTGATTGGAGCGAGCAATATGTGTCATCTGGGAATAAGGAGATTTTGATCAAGGCTGTCGCACATGCTATACCTACTTATGTCATGAGTGTCTTTAAGTTACCTGCATCAGTATGTGATGAGCTCACTCGTATGATCCGCTAGTATTGGTGGGGCGTCGAGAACGGGAAGAAGAAGATGGCATGGATGAGTTGGGATAAGTTGCAACTACCGAAGCCGATGGGTGGCATGGGGTTTAAGGATATGAGGGCTTTCAATCAAGCCTTACTGGCCAAACAAGCTTGTCGTTTACTTGATACGCCAGATAGCCTATGCGCACGGCTCATGAAGGCCCGATACTACCCGTCTGGTCAGCTGTTGGATACCTCGTTCTCTGGCAACGGTTCTTCAGTTTGGAAGGGTATCCTGCATGGTCTTGAGCTGCTGAAACAAGGAGTTATTTGGAGGGTCGGCAATGGAGCTAATATACGCACATGGAGAGACCCATGGATTCCACGGCCGTCGTCGTTCCGCCCTATTACTCCTAAAGGAAACTGTCGACTAAACCGGGTGGCGGATTTCATTGATGTGAACGGTGCTTGGCATGTTGACCTTCTTCGGGAGTTCTTCTGGCCTATGGACATGGACTACATACTAAAGATCAGGACCTCACCTCATAACCGTGACGATTTTGTTTCCTGGTTCCCGGAGAGGACTGGACTCTTCTCTATAAGGAGTGCATATAAGCTGGCAACATGCGATCACAACATCACCTTTGCCAATGGAGCGTCGAGCACAAACCCAGCTGGGGATCATGTGGTTTGGAACTATATCTGGGCATCTAAAGTTCCCCAGAAGATGAAGATTAATGCTTGGAGAGTGGCAACCGGCACGCTAGCAACACAACATTGCAAAAACAGGAGGCACTTAGCAACCAGATCCCTGTGCCCTCTTTGTGGAGTTGAGGAGGAATCTACGTTCCATGCTTCGGTTGCCTGCACGCAAGCAAGAATATTGTGGATCAACATGCGTCGGAGATGGCCTCTGCCGGCCGATGGCGTTCTGATTGATACTGGGAAGGAATGGCTCATGTCACTTATCAGCGTATGCTCGGAGGCAGTTGCAGACATGGTAATCTTGTTTATTTGGAGGATTTGACAGATCCGTAATGATGTATATCATGGTAAGGAAGCACCCCTAGTGATGGCCTCCGTTGAATTCTTGGACAGCTACTATAAATCTATCAACTTGGCTGGCAAATTTACTGTGGAGGAGATTGTCAAAGGAAAGATGCCCTCGGAAGCCCCGGTGGAGCCGCGCCAAAAGGTTAGGAGCGGTGACCTGCCATGGCCGGCACCACCGAGTGGGACTGTGGCCCTGTCCGTCGATGGCTCCTTCCAGGCCGATGACGGCTCGGCGGCGGTGGGGATGACACTTAGGAACCATGAAGGGGTCATCCTTTTTGCAGCTTACAGATATGTTTTTCACTGTAATGACCCGTGGGAGGCGGAACTACATGCGATGATGCAAGGCATGGCGTTGGCCATTGAGCACTCCGAGGTCCCGGTGGTTCTTCAATCGGATTCTTCTGTAGCTCTATCATGTCTGGCTATGGATGCCCTCCAACGGTCTACTTACGGCCATTTAGTGTTGGAGATCAAACACTTATCTGGTATTAGGGAGTTTATTCCTCAGAAACTTAGTCGTGTTCAGAATAGAGTTGTCGATCGGCTGGCAAACTATAGCCGTACGGAGCATGCTACTGCTGTGTGGCTAGGCTCGATTCCTCCTTGCATTGAGGATGTATGGCCTCTCGACTGTAACTCTATGATTATGCAATAAAAACTCCCTTTACCCTCGCAAAAAAAAGAAAAAAAAAGTCAGCCCAGTCACCTCTCCCCATTTGTTCAATATTCTATCATGTCTATGTCTGTTTTCCTTTCTGTGCGTGACTGTGCTTGTGTATATGTGTATGTGTGTTTTTGGAGGATAATTTTCGATCTATTCATCAACTGTCAAGGTAGTACAAACAACACCAGAAGTAAACAATAGATCTAGATCCTTAGACCACTTAGCAACGACTACTAGTACTGAAGCGAGCAAAGGCGCGCTGCCATCTTCACCCCTCCTCATCGAAGTCGGGCAAACCTTGTTGTAGTAGAAAGTAGGAAGTCGTCGTGCTAAGGCCTCATAGGACCAGCGCACTAGAACAACAACCGCCGCTGATGAAGAAAAACATAGATCGAAAGGATCCAATCTGAAGACACAACAATGTATACGAATGAAGACAAGGATCTGTCGAACACCGACCGAATCCAGCCAGATCCGCCAGAGACAAACCTCCACACGCCCTCCGACGATGCTAGAAACACCACCGGGACAGGGCTAGGTGGGGAGAACCTCACTCCATCTCTAGAGAGCCGACACCTTCTCGCCTCTTTGAACATGACACAAATCCTAACAAAACTCAAAAGAGCATAAAAAACGAAGCCCTCCCGCCGGCAAGGGTTGGGATCCACCATGCCTCCATGGCCCTAAGATCACAAGAGACGAGGTAGACCGGCTGCGGCACCGGTGGGAGGTATGAGAAACCCTGGCCAAAGAGTCCTCTTTCTGAAAGAGTGATGTGTGATGGTGATGTGTGACGATGTCATCATGCCCATGGGGTATACCATCAGCCGAAGTCGGCCCATCAAGCCAGAGGGGTACCAGTCCATGACCTAGCCAACATTGTACACCGGGGTGCATCATCAAATTGACGTACAAACTATCATGCCTGATGATCTAGGAGTATCTTTAGGATTAGTCTAGATCGCATCGGCAACAGAATCATGTAAACTTTAACCTTATCATAATGCAAGGCTAGGGGTTGCTCCGATTTCCCGCTCTAGGCGACGAATTGCCTCTAAGACACATGCATGGACCGCGACCCAGGAAGCATCCGCTCACTCGACTGCTCTGTCGGTTGCTTGACTGGTTGGCTGGCTCACTCAATCGGCTCGGCTTTGCTCGTAGCTCAGAAAAAAGCCACCGATTTTGTGGTTTTAAAAAATGTTCATGACCTTGAAAAATAATCTAGGGTTTAAACTATGTTCACGGTGGATATTCATGATTTTTTTAAATATGTGTTTTCAAATATTCACGAAATAGAAATTTCGTTCATGAATTAAACTTGTTCAGCAATTTCAAAAATCGCTCACGAATTTAAAAAATTGTTCACCAATTGGTAAAATGTTCATGAATTCTATTTTTCCGTGAATTTTAGAAAATGCTGATGAAATTTAAAAATAGCCCACACAAATTTGAAAAGGTGATCATGAAGTAAAAAAATCACAAATTTGATTTTTTTCAAGAATATAAAAATGGTCAAAAGTTTAAAATATCTTTGTGAATTTTAATACATGTTCGTGAGTTCTAAAAAAATCACGAAATTGAAAAAATGTTCTTGAATTTGAAAATAATTTGAAAAAGAGCTGGTCAATTTCAAAAGGGATCCTTAATTTTAAATTTTGGTCATAAGTTCTATAATATGTCAAGGAAATTAAAAATGTACTCTTGAATTAGAAAATAGACATGAATTTAAGAAAGAATTCACGAATTTGCTATATGTGAGAAAAATTTAAAAATTGATCATTAATTTTAAAATTTGGTCATAAATTTTATTTTTTTTAAATGAAAAAAAGTTTGTGGATTAAAATAAATAAAGAATTTATTTTTTCATCATTTTGACAAAAGTTCATAAATATAAAATGTCACAAAAATGTTTTTTTTCGTGAATTTGAAACAATGCTCAAGAATCTTTAAACATGTTCACAAAATTGAAATTTTTTCTTGAACTAAAAGAAGCGTACACAACATTAAAAATATATTCATGAATTAAACAAATGGTCACGAATTTGAAAAATATTTCATGAAGTTTAAAAGGCTTGAAGGAATTGAAAATTTATTACAAATTTAAGTTGCTCACGAATTATTTTTAAAAAGTGATCATGAATTCAAAATATATTGGTGGATTTAGTTTTTTAGAATTAGACACTATACTCGAATTAAAAAATGCCAGGAAAGTTTAAAAAGGTTCATGATTTTTCTACAAAAATGAAAAAATATCAGTACAAATGTAAAAAGGGGAACCCTATTAGCTTCTGGAAATGAAAAAACCGACTGAAGTGTCTGGAAGCTTGCCAAAACCGGTGACATGGGAGATTCTACATTGGCCACCCCGATGTAAAAATACGCACAGGTGTGCGCGTCACATATGAATTCTCCTGTATTTCCCGCAACAGGCGAGAAATAGAAAATGCAAGGCTAGGGTCTTCTGTCTATAACTCATATCATACCTATGCATTCTTTGTGATCTATCCATTGTACATAAACCCTAACTCTCATACGAGGCTAGTTACCCATTATACATCATGCAGTTGTAGGATGTTATCTTCACCGAGTGAATTTCATCTGGGCAACCAACTACATGCATAATCCCAACATAATTACTGCCATGATCCTAAACCTACAGTGTGTGCAAGGTTCTATCATCATTTTTATCTCCTTTTTTCTTCTTTTAAGGTAATACTAATGTTCGTATTTCATTCTTCCTCATAATAACTTAAATTTTATTTTATTTTTATTTTAGTTTGTGTTTTGCTTTACTAGAAATTATATTAGGCAGGATTTAAGCAAGTTGAAATGTGTTTCTACTATTGGACGCTAATTCAACAGAAAATAAAAAAAATGACTAACAAAAAAATTCGCCTCACGTACACTCGCCCACTAAGATAAGGGCCAACTATTCACTCGTCAACTGTTTTTTTTCTTTCAGCCACTTTTTTTCCACAGTTCGATCGTGATCCGATGGTTGAGGGTCCTTCTTCCTCCTCCAGTCATCTTCCTCGTTCCAGCCCGATGACCCACCTGACGTCGGCCAAACCGTCCCCACCACCTGTGATCGGCGCACACCCGAACCTGTCAAAGTTTCTTTCTGTCCTATGGGGGCGACCCCACGGCTTCTCTGCGAGCGACCCCACAGAAAGCCGTGGCATCCCCGACTCCAGTGCAGGTAATGGATCGGGCTCGCCGACAACATCGTAGCGTCTCCGTCTACCCTTCGAGACTGTATGTATTTGACTGAAGCCTACATATTTTATGTCGCATCAAGAATGGCAAATGTGGCAAAAATTAAAAACTGTACGCACATCTCTTCCTAAGAATCTCCACCATGTGTCTTCATGCAAACTGGACGTCTAAAACTTGGGGTGGTGGAAAACAGACCTCTAACCCTAACCTAGCTGCTACAGCGTGATCTAGAGAAAGGTAAAAAAGAGAGGGCGACTCGGCCATCAACACCGTCATGGTTCCTTCACCTTCACGGACTGCTCCAGTAGTGGCGAGAGGGAGTGAAGCCGCGGAATCGTGCCCCGCGTCTTTCCAATAGTTCACGTGTTTTTCTTTGTCTCCTTTTTTTATAGATAAAAGGCGATAGTCCGACTTTATAAATAAAGCCACCAGGCAGAGGCACAACCACCACGAAACCACAGAAGTTTAACAAGCCGAATAAAAAGTGCAGTTACAAGGCATCCAGCCTAATTGGCACGCAGGCCACCAAACCAACAACCAAAACTACTAAGGAAGATTCCGCCTAGAATGCCGCAGCAGGGTAGACGCCGTAGAATTCATTCTGGATAGCATATCGTCGAAAGCCTCTAGATCCCCATCCTTAATCAATGATCTCCACTGCTGCAAAAAGATAGTGGCTTTGAATAAGCAATTGACAGGGTTAGTAGGGAAAATGTGCTCAATAGTGAACTTGTTCCTAGTATTCCAGAGCGCCCAACAAATCGCAGCCCAGCCCACCATGAAAACCCTCTTAGAACGGCCTACTAGGGAATTGATGCACTGTTTCAAATCACCAAAGGAGGAGGGGTTCCAATTAACCCCAAGCCAAAGTCTAATGCAACTCCAAATGAATTTAGCCAAAGAGCACTGGAAAAAGATATGCTCAGTGTTCTCAAGGGCACCGCAAAGTTGACAGGAATCCGAGCCCGGACCATTCCTCTTCTTAATCTGGTCAGCCGCTGGAAGTTTGCGACGGTGAGCTTGCCAGAGGAAGATCTTGATCTTAGGAGGGATGCGGGCAGACCAAATGGACTTAAACTTTTCCGTGCGGGTACCAGCGATAAGTTTCAAATAAGCCGACTTTACCGAAAAACGCCCCGAAGAGGAGTGAGGCCAAACCACGGAGTCCTCTTCCTCCGAGAGCAGGGGGAAGCAGGCAATAAGACGATGCCATTCTTCCAACTCTACTGGGGAAAGAGAGCACCGGAAATCTAGAACCCAGCCCTGAGCCGAGAGCTCAAAGATAGAGATCTCAGGGTTAGCGCAAAACGAGAACAGAGTCGGGTGGGCCACCGCCAACGTGGTGTCCCCAACTCACCAGTCTAACCAAAAACGCGTGGACTTACCATTACGAACAACGAACTTCACAAGGGACTGGAAAGCCGGTCTGATGCTAACCAGCTGGTGCTAGAATTGTGAGCCACCACAAGCGGTAGCGAACATAGGGCTGAAGGAAGGGAAATATTTCGCTTTTAGGATATTAAGCCACGTGGGACGGTCATCGAGGAACATAATCTTCCACCACCATTTTAGCAACAAGCATTTATTCATGATTCTGGTGTTAATGATGCCAAGACCCCCCATGCTCTTGGGTCTACAGATGATATCCCACTTTACCATCCTGTATTTGCGTTTATTATCGGAGGAATTCCAGAAGAAAGCACCCCTGTGCTTATCGAAGCCCGAATGCGTCCCTTCGGACATCAGATAGAATCCCATAAGGAACATCGGGAGCGAGGAAAGGCAGGAATTGGTGAGGGCAACGTTGCCCGCCTGGGAATTGTACCGACCTCGCCACGGTAGAACTCTATTGCCAACTTTAGTCACAACCGGGGCAAAATCTTTAGCCAACAACTTAAGAGGGGAAATCGGAAGGCCCAAATATTTCAGAGGGAAGGACCCGAGAGAGCAATTTAGAAGGTGAGCCACCCGTTGCGCCTCCTCACCAGATACCCCAGTCACAATTGCCTCGCTCTTAGAAGAATAAGTTTCATATTTGTGATGGAATGATCATTAAGCTCCACCAAAATGATTGTGTCGTCCGCATATTGTAAGTGAGAAATGCCATTAGGAAGAAGATGAGAACTAACAGGCAAAATATGGCCAGCAGCCGCTGCACGAGCCAAAATGCGGGAGAGAGCATCAGCCACAAAGTTGAAAAGCAGGGGGGACGCCGGATCCCCTTGTCTCAAGCCCCTACCATTCGCAAAGAAATTACTGGTCTGCCCGTTAACTGCCACCGCCGTATGGCCCCCAGAGACAAGTTGCATCAGGCGGTGGACCACCGATCCAGTGAACCCCTTGGCCAACAACACTTGGCGAAGGAAGCTCCAACTCACCGAATCGTACGCCTTTTCGAAATCGAGCTTGAGCACTAGAGCCTTGGTGTTCTTGCTGCGAAGGTCATGGATAATCTCATGAAGGAAGAGCACCCTGTCCAGGATGTATCTTCCCTTAATGAACGTGGATTGGAAAGGGCTAATGACTCGATGAGCGATCGGGGACAGTTTCATAGCCATACCCTTGGCTGGGATCTTAGCAAAGTTGTTAATGAGAGCAATAGGCCTAAACTGGGAGATTAGGTCAGCGCCTTTGACTTTAGGAATGAGGGTAAGAACGTAGTTCAGTTTCGAGATGTCTACAGTCCCCAACCAAAAGCCTTGAGTGATAGCCAAGATTAGGCCTTTTAATTCAGGCCAGAATTGTCGGAAAAAAGGAATGGAGAAGCCGTCAGGGCCTGGCGCTGCATTATAATTGGCAGAACGAATCGTCTCGAAAATTTCCTCCTCCGAAGGGGGAATTAGAAGGCTTTCATTGTCAACGCTCGAAAGTTGATCACGCAGGGACCAGAAGATCGCAGCCAACTTGAAGCCTAGCTCGGGTTTAGCCGCAAGAAGGTTAGAGAAGAAAGAGACCACATGTCGCATAATCACAGGTGGGTCGGAGGTCCTGACACCATAAATAATAAGGCTATCAATAAAGCACCTTCGCCGTCTACCATTAGCAATAGCAAAGAAATACGCTGTGGGCAAGTCCCCCTTGAGGGTCCAGTTGATAGTACCGCGTTGTTTCCAGTAAATTTCCTCCTGCCTATGAATGGCCAACAACGCCTCTTCTAACCCATATCGGGATTGCCATTCATCCGGGGACAACCCAACTGAATCCGCACGTTCGTCCAGGACGCCTATCTGAGCTGCCAACCTTGCTTTGTCACGCCTTGACTCAGCAAAATGGTTTCTGGACCAACCTCTAAGGAATCTACGCAGAAAATAAGAGCATTGGTGCCAGTCGTCCATCGGACTAAAGGACCGACGGTTCGAAGAAAGGAAGAACAAATTTTTTTGGGCCATCAACCCATGAAACCCTCGACTAGAAGCCAGGAAGCATCAAAATGAAACCTCGAGACACCCATAGAGCGCGATCCATCATCAAGAATCAGGGGTGTGTGATCAGAGCCAACATAGGCAAGGGCCTTAAGACTAGCATGAGGGAAAAGAGGGTCCCATCTCGGGCAAACAAAAACTCTGTCAAGAACTGAGCAAATGGGGGGGGGTTGATGATTAGACCATGTGTACCGGGCTCCGACCCTAGGCATCTCACGAATAGCCATCCCCTAATGAAGGCGTTGAACGCATCAGCCAAGGGCCACGAGAAGTTAGGAGAGCTCTTGTCAGAGGGAAATCGAAGCAAATTAAAATCACCCCCAATCAGCAGCGGAAGCTGGCAAGATTCAATCTTAATACTAAGCTCATCCAAAAAAGCATAAGACATAGCATGGTCAGCCGGACCATAAACCACCAAGATTTCCACTAAGGAATTGAGAGAACGAATGGAGACCACCGTGCTAGCCCAGAAAATGCCATGATCGAAAACCACGAAATCAAAAGTATCTTTTTTGGATCCGAGTAGAAAACCTCCCGAGTGACCAGCCGAGGCCACGAAATTCCAATGAAATCTATCTATCCCAGCAATAGCCGATAATTCACTAGCAGAAAAGGAAGATTTGAAAGTCTCGACAAGACCAATAAAATCTACATTCTTAGATCGAACTAGGTCCTTAAGTTGGTCTCTGCGCCCCCTAGCACAGAAACCTCTAATGTTCCAGAAAAATGCCTTCATTTATACGACAAGTTTTTGATACGGAGACTCGACCTGCTCGGGGCGACGCAGGATTTTGATCGTTTCCCTACCCCGCGTTTAGACACCATCGAGGGAGCATGACTCCTATCATCTCCCCCCGTCCCCACCGGCCACCACCAGTGGGGCGCCCGAACCCTCCCTAGCCTCCTTGGCTTTCGCAATGTCCGCCTGAGCGATTTCATTTGCCCTAATGATACCAAAAAAAGATGAAGGAGAACCCAAACTAGAATAAAAACAGATACCTACATCGTTTAAAATATTAAGCAATCGATCATCAGATTGAGAAGGGAGAACTAAACGGACAGGAGAGGAAATCGTGGGGGGGGGGGGGGGGGGGGAAGGGGAGGGACGAAAGGACGAACCTGCAGGGGGCAGATCCCGAGCCGCCGCACGCCGAGCAGCCCGATCGACCACCCGCTCGCCACTGTTGGATACACGACCACTCTTACGAGCCGTGGACGCAGGCGAACGCACATGAACAGGGCGCGCGCGACTGGGAGAGGCCGCAGCGGAAGACGGACCCGAGGCCATACCCAAGTCAGCCTCCAGCCGGCGGCAGAGCCCAGCCACAGACTGCCTAGAGTCACCAGAGGCACGGCTCTTGGCGGAGAACTTCTTTCCAGAGGATTTCTTCTTCTTTTTGAGCGCCGCAGGACCCGCCGGGGGAAGATCTTCAATGCCTGACAGGGAGGGAGAAGCAGGGCTAGCGGGAAGGTTGGAGCACACCGCTGAGAAAGGCGTACCCTTGGCCCCGCCAGCAGCCGCCTCCCCCCACCCAGATCCGGCGCCGAGCCCTGGACCCCCTTGCCAGCCGGCGCGTTCTCCTTGAGCATGTCCTGATCTTCGGGTGAGAGGCCATCCCACTCCGACTGGGTGAACCGGGGATCGGACCCATGCATGGAGTCATCGGGGCAGCCATCCTCCTCCTTGTTCTTGTCGCCATTGTCAGAGGCCGGAGGCGGGGGAGGAGGAGGAGGCGACACCGGGCCTGAGGCCCCCTCCACCCGCACACGGAGCCGGAAGCCACCCACCGCAGGGAAGACGTCAAGGGAGCCATGAATGCACAGGGGGTCGACGCACCAAACCCGGAGCCGTGCCGGCCCCAGGATCGCCAAAGATTCTTGGTCAACTTCAATGGGCTTGCCAATAAGAACTCTGAAAGCCATCAGGAAAGCCGAGGTGCGCAAGACGGCTGGGACATCTTCTACCAGCACCCATACATCAGACAAGGAAGAGATAGACTTGGATCCATTAGAGGCAGCTTTAACCGAGACCACGAGTTGATTCAGAGGGAGAGTGAAGCTAGAGCAAGAAGATATCATCCGGAGACTCTCTTTAGAGGGGAAGGTCGCTGCAAACTCGAACTCGGAGAGCTGGCGGATCTGCCAATCCCATCCACCCTCGTCCCATAACTTAAGCTCATCAAGAAGAATCTGAGGGGAGATGCGTTTAGCCTGGACGGAGATAATACCAACATTGGACAGGGAAGGGATGGGGGCAGCCTCAGGGATCTCCCTATCAAGAGCGAAGAAGGAACATCCAGGAAGACTAGTGCCATAATGAACAAAAGAAGGAGGCTTGACACGATTCTGACAGTCCACCGTAAGGTGGCCATCTTCCCGGCAGATGAGGCAGAAGGGAGGGTTTTCACACCGTGATTGGAAGTGGCCACGACGATGACACGCAAAACAGGTGAGGATGGGGTTGGAGACTTGAGATTGGGGAGGGATGCGACCACGAGAAGGAGGAGGGAGAATGCCATCTCCAGCCGCAACAGGCCCAGATCCGGAGCCCCGCCCCACCACAGGGCCAACGGGACGCCGAACTGGAGCCCCCGACGCGCCTCTAGGGAAGAAACGGGACGGCCCGCCCCCAGCCTGAGCACGCACCGGAGCGCCGGCCCGGGGAGCAGCACCCAGCGGAGGGGGCGCCAGGGCGGGCCCCGATGAACCCTCCCGGCTGGCTGCCGCCGCCACCTCCCAGGGATCGGCCGACGCCGAAGGAGCACCAGAAGCAGGGGGGAGGCGCCGATGGGCCCGACCCAGAAGCACGGGGAGACACGCCAACGGATGCCGCCGCTGACCCCGCCTCCGAAGCGATCGAGGCCTAAAGCTTCGCGCGAAGAGCCGCCTCATACTCCAGATCCGCGTCCACATCGCCAGATCCACCACGGCCCCGCTTCTGCCCGGAGACCGCCTCAATTGAGGACGCATGAGAGTGATCCATCGCCGCCACCACAACAAAGGGAAGGGAGAGGGGAGGAGGAGGAGCAGATCTGATGAAGCGCCGGATTGAGAAACGGTGGCGGAACAGATCAGAGGAGGAGGCCGGAAACCCTAGGAAGGGGGAACCGCACCTCTCCGCACCCATAAATACCCCGACCGAGCCAGGCCCGAACCGGAACACGGCCTAACATAAGGGGTGGGCTGGACCTGGGCCGTCCGCAGCCCAGGGTCCAAAGAAGGGAGGGGGGAAATCAGAAAGAGATGCCAGGGCCAAGGTCAAAACCGGCCCACCAGGCCCAATAGCACCCACCGGAGCCCGGACCACAGGAGGGGGCACCAGCGCCGCCCCAACAACCAGATCTAGGGTTGGGACCGGCACCGGCGCCGCCAAGGAGGCGGAGGACGAACTCGTAGGCGCGCCAGCACGCAAACCCACCGGAGAGGGCGAGGCCGACTCCGACGCAGACCGCAGCGAGTCCAGGCACGGGGACCAGCACGAAGCACGACGCCGCCCGCGCGAGACGCGGCGCCACCCATCCGACTCCACGGAAGGCCAGACTGGCCGTCCCCGCCCACCGGGTGCAAACTTGCGCCGGCGAGTGGCCGCCGCAGCCACAAGGGGAGAGCACACCGGGGGTGAGCGAGGTGGGGGAGAGGAAGCCTCAGAGTCCGAGCCGGAGCCGTCAGAATCTAGATCCCAGAACTTGTTAGCCCGAAGAGGGGCGGTGAGGATAGAGCGAGGAGTCGAGGCCAGAGGACATGGGGGGGGGGGGGGGCTGCACGAGGAGCCGGAGCGGGTCTCGGAGGGGAGCGCGAAGGGGATGAGGAGGAGGAGGGAGAACGAGGCCGAGGCGCCGCCGGAGCTTCGCCAGTCACCGGGGGCGCTGCGAGGGGGAGGGGAGAGGGGGTGGAGGGGGGAGCCATGTATGTATTTCTTTGTCTCCTGTATTCGGTTTCAGTGGTGGCGAATAAGTTTTCAAATATCTTCGATGCTTTTGTGCTCACTATTGTTGGTGTTGGATCCACCACGCAGTGTATGCATCATCGACATTCTTTCAGCTTTGTGCGTGCTCTTTGTGCATATTGGTCATGGCTTTGGGGTTGCGATGTCAAGTTTCAATGACTCACGGTGCATGGAGGTGTGTCTTCGACGAATCTTCCATGACCTGGTCGATTTTGGTCTCCGGTCGATATGTCTGTATTCGGTGGACGCTTATGGTGTTTGGAGTATTTGCATGCCCTCTTCGATGTTTTTTCTTCGAGGCCAGAATTCGGCTTCTTCTACTCTACATCGACGGATTCTCAGCCGTTGTTTCTACAAACTTCTAGGTGTAAACAAGTTTGCTCCAACGAGGTAGACTTAGAGGTGGCAGCCAGAGTTGATCACGACAAGCCATCGATGGATGCAAGAGTAAGAAGATATCCACATTTCTAAAGATTTAAATGTTTTTTTTTCTTGTAAAGATGTGTTTGTAAACCACTGTGCTATTTGATATATACCATTAGTCCTTTGGCCACAAGGGATAAAGCTTTGTCAAGCTTGATATATCTAAAACAGGGGGCTCCCGGTCTAGTCGGGACGAGAAGTGTGGAGTACTTCATATTGTATAATTGTAGCATTGTTAATATTTATTTTTTAATATATATTTTTAAAACTTTATGATCACACAAATTTAATATGCGAAGTAAAAATAAATGGAGGAGTACTTGCTACATTTAACCGACTAACTCGAGCAACTGAGACTTGAACTCGGCCATTTGCGCCGGTTCGAGCAGCGAAACCGATACCTGCACGCCCAGACTGTCCCTGGCGCGCATCAGCGCCACCTGGCCGTCGCGGTTCATCCTGGTATTCTCCGTCCGCCTCGGCCTGCCCCACCCGAAGTCCGCGAGTTCGTAGGCCCGGAAACTCGACGAGCCAGACACGTTCATCAGCCGTTCCATGGCGATCTTGAACGCCGGTGCCAAGAAATCGCACCCGGCCATCGGGTCCTCCGTCTTCTTGCGGACCTCCTCCTGCACCGCCCGTGCCGCAGCCGCCAGGGCGTGCTCGGTGCGAAGCTCGCGTGCGAGGAGGCAGGCGATGCATCCAGTGAGGCACGCGCCGAAGTATCCCGCGCCGGCGGGAGGGTCGAGACGTTGGCGGGCATCTGCGTGGAATCCAAGCATTACGTCGTCGTCGGAGGCGAACGGCTTGCACCGGACGAAGCACGTCCAGGCGAGCGCGGCGACGGCGATGAAGGTGGACGGGGGGCGAGGCGGGGCGGCGATGGAGGATTCGCCGAGACGCACGATGCGCTCCTTGAGGCGCTGGATGCCCCGCGCGTCCACGGTGAACGTCCGGCGCGTCAACCGTGCATGGTCCTCTGAGAGCGGCGCCGGATATGCCGCCTGAAACGCGTTCGATTTTGTCACGTACAGTACGTTTTTGGAACTGGATGAAATATTTCGGGGCTGAGCATACCTTTGGTAGATTTGGCGCGTACTTTCTCAAGAAGCTCCTGGCCAGCTCTTGGCCACCGGGCAGCTTGACGAGCGAGCGGTCGAAGCACGGTGTCGCGGCCCGTGTCTCGCCCCGGCACGCCGTCGCCCACGCCTCGACGAACGTCCATAGCGACCGCCCGTCGGCGACACCGTGGTGCACCGTCACACCGACCGCCACGCCGCCCTTGAAGCGCGTGGCCTGCACGGCCAGCACGGGGGTCGGCAGCTCGCCCATGTCCACCTCCGGCACGAGCCGCTCGAGCACGTGCACGTCCTGCTTCTCGTCGCCGGCGAGGCGGTGGATGTCGGCGTCGGACTCTGCGACGACGAAACTGACGCCATCTGAGGAGGAGCAGTTGAGGCCGACGTCGCCGGTGTCCTCTAGGTGGACGAGCTTGCCGGCGAGCGGCGCGAAGCTGCCCAGAGTCGCGGTCAGGGAAGACCTGAGGGACTGGAGAATTTCGTCGAAAGGCGGCATGTCTTCGCCCTTGTACAGCAAGACGTGCTGCAGCACTGGGACGACGACCCACGACGCCTCCATCGCGGTGAGCTTGATCGGCTCCGGCGGCAGCGCGGCGGTTGCCGGCACGTTGACGTAGCTCGCGTGGATTACTCTCACCCGAGACATGGCGCGCCTGAGCAACAGTGGCGGTCCCTTCGTGGGTTTTGTGCGTGAATAATAAGAGCTGGAAAAGTGAGCCGAGAGCACAGGTGCACAGCGCCTTGTACTGCCAAGACAGTGAACGAAAACTAGCACGGCCATGTTCCTGATTGTGGACATGTAATTAATTCTAGATAGATGATTCCCTACCGACTACAACCGCACAACAACCATGACAGTTCTGCTAAAATGCCTCCTTCCATCTTGAAGCGTCAAATTTTAAGTGGTCAGTTTTGTTGGATTTTATGGGCCTCTTACCCGCAAAAAAAAAAGAGAAGATTTTATTGGCCTCGCTCACTAAATCTTGTAGTATCTCCAGCCACTTGTCGCAACCTGAAAGTTTTCCTTTTTTCGTAGATCTATTTATTCGAAACGTTTTATCTCTTAGACCGTGCGTCCAAATCTCGAATCGCTTTCACTGTTGTATTCCTCGCGTCGAGATCTTCAAAACTACATCCCATGTTGATAAGTCTGACGAACTTTCTTTTCACGAAAAAAACGGACGAAAAAAACGAACCTGGAGCACGGGTTTTTTCCCTTTCCGAAAGAGGCACGCCCGTGCCTCTTGCGGAAGCAAAACCGTGACTCTCGCAGTAGAAAAAAGAAAGAGAAAACGCATTTTTTTTCTGTTTCCGAGGAGGCACGGCCGTGACACTCGCGAAAGCACAACCGTGCCTCTCGCAGAAGCAAAACCGTGACTCGCGGAAGAAAAAAAAATACAAAACGCGTTTTTTCCATTTCCAAAAGGCACGGCCGGGACTCTCGCGAAAGCACAACTGTGCATCTCGCGGAAGCAAAACCGTGACTCTCGCGGAAGGAGAAAAACAGAAAACGCTTTTTTTCCGTTTTCAAGAGGCATGGCCGGGACTCTCGCGGAAGCAAAACCATGACTCTCGTGAAAGGGGAAAAACGGAAATTTTCGTTTCCGAGAGGCATGACCGTGACTCTCGCGAAAGCAAAACCATGACTCTCGCGAAAAAAAAACGCGTTTTTTCGCGCAAAAATATATTTTTTTTGAAAAAAAATTTGATCGAAAAACTAAGGAAGACCGGTGGAAAACTAAAACGTCGAAAAAACCCGTTTAAAAAGCCAAAAACGCATGCGGAGAAATTAAAAAACAAAATCAGGAGGGAATACCCAGAGCGCGACACGTGGCGAATGGCTGAGAGCGTGCCAAGTGACGCTGATCGTTGCGCAGCTCCCGAAGAAGCGCTCGTTAACTAGTTGCTCTCCGAGTTTACATTATGAAATCTTTCAAATTATAGGATATATGTTTATTTTCAGTCATATACTGCTAGTTGAGTAGAAGAATCATCAATATATAAGGTGGGTTGTTCTCCAACTCCTTCTAGTACAAGAAAACAGAGAAACAACGCGCGTCTCAAGTACTCACTCACTCGACTTCACTTTACTTTGGGGAGCGTCGTAGCGCAACTGCTCACTCAAGTTGACTGCATCCTCGACATCGGTCTGCTTTCTCTACGGTGGACAACCACGTTGACCGATGCTGTTACACATGAGTTTCTTATGAACTCGTATGCAGTGGCGGAGCTAGCTACTCCATAGAGCCGGGGCAAAATACGTAGGGATGTGACTCATGGGCATTTGCCCCACAAAAACTGGTGATTAAATCTCCATGTCCTTCTATAGTCTCACGGGAGTTCCTGGGCAGAGCCCGGGCAGCTGCCCAGGGTCGCCGGGAGGTGGCTCTGCCACTGCTCGTATGAATTGTTCCCTTCTCTCCCTTGACATGCGTCTTTGGTCCATATACACGTGCTAGATGTTCTTAGTCTATCATATGCGATCTGTCATGTTAGTAATCTTATGATGATGCTAAGCTGAATTAAGCTTAATAAAAAACGGCCTAATTTCCTCACAATCAAAAAACCTTACCCATCCATGCAATCTTGTTGGTTGGTTTTGCTGCTGCTCTGGAACCGGGCCCGTTCAAGGTTGCTCACTTCAAAGAGATGAGATGATAGACCTCCGAGGGTCCCACAAATTCCTGAACATGACAAAGCATTCTCGGATGTCACTTCAATCTTTGTCGGTGTTGTCATTAGAGTGTTCCGTGACAGGCTGATTGATGCATATTTACATACGCGAAATGCCAAAGAACTGCGGGACGCATTTGAATCCAAGTTTGGCACCACCTATGCTGTCTGGGAACTATATGTTGCAGACCAGTCCAATGACTATAGAATGATCGAGAACCGTCCCATGGTTGAACAAGCTCATGAGCTTTAGGACGTGTTTGCTTGTGTGTATTTGACCCGATCAGGCCCGCGCGGGAAGAATCTGGCATGTTTGATAGCCTGCATACACTGTTCGTCTTGCATCGCACGAAGTTCAAAGCACCTCCTAGCCAGGCCCAACTATTACGCCCCGAATCGGCAGTTTCTGGAGAGCCAGGCTCGGCCGAAGCACGGGAGGGGAACGCAGCGCTGAGCTCGTGTAACCACGGAGATGGTGCGAGCTTGCGCGCGTCTCCGAAAAAATGGCGAAGGATTCCGACTCACCTCCCGCAGATTCGGTCACCCCTATTTAGCCCCTCATCTCACCGCCCAAAGTCCCGCCACCCTTCTCCCCCCTTTCGAGCTTTCCCACCGACACGCATCGGCACCAACGAGCAGGTAAGGGGCGCTTCTTCACCAACGGGCGGTCCATGATGGCGGCGACTCCTGTCCTCAACTTATTTGACATTTCCCGCGCCCCCCTCGAGCTACAGCCATGGCCTCTATGAGTTTAATCACCCTCTTCTCTCAGTTCGTAGCAACTAGATCTGAGAGCATGTGGTCGTAGGGAACAACATGAAGTGGCAGCCGTTCATGTCCACGTTCGTACTGAACAAGATGTGTCAGCTGATCTCTAGTGGGGTTAGCACTGACAAGGACTTCAAGAAGGTGCACTTAAACACCATTCTGAAGGAGGTGTTCGAGTTCTAGGGCCAGGAAAGGGGGCAAGAGAAGTGGGTGGATTGAAATCCACCCGATGCGACCTCCATGGTGTTGCTGGCGCAGCAGACGTCGTAGAAGGATGAAGACCGGCCGTAGTTTGTGCTGCAGTAGATTAGGGTGTTGTCGCCGGTGCGGTCCTTGGAAGCACGGACAGCAAAGGGTGCATTAGCCATTGGGAGTGGACGATTTGCATCTGCTGGCGTGGTAATGCTCCGCGCGCCAAGATTTGTGCGCCCGATTCGATGGACCACATAACATGGTGCGGAAACTACCGAGAATAGACTTTTGGTCTATAGGAAATTTTAACTTTCATGAACCGAAAGAAAAAGAGGTAATAACATCAGCGGTGCCTCAACTTGCTATCGATGTTCACTTTGGTGCCTAAACTTGAAAAATATACCAAATTGGTTCTATAACTTGACGGTATGGTTCAAATATGGTTCAAAGCACGTCCAGATAAGTATGTACTATTGACTAGACATTTCAGCGCGGCGCAGGGCCGAGACAGACTGACATGAAAAGAGGGCGTCTAGATGACCATCAGGTCCCACATGCACAACCGAAATAAATAAAAATGTTGCACGGCTGGGATTTGAACCAGCGACCCGTGCGCTGCCAAGGACGTGCGCAACCCACTTCACGCAAAATTAGTTAGTTTTTACGCATCGCTAACCTTTATCTAGCTAATTAGACCGCAGTGCCAATTTTCTACATGCTAGTTATTTTTCCTTTTTTAGAAAAATATACAAACTATATTCACAATATAAAATAAATAGTTGAGGACCCCTAAAAAATGTTAATCAAATTTTAAATATTCTCGAAATTAAAATAATAGAAAATAATTAATAAAATAGTTTCATAATATTTGTAAGGATTCACATATATGATAAAATAGTTTTGCAATTTTTAAAAGTTATACATTTTCTAAATGTTAATCTAATTTTCAAACTCTTCATGTTTAAAAAAAATATCACGTGGTCCATTTTTTAAACAATTAGTTATTTTTCCTTTTTTACATGACCCTTCGACGTGTGAGTTTCTTTTTCAGTTTTAGTAATTCTAAAACTTATGCGAATTATTGTATTAGTAACAAAAATTAAGCTAGAATCTTCTTGTCTTAGAAATAATATGCATAAAAAATATTTTAAAACATATTAATGTAATTTTATAAAACATTTATGTATTGTTAAAAAGTCATGTAATTAAAACTTTTTTAACTAGACAAATGTATGTATAGTTTAATTTTTTAATTTCAATATAAGAATGAATAAAATCCTGATGGAACACTAAGCCATTGTTTATTTTTTTCACACATATTTTAAAATTTATTTTAATTCGAAAATATATCTTTTGAAAAACACATATACTTTATTAAAACGCGTGAACACTTTTTACAACTAGAAATACATTTCCTAAAAGCATGAACACTTCATATACTACCTGCAGCCCATTTAACTCGACGATTGTGTCGGATATATAAAACGTAGCAGTGCGTAAAAGACAACAAACTTACAATGGGCATTTGGTTGGCGCATGTCCTTTTTGGCGCACATGTCGCCGGTTCAAAACTCAGCCAGGCAACTTTTTTGTTTATTCCAGTTGTGCACTGACAGGTTGCTAGTTTGTCCAGACACTGCAAGTGGCCCTACGCCACGCTGGCATGTCTAGTCAACAATACATACATATGTAGACGTGATTTGAACCGTATTTGAACCATACTGCCAAGTTATAGAACCAGTTTGGTTTATTTTTCAAGTTCGATGGCAAGTTTAGGCATCACTAGTGTTATTATCTCAAAGAAAAACATACACTGATACTAATGATATAAACGATAAATCTCGGTCGACTTAGGACAATCAAATCCACATAGGAACATCTCAAAAAAAAACACACACACACACACAGGAAAATAATCAATCGTTTTTGGTTAAACCAAGTAGCTCGAGGAAGCGAGACTTGAACAAGTCCATTTGCGCCGGTTGCAGCAGTGACACCGACACCTGCACCCCGTGGCCGTCTCCGGCACCCATCAGCGCGATCTGACCGTCATGGTTCATCCTGATCGGCTCCGTGCGCTTCGGCTTCCCCCATCCGAAGTCGGCGTCCTCGTATGCCCTGAAGCGCGGCGAGCCCGACACATTCATCAGACGGTCCATAGGGCGGCCCGCCCACCAGGAAGTCAGAAAACCCAACGTTGCCACTGGGACCTCTCTCATCTTGCGGACCTCCTCCCGGACTGCCGATGCTGCAGCCGCGAGGGCGAACTCGCCGCGGAGCTCTCGTGCGGGGAGGCTCACGAAACACGGCCAGAGGCACACGCCCATGTACCCCGCCTCGACGGGAGGGTCCAGGCGGTCGCGGACGTCGGTGAAGAAGAAGAGCTGCACGTCGTCCGAGTCCGAGATGAACGGCCTGCACCGAATGAAGCACGTCCATGCGAGCGCGGCAACGACGGCGAAGGTGGACGGGGGTCGAGGCAGGGGCGATGAGCCGCTGGCCTCGCCGAGACGGACGATGTCCTGCTTGAGGCGTTGGATGTCCTGCCCATCTAAGGTGAACGTACGACGGGTGAACCGTGTGCGCTCCTCTTCGAACCACGCCGGCGGTGCCGTCTGAAACGCGTACGATTTGTCACGAACGAAACATTGAAGCAGAGGCCCAACATTTGAAATGACCAGGGGCTGAACCAACATACCAACGGTAAATTGGGAGCGAACTTTCTGGAGACGCTCCTGGCCAGATCTTCGCCGCCGGGTAGCTTGACGAGCGAGCGATCGAAGCACGGTGTGGCCACCGGCATCTCGCCCCGACACGCAGTCGCCCAGGCCTCAACGAACGTCCACAACGACCGCCCGTCGACGATGGCGTGGTGCACCGTCAGCCCGACAGCCACGCCGCCCTCGAAGCGCGTGGCCTGCACGGCCAGCACTGGGGTCGGCAGCTCGCCCATGTCCACCTCCGGCACCAGACGCTCAAGAAAATGCAGGTCGTGCTCCTCGTCGCCGGCGAGGCGGCGGATGTCGGCGTCGCAGGCCGCGACGACGAACCTGACGCCGTCGGAGGCGGAGCAGCTGATGGCGACGTCCCCCGTTTCCTCGAGGTGGACGAGCTTGCCGGCGAGCGGCGCAAAGCTGCCTAGAGTCACGGAGAGGGAGGACCGGAGGGACTGGAGCACGGCGTCAAAGGGCGGCATGTCGGCGCCCACGTAGAGCAGCACGTGCTGCAGCACCGGGAAGACGACCCACCGCGCCTCCAACGCTGTGAGCTTGATCGGCTCCGGCGGTGGCGCTTCGCTCTCTGGCACACTGACATAGTTGGAGTCGATAATTGTCACCGGCGACATGGCGCGCCTCCCTGTGCAAGCAGCGACGCTAGCTTGTTCAAGTGGATGATAGTAGGAGCTGAGGAGTGAGGAGAGAGAACGGGTACGAGCGCGGCGTCTCTTATATTTGCTCGTCTACTCCCAAGCCGGTGAACCAAAATGAACAGGATGCACGTTCCCATTTGCAGTCGACGCAACTTAATTATGTGTGACATGCAATTAATTTACGGGATTGCTAAAACTCAGCTAGCTGAGATTTATTTTGGTCTCATTCACTTTGTCAGCCATTGGATTAAAAGCGCTGTTATTCGTGCGAGATGAGCGAACCGGCTGTTCGTATCGTCGTATCGTCGTAGGGAGCGCTGGAGCAGCCTTTTAAGGTGGCTTTTTTTCTTTTTATATTCAGAAGCTAAGCTTGTTTCTCTGTCCGATGCCACCAAGCATCATTGTCGCATTTGTATCTCTCTGTTTCTTGTCTTCAGCAGCGGTTGTTCTTTTTCCTAAGAGATCCTTCTCCATTGTTTGAACGTATACAATTTTTAATAATTTATTTTATGTAAAATAATTGTTGTAGATTTTTCAAAAAAGTAGATTTTTTAGTATAATTATTAATAGTTGTTTTACCAGTTGCAGTTGCATGTCTACCACTCCCTTCGTTCGGAATTACTTGTCTCGGAAATGAATGTATCTAGAACTAAAATACGTCTAGATACATCCATTTCTGCGACAAGTAATTCCGAGCGGAGGGAGTACTAGACATGCAACTGTATGTGTTTTAATCCGATTGAAACTGGGTTCGGAAGGAGGTTTGTTGGGCTAGTTGCATGTCCATCACTAGAGTTGCAATTGCAAACATTGTAGTTTGACTGCAACTACAGCAGTGTTCAGGTTGTTTTTTCTCGATACAATGATTTTTTTTCCTTTTTATGTTTTCTATTTCTTCTTTTGTATAGAAAGTGGGAAAGAGTAGTGAGATGAAAGGGCCCAACTTTTTAATCATTTCATTTTCTTTCTTTGTTTTTAAAACTTTTACTCATATATTCTGTCGTTCGCGTGTAACTGCACACACAACCAAACTATTCACAATTTGCAAGAAACATAATACACACACAGCCTTTCTACTGTCCAACTAGTTTCAGTTATTGTTTCGTTGTTTGTACTTTTATTTCTTCCTTTCTATTTGGAAATATAGATTTTTTTAGTTTTTGTTTCAATTTTTTATTGTTTTAAAGGTTGTGTGTGTATGCTGGCGAAGTCTTTCTTTTCAATTTTTTTGTTTATTTTGTTATAGTTGCAACCGCCCCAACCCGGGCGCAAGCGCAACTCAGAGCACCGTAGCGCAACGGCAAGACCTACCGCAACCGGGGGTCGGAGGGAGGGTGTCAGCGCCGGCGAAGTCTTTTTCAATTTTTTTTGTTGTATTTGAAACCGACCCATCCCGAGTGCAACTACAACTCAAGAGTACGGTCGTGGGTTGTTTTTTAGGGGGGGGGGGGGGGGGGGGGTTGATTGTAGTTGCACCCGTACCCCCCTAGTTGTGTGCCCGTACTCTTGTTGGGTCCTATTCATGGCCCCCAGTTGCAAGTTGACCATCAACTCGCAACTATGGGGATGTGTGTGTGTGTGTGTGTGTGTGTGTGTGTGTCGAGGGTCCCCAATTGCATGTCGATAACCGACTTGCAACTAAGAGTGTTGTGTATGTTTGTCTATTTGTCAAGGGGTCCCTAGTTGCATGTCAAGCGTCGACTCGCAACTAGGGTGCCAAGTTGCATGTCGATAATCGACTCGCAACTGGAGGTGTGTGTGTTATTTTTATCAAAGTGTCCCCAGTTGAATGTCAAGCATCGACTCGCAACTAGGGGTGTATGTGTGTGTATTTGTTGAGAACCCCTAGTTGCAAGTTGACCATTGACTCGCAACTAGGGGGGTACGTGTGTGTGTGTGTGTGTGTGTGTGTGTGTGTGTGTGTGTGTGTGTGTGTGTGTGTGTGTGTGTGTTTGTTTTGTCGTGGGTCCCTAGTTGCATGTCAATAATCGACTCGCTACTAGAAGTGTGTGCATGTGTGTGTGTGTCTTTTTGTCAAGGGGCCCCCAGTTGCATCTCAACCACTGACTTGTA
Organism: Triticum timopheevii; assembly: GCA_963921465.1. Lineage (NCBI taxonomy): Eukaryota > Viridiplantae > Streptophyta > Magnoliopsida > Poales > Poaceae > Triticum > Triticum timopheevii. The sequence continues at coordinate 623,701,894 of OY997264.1, read as the reverse complement.
ACTAGGGTGTGTGTGTGTGTTGAGGACCCCTAGTTGCAAGTTGCCCATCGACTCGCAACTAAGGGATGTGTGCATGCGAGTGTTTGTGTTTTATTCGTGGCCCCCATTTGCAAGTTGACCATCGACTCGCCACTAGGGGGTACGTGTGTGTCTGTGTGTTTTATTTGTGGCCCCCAGTTGCAAGTTGACCATCAACTCGCAACTACGGGGATGTGTGTGTGTCAAGGGTCCCCAATTGCATGTTGATAACCGAGTTGCAACTAGGAGTGATGTGTGTGTGTCTATTTGTCAAGGGGTCCTTAGTTGCATGTCAAGCATCGACTTGCAAATAGGGTCCCAAGTTGCATGTCGATAATCGACTCGCAACTAGGGTGTGTGTGTGTGTGTTATTTTTATCGAAGTGTCTGCAGTTGAATGTCAACCATCGACTCACAACTAGGGGTGTGTGTGTATTTGCTGAGAACCCCCAGTTGCAAGTTGACCATCGAATCGCAGCTAGGGGGGTACGTGTGTGTGTGTGTGTGTGTTTTATTCGTGGCCCTCAGTTGCAAGTTGACCATCAACTCGCAACTACGGGGATGTGTGTTGTGTTTGTGTGTCGAAGGTCCCCAATTGCATGTCGATGACCGACTTGCAACTAGGAGTGTTGTGTGTGTTTTTCTATTTGTCAAGGGATCCCTAGTTGCATGTCAAGCATCGACTCGCAACTAGGGTCCCAAGTTGCATGTCGATAATCGACTCGCAACTGGGGTGTGTGTGTGTGTTATTTTTATCAAAGTGTCCCCAGTTGAATGTCAACCGTCGACTTGCAACTAGGGGTGTGTGTGTGTATTTGTTGAGAACCCCCAGTTGCAAGTTGACCATCGACTCGCAACTAGGGGGTACGTGTGTGTGTGTGTGTGTGTGTGTGTTTTATTCGTGGCCCCCAGTTGCAAATTGACCGTCAACTCGTAACTACGGGGATGTGTGTTGTGTGTTGTGTGTGTGTGTGTGTGTGTGTGCGTGTGTGTGTGTGTGTGTGTGTGTGTCGAGGGTCCGTAATTGCATGGTGTGTGTGTGTGTGTGTGTCGAGGGTCCGTAATTGCATGTCGATAACAGACTTGCAACTAGGAGTGTTGTATGGGTGTTTGTCTATTTTTCAAGGGGTCCCTAGTTGCATGTCAAGCATCGACTCGCAACTAGGGGATGTGTGTTTGTTGAGAATCCCCAATTGCAAGTTTCCCATCGACTCGCAAGTGTGTGTGTGTGTGTGTGTGTGTGTGTGCGCGTGTGTGTGTGTGTGTGTTATTCGTGGCCCTCAGTTGCAAGTTGACCATCAACTCGCAACTAAGGGGCTATGTGTCTATTGAGGACCCCCAGTTGCAAGTTGTCCATCGACTCGCAATTAGGGGGTGCTCTCTCTCTCTCTCTCTCTCTCTCTCTCTCTCTCTCTGTGTGTGTGTGTGTGTGTGTGTTTTATTCGTGTCCCCTAGTTGCAAGTTGACCATCAACTCACAACTAGGGGTCTTGTGTGTGTGTGTCTTTTGTTGTGGCCCCCGGTTGCAACCCGCTCATCAAGTCGCAACTAAGGATGTGTGTGTGTGTGTGTGTGTGTGTGTGTGTGTGTGTGTGTGTGTGTGTGTGTTTGTAGAGGGTGTGTGTTTTGTTGTGGCCCCCAGTTGCACCCCGCTCATCGACTCGCAACTAAGGATGTGTGTGTGTGTGTGTGTGTGTGTGTGTGTTTGTAGAGGGTCACTATTTGCATGTTGATAACCCACTCACAACTAGAGGTGTGTGTGTGTGTGTATCTTTTTGTCAAGGGTCCTCAGTTGCATGTTGACCATCAAACTCGCAACTAGCAGGTGTGTGTTTGTTGAGAACCCCCAGTTGCAAGTTGACCATCAACTCGCAACTAGGGGGTATGTGTGCGTGCTTGTGTGTGTGTGTGTGTGTGTGTGTGTCTTTTTCTCAAGGGGTTCCCAGTTGCATGTCAATCATCGACTCACAACTAAGGTGTGTGTGTGTTTGTTGAGGACCCTCAGTCGCAAGTTGACCATCAATTCACAACTAGGGGATGTGTGTGTGTGTGTTGAGGGTCCCCAATTGCTTGTCGATAACCGACTTGCACTAGAGGTGTGTGTGTGTGTGTGTCTTTTTCTCAAGGGGTCCCTAGTTGCATGTCAACCATCGACTCGCAACTGGGGGTGGGCAACTTGCAACTAGGGGGGTGTGTGTGTTTTTTGTTGAGGGTCTTCAGATGTAAGTTGCCTATCGACTCGCAACTAGGGGGGTGTGTTTGTTGACAAGAGTTGACAAAACCCGGGCACATGCAACTGGTACCTCTTGAGAAAACGCCCGTACTCATCATACTCAGTCGTACAACTGCAACTCATCATACTCAGGCGCAATTGCAAGAGGTATGAAGCGCCCGCAACTTAATTGGGAGAGGGTTGTCAGTGGTTATCGACGGTTTTTATCTTAGCATTACATAGGTGTGGTTTCTATCATTTCCCTTGACAGTGGGTGCATACAAGCACTTTTTATTTTGGCCTTTTTTTGTGTTTTATTTCTATATATATATATATATATATATATATATATATATATATATATATATATATATATATATATATATATATATATTTGATCCTAGTTTCACACCGTTGAACGCTTATAGTTGTATCATCGTCGATCATACACAATAATTTATTTTGATATAGTCGCCCAGCAAACATTGCCTGTGCAACTAACATTTCTTCTTGTATCATTTTTGTTTACATTTGTTTCTTTTAAATTTCTTTACTGTATATTTTTTAATTTTTTTTCCTTGAGTGAAAAATCAACTATATTATGAAGGTGTTTTTTCATTTGTATATCGTGTCGGGTTTTTGTTGGAGACAATATTTCCTAAAGGAAAATGAAGTTTTTTGGTGTGTCGTTGTGGTGTTTTTTACACGTGGTCTCGGTGCCAGTTGGTGGTGGTCGTTTGAGCCTCTTGAGATGTCCTATCCATGTTAAAATCATGGAATTGCTGCTATAACACACACATGGATCGGCTCATGAGCTCTCACTCGCTTAGTCAGAGAGAGGGTGTCGCAACTGCAACTGTCACAACACTCACGCAATTGGTGCAATCAAATTGGTTTTACTCAAACATTCAGATTGTTACATGGCTCGCTAGTACCAAGCACGAATATAACCCCAGTTATATTCACAATGATTTTTGTCCAAATACTTGGTGCACTTTTTTGATATGTGACATTTTTCAAAAATACATGGTGAACATGTTTCATGCGATAAACATTCTTACGTACATACATATTTTTTTTAATTTTTCACAGATTTTTTTTTTCTTTTCGAGCTGTTTAACATTTTCTTTTTTAGGCAATTCATTTGAAATTTTTTAATAATGTTTGGCATAAAACAAGGCAGGGCCCAGGCAAAGGCTCCTCCGAGCTATTGTTTTTGAGCAAAAAAACTAAAAACAACAACAGAAAAACGCTCCCTAAATAAGGGTAAGGGCCCAGCTGCTTGCTTCTATTCGTCAACAACAAACAACGGACAACTTTCGTTATTGTATGCCCATAAAAACACAACAAACAACGAACGGCCCAGGAAGAAGTAGGGACAATATAGAACGACCACACCTTTTGTATACAGATGGATGACGTCATGTAAATGAGACCAATTTATATTTCATTCAGATGAGTTCTAGGCACTCCCATTAATTTATCCACCACCACGCGGTGGGTGTGCCACGGTGGGTGCGCCTCGCTTAACCAAATCTTAACGAATCAACTCTAAGTCATGTACAATGATGCTATCTTAGAAATGACACGTAGAATAAATTATGAGGTGGAGGAGAGAGAACTCGTAAGAAAACGATTGTCTTCACTTATTTAAGAGAAGACAAGAGATGATCTCTTATGCCTCGTTAATTCACTTATTTAAGAGAAGACAAGAGATGATCTCTTATGCCTCGTTAAGATGTAGACATTGGGCCTCATAATTCGATATTGGCATTAGTTGGACCCGAATGCCGTTGTTCAGATGGTCTTGGCATTCTGACTTGGAAACGGACCAAGATATTGGCCCGTCCGCGGCAACATGCACGCCTCCCCTTCTCCAATTCGGAGCCTCACCGCTCGGTTTTCCTTGGTATTCGGTAGCACGCGAGCCCCCGCCTCACTTACCGCTTCGTCCCGCTCGTCGAAAAGAACAGCCGCTGGAGAGGAGAAGCGGCGCGACTGTGGAGACGGCGGCGCGACTGACTGCCTTCTTCCTCCTCCTCATGTAAGCCCTCGGGCTCCTCTCTTCTCCCAAACAAGGGTCGATCCATACCCAGGCTTCTTCTTGCCTTCCATAGAAAGCGCGCACCCTGTCCCCTGTCTTCCCCGTCATGGCGACCAAGGAGGTCCCACCCAGCGGCGGTGGCGATGGCTGCCTCTAGCCTGCCATGGCGAGCACCCCCCTCGTGACCCTCCCTGCAAGCGCCTGAACCCCCCACGGCAGCCGCCCCCCTCCTTCACTCCCACCCTCTTGGTCAGAACCCTAATCCCTAAAATTTCCCTCTAATCCCAAATTGTCTTGTGTCTCTCTTGCAGGTCACTTGGTATGTGTACGAATCCCCATCAGCAACCCGATTCAAGTTACGTGATGTTCACTTATGATGTAGATCTGGATAGTGCAATTTTAACCTGAGATAGGTACAATACATGCCATGTTAATCTGAATTTTGCTTGCCATGATTCTCTGGATTAGTGTGACATAGGCATGTGATGCTGATCTGAATGAGGCATCTAATGTTCACCTGAGATAGACCTGTGATGTTTATCTGAATTGGTTGTTTGATGTTGCTGCTTCACTAGATGTTCACTTTCTTGATTGATATGCTGTACAAGTGATTGATGCCTAATTACTTAATTATTGTGTAGTTCCATAATGTCAGGCCAAGTAGATTTGGTTTCTTACATAACTGAAGAGAACAACAGGAGAAAGAGGAAAATGATTAGCTTATGGAGTTGCCCATGTCCTTGAGGACGGATTGGTTCTTGATGTTGAATGAGAACGGTGCTTGATTGGCGCCTTTGGGATATTATGTATGATTGTTGGCTGCAATGTACTCCCTCTTATATTTCTTTATGGAGGGAGTAATCATTATGAACATGTTGTCCTAATTAGTATCTTGCCTTTTTGATGGTCGTCAACTTGATGTAACTACTTGTTGCTACATGTATGGAACTCAGTTTTATTGATGTCAATTGCTGTTGTGTTGTGTTGCTCTTGTACAAGTGATGCAGCCATATAAGTGATGTTGTTATGTGATGATGATGATGATGCTGCCATGTATGCCAGTTTTGCTGTTTTGTGCTCCTTCTACTTGTACAAGTGATGCTGTTGTTTTTAATTTATTTTTTTGATGTATAATCATTCACAAATATATTCATTTGCTGTAGAAAATTTAGTTTCAATCAATAGAAGAAAGTACAATGTAGATCCTGTAACAAATGAGCAATTCCAATGCAATTTATGACCATCCAAACAAGACATGGAATTGAACCACTCCTCGGAATGCCAAGTGCCAATTAGTTGACATCCAAACAGCAGAATTCACATTCAATATCAATATCAATGTCTTGTGTGATTTGGCATTGGCTCCAATTCAATGCCAAGCCTCCCAATGTCTACATCCAAACAGAGTGTTAGCACAATATGTCTCACCACGTTTTTTGGAATATCTAGTTATTGAAGATAAGGCTAAGATATGATCCATTGTAGACATGTTTTTTTGTCATCTCTAATTTACATGCAAGACTTAAGATATGACTATCTTATCAACCATTGTACGTGCCTAACCATCCCGTTAATCCCCGGTAATCTGTCCTTGAGTCTAGCATCGCTCCCGACCCGGGCGTGTGATCTTTGTGGGGGTTGTTGGGATGCAGTTCAACATGGAGATGCGATCTCACTACCGGTGTATTTTTCCTTGACATGGTCTTCCCTAGCCTCAAAACTATAGTGCCTTCTGTTAAAAAACCTATATTGCCTGCAGATATGATCGTCACGTGTAATGAAGTAGATAGATACATGTACAGAACCTACAATAATTAGACTGAGTTGATGGGTGATTCAGTACTTGCTGCTGCCACTACTGATTTTTTTATTGTTGAGATTGTCGTCGGCACCGTTCAATATTTCACTTGTTTCGTGTTTGCATCTTGTTCCCCACTCCTGCTCAACAATGGTTAGATACTTTGTTGTTAAACTAGCTCATTAGGGTCTAAATTTTAGACTTGGCACTGGTGTTCGCATTTGCCTGGATTTATTATAGACTTTCTGGCGATGTTCATTCAATAGTCGGAAGGCATTTCTGTCAGCTACAGAGACACTTGTGGTAACTTTATCATCTCAAAATAATATGTTGGCTCAGTCTATCGAGTGTGCTCATAGGGATAGGATATGAGTACGTGTATTCATAGAGGTGAGTGTGCATACGTATGAACGTCTGTGTTTGTACTGTTTTAAAGAAACTCAACACTGATTCCTTCAACTATATGTTATGGAGCAGTTTCATGATTACAGGATGGTTGATAACCGTTCTGCTTTGTTCTCTCTCCGTCCTGCTCAAAAGCGATTATTTTTTGAAACTATGATGTTTTTATAGCAAATTCAGAAACTATATGACCTAATGCATAAAAAATCAAAAATATGCCCCCATCGGCCTCCTGTTGGCCGAGGATGAGCTTTTAGGCCAACTCTTGGCCGAGGAAGGGTCTTCGGTCTAGTTTTGGCCGAAGAGAGGTGGACCAGGGCCAAAGAGCTAAGCCGAAGAGAGCTCCCATGCAACTTTGGCCCATCGTTTACGCGAAGAGGTGGGTCCCAGACCACTCTTCGGCCTACAGATGACCAAAGAGTGCTCTTCGGCCTAAACGAAGCCGAAATGAGCTCTTCGGGCCTGGTCCACCTCTCTTCGGCCAAAACTAGACCGAAGACCCTTCTTCGGCCAAGAGTTGGCCGAAAAGTTCATCTTCGGCCAACAGGGGCATAGTTTTGATTTTTATGCATTAGGTCATATAGTTTCTGAATTTGCTATAAAAAATATTATAGTTCCAAAAACTTGTGTCTCCATGATAGTACGTGCCGCTCTGCCACCTGCTACCCACGTGAACAGAGGGAGGAAGAAGGTCACCATGAGGCAGGGGAGAAGATCACATGGGGAGCAGGAAGATGGTCGGAGCTCAGAACGAGGTGTGTGATCTTTGTGGCGTTGCTGGGATGCAGTTCAACATGGGGATGCCATCTCACTTCCAGTGTATTTTACCTTGACATGGCCTTCCTTAGCCTCAAAACTATATTACCTGCAAATGTGATCGTCACGTGTAATGAATTAGATAGATACATGTACAGAACGTATAATAACTACACGACGAGTTGATGCATGATTCAGTAGTTGCTGCTGGCATAGCAGATTTTTTTATTCTTGAGATTGTCCTCGTCACCGTTCAATATGAGGTAAATACACCACGAATGCCTAAACTTGCCCGGCGCTTTTAGTTTAGTGCCTAAAGTTGCAAAATACGTAAAACTGATGCCATAACTTGTCCAAATGGTGTATATACGGTGCCTTCGCTCGTGCGCCGCCATATGTGCCACTCGCGTGGCTTGACAGCTGGCGTATGGCCCACATGTCAGTGGGTGTGAGCGTGGGCTGAGCTGGGTGTTGTGGTTATTTTGCAGAAAACCCCTTTGGGACTTAATCAGCGGGAAGTGATTGCCTGTTATGTTTGCGCATAGGTACCTGGTAGGCTGTGCCCTTTCATTCTAACTCCTCAGTCGCCTCGTTCCCCTGTCTTTGCTTTCTCTTTCGCAGGATTCACGATCAATCCGAGACGGCGGTGGCGGAGGTCGTGCGGCACGGCGACCGGCGTCGGAGGCGATGGAGGACCCGCGTCATCGCCTTCCGGGCGATGCAGCTCCCTCGTTTGGTAAGTCGCGTCCTCCATGTTTTCCTTCATGCCGAGTATCTCTTCCTCGTCCATGAGATCGGATAGGGTTTGCCGGAGTGAGAGTAATTTTCTGGCGTGCTTGATCTTCATCTTTCGTCCATGCCATGCGAGATATTGTGTATGTGGATTGTTGTGGAGTAGATACGGGCACGTTGTTCCTGAATTTTGCTAGGGTTTATTTGGGGTTTTTGAAAGTAGTCGCCTCTTCCTGTCAAAGTAGTTGGTCATGCTTGTGTGCGCAACAAATTATCCTATAATATTGCTCAGATGTGATCATTTGCCTTGTTGGTCATTTTTGCTCAAATTTGGAGATTGTTCGAACTGAAAAATTAGAAAGATTTATAACTAAATTTTGGTGACACCTGATTGTACAGTTAACTGAATTTTCGTGACAGGTGATGTACTGAATGTGTGCGCTGCAGTGAACTGAATATATGTGCTGAGTGTGTGCAAGTGCAATGCATTAGAGATGTAGTGACTCAACCTGGCAGTTAGGTCGGGTTTGGTTGGGTCGACCTCTACGAGACCCATGCCCTATAAGTAAATGGATCTACCCCTACGCCCACGACCCTACCCATGGGCATAGGCAGGGACAGATTCGGCGGCGGGGGGGGGGGGGGGGGGGGGGGGGGACGAGGGGGGGCGAGACCCCCCCTATCGATCGAGTCGTACCTTGATGTGGATTAGTTGATCGCTGATTTTTTGGCTTCCATAACTGTCCGTAATGTGCGTCGCCCCCCTATCTCTTTCGGCCTTCGCAACTAACGTTAAGCCTCAACTCTCAGCCCATGTACATCCCAATCCCATTTCAGGCAAAGCACAAAAGAAAGAAAAATGTCAGCCCAAGTTGGACTACGCACGAAGTCACGCACATATCGCTAACCTCCTGTTTCTAAAAACACAAATACACAATCGCTAACCCCTTCGTTTAGCCGCTTTTTGATCTAAACCGACGCATGCAGCGGCAAGGGGCCTGCTGATCTATCCGAGTCTCCATCGCGCCGCCATCAAGAAGGGCAGAAGGGAAGGGGACGCTGGGACAGGCAGCCGCTCGCCGACAGACCGGAAGCGCATATGAGCGGCAACAACAAGAGGAGATCCTTCTACCCGTTCTATGCTCGAGACTCCGCGTATCGCCGCCAGGGCGAATTTCCTCCAGTTTCCAATAAGAAACTAGAAGAGGATTAAACGAGATCGTCCATCGCTGCATAGGTGCACAATTAATCCTTACTCCTTTAGTTCATCTCATGATCTTTAATTTGTTCAAACCTGTGCCGTTTGTGCCATTCAAAACTACAAATTGTTGAGATTAATTATTGTCCAAATATGCTTGTGTAGATATGAAGATAATTAGGATACGAGAACAATGGAAAACATTTGCCCGGGCACTTGCATCTAACCGTCCAAGCATTGAAACCCGCAATCGATCATTTGTCGTTAACCAACATATAGAGAATTAGCGGAAGCATGACGCGGTTTGTTCACGTACGTGATGATGCATGTCGTTCGTTCAGGCCTCTCTGGTACGTTCAGTCTCATTATTAACCTCGTATACTAATCTCTTTGTCTAACAAGAACAATCGTTGATTGATTGACATGAAAATTGGACTTGGAATCAATTATTTATAGTATGGTGTACCAAAATTTTCTATATAACTAATTTGGGATCTAATTTTGTCTTGTCAAAATGGACAATTTGTATTGTCTTCTTGTGGTGTACCAAACATTAACGAAAACACGAGTTCAAGTTTAGCCTTTTTTCACACTCTAAATATTCAATTTTTAGCTCATTAGTCTAGTAGAGCTCAAGCATGAAACTCGTCCCCCCTATGCCAAATTTCTGGCTCCGTCCCTGGGCATAGGAGCAAATCCATGCCCATACCCATCGGGTAACCCGACCCAGTGGGTTACCCATCGGATTGCTGTACAGTACATACATCATATACAATACATGTAGTACACTTCGTACATGCATGTTGGAACCAAATGGATGGCCACCTACTCATATACAATACATATAGTACACTTCGTGCTCCCCATTCCTCAATTTCTCATAGCTAGGCGAGGTGTTACTAAACTACTGCGTGTGGTGACACAGCAGCCAGCGCCTGGCTCATGTTGTGTCGAGCAGTGCGGCTATTTACATAATGGGTCGATGGCTCAACATGTATTTGGGCCCTGATGATTAGAAGCTGTAAAAGGATCAAAGGCCTAGCATGCACAAACGTGTGTACTAGTTGTACATGTGTGGTGGAAAATAGCAGTGTTTTGTTGGGGCAGTCACGGGCAAAAACGTTGGGCTATGAATGGGCGTTGGCCTTTGAGGCATTGAGTACTGGACTGGAACAGATCACTGGATGTCTAGAAATTTAGTATTTCAGAGCCCACATTAGATAATCGGGTGAATCATCGGGTAATCCATGGATATAGACTTGTGCCGATACCCTTATCCATGACTAATCGGGTTACCCATGGGTAAGACCCATGGGCGAAGATGACAACCCATACCCTACCCATCCGGGTCGGGTGCCCATTGGCGGTCGAACCCATGGGTCGGATTACCGAGTTGAGTAGTGATTGTGTGCAGTGTATGTAAAGTAGATAACTAAATTGTTCTTCATAGTTAACTGATATTTCGTTGTATTGAATAGTACAGATCACTGAATATTAGCGTCGGACTTGGTGATGACGAACTTGCGTATCATTCATTTATAGAGGAGAGGGAAGAGATTCCCAGAGTCCACAAAGTAACATTAGCGGTGCCTCCACATGTCGGATGGATCGTCTACAACACATAAGAGCATGTAGCGACTACTCCCGAATTACCCACCGTGACAGGCCCGCAAAGAATCCCTCAAGATTTCCTTTGAGCAGCCCGGTGCCCCGTCAAACTCGTCCCTCGGTGCTGATTAGCTCGATGACTGTTGTTGTTGACGGTGTGACCCCATTGAAGACGATGCCGTTGCGGTGTTTCCACAGCTCCTACAGGACTAGCAAGGTAATGGCACGGGTGGTCCTCCTGTGATCTTGTACTTGCTCTTGCCGTATGCACCAACTCTGTAGGGTCTCACTACCCGTGGCTACTATGTCCTATCTGCCGGCCGTGGATAATACCCATAGCCAAATCTTGCGCGCAAAAACGCAGGTCACCAGGAGGTGGTCCATGGTCTCTTCATGTTGGTCGCAAAATGGGCATGCTGCCTGGTGAGGTAGGCCGCGCCGGGCAAGTCTGTCTAATGTCCAACAAGAGTTCTTGATCGCTAGCCAGTTGAAGAAGCGGCACTGCAGTGGGGCTCTTGACTTCCACGCGAAGGATGCTGTCGGAGACACCTCCAGACCCGTGAATTTGGCCGCGTACGCCAAGCGTGCCGACAAAGCACCATATTTCTCCCATGTCCAGTGTATGGTGTCCTCCACGGTAGGGTCAAGCTGAACTTCTGCCACTATTGGCCATAGGGCCTTGAACTGATGTATCTAGTTGGTTGTGAGATTCGAGCCTATGTCGAGCGCCCATGAGTCATGTAGCAGCGCCTCCGCAACCGTCCGTGTCAAATTTCCCCTTTTTCTGTGTTGTCCATATGTGCAGGTGATGCTCCTTGTGCTCGAGTTCGCTGATCCCAATGATCGAGAAGGAGGCAGGCACTACTGGTCGTTTAACATCAACTTAAGGGATCAATGTTTCGAGGTGCTAGATTCTTGGAGGAAGCTCGACAACCCTGACTTAATGGACTATGCTTCAACTATAGCGGGGGCAGTGAGGTGTTTATGGAAGCAGCATTACCCAAAGCACAATATCAGCCACTTTGAGGTCGTCGACATTGATGTACCCAAACAACTCGGGAAGTAAGTCATGCACGCATGCCATTTTTCTCTTTCATTTTTTACAGTTGGCTTCTAATCAAGAGAAAAATCCACTAGGGGGTGGGGGTGCATGATCCTTAGATTTTGTTTTGTCTGTACCAAGCACACCATCTAGTTGCACAAAGTCTTCATACAGTTGCACACAGGTCAGTGGGTAGTTCCATATTTTTGAGCTAGTGTCATGATGCAAAGAGCATGCATAATGTATGTTTGTCCACCTTTTTTCTTCTTGTATTTTGAAACAACAATAGTTCAGGGGGAAAGTTGCATGGTCTAGAACATGGTTTACAAAAGCAAGGCTGCAAGTTGCAATTTTTTTATTTCTTTAGTATGTTTTCAGTTGCACGAGCATGGCCCCAACTCACGTCGAAATAACAATGTGCTTTTCCTTCTTTTTTTTTGCACAAAAATGAATGTGGTGTGTTCGGTGTTGAATACTAGCACTTGGAATGGAAGACAGTTGCAGAATTATGAGCCAAAAGAGAGCCTAAGCATGAGAAGGATAATGACCCACAAGATGGTTGACTGTGTCCACAACAAAGCCCCGTGGAAGGATATTCTACAGTAAAAAGAGTAAGTTTTGTTTTTGCTCTCTCTTCTCCGCTGCCATCTGTCTACATGATAGTTGCACAATGGTACCCAATCAGTTGCACACCTAATACCAGTTCAGTTGCACAATTTTACCTGGGCTTTTTTTGCCTAGGTTGCACATTCTTTTTCTTCAGTATTGTAGTGATAATCCTCAAGTGTAGGAAATCATTGTAGCAATTCCCAAAGGTGGAAGTGATAAGTACGGAGTGTCGAACGAGCTAAAGGTAAGATCAATATTTTCCCAAGTCCTATCTGCCACTGATACGACTCTACGTACATCGAACGTTTGCTTCCAACTAGAAACGAGAAATAAAACTACATTGTGGGTATGAAGAGGATAACTTTGCATGAAATCGGAGAGCTAAAATATAAAAGTAGGTGTTGTTATCATAAAGTTAGAATATATTACTAAATATAATAAATAGCGAGTGTGGAATAATGATGGGTCGGTGTGCCGAATTATCCTAGGCAATTGTTAACAAGACCGGTAATTACTATTGCAATTTCATATGAGGGAGAAGCATACGCTAACATACTTTCTCTTCTTGGATCATATGCACTTATGATTGGAACTCTAGCAAGCATCCGCAACTACTAAAGATCATTAAGGTAAAACCCAACCATAGCATTAACATATCAAGTCCCCTCTATCCCATACACAAAAACCCCATTACTCGGGTTTATGCTTCTGTCATTCAAGCAACCCACTATAAGCGAATCATGAACGTATTGCAACACCCTACAACGGGAATCCCTCACGCTTGCACGACACGGAGGGCACAATAGGACAGCACCAAAATAAAACATACAACTCATACCAATCTAGATCATCAATCAACCCAAAGACAAAGGATATCTACTCAAAACATCATAGGATGACAACACATCATTGGATCATAATATGTGGCCTAAAGCACCATGTTCAAGTAGGGATTACAACGGGGTGCGGGAGAGTGGACTGCGTAAAAGAGATGAGGATGGTGATGATGATGGTGATGTTGATGAAGACGATCACCGCGGCAATGATTCCCCTCCTGATGGCACTCCAGCGCCACCGAGAGAGAGGAGGAGAGGTTTTCCCCCTTGTGCTTCCTCCTCCATGGCCTCCCCCTGCATGGGGAGAGGTTTTCCCTCTAGATTTTGGCCTTCATGGCGATATGGCCCCTCCGGGATCCTTCCCCATGGCCTCTGGTGATGATGGTCCCCTCCGGCAGGGTGCCAGAGAGGGCCTAGATTGATTTCTCGTGGCTACAGAGGCTTGCGGCGGCGGAACTTCCCATCTAGGTTATGTTCTGGAGGTTTGGGTATTTATAGGAGAGATTGGCGTTGAGAACAAGTTAGGGGGCCCCACGGAGAGTCCGCGAGGTAGGGCCTCCACCCTCGTGGGGCCCACGGAACTCCCTTCCAGTAACTCATTGTTCCAGTATTTTTTATATTTTCCAGAAAAAATGTTCGTTGATTTTCAGCGCATTCCGAGAACTTTTATTTCTGCACAAAAACAACACCACGGTAGTTCTGCTGAAAACAGCGTCAGTCCGGGTTAGTTCTAATCAAATCATATAAAACTATTGTAAACATGGCATGAATACTTCATAAATTATAGATACGTTGGAGACGTATCATGTAGCTATTTTAATCCTAAGAGTGATAGAATTTTAGTACTTTTTCTTTTATTTTTTTACATGGCAAAGTACTTGGAGATGTTACAGGTGCACATACAGGGAAAACACTTGCATATTGGTCCTAATTAACTTGCACAGTTCCTTCGCTTCTGGTAAACCATCAAAAAATCAATCACTAAAGGACAACAAACATAGTAACATTCTTTTACCAACCAACACGCGTAAATGTGCAAATTTGCCAACAGAGGATAAATAGGTAGTCTCACACATAGCCAAGTGATAGTCAGCCACCTTTTAACATGAATACAAATGGGGTGCCAACTGTAAGTTTAAAGAACACAAAGAAGTTTCCAAAGCAGCTTTTTGTTGCTGGATCTTCATAGCTCCATCCATGTCCTAACAGTGCAACCCAGAACTTTTTTTGATGGTTTCCCCATTTATCCATTCTATCTGACCAAGTTGTCATGCCAACTTCGTGGAGGAGCTAGCGGCATTGTGCTTATCTGAATTGCAGTAGCTGCACCTGTTTTTCCTTTTAGGGTGCAGTTCAAGAGCTGAATGATAGCGTCTAATCCTTGCCCTCCCTTTTGTAGTTGACTTTGGTGGATCCCTAGGAGTTGCATCGTCATTGTCGTTGCTCGTAGGCAAATTTTGTTCAGTGCAGTTAGGATGGCCTTGTGTTGTGTTACCCATAAGAAGAGGTGCTGAAGCATTACTCACACATGGCCCAGCATGACCCATAGGAGGAGGCGGTTCAGCACCACCCATGGGAGGAGGCGCTAGACCATGAGCAGCATGACCCATGGGAGGACATGGTGGACCATGACTACCATGGCCCGTGGGACCAGGTGATGGACGCCAACCACCATGATCCATTGGAGGAGGTGCTCCACCAAAATCACCACGACCCATGGGAGGAGGTGGTCCACCATGGCCCATGGGAGTAGGCAGTGGAGCACGACCAATAGGGGTAGGTGCTGTAGTAGGTGATACGTCTCCAACGTATCTATAATTTTTTATTGTTCCATGCTATTATATTACCCGTTTTGGATGTTTATGGGCTTTATTATACACTTCTATATTATTTTTGGGACTAACCTATTAACCGGAGGCCCAATCCAAATTGTTGTTTTCTTGCCTATTTCAGTGTTTTGAAGAAAAGGAATATCAAACGAAGTCCAAACGGAATGAAACCTTCGGGAGAGTTATTTTTGGAACGGAAGCAATTCAGGAGACTTGGAGTAGACGTTAGGGAAGCTTCGAGGTGGCCACGAGGGTCCAAGGCGCGCCCTACCCCCTAGGCGCGCCCCCACCCTTGTGGGTCCCTCGTGGCTCCCCTGACCGACTTCTTTCATCTATATATATATATATATATCCATATACCCTGAAAACATCCAAGAGCACAATAGATCGGGAGTTCTGCTGCCGCAAGCCTCTGTAGCCACCAAAAACCAATCGGGACCCTGTTCCGGCACCCTGTCGGAGGGGGGATCCCTCACCGGTGGCCATCTTCATCATCCCGGCGATCTCCATGACGAGGAGGGAGTAGTTCACCCTCGGGGCTGAGGGTATGTACCAGTAGCTATGTGTTTGATCTCTCTCTCTCTCTCTCTCTCTCTTGTGTTCTTGATTCGGCATGATCTTGATGTATCACGGGCTTTGCTATTATAATTGGATATTATGATGTTTCTCCCCCTCTACTCTCTTGTAATGGATTGAGTTTTCCCTTTGAAGTTATCTTATTGGATTGAGTCTTTAAGGATTTGAGAACACTTGATGTATGTCTTGCATGTGCTTATCTATGGTGACAAGGATATC
The DNA here is from genome assembly GCA_963921465.1 of Triticum timopheevii. NCBI lineage: Eukaryota > Viridiplantae > Streptophyta > Magnoliopsida > Poales > Poaceae > Triticum > Triticum timopheevii. Next base: position 623,686,017 of record OY997264.1, on the reverse strand, counting down.
ATGTCATCTACTTGATGTATGTTTTGGTGATCAACTTGAGGGTTCAGTGACCTTGTGAACTTATGCATAGGGGTTGGCACACATTTTCGTCTTGACTCTCCGGTAGAAACTTTGGGGCACTCTTTGAAGTTCTTTGTGTTGGTTGAATAGATGAATCTGAGATTGTGTGATGCATATCGTATAATCATACCCACGGATACTTGAGGTGACATTGGAGTATCTAGGTGACATTAGGGTTTTGGTTGATTTGTGTCTTAAGGTGTTATTCTAGTACAAACTCTATGATAGATCGAACGGAAAGAATAGCTTCGTGTTATTTTACTATGGACTCTTGAATAGATCGATCAGAAAGGAAAACTTTGAGGTGGTTTCGTACCTTACAATAATCTCTTCGTTTGTTCTCCGCCATTAGTGAATTTCGAGTGACTCTTTGTTGCATGTTGAGGGATTGTTATATGATCTAATTATGTTATTATTGTTGAGAGAACTTGCAGTAGTGAAAGTATGAACCCTAGGCCTTGTTTCCTAGCATTGCAATACCGTTTGTGCTCACTTTTATCATTAGTTACCTTGCTGTTTTTATAATTTCAGATTACAAAAACCTATATCTATCATCCATATTGCACTTGTATCACCATCTCTTCGCCGAACTAGTGCACCTATACAATTTACCATTGTATTGGGTGTGCTGGGGAAACAAGAGACTCTTTGTTATTTGGTTGCAGGGTTGTTTGAGAGAGACCATATTCATCCTATGCCTCCCATGGATTGATAAACCTTAGGTCATCCACTTGAGGGAAATTTGCTACTATCCTACAAACCTCTGCACTTGGAGTCCCAACAACGTCTACAAGAAGAAGGTTGCGTAGTAGACATCAAGCTCTTTTCTGGCGCCATTGCTGGGGAAGTGAGTGCTTGAAGGTATATCTTTAGATTTGCAATCAAATCTTTTAGTTTCTTTTTTATCACTAGTTTAGTTTAGAAAAGAAAACTACAAAAAAATGGAATTAAGGGTGCCTCATATTCTTCATCTTTTTAATGTCTTTCATGAAAATGATGGGAAGGAAAATTGTGCTCAAGTACTAGAAGAAGAATTACATAAAATGCTTGGCATAAAATATGTGAATGATGAGCATGATTACAATGTTGTTAGTATGAATTCTTTGAATACCCATGATGCTAATGATATGCAAAGCCACAAGCTTGGGGATGCTATGTTTGATGAAGATGATATGTTTAGTCCCCCAAGTTTTGATGAGCAAATTTATTGTGATGAAAGCATGCCTCCTATTTATGATGATTATTGTGGTGACATGTATGCTATAAAGAATAAAGATAACCATGAAACTTGTCATCATGATTTTAATTTTCAATTGGATTATGCTTCACATGATAGTTATTTTGTTGAGTTTGCTCCCACTACTATTCATGAGAACAAATTTGCTTTTGTGGAGAATAATAAAAATTTCTATGCTTGTAGATCATGAAAAGAATGCTTTAGGTGCTGGTTATATGGTTGAATTCATTCATGATGCTACTGAAAATTATTATGAGAGAGGATCATATGCTTCTACATATTGCAATAATATCAAGTTTCCTCTCTATGTGTTGAAAGTTTTGAAGTTATGCCTGTTTTGCCTTCCTATGCTAGTTGATTATTGTTCCCATAAGTTGTTTGATCACAAAATCCCTATGCATAGGAAGAGGGTTAAACTTAAATATGCTAGTCATATTCTTCATGATACTGTTTCAATTCTTATCTTTTATGTGAGCATCATTGAAATCATCATGCCTAGCTAGGGGCGTTAAACGATAGCGCTTGTTAGGAGGCAACCCAATTTTACTTTTGTTCTTTGCTTTTTGTTTCTGTTTAGTAATAAATAATTCATCTAGCCTCTTGTTAGATGTGGTTTTATGTTTTAATTAGTTTTTGTGCCAAGTAGAATCTTTGGGAAGACTTGGGTGAAGTCTTTCCGATCTGGCTGTAAAAAAATAGAAACTTTAGCGCTCACGAGAGTAGCTGCCATTTTTTACTGGAGAGTGATTTTAGGTTGACTCTTTTTGAAGATGATTAATAGACAAATTCCTCAGGTCCACCAATTTATTTCAGAATTTTTGGAGTTACAGAAGTATACGTTTGATACAGATTACTATAGACTGTTCTGTTTTTGACAGATTCTTTTTTCTATGTGTTGTTTGCTTATTTTGATGAATCTATTAGTAGTATCGGAGGGTATGAACCATAGAGAAGTTGGAATACAGTAGATATTACACCAGTATGAATTTAGAATGAGTTCACAACAGTACTTAAAGTGGTGATTTATTTTCTTATACTAACGGAGCTTACGAGTTTTCTGTTGAGTTTTGTGTTGTGAAGTTTTCAAGTTTTGGGTAAAGATTCGATGGACTATGGAATAAGGAGTGGAAAGAGACTAAGCTTGGGGATGCCCAAGGCACCCCAAGGTAATATTCAAGGACAACCAAGAGCCTAAGCTTGGGGATGCCCCGGATGGCATCCCCTCTTTCGTCTTCGTTCATCGGTTACTTTACTTGGAGCTATATTTTTATTCACCACATGATATGTGTTTTGCTTGGAGCGTCTTGTATGATATGAGTCTTTGCTTTTTAGTTTACCACAATCAGCCTTGCTGTACACACCTTTTGGGAGAGACACACATGATTCTGAATTTATTAGAATACTCTATGTGCTTCACTTATATCTTTTGAGCTAGACAATTTTGCTCTAGTGCTTCACTTATATCTTTTTAGAGCACGATGGTGGTTTTATTTTGTAGAAATTATTGATCTCTCATGCTTCACTTATATTATTTTCAGAGTCTTTTAGAACAGCATAGTATTTGCTTTGGTCATAAAATTTGTCCTAATATGATGGGCATCCAAGTTGGGTATAATAAAAACTATCATAGAAAGTGCATTGAATACTATGATCAATTTGATGCTTGATAATTGTTTTGAGATATAAAGGTGGTAATGTTAGAGTCATGCTAGTTGGGTAATTATGAAACTGAGAAATACTTGTGTTGAAGTTGGCAAGTCCCGTAGCATGCACGTATGGTAAAAGTTGTGTAACAAATTTGTAGCATGGGGTGCTCTTTTGATTGCCTTCCTTATGAGTGGAGGTCGGGATCACTACTAGGAAAAGGGCTATAGATGATATGGACACTAATGGCGCACCAGACATGTCGTGCACCACTACTATATAGTAGTGGCGCACCATGTGTTGGTGCGCCATTAGTGTGATAGACACTAATGGCGCACCAGACCCATGGTGCGCCACTAGTAACATTTTTTTTCCAAAAATACTAATGGCGCACCAGGGCACAGTGCGCCATTACTAGTTTTAACTAGTAATGGCGCACCAGCCACACAGTGCGCCACTACTATAATTTTTTTTTGCAAAACTACTAATGGCACACCACCAGCAGGTGCGCCATTAGTAACCAGGGTTACTAATGGCGCATTTGTAGGTGGTGCGCCATTAGTAACCTGGGACCAGCTAGATATTTTGGACAGCCCACCTACACACTCACTTTCCCCACTTCATTCTCTCCACCTCCTCCTCCAAGCTTGTCTCGTCTGCCTCCTCCTCCTCCTCATTTGCACCATAGATTCATCCAAATTAAGTGGTTAAATTACCTTTTTTTGATAGGTAAGTAAGGGGAAAGCTTTCTTTATGTTGTAGATCTACTTTTTTTCTCCCTCCAACAACGTGCACATGCACTTTTTATGGCCTAGCTAGATCTATGTATGTTTGTGGTGTTACATATGTTTGTGGTGTTGCATATATGTTTGTGTTTGCAGGTACCAGTATTTGAAATGCGATAGTTGCCAATATTTTGCCGGAATGTTTTTCATTTCCGTTTCGGCGAGAATTTTGGCACTATGCATTCTTTTTGGTCCTCTTTTTAGGCAAAGTCATGCCAAATTTTTTCTTGGTTCTAAAATATTGTTTTGCTCTACCCCGCAGGTGACCATGGTCCACACGATGACCGAAGGCATCGTGAATAGGATTTTGAGCTCCGCAAAGGCCGAGATGCTTCCAAAGAACGAGATGGAGATAAGATGTCTGTGTCGAAGATGCAAGCTGAGGATCCTTATGGACTCGGATTCCATACAGGTGCGGGACCACCTGCTCTTGCGTGGTTTCATGGATGGCTATCGATGGCAAGGTGATTAAGATGATTATGAAGTCGTCCATGGGGGCCAGGCAAGAAATGAGGAAGGGCAGCAAGACAACCGCGGCGAGGGCGCGCGAGAAGACGAAGAATCTCCAGGACATGATCACAAAGTAGATGCAGTACACAGTCATCATGTAGAAGATGCCGGACATGATGATGAGGAAGATGCTGGAGCAGACGAAGGGCATGATCATGAAGATGAAGATGCCGGAGCAGACGACGATGGACCACCGATGGGTTGGGTGCAGGACCCTCATATTCAAGAGATGCTTCTCAAGCAAATAGATAACGCAAGAGCTGCCGCCCGAGAGAAAGCCAAGCTGGATCAACTGGAGATAGACGCGGTTACTCAATTGTATGAAGGATGCATGCCCGAGGATACCCGCCTGAAAGTAACGCTCATGGCTCTGGAGATGAAGGTAAAACACAAAATGACCGACGCATGCTTTGACGAGAATATGTCATTCTTGCACGAACGTCTTCCCAAGGGAACAAGTGCCCGACCAGTTTCGAGGAGGCAAAGAAAATCGTGTGTCCTCTAGATTTACCGCACGTGAAATACCATGTGTGCATGAACAATTGCATCATTTATCGGGACGAGCACGCAGAGTCTACCATATGTCTGGTGTGCGGCGTCACTCGATACAAGAAGAGGAAGAAAGCTCCTTGAAAAGTGGTGTGGTACTTTCTGATCACTCCTCGTATGCAGCGGTATTTCGCGGATCCTAAGGTAGCAAAGCTCCTGCGTTGGCACGCGGATAGGGAGGAGAAGAAGCGAGAAGATGACGCAAATGATCCAGAGATAAATAAAAAAGACAAGATGCTGAGTCGCCCTAAGGATGGGAGCCAGTGGCAAGCGTTGAACTTCGAACACCCAGAATTTTGGAAGGATCCAAGGAACATCGTGCTGGGCGTGAGCACCGATGGAGTCAATCCGTTTGGCAGCCAGAGAAGCACACATAGCACCTGGCCTGTGTTTGTGTGGATGTACAACCTTCCCCCTGGTTGTGCATAAAGAGGAAGTACATTCACATGAGTATGCTAATTGAAGGGCCGAAACAACCAGGGAACGACATCAATCTGTATCTGGGGCTGCTAAAAGAGGAGCTAGACACGCTGTGGGAAACGCCAGCCAATACGTGGGACGCTGCAGAGAAAGAATATTTCCCTATGAGAGCCGCACTCCTCACGACGGTGCATGACTATCTCGGTTACGGATATGTCGCGGGGCAGGTGGTCCACGGATTTTTTGCATGGATGACACAACGTATCGCCAGCTAGATAGAGATCCCGGGTCTTTAAAAACCGTGTTCATGGGACATCGAAGGTGGCTTCATGATGATGACTCATGGAGGAAATGCAAGGATCTGTTCAATGGTGAAACCGAACCCCGAAGACGCCCGCGTACGAGGAGCGGCGAGGAAATAGACGAGCTGTTGAAAAATTGGAAAGATTGCCCACTGCCGGGAAAGAAGCAAAAGGCGCCAGAGCCAGGAAAGAAGCAAAAGGCGCCAGAGCCATTGCTGAAGGTATGGAAAACGAGGTCTGTTTTCTGGGACTTGCCGTACTGGAAGATCCACCGTGTGCCTCATAGCCTTGATGTCATGCATATCACGAAGAACGTGTGCGAGAGTCTGCTTGGTACCCTGCTCAACATGCCAGAGAGGACCAAAGATGGGCCAAAAGCAAGGGCAGACTTGAAATCAATGGGCACCAACGAGGAGCTTCACGCTAATGATGATGATGATGAGGCGAAGCAGGACACGGAAAGTCGCCGCAAAGGCAAAAAGGCCAAGAAGACCGGAAATGACTTCCCTCCCGCGTGATTCACTCTAAGTCAGGAGGAGATCGATCAGTTTTTCACCTGCCTCGTAGGAGTAAAACTTCCTTACGGTTACGCGGGGAAGACAAGCAGATACCTAGACTCAGCAAAGCAGAAGTTCAGCGGGATGAAGTCTCACGACTGTCACGTGCTGATGACGCAGATACTTCCAGTTGCAATCTGTGGGATCATGGACGCGCACGTTCGTGAAACGCTATTTGGCCTATGCAACTTTTTCGACGTCATCTCTTGGAAGTCGGTTGGCGTGAGGCAACTCAGAAGGCTACAGGAAGAGATCGTGGTGATACTATGCGAGCTTGAGATGTACATCCCGCCCACATTCTTCGACGTTATGGTGCATCTGCTGGTCAATATCGTGGAGGATATCATCCAACTCGGGCCGACGTTCCTGCACAACATGATGCCGTTCAAAAGGATGGATGGTGTCATCAAAGGATACGTCCGCAACATGTCACGTCCAGTGGGAAGCATAGCCAGGGGCTTTCTGACCGAAGAGTGCAATCTCCTACTGCACGAATTATCTAGGCATCGAGAACCCCGTTGGTCTGCCTGTCAATAGGCACCTCCGCAGGCTCGCTGGATGGGGTCATCGTGAGGGTCGCCGCGAAATGCATGTCGACTTCGAGGGTCGACTCGCCGACTTTGAAAGAGCAAACCTAGTCGCGCTACAACACATAGATGTGGTCGATCCTTGGGTGGTAGAGCACAAAACCTTTATTGAGAAGACGTACAATGACCGAGGCCAATAGAGGACGGGCGGAGATATAATCAAAGAGCACAACTCATGGTTCACGCGTTGGTTCAAGCAGAAGCTTCTGTCGTACCCTTTACATGAGGATTCTTCCGCGGAAGAACAACTCATATTCGCCTTGTCACAGGGCACCGAGCACAACCTGATGACGTATGAGGCGTACGACATCAATGGCTACACATTCTACACCGAGGGAAAGGACATGAAGAGCGATGGTTATCAGAACTCCGGGGTAACGATGGAATCCTACACCGGTAACGACAAGGATAAATACTACGGAAGGATCGAGGAGATCTGGGAGCTGAGCTACGCTGGAGAGAACGTCCCGATGTTCCGTGTCAGATGGGCCAAGAGCGTCATAAAAGAAGACCGGTATTTCACCACCATGGTTATACCCGAAGCCAAATCCAAGACCGCGGGCGCAAACGTCACCGCGAAAAATGAGCCATGGGTACTGGCTTCCCAAGTGGACCAATGCTTCTTCATTACCGACCCTTCAAAGCCCAGTCGTGTTGTCGTGAGGAGAGGCAAAAGGAAGATCATCGAAATGGATGGAGTCGCCAATGAGCAAGACTTCGAAAAGTACGGCGACCCGAAGATGGAACATGACGACGACGATGAAGTACCAGCATACACCACAAGAAGAAGCAGGACCACCCTACCTAAAGGACGTCCGTTCAAGAGAAGAACTCCATTTACGAAAAATAAGGGCAAGAAGATTGTGAACAGATAGCTAGCTAAGATCGATTGTATTTAAATTGTAGCCTTCATTTCTCGATTGTATTTCATGGGCACTTTTTGAACTCGTGAATATTTTTAAATTTATGAGCACTTTTTGAATTCATGAATATTTTTTCAAATTTGATGATAGTTTTTCATATTCAATATGAAAAAAATATTGAATATTCATGAGGACACTCGATCTTGATCCCCCTCCATCTCGATCGCTATCCCCCCTCGCCAGATCCCCCTCGCTGCCGAGCACGTACCCCCCCCCCCCCCGCACCCTCCCCCGCTCCACCGCCACCGACGACCCACCGCACCCTCCCCCACTCTGCCGCAGCCGACGACCCACCGCACCCTCCCCCGCTCCATCGCCGCTGACGACCCTCGCACCCTCCCCCGCTCCACCGCCACCGACGACCCCTCGCACCCTCCCCTGCTCCACCGCTGCCGACGACCCACCGCACCCTCCCCCGCTCCACCGCCGCCGCCGACCCCCCGCACCCTCCCCGGCCCGCTCCACCGCCGCCGAGCACCCCCCGCACCCTCCCCGCTCCACCGCCGCCGCCGACCCCCTGCACCCTCCCCATTAATGTTTTACCAATTCACAAATGAATGCAACTAAAAATCCAAAAAACAAATTTGATTATATTTTCAAATAACAAATTTTGATGATATTTTTTCATATTCATAAATATTTTCAAATAACAAATTTGATGATATTTTTTAAAAATTATTACTGTTTTTATGAAAAATTATTACTGTTTCATATTCATATTCATTTTCTAAAAAATTATTAGATGCAACAAAGAAATAATAATAATAAATTACTTATGGCGCACCGCTGGGTGGTGCGCCATTGCTATGCAAAAAAAAGTTACTTATGGCGCACCGCTGGGTGGTGCGCCATTGCTATCTAAAAAAGGTTACTTATGGCGCACCGCTAGGTGGTGCACCATTGGTATCCCTCCCCCGACTAAAATCCCCAATCCCCGATCAATCCCATCTCCCATCTCTCTCAGCCCCCCACTGCGCGCCGCTGCCCCGACCCACTGAGCCGCCGCCCCTACATGCGCTGCCGCCCCCGCGCCCCCACCACTGCAGCTCCTCCGCCGTCCACCGGACAGCAAGCCACCGCGGCCCCCAACCATCCCGCCGCCGACCCGCAACCATCCCACCGCCGACGACCGCATGGAGTGTAGGACGAGGAGGAGGACGGGATCCGTCTGTTGCTTCCGACGGCCGCCTCCGCCGACGAGCCGGGCAGCCACACGCGCCCAGCCTCCGCGGCCCCGCCTCCGGCACCGCAGCGCCTCCCTCCCCGTCCCCGGAGCAGCCGCCCTCGCCCAGCAACACCGCCGCTACTCCGCCGGCCGCGAGAACGACGCCAAGGTGCCCTCTCTTGACCCTCTTCTCCTCTCTGCCTTGTTTCAATCCCGCGAGAACTCTATTAGGGTTTCGTCATCAGTCCTTGCTCGTGATACAAGCAGGTGGATAGTTAAAATCAATTAGTTAAGCTGCTGTGAATTGGGTACCCTATCTAAAGTAAGTAATGGGCTATCTAGGTTTGTGGAGAGGATAGCATACATATATTGGTGAAAGGAAATGAGAATGAAATGAAAATGATGATAGATAGGTGTACAGTGTACTTATCTGAATTGAATTCTAGAGCCTACATACAGCTACAGGCCTAGAGATTGACCTTCAGGTAGTCAAAACTAAGTAAGTTGCTGCTGCTGTTGCTACCCTACCTAGGAATGGAAGGTCCAAACTTACGAAACTTGTCCCCAACCCAATCCAATACTAGAAATTGAAATCAAAATCAATGGGGCAAGTATAGTAGTAGTGGTTTTATTTTTGTTGCAGTTTGAGTTGAGAGCGCTTTTTGTTGTGGTTCAACGACAAGTTTAGAGATTTTGTTGGAAGGGTGCTAGCTTAGCTAGGTTGGTGGCAACAACCAGATAGTATCGTTGCGTTGATGATGATGAGCTTTATGGTAGGTTGCAAGTCGAATTCTCTGAACTCATGCCCTGGGATTTGGTGAATGAGTAGGTACGGATTGGACTTGGGAGTTCTGGATCATCTCCTCTCTCTTTCTCTCTCATCAACCCTGCTGGCAGCTCCATCTATCGAAGCACTTACATATTTATTTTTGGAGTTTCCAGCTATTGGCTTCTATAGCAAGTGACAGAGTAGTGGTGATGTGTATGACTGACAAGTGAGGAGTGGCCATTGAGTGAAAAAATATATTCTGTAGGAACGGAATTGAGGCCCCCAGAATATATACCCTGGAACTTCCATGGTTGAACCAATTAGCTCTGCTGCTGCTGTTAAGTTTCAGTTAATTTGTTTGGTTGAATTTTGGAGTACAGCACAAAGAAACCTTTTCAGTAGTTTGTCTTGTACCCTCCATATTGTCTCATCTTCTTGTCTTGTTGTACTCCTGCTACTGCTTGCAAGTTCTAGGGTTTGCATCAGTATTCCTACTTGCAGTAGTTTGAAGGAGGATTCCAGTAGTGCAATAGTGCAGGAGTATGAACAATAGTGCAGTAGTGCACTGCTTACAATAGCCGTAAAATCCAGTAGCAAGTGCTCTCCTTTAACTGAAACTTTAAGTGAAAATTTAATTTAACTTTAAAATCAACTAAAACTTTAACTGAAACTTTAATTTAAACTTTAACTAAAACTTTAATTAAAGTTAACTTAAGTCTTTTCCTTTAATAAAAATTGTATGGTGGATATCTTGTTGTAAAATTGTATGCATAGTCAGGCCCTTTCATGTTTTCAAGGAAACACCAAACTTTCCGGTTAGTGCTTTCTCAAACTTCTGCAATTTGCACTTCTTGAACTACTGCTTGGAACTAAACAGAACTATACAATGAACTTCTGCGGGCTGATCTGAGTTGGACCATCCTCTGCAGCCAACTTCTCTTCCGCAAGAGGAAGCAAGGAGAATCAGGGTAGGGTTTCATGGCTAGAAGATATATTGTTGTACAACAATTTGTTACAAATTGCATTTATTGGTATATGTACGCTAGTTTCGTCATATCAGGAGCTTAGGAACTTATCTTGACTAATTTATTATAGAAAGCTGTCACAGCTCACTTCTAGAAATTAGCAATAGCAAAATGTGGTTAAGATTTAAGGCATCCGGACTAAGCTTTGCGGCCTTTATATCAATTTGTCATGCATGAATTATGATCATGAGAGCCATGAGATCTTGTTTAGTGCATACACCATTCTTATTTTTTTCTATCCATTGCTACCCCATCTGGTAATTAGTATATCATGCTACTTTCATCTATGGAAGTATGACTTGTCACTTCTACAAATCGAACCCATCATTTAGTTATGGACCAGTATAATATAATTTGGAGTACTTGGCATTGAGCAGCTAGCACTGCTGAATCTTAGCAGCAAAAGAGGCCCATTTGCAAATGTAAATTCTTAAGCATATGTTTTGGCATACAAGTATCTCTTTCTTCAAGACCGGTAAATCAAGTGGGTAAATAGATGCTGCTGCTAGACTATACTAGAAGAACGCCCGTGCGTTGCAACGGGGCCACATTAACTTTAAGAGTTCAATATTACGACATTGGTGATCTTTTTTACCATCAAATCCTCACACACTCACAGACACACACTCTTCCTCCCTCTTCCTCACTCTCTATCCCCCTCTCCCTCTCTCTCTAACACACACACATATCCATCTTATTGGGTACGGGACCATAATCCATCTATTTCACACATACACGCTAGTGCATACCAATATGGATTATGTGTATTATATTTGCCACCAGAACTGAGGGAATTAATTTCATGTAAATCGACCAGCCACAGCTCCAAGAATACGCAGACGAGGTGGCTCGGGTCGGCGTCAGAACCGTCCAGCGCGGGCCACGGGCCCGCTTCCAAGTGCACGTGCAATGCACGTCTTCACAAATATTATAACCAGATGTGAGAAATCACATGCATAGAAAACACATTCTGATAGCAATCCAAATACCATACTCAATTGAATACCTAACCTGGACAATACTCTTATTTCTATGCGCCAGAAAAAATGGAATAGCAAAGCTAAGTATGCCTACATACGTCAGATTATATATAAGAATCTTGGGTGAACAATTGCAACAAAGCACTAAGCAGCGATAAATTTAAATAAAAAATCCATTAACTATGCATGCATCAGGCTTGTTACAACATAGAGAGATAGGAAAATGTCACCTCCACTAATGTAGTGCAAAGGAGTGGAACGAAGCATGAGTGGAACGAAGCATGAATGAGCGGTTGTCTGTTCTTCTCCATGTACATGGATCAGCAGTAGAGGCCAAGTAGATAAGTACTTGACTGAACTTCACTCTTCGTGTACGGACAGCCATGTCACCTTCTCGCCGCTGCAGCATGGGAGGACGGCTGGTTCACGTGACCCTCCAACTAGGGGATCCATGGTGGCTGACCGTCGAGCTCGAGGCATAGAAGTTGAGGGCAGCAGTGGCGAGATCCAAGCCGGCCAACCGGCCGAAGAGGAGGTCGTTGGGGAGGGACACATCGGCAAGATCCGGTCACCACGCGACATGAAGAGCAACAGTGATCTCCACAAGCTGTAGGCCGACGGCGTGCTCCATGCCCTGCGATGGGGTGACCATGGCGGTGGTCACAGCTCCTCATGCTCGCCTCGATCTCGGCGACACACCCTGTGTGTAGGAGGCAACAACGACCTCGACGAAATCATGGCCTCCATCCCGGAATGCATGAAGGACCTCGTCCCCGTCGCTACTCCTCCCGCCGTAGCTGCACGCGGCAGCGGACCGTGGGTAGGAGGGCAGGCGGCGTCGCCTCGGCTGACGGCAGGGAGCAGCGTTGATTTCGGGTAGGTGGCATCGCGAGGACGGTCGCGGCCGCGGGGAAGCACCCCGATCATGCTGCTAGGCCAATCCTTCTCCTCCGATCCCCTATCCCTGAAGATTGCGCCGCCGCCCGAGTCGTGTTGTTTCCATATATTATGCCATTTTTTTCCTATACCTAAACAAACGCGGGCGAGCGGATGGTAGAGTTTTGGTCCGCCCTCTAAAATTGCTAAACACACTTTTGGTGAGGATTATTGTTAATAAATGAATTCAATCATGTCGCTCTAAATAAATGGATTCAATCATGTGACTCTAATTACTTCGGATTGTTATGTGCACACTAAGCGGGGTGCAGTTAGGAAAGAAAATGTTTTCTAATTAAAGTGATTGAGTGATTTAAGGTAAGGTTAACTAATTTAGTTTTGATTTTTAGTGATTGTTAGTAAAGTATGATGCGTCTTTAAAATCTTTTATTTGTTTCCTTAAAATCTATTATTTGTTTCCTAAAGAAATTTGCAATAATGAAAGGTATCGGTTGATTTGGATAAGTTAGTAAATTTAGATCCGTGATTGCGTGCATGTTTGGAAAGTGCTAATTTGCAAGGAAAGTGCTAAGGGGTAAACAAACCGGTGAATAAGAAACCAACATCGAAAAAAATCTATGACGGTTAACCTACGAAAAAACCCGGACGAAAGTGGTGGGACGAAAAAAAACCTGGAAGCGAGACTACCAACTGCAGTTAGGAAAGAAAATGTTTTCTAATTAAAGTGATTGAGTGATTTAAGGTAAGGCTAATTAATTTAGATTTGATTTTTAGTGATTGTTAGTAAAGTATGATGCGTCTTTAAAATAGTTTATTTGTTTCCTTAAAATCTATTATTTGTTTCCTAAAGAAATTTGCAATAATGGAAGGTATCGGTTGATTTGGATAAGTTAGTAAATTTAGATCCGTGATTGCGTGCACGTTTGGAAAGTGCTGATTTGCAAGGAAAGAGCTGAGGGGTAAATAAACCGGTGAATAATAAACCAGCATCAAAAAAAATCTATGACGGTTAACCTACGAAAAAAACTGGACGAAAGTGGTGGGACGAAAAAAACCCTGGAAGCGAGACTACCAACTGCTCCATTAGGAGTAGAGTGATTGTTAGTAAAGTATGATGCGTCTTTAAAATCTTTTATTTGTTTCCTTAAAATCTATTATTTGTTTCCTAAAGAAATTTGCAATAATGGAAGGTATTGGTTGATTTGGATAAGTTAGTAAATTTAGATCCGTGATTGCGTGCACGTTTGGAAAGTGCTGATTTACAAGGAAAGAGCTGAGGGGTAAATAAACCGGTGAATAAGAAACCAGCATCGAAAAAAATCTACGACGGTTAACCTACGAAAAAAACCCGGACAAAAGTGGTGGGACGAAAAAAAACCTGGAAGCGAGACTACCAACTGCTCCATTAGGAGTAGAGATGTTCTGGACTATATGTTCAATGGTACTATATGTTCAGAATGAGTTAACTTGCTGTCATTTATCAAAATTCAGAATGTGCTGGACTATATGTTCATTGGTACTACTTGTGATGCTGCTGCTGTACTACTTGGGAATTTTGTCAACTTGTGATGCTGCTGTTGTACCCCGAGAGGCCCTTGAGTTTGCCGGAATGTCGATTAACTTCCGTTCCGGCAAATTCGGGTACTCCATATGTCCTATTTTCAGCAAAGGTCATGCTGGAATTTTCCGTGAATTTTAGTATGACTTTGCTAAAAATAGGACATATGGGGTACTTGCGACTAATGCATGGGCCGGGGTATCTTAGTACTTAATTAAGTAGGATCAACTGCCCCTATATTCTTGCTGCATTAAACCATAGGTGGCAATAGAGCCAAGTGATTAGGCCCAACTTAGAATTCTCCTTCCCTTTTCTTGATAGGGTATATTATTAGAAGATACCCATATATATCAGTCAACCTAGGGTGCTTCGGCACCGATAAACCCTAAATGATGAAAACTTAACTTAGCATTTAGGGTGCCTCAGTGTCGACAAACTCTAAATTATAAAACCTTGGATTTTAGGGTGCCTCGGTGTCGATAAAAACCTAAATGATGAAAGCTTAGGCTTTTAGGGTGCCTCGGCGTCGACAACCCTAAATGATAAAGTTTAGCTTTTAGGATGCCTCGGTGTCGACAAACCCTAAATGATGAGACCATGATCTTGTTCCTTGACAATAACCAACTTTTTGACCAAATTTTTTCCTATTTAGAGTGAAACATGGCCCACAATGATGAGGCCGGCGATTCGGGCAAGCAATTCTGGGAGCTGTCTCAGGAGATGGAGGAAGAACCTCACCGCTATGAGGATGCCGCGGAAGACACCGATCCTAACTACACAATCCCTAGTGGCGTGGGGATGACACCACTGATGGTGCCACCGAGGATGCCACCACTGATGATGGCAGCGCACGCACAGATGGCAGCCAACCAAAGAGGCAACGGAAGGACCGGCGCCCAAACGTGCTCGGCACCGTCAAGGAGGAATTTACTAAAGTGAACTCCGACAGGCATCCAATGGCGCCCAAAGAATTAGTCAATGGGTACTCGTTTCAGCTCGGGTGCATTCTCCGGAGCACCGTCTCGATCAACACCAAGAACCTAAGGCATAAGGACCGAGGGAATTTGCACAGCCTCCTCTTCACGAAGCTGCACGAACAATACAAGTTCCCCGCTGACTTTGCAAACACACGCCTCTCAGGGAATAAAGTGAACAGTGCCGCCCCCATGAGGATGAGCACGGCCCTGTCTACTTGGAGAAGCGCGGTGAAGAAAATGATTGACAAAGGTGATAGTTATGAGAAGATCAAGGCGAAAAATCCTTCGATCAGCGAAGATGACTACAAGGAGTTCAAGATCAAGTGCGAGAGCAGCGCAACCGTGGAATCAAGTCACTGGGGGAAAGAAATGCAGGAGTTGAACTTAGGAGTCCACCAACTCGGTCCTGGTGGTTACAGAGTGGCGGAGCCTATATGGGACAAGGAGGACGCGGAGCGTGCCGACCAAGGCCTACCGCCCCGCTTCGAGAAATACCATGACAAGCAGACCAGGAACTATGTCAGGGCCCGGTACAAGGAGGACCCGGTAACAAAGGAGCTTACCACGGATCCGAAGACCAAGGCGCTTGAGCGTGTCCTGGTAAGGAATACACCCCCACGTAATTAGCTCCATATGGTTGCATTCTAATTAATGAATCCAAATTTCTAAATGGTTCACATTCCTTCCGCAGGAGACTGAAAGCAGTAGCGCGGGGTCGTCTCAGAGCTCCCCTAGGGACAACACTCTAAATAGGGTGTTGAACGTAATGAAAAACAAGGATAAGCACAGTAAGCCGTCGTCAGCTGGTCGTGTGGCCGGCAAAGGCTTGTCCACAAAATGGTCGTCATAATATACCGCTGGTGGGCGAAAGGAGAAAAAGACCAGCTCGGAAAGCGAGTCGCGCGAGGTTCAAGAACTCAAGGCACAACTGGCGCGGATTCCGGAGATTGTCCAAGAGCAAGTGCAACAACAACTGGGAATGACGCTCACCGCCATTGTGCCTACCTTGATTCAGGGGCTGACAACGTGGATTGCGGGAGGCCAACAGGGGCCGCCCCTGGTTCCCAGCTTCACGGCCAGCAACTCGCACAACGCGCAGGCGGCGCCATTGGTGTCTCCGGCGGAGGCGGTATTCATGTCTCCGGCACCGGCACGGGCATTGGAGCTTAATGCACCCGGGTGTACGCCGACCGGCACCTCGGCAGAAAGTGGCCCCTCCGTCAGTTGCACGCCCGCCGTTGGAGGTGCCTCGACATTAGTCGAGCTCGACGCCATCACGGTAACTAAGCCTCTTGGCCGATGACTTCATCTCCTTGCCTTTGACTCGGCATCCCTGACGCCCTACATGTTTTCGCAGCGCGCCGCCGATGTTCCATGCACTCTCCTGCACTTCGTGGGTGGCGAGTTGATCGATGTCGCCAAGGGCAGAATCGTTCAACCGGGCAACCGCGTGTTCGACGGTAATCCGATGCCACCCACCGTGTATAGGGTTGAACTGGTTCGGGTGCTGCCAGGCTGCGACGAGTTGTTACCTCCGATTCGACCCGCTAGGGCCGACGAAGATGATGTGATGACCCTCAGCACCTGCGTAAGCTGGCCCCTGCTTTGGCCGAAGAGCCAGATTTGTTTGGGGGCGGGGGACACCACCCCACAAACAACACCGCCAGTCGTGCTGGCGCCAAGCCATGGCAAGCCGCCGCAACACTACCGGACATGCCGGACATCCCTATGGCACAGGATCCAGACATGCATATGGCACAGGATCCAGACGACGACGACAACGACGACGGTACATTTACCAATGTCGATAAGAACTTTGCCGAACATGGGTACGGTGACGAATTCTTCGGGCCTCCTTCTCAAGAACCCAACCCTGAAAAAGACGACCACGATCTAGCTGGTACCACCGAGAAACCCAATTGCAACAGGTGTCGTCTGGCGTTCAGTTCTCAGGAGACGCCTCCAGCTGCCGCCTTCACTGAGCCTCAGATAGCCGAGGTGCGAAATATTATCAGCCCCAACATACTCAAGAAGGCGGTCTCTGAGAAGAACTCGATCCCATTACAACATATGAAGAAGAAGGGACGGAAACGAAAGACTAACAAGGGCGCCGGTGCGAGCCAGCCGGCACCGAGTACGATCCGTGCTCAGGACGGGCCACCTTCACCTAAGGATATCTCGAGGAGGGTGCATGTGGCGGGTAGGGCGATGCTACCGACAAATATGCTCAATGCTGCAACCGGTGCTATGCGGAGTCTGCATGACAGTGTTCTTTCTTTGGAGAAGCGGCGTCTCTCCCAGAATGATGTGGCATACCCGGTTTTTGTGGCCAAGGTGCCAAAGGGCAAGGGCTTTGTGGATAGCGCCATCGGGGGTACGATTGTCCTACGGTTTGATGACATCTTCGCTATGTTTAACCTTCATCCGCAGCACTACACCTTCGTTCGGCTGTTTTCGCTGAGTATGGAGATGCGGATCATTAGAGACAAGACCCCGGACATCGTGATAGTCGACCCCTTCTACATGCGTGCCAAGATCTTGGGCAGTGCTGGGGACCGGCAAGTCGCGAGTTCACACCTCGAAGGCGTCATTCTGGCAAATAAGGATAACTTCCTCGTGCCTTACTTTCCCGAGTAAGTTATCCCCTCACCGCCCCGTAACATATGATTTCTTAGATTTCGATCGTTCTTTTTTTTCTAACATTCCGTGTTTTGTGCAGTGACACACATTGCACACTCATCCTCTTAAGCCCGAAATATTCCATGGCCACGTATTTCGACTCGGACCGTGAGTCGAAGATAGACTACACAAATATCAAGAAAGTTCTTGATGATGCTCTCCCCGGCTACGCCAGATCTGGAGGCACCTTCAAGAGGCACTACTAGGAAAAAGGCTATAGATGAAATGGCCACTAATGGCGCACCGGACATGTGGTGCGCCACTACTATATAGCAGTGGCGCACCATGTGCTGGTGCGCCATTAGTGTGAAAGACACTAATGGCGCACCAGACACTTGGTGCGCCACTAGTAACAATTTTTATTTTATTTTTCCAAACATACTAATGGCGCACCAGGGCACAGTGCGCCATTACTAGTTCTAACTAGAAATGGCGCACCGGCCACATAGTGCGCCACTACTATATTATTATTTTTGCAAAACTACTAATGGCGCACCAGGGAATAGTGCGCCATTACTAGTTTAAACTAGTAATGACGCACTGTTCCATGGTGTGCCATTAGTGTATATCTATTTTTAATTTTTTTAGTGTATATATTTGTAGGTGGTGCGCCATTAGTAACCTGGGACCAGCTAGATATTTTGGACAACTACACCTACCCACTCACTTTCCCCACTTCATTCTCTCCACCTCCTCCTCCAAGCTTGTCTCGGCTGCCTCCTCCTCCTCACCTCATTTGCACCATAGATTCATCCAAATTAAGTGTTTAAATTACCTTTTTTTGATAGGTAAGTAAGGGGGAAGCTATCTTTATGTTGTTCTCCCTCCAACAACGTGCACATGCACTTTTTATGGCCTAGCTAGATCTATGTATGTTTGTGGTGTTGCATATGTTTGTGGTGTTGCATATATGTTTGTGTTTGCAGGTACTGGTATTTGAAATGCGATAGTTGCCAATATTTTACCGGAATGTTGATTCATTTCCGTTTCGGCGAGAATTTTGGCACTATGCAATCTTTTTGGTCCTATTTTTAGGGAAAGTCATGCTAAATTTTTTCTTGGTTCTAAAATATCGTTTTGCTCTACCCCGCAGGCGACCATGGTCCGCACGATGACCGAAGGCATCTTGAATAGGTTTTTGAGCTCCACGAAGGCCGAGATGCTTCGAAAGAACGAGATGGAGATAAGATGTCCGTGTCGAAGATGCAAGCTGAAGAGCCTTATTGCGGACCCGGATTCCGGGAAGGTGCGGGACCACCTGCTCTTGCGTGGTTTCATGGATGGCTATCGGTGGCAAGGTGATGAAGATGACTATGAAGTCGTCCATGGGGGCCGGGCAAGAAATGAGGAAGGGCAGCAAGACAACCCCGTGGCTCGGGCAGGCGAGAAGACAAAGAATCTCCAGGACATGATCACGACGGTGATGCTGTACACAGTCATCATGTAGAAGATGCCGGACATGATGATGTGGAAGATGCCAGAGCAGACGAAGGGCTTGATCATTGAGCAGCTTGCACTGCTGAATCTTAGCAGCAAAAGAGGCCCATTTGCAAATGTAAATTCTTAAGCATATGTTTTGGCATACAACTATCTCTTTCTTCAAGACCGGTAAATCAAGTGGGTATATAGATGCTGCTGCTAGACTATACTAGAAGAACGCCCGTGCATTGCAACGGGGCCACATTAACTTTAAGAGTTCAATATTACGACATGGGCGATCTTTTTTACCATCAAATCCTCACACACTCACAGACACACACTCTTCCTCCCTCTTCCTCACTCTCTATCCCCCTCTCCCTCTCTCTCTAACACACACACATATCCATCTTATTGGGTACGGGACCATAATCCATCTATTTCACACATACACGCTAGTGCATACCAATATGGATTATGTGTATTATATTTGCCACCAGAACTGAGGGAATTAATTTCATGTAAATCGACCAGCCACAGCTCCAAGAATACGCGGATGAGGTGGCTCGGGTCGGCGTCAGCACCGTCCAGCGCGGGCCACGGGCCCGCTTCCAAGTGCACGTGGAATGCACGTCTTCACAAATATTATAACCAGATGTGAGAAATCACATGCATAGAAAAGACATTCTTATAGCAATCCAAATACCATACTCAATTGAATACCTAACCTGGACAATACTCTTATTTCTATGCGCCAGAAAAAATGGAATAGCAAAGCTAAGTATGCCTACATACGCTCAGATTATATATAAGAATCATGGGTGAACAATTGCAACAAAGCACTAAGCAGCGATAAATTTAAATAAAAAATCCATTAACTATGCAGGCATCAGGCTTGTTACAACATAGAGAGATAGGAAAATGTCACCTCCACTAATGTAGTGCAAAGGAGTGGAACGAAGCATGAGTGGAACGAAGCATGAATGAGCGGTTGTCTGTTCTTCTCCATGTACATGGATCAGCAGTAGAGGCCAAGTATATAAGTACTTGACTGAACTTCACTCTTCGTGTACGGAGAGCCATGTCACCTTCTCGCCGCTGCAGCATGGGAGGACGGCTGGTTCACGTGACCCTCCAACTGGGGGATCCATGGTGGCTGACCGTCGAGCTCGAGGCATAGAAGTTGAGGGCAGCAGTGGCGAGATCCAAGCCGGCCAACCGGGCGAAGAGGAGGTCGTTGGGGAGGGACACATCGGCAAGATCCGGTCACCACGCGACCTGAAGAGCAACAGTGATCTCCACAAGCTGTAGGCCGACGGCGTGCTCCATCCCCTGTGATGGGGTGACCATGGCGGTGGTCACAGCTCCTCATGCTCGCCTCGATCTTGGCGACACACCCTGAGTGTAGGAGGCAACAACGACCTCGACGAAATCATGGCCTCTATCCCGAAACGCATGAAGGACCTCGTCCCCGTCGCTACTCCTCCCGCCGTAGCTGCACGCGGCAGCGAACCGTGGGTAGGAGGGCAGGCGGCGTCGCCTCGGCTGATGGCAGGGAGCAGTGTTGATTTCGGGTAGGTGGCATCGCGAGGACGGTCGCGGCCGCGGGGAAGCACCCCGATCATGCTGCTAGGCCAATCCTTCTCCTCCGATCCCCTATCCCCGAAGATTGCGCCGCCGCCCCAGTCGTGTTGTTTCCATATGTTATGCCATTTTTTTCCTATACCTAAACAAACGCGGGCGAGCGGATGGTAGAGTTTTGGTCCGCCCTCTAAAATTGCTGAACACACTTTTGGTGAGGATTATTGTTAATAAATGAATTCAATCATGTCGCTCTAAATAAATGGATTCAATCATGTGACTCTAATTACTTCGGATTGTTATGTGCACACTAAGCGGGGTGCAGTTAGGAAAGAAAATGTTTTCTAATTAAAGTGATTGAGTGATTTAAGGTAAGGTTAACTAATTTAGTTTTGATTTTTAGTGATTGTTAGTAAAGTATGATGCGTCTTTAAAATCTTTTATTTGTTTCCTTAAAATCTATTATTTGTTTCCTAAAGAAATTTGCAATAATGAAAGGTATCGGTTGATTTGGATAAGTTAGTAAATTTAGATCCGTGATTGCGTGCATGTTTGGAAAGTGCTAATTTGCAAGGAAAGAGCTAAGGGGTAAATAAACCGGTGAATAAGAAACCAACATCGAAAAAAATCTACGACGGTTAACCTACGAAAAAACCCAGACGAAAGTGGTGGGACGAAAAAAACCTGGAAGCGAGACTACCAACTGCAGTTAGGAAAGAAAATGTTTTCTAATTAAAGTGATTGAGTGATTTAAGGTAAGGTTAATTAATTTAGATTTGATTTTTAGTGATTGTTAGTAAAGTATGATGCGTCTTTAAAATCTTTTATTTGTTTCCTTAAAATCTATTATTTGTTTCCTAAAGAAATTTGCAATAATGGAAGGTATCGGTTGATTTGGATAAGTTAGTAAATTTAGATCCGTGATTGCGTGCACGTTTGGAAAGTGCTGATTTGCAAGGAAAGAGCTGAGGGGTAAATAAACCGGTGAATAAGAAACCAGCATCAAAAAAAATCTATGACGGTTAACCTACGAAAAAAAACTGGACGAAAGTGGTGGGACGAAAAAAACCCTGGAAGCGAGACTACCAACTGCTCCATTAGGAGTAGAGTGATTGTTAGTAAAGTATGATGCGTCTTTAAAATCTTTTATTTGTTTCCTTAAAATCTATTATTTGTTTCCTAAAGAAATTTGCAATAATGGAAGGTATTGGTTGATTTGGATAAGTTAGTAAATTTAGATCCGTGATTGCGTGCACGTTTGGAAAGTGCTGATTTACAAGGAAAGAGCTGAGGGTTAAATAAACCGGTGAATAAGAAACCAGCATCGACAAAAATCTACGACGGTTAACCTACGAAAAAAAACCGGACAAAAGTGGTGGGACGAAAAAAAACCTGGAAGCAAGACTACCAACTGCTCCATTAGGAGTAGAGATGTTCTGGACTATATGTTCATTGGTACTATATGTTCAGAATGAGTTAACTTGCTGTCATTTATCAAAATTCAGAATGTGCTGGACTATATGTTCATTGGTACTACTTGTGATGCTGCTGCTGTACTACTTGGGAATTTTGTCAACTTGTGATGCTGCTGTTGTACCCCGAGAGGCCCTTGAGTTTGCCGGAATGTCGATTAACTTCCGTTCCGGCAAATTCGGGTACTCCATATGTCCTATTTTCAGCAAAGGTCATGCTGGAATTTTCCGTGAATTTTAGTATGACTTTGCTAAAAATAGGACATATGGGG
The DNA here is from genome assembly GCA_963921465.1 of Triticum timopheevii. NCBI lineage: Eukaryota > Viridiplantae > Streptophyta > Magnoliopsida > Poales > Poaceae > Triticum > Triticum timopheevii. The sequence goes on along the minus strand of OY997264.1, from coordinate 623,663,652 downwards.
TACTTGCGACTAATGCATGGGCCGGGGTATCTTAGTACTTAATTAAGTAGGATCAACTGCCCCTATATTCTTGCTGCATTAAACCATAGGTGGCAATAGAGCCAAGTGATTAGGCCCAACTTAGAATTCTCCTTCCCTTTTCTTGATAGGGTATATTATTAGAAGATACCCATATATATCAGTCAACCTAGGGTGCTTCGGCATCGATAAACCCTAAATGATGAAAACTTAACTTAGCATTTAGGGTGCCTCAGCGTCGACAAACTCTAAATTATAAAACCTTGGATTTTAGGGTGCCTCGGTGTCGATAAAAACCTAAATGATGAAAGCTTAGGCTTTTAGGGTGCCTCGGCGTCGACAACCCTAAATGATAAAGTTTAGCTTTTAGGATGCCTCGGTGTCGACAAACCCTAAATGATGAGACCATGATCTTGTTCCTTGACAATAACCAACTTTTTGACCAAATTTTTTCCTATTTAGAGTGAAACATGGCCCACAATGATGAGGCCGGCGATTCGGGCAAGCAATTCTGGGAGCTGTCTCAGGAGATGGAGGAAGAACCTCACCGCTATGAGGATGCCGCGGAAGACACCGATCCTGACTACACAACCCCTAGTGGCGTGGGGATGACACCACTGATGGTGCCACCGAGGATGCCACCACTGATGATGGCAGCGCACGCACAGATGGCAGCCAACCAAAGAGGCAACGGAAGGACCGGCGCCCAAACGTGCTCGGCACCGTCAAGGAGGAATTTACTAAAGTGAACTCCGACAGGCATCCAATGGCGCCCAAAGAATTAGTCAATGGGTACTCATTTCAGCTCAGGTGCATTCTCCGGAGCACCGTCTCGATCAACACCAAGAACCTAAGGCATAAGGACCGAGGGAATTTGCACAGCCTCCTCTTCACGAAGCTGCACGAACGATACAAGTTCCCCGCTGACTTTGCAAACACATGCCTCTCAGGGAATAAAGTGAACAGTGCTGCCCCCATGAGGATGAGCACGGCCCTGTCTACTTGGAGAAGCGCGGTGAAGAAAATGATTGACAAAGGTGATAGTTATGAGAAGATTAAGGCGAAAAATCCTTCGATCAGCGAAGATGACTACGAGGAGTTCAAGATCAAGTGCGAGAGCAGCGCAACCATGGAATCAAGTCACTGGGGGAAAGAAATGCAGGAGTTGAACTTAGGAGTCCACCAACTCGGTCCTGGTGGTTACAGAGTGGCGGAGCCTATATGGGACAAGGAGGACGCGGAGCGTGCCGACCAAGGCCTACCGCCCCGCTTCGAGAAATACCGTGACAAGCAGACCAGGAACTATGTCAGGGCCCGGTACAAGGAGGACCCGGTAACAAAGGAGCTTACCACGGATCCGAAGACCAAGGCGCTTGAGCGTGTCCTGGTAAGGAATACACCCCCGCGTAATTAGCTCCATATGGTTGTATTCTAATTAATGAAGCCAAATTTCTAAACGGTTCACATTCCTTCCGCAGGAGACTGAAAGCAGTAGCGCGGGGTTGTCTCAGAGCTCCCCTAGGGACAACACTCTAAATAGGGTGTTGAACGTAATGAAAAACAAGGATAAGCACAGTAAGCCGTCGTCAGCTGGTCGTGTGGCCGGCAAAGGCTTGTCCACAAAATGGTCGTCATAATATACCGCTGGTGGGCGAAAGGAGAAAAAGACCAGCTCGGAAAGCGAGTCGCGCGAGGTTCAAGAACTCAAGGCACAACTGGCGCGGATTCCGGAGATTGTCCAAGAGCAAGTGCAACAACAACTGGGAATGACGCTCACTGCCATTGTGCCTACCTTGATTCAGGGGCTGACAACGTGGATTGCGGGAGGCCAACAGGGGCCGCCCCTGGTTCCCAGCTTCACGGCCAGCAACTCGCACAACGCGCAGGCGGCGCCATTGGTGTCTCCGGCGGAGGCAGTATTCATGTCTGCGGCACCGGCACGGGCATTGGATCTTAATGCACCCGGGTGTACGCCGACCGGCACCTCGGCAGCAAGTGGCCCCTCCGTCAGTTGCACGCCCGCCGTTGGAGGTGCCTCGACATTAGCCGAGCTCGACGCCATCACGGTAACTAAGCCTCTTGGCCGATGACTTCATCTCCTTGCCTTTGACTCGGCATCCCTGACGCCCTACATGTTTTCGCAGCGCGCCGCCGATATTCCATGCACTCTCCTGCACTTCGTGGGTGGCGAGTTGATCGATGTCGCCAAGGGCAGAGTCGTTCAACCGGGCAACCGCGTGTTCGACGGTAATCCGATGCCACCCACCGTGTATAGGGTTGAACTGGTTCGGGTGCTGCCAGGCTGCGACGAGTTGTTACCTCCGATTCGACCCGCTAGGGACGACGAAGATGATGTGATGACCCTCAGCACCTGCGTAAGCTGGCCCCTGCTTTGGCCGAAGAGCCAGATTTGTTTGGGGGCGGGGGACACCACCCCACAGACAACACCGCCAGTCGTGCTGGCGCCAAGCCATGGCAAGCCGCCGCAACACTACCGGACATGCCGGACATCCCTATGGCACAGGATCTGGACATGCATATGGCACAGGATCCGGACGACGACGACAACGACGACGGTACATTTACCAATGTCGATAAGTACTTTGCCGAACATGGGTACGGTGACGAATTCTTCGGGCCTCCTTCTCAAGAACCCAACCCTGAAAAAGACGACCGCGATCTAGCTGGTACCACGGAGAAACCCAATTGCAACAGGTGTCGTCTGGCGTTCAGTTCTCAGGAGACGCCTCCAGCTGCCGCCTTCACTGAGCCTCAGATAGCCGAGGTGCGAAATATTATAAGCCCCAACATACTCAAGAAGGCGGTCTCTGAGAAGAACTCGATCCCATTACAACATATGAAGAAGAAGGGACGGAAACAAAAGACTAACAAGGGCGCCGGTGCGAGCCAGCCGGCACCGAGTACGATCCGTGCTCAGGACGGGCCACCTTCACCTAAGGATATCTCGAGGAGGGTGCATGTGGCGGGTAGGGCGATGCTACCGACAAATATGCTCAATGCTGCAACCGGTGCTATGCGGAGTCTGCATGACAGTGTTCTTTCTTTGGAGAAGCGGCGTCTCTCCCAGAATGATGTGGCATACCCGGTTTTTGTGGCCAAGGTGCCAAAGGGCAAGGGCTTTGTGGATAGCGCCATCGGGGGTACGATTGTCCTACGGTTTGATGACATCTTCGCTATGTTTAACCTTCATCCGCTGCACTACACCTTCGTTCGGCTGTTTTCGCTGAGTATGGAGATGCGGATCATTAGAGACAAGACCCCGGACATCGGGATAGTCGACCCCTTCTACATGCGTGCCAAGATCTTGGGCAGTGCAGGGGACCGGCAAGTCACGAGTTCACACCTCGAAGGCGTCATTCTGGCAAATAAGGATAACTTCCTCGTGCCTTACTTTCCCGAGTAAGTTATCCCCTCACTGCCCCGTAACATATGATTTCTTAGATTTCGATCGTTCTTTTTTTCTAACATTCCGTGTTTTGTGCAGTGACACACATTGCACACTCATCCTCTTAAGCCCGAAATATTCCATGGCCACGTATTTCGACTCGGACCGTGAGTCGAAGATAGACTACACAAATATCAAGAAAGTTCTTGATGATGCTCTCCCCGGCTACGCCAGATCTGGAGGCACCTTCAAGAGGCACTACTAGGAAAAAGGCTATAGATGAAATGGCCACTAATGGCGCACCGGACATGTGGTGCGCCACTACTATATAGCAGTGGCGCACCATGTGCTGGTGCGCCATTAGTGTGAAAGACACTAATGTCGCACCAGACACTTGGTGCGCCACTAGTAACAATTTTTATTTTATTTTTCCAAACATACTAATGGCGCACCAGGGCACAGTGCGCCATTACTAGTTCTAACTAGTAATGGCGCACCGGCCACATAGTGCGCCACTACTATATTATTATTTTTGCAAAACTACTAATGGCGCACCAGGGAATAGTGCGCCATTACTAGTTTAAACTAGTAATGACGCACTGTTCCATGGTGTGCCATTAGTGTATATCTATTTTTAATTTTTTTAGTGTATATATTTGTAGGTGGTGCGCCATTAGTAACCTGGGACCAGCTAGATATTTTGGACAACCACACCTACCCACTCACTTTCCCCACTTCATTCTCTCCACCTCCTCCTCCAAGCTTGTCTCGGCTGCCTCCTCCTCCTCACCTCATTTGCACCATAGATTCATCCAAATTAAGTGTTTAAATTACCTTTTTTTGATAGGTAAGTAAGGGGGAAGCTATCTTTATGTTGTTCTGCCTCCAACAACGTGCACATGCACTTTTTATGGCCTAGCTAGATCTATGTATGTTTGTGGTGTTGCATATGTTTGTGGTATTGCATATATGTTTGTGTTTGCAGGTACTGGTATTTGAAATGCGATAGTTGCCAATATTTTACCGGAATGTTGATTCATTTCCGTTTCGGCGAGAATTTTGGCACTATGCAATCTTTTTGGTCCTATTTTTAGGGAAAGTCATGCTAAATTTTTTCTTGGTTCTAAAATATCGTTTTGCTCTACCCCGCAGGCGACCATGGTCCGCACGATGACCGAAGGCATCTTGAATAGGTTTTTGAGCTCCACGAAGGCCGAGATGCTTCGAAAGAACGAGATGGAGATAAGATGTCCGTGTCGAAGATGCAAGCTGAAGAGCCTTATTGCGGACCCGGATTCCGGGAAGGTGCGGGACCACCTGCTCTTGCGTGGTTTCATGGATGGCTATCGGTGGCAAGGTGATGAAGATGACTATGAAGTCGTCCATGGGGGCCGGGCAAGAAATGAGGAAGGGCAGCAAGACAACCCCGTGGCTCGGGCAGGCGAGAAGACAAAGAATCTCCAGGACATGATCACGACGGTGATGCTGTACACAGTCATCATGTAGAAGATGCCGGACATGATGATGAGGAAGATGCCAGAGCAGACGAAGGGCTTGATCATGAAGATGAAGATGCTGGCGGAGCAGACGATGATGGACCATCGATGGGCTGGGTGCAGGACCCTCATATTCAAGAGCTGCTTCTCAAGCAGACGGATAACGCGAGAGTTGCCTCCCGAGAGAAAGCCAAGCTGGATCAACTGGAGATAGACGCGGTTACTCCATTGTATGAAGGATGCAGGCCCAAGGATACCCGCCTGAAAGTAACGCTCATGGCTCTGGAGATGAAGGTAAAACACAAAATGACCGACGCATGCTTCGACGAGAACATGTCATTCTAGCATGAACGTCTTCCCAAGGGGAACAATTGCCCGACCAGTTTCGAGGAGGCGAAGAAAATTGTGTGTCCTCTAGATTTACTGCACGTGAAATACCATGTGTGCATGAACAATTTCATCATTTATCGGGACGAGCTCGCGGAGTCTACCATATGTCCGGTGTGCGGCGTCACTCGATACAAGAAGAGGAAGAAAGCTCCTCGAAAAGTGGTGTGGTACTTTCCGATCACTCCTCGTCTGCAGCGGTATTTCACGCACCCTAAGGTAGCAAAGCTCCTGCGTTGGCACACGGATAGGGAGGAGAAGAAGCGAGAAGATGACGCAAATGATCCGGAGATAAATAAAAAAGACAAGATGCTGAGTCACCCTAAGGATGGGAGCCAGTGGCAAGCATTGAACTTCGAACACCCAGAATTTGGGAAGGATCCAAGGAACATCGTGTTGGGCGCGAGCACCGATGGAGTTAATCCGTTTGGCCGCTAAAGAAGCACACATAGCACCTGGCCTGTGTTTGTGTGGATGTACAACCTTCCCCCCTGGTTGTGCATGAAGAGGAAGTACATTCACATGAGTATGCTAATTGAAGGGCCGAAACAACCAGGGAACGACATCAATCTGATCTTGGGCTGCTGAAAGAGGAGCTAGACACGCTTTGGAAAACGCCAACCAATACGTGGGACGCCGCAGAGAAAGAATATTTCCCTATGAGAGCCGCACTGCTCACGACGGTGCACGACTATCTCGGTTATGGATATCTCGTGGGGCAGGTGGTCCACGGATTTTCTGGATGCGTCAGGTGCATGGATGACACAACGTATCGCCAGCTAGATAGAGATCCCGGGTCTTCGAAAACCATGTTCATGGGACATCGAAGGTGGCTTCGCGACGATGACCCGTGGAGGAAACGCAAGGATCTGTGCGATGGTGAAACCGAACCCCGAAGACGCCCGCGTACGACGAGCGGCGAGGAAATAGACGAGCTGTTGAAAATTTGGAAAGATTGCCCATTGCCGGGAAAGAAGCAAAAGGCGCCAGAGCCGGGAAAGAAGCAAAAGGCGCCAGAGCTGCTGTTGAAGGTATGGAAAAAGAGGTCTGTTTTCTGGGACTTGCCGTACTGGAAGATCCACCGTGTGCCTCATAGCCTTGATGTCATGCATATCACGAAGAATGTGTGCGAGAGTCTGCTTGGTACCCTGCTCAACATGCCAGAGAGGACCAAAGATGGGCCGAAAGCAAGGACAGACTTGAAATCAATGGGCATCAAGGAGGAGCTTCACGCTAATGATGATGATGATGAGGCGAAGCAGGACACGGAAAGTCGTCGCAAAGGCAAAAAGGCCAAGAAGACCGGAAATGACTACCCTCCCGCGTGCTTCACTCTAAGTCAAGAGGAGATTGATCAGTTTTTCACCTGCCTCGTAGGAGTAAAACTTCCTTACGGTTACGCGGGGAAGATAAGCAGATACCTAGACCCAGCGAAGCAGAAGTTCAGCGGGATGAAGTCTCACGACTGTCACGTGCTGATGACGCATATACTTCCAGTTGCAATCCGTGGGATCATGGACGCACACGTCCGTGAAATGCTATTTGGCCTATGCAACTTTTTCGATGTCATCCCTCAGAAGTCGGTCGGCGTGAGGCAACTCAGAAGGCTACAGGAAGAGATCGTGGTGATACTATGCAAGCTTGAGATGTACTTCCCGCCCGCATTCTTCGACATTATGGTGCATGTGCTAGTCCATATCGTGGAGGATATCATCCAACTCGGGCCGACGTTCCTGCATAGCATGATGTCGTTCGAAAGGATGAATGGTGTCATCAAAGGATACGTTCGCAACATGTCACGTCCAGAGTGAAGCATAGCGAGGGGCTTTCTGACCGAAGAGTGCAATCTCCTACTGCACGAATTATCTAGGCATTGAGAACCTCGTTGGTCTGCCCGTCAATAGGAACCTCGGAAGGCTCGCTGGATGGGGTCACCGTGAGGGTCGCCGCGAAATGCATGTCGACTTCGAGGGTCGACTCGCCAACTTTGAAAGAGCAAACCTAGTCGCGCTACAACACATAGACGTGGTCGATCCTTGGGTGGTAGAGCACAAAACCTTTATTGAGAAGACGTACAATGACCGAGGCCAACAGAGGACGAACGGAGATATAATCAAAGAGCACAACTCATGTTTCACGCGCTGGTTCAAGCAGAAGCTTCTGTCGTACCCTTTACATGAGGATTCTTCCGCAGAAGAACAACTCATATTCGCCTTGTCACAGGGCGCCGAGCACAACCTGATGACGTATGAGGCGTACGACATCAACGGCTACACATTCTACACCGAGGGAAAGGACATGAAGAGCGATGGTTATCAGAACTCCGGGGTAACGATGGAATCCTACACCGGTAACAACAAGGACAGATACTACAGAAGGATCGAGGAAATTTGGGAGCTGAGCTACACTGGAGAGAAGGTCCCGATGTTCCATGTCAGATGGGCCAAGAGCATCATAAAATAAGACCGGTATTTCACCACCATGGTTATACCCGAAGCCAAATCCAAGACCGCCAGCGCAAACGTCTCCGCAAAAAATGAGCCATGGGTACTGGCTTCCCAAGTGGACCAATGCTTCTTCATTACCGACCCGCCAAAGCCCAGTCGTGTTGTCGTGAGGAGAGGCAAAAGGAAGATCATCGGAATGGATGGAGTCTCCAATGAGCAAGACTTCGACAAGTACGGCGACCCGAAGATGGAACATGACGACGACGATGAAGTATCAGCATACACCACAAGAAGAAGCAGGACCACCCTACCTAAAGGACGTCCGTTCAAGAGAAGAACTCCATTAACGAAAAATAAGGGCAAGAAGATTGTGAACAGATAGCTATCTAAGATCGATTGTATTTAAATTTTTAGCCTTCATTTCTCGATTGTATTTCATGGGCACTTTTTGAACTCATGAATATTTTTAAATTTCATGGACACTTGGTCTCGATCCCCCTCCATCTCGATCGCTATCCCACCTCGCCAGATCCTGTCCCCCTCGCCGCCGAGCACCCCCCGCACCCTCTCCCCCGCTCAACCGGCCGCCGTCGCCGACCCCCCGCACCCTCCCCCGCTCCACCGCCGCCGATGACCCACCGCACCCTCCCCCGCTCCACCGCCGCCGCCGACCCACCGCACCCTCCCCCGCTCCACCGCCGGCGACGACCCACCGCACCCTCCCCCGCACCCTCCCCGGCCCGCTCCACCATCACAAATGAATGCAACTAAAATTGCAAAAAAAACAAATTTGATTATATTTTCAAATAACAAATTTGATGATATTTTCAAATAACAAATTAGATGATATTTTTTCATATTCGTAAATATTTTCAAATAACAAACTTGATGATATTTTTTAAAAAATTATTACTGTTTTTGTCAAAAATTATTACTGTTTCATATTCATATTCATTTTCTAAAAAATTATTAGATGCAACAAAAAATAATAATAAAAAATTACTTATGGCGCACCTCTGGCTGGTGCGCCATTGCTATATAAAAAAGATTACTAATGGCGCACCTCTGGCTGGTGCACCATTGCTATATGAAAAAAGATTACTAATGACGCACCGACCGCGGGTGCGCTATTGCTATCTAAAAAAACATACTAATGGCAGACCATTGCGGGGTGCGTCATTAGTAAGCTTCCCCCTAGCTAATTCCTCCCTCTCCCTCGCCAGATTCCCTTCGTCCCTCTCCCTCGCCAGATCCACCCGCATTCTGCCCCGACCCACGATGCCGCTGCCCCGACCCCCGCCGGACTCCACCCCCGCCGCCCCCGCGCCCCCACCACTGCAGCTCCCCCGCACCGCCGCCCCCGCGCCCCCGCGCCCCCACCACCCGCGGCTGACTAACGCTAGCCCACGCGGCTTCGTTGCGGCGCTGTCGCCGTTCTCTTCACCGACCTCGCCGTCCGCGCGTGGCTGCACCTCCTAGCCGTGGTCTTGCGCAGGCCCCAAGCCCTAGGGTTCCGGCTCCAAGGTGGGTGGCAAGCTCGTCGGCGCAACCCCGACGCCGTGTACGACCTCGACTACATATTCGTAGGTGAGCCCCTCCCCTCCCCTCCCCCTTCCCCTTCCTTCTTCTTCCTCAATCAATGCTCCAAGTCTCGACGGATATACATGCATGGCCCGTTGCAGCCGGCCATCTCCGGCGAGCTCACGCCGGCGACTACAGCATCCAGGCGCGCTCACCCCCTGGAAAACCATAGTTTTCATGCTACATACTCCCGTGGAAAACCATAGTTTTAGCCCACCACATGGCCATGAATTGCCCAGTTTATCACTACTCTACTACTACCAAGCAATATGGCTCGGTGCTCCAGATGCTCAAAAACTGGAAGTTTCTTAGCACCTCTTGCTCCATTCACCCATAATGATCTGCTCAGTAGGTTATGTGGTAGATAAAGTTGCTCTGCACGTGCACTGCAATAGAAATCAACATTCTTCTACCGCAGATGAAAGTATTGTCAGGTTATGCTCTGGTAAAAAGTCTCCACATCTTGTAGTGGTGGGTACAACAGCTAGTGTATGGCACTAGTACTATGGACCATTTGTGCAGTCAGGAATGTGATGCCAAAACACCGTGATGAGTGCTCTGCTCTTTGTTTCTTGGCACCACCACCAGACCAAAGTCTCATCTCATGCTCCTATTTTGTTTTCTTTCTCAGCTGCATCCCAGTTCAGCAGCTAGCCAGCTACCATACCCATACATAGCTGTGCAGATTTAGCAAAGTTTTTAATTTTTTACAGCATTTTCACTACTCAGCATGCATTTGAAATTTGTTTACAACATTGCTTGCTCGGGGTGACGAATAATTCGACATCTGATTTACCCACTGCTCCATGTTAATGTATAGAATCTGAGACCGCATACATACATACATACATACATACATAGATACATACATGAACTGCTTATTTTCCCTTGATAGATGAAGTATGTGTGTATTCAGATGCTTTGTGTAATTGTACCTGTTATATCTGACCACTGTTTATTGTGGTTTTGATTTTGTTACAGTGTTCTCAAGTATAACAACATAGTGGGATCATTTGTCAACATAGTGGGATCATTTTGCAGATTCCAGCAAACAACATAGTGGGATCATTTGTCAAGGCTAGCATCAGAGTGCTAATTTACAGGTATAAATACTGATGTTGACTCTATAATCATACTGATACTGATGTTAAAGGTATTTCTAGCAAAACCTGAAATGCTAGATGGATTGATTTTTCTGAGCTGTTTGTGCTCCCTGCATCTTTCAGCTCTCATTTTCAGTGGAGTTGTTGAATTATATGCTCTTATTGGACATGTTTTATGTGTTGATCCATCAATTGATCACATTGAGAAAGACTTGTAAAGATGATGATCATCTTTTACAGAAAACAATTTCTGTAAACACGTCAGTAACTTTGCTAGTTTGCTGGGTTTTGTCTCCGACCATCATCTCGTGATGATTTTGCAGGTACCCTGAGAGGCCCTTGAGTTTGCCGCAATGTCGATTAACTTCCGTTCCGGCAAATTCGGGTACTCCATATGTCCTATTTTCAGCAAAGGTCATGCTGAAATTTTCCGTGAATTTTAGCATGACTTTGCAAAAAATAGGACATATGGGGTACTTGCGACTAATGCATGGGTCGGGGTATCTTAGTACTTAATTAAGTAGGATCAACTGCCCCGCCATTCTTGCTGCATTAAACCATAGGTGGCAATAGAGCCAAGTGATTAGGCCCAACCTAAATGATGAAACCTTGGCTTTTAGGGTGCCTCGGTGTCGATAAGAACCTAAATGATGAAAGCTTAGGCTTTTAGGGTGCCTCGGCGTCGACAAACCCTAAATGATAAAAGCTTAGCTTTTGGGATTCCTCGGTGTCGACAAACCCTAAATGATGAGACCATGATCTTGTTCCTTGACAATAACCAACTTTTTGACCAAACTTTTTTCCTATTTAGAGCGAAACATGGCCCACAACGATGAGGCCGGCGGTTCGGACGGCAAGCAATTCTAGGATCTGTCCCAGGAGATGGAGGAAGAACCTCACCGCTATGAGGACGCCGCGGAAGACACCGATCCTGAGTACACAACCCCTAGTGGCGTCGGGGATGACACCACTGATGGTGCCGCCGAGGATGCCACCACTGATGATGGTGGCGCACGCACAGATGGCAGCCAACCTAAGAGGCAACGGAAGGACCGGCGCCCGAGCGTGCTCAGCACCGTAAAGGAGGAATTTACTGAAGTGAACTCCGACGGACATCCAACGGCCAAAGAATTAGTCAAGGGGTACTCGGTTCAGCTCGGGTGCATTCTCCGGAGCACCATCTCGATCAACACCGAGAACCTAAGGCATAAGGACCGAGGGAATTTGCGCAGCCTCCTCTTCACGAAGCTACACGGACGATACAAGTTCCCCGCTGAATTTGCAAACACACACCTCTCAGGGAATAAAGTGAACAGTGCCGCCCTCACGAGGATGAGGACGGCCCTGTCTACTTGGAGAAGCATGGTGAAGGCAATGATTGAAAAAGGTGATAGTTATGAGAAGATCAAGGCGAAATATCCTTTGATCAGCGAAGATGACTACAAGGAGTTCAAGATCAAGTGCGAGAGCAGCGCAACCTCTGAATCAAGTCAATGGGGGAAAGAAATGCGGCAGTTGAACTTAGGGGTCCACCAACTCGGTCCCGGCGGTTACAGAGTGGCGGAGCCTATATGGGACAAGGAGGACGCGGAGCGTGCCGAGCAAGGCCTACCGCCCCGCGTCAAGAAATATCGTGACAAGCAGACCAGGAACTTTGTCAGGTCCCGGTACAAGGAGGACCCGGTAACAAAGGAGCTTACCACGGATCCGAAGACCAGGGCGCTTGAGCTAGTTCTGGTAAGGAATACACCCCCCTGTAATTAGCTCCATATGGTTGCATTCTAATTAATCCCCAATATTTCTAAATGGTTCACGTTCCTTCCGCAGGACACTGAAAGCAGTAGCGCGGGGTCGTCTTAGAGCTCCCCTTTCGACACCCCTTTAAGTAGGGCGTTGAACGTAATGAAAAACAAGGATAAGCTCAGTAAGCCGTCGTCAGCTGGTCGTGTGGCCGGCAAAGGCTTGTCCACAAAATGGTCATCATGCTATACCGCTGGTGGGCGAAACGAGCAAAAGACCAGCTCGGAAAGCCAGTCGCGCAATGTTGAAGCACTCAAGGCACAAGTGGCGCGGATTCCCAAGATTGTCCAAGAGCAAGTGCAACAACAACTGGGAACGATGCTCACCGCCATGGTGCCTACGTTGATTCATGGCTGACGACGTGGATTGCGGGCGGCCAACAGGGGCCTCCCTCGGTTCCCAGCTTCACGGCAGCAACTCGCACAACACATAGGCGGCGCCATTGGTGTCTCCGGCGGAGGCGGTATTCGTGTCTCCGGCGCCGGCACGGGCATTGGAGCTTAATGCACCCGGGTGTACACCGGCCGGCACCTCGCCTGCAAGCGGCCCCTCCGTCAGTTGCACGCCCGCCGTTGGGTGTGCCTCGACATTAGCCGAGCTCGACGACATCATGGTAACTAAGCCTCTCGGCTGATGACTTCATCTCCTTGACTTTGACTGGGCATCCCTGACGTCCTACATGTTTTCGCAGGGCGCCGCCGACGTTCCTTGCACTCTCCTGCACTTCGTGGGTGGCGAGTTGGTCGATGTCGCCAAGGGCAGAATCGTTCAACCGGGAAACCGCATGTTCCACGGTAATCCGATGCCACCCACCTTGTATAGGGTTGAACTGGTGCGGGTGCTGCCAGGCTACGACGAGCTGTTACCTCCGATTCGACCCGCTGGGGCCGACGAAGCGGCGCCTGCGTAAGCTGGCCCCTGCTTTGGCCGAAGAGCCAAATTTGTTTGGGGGCGGGGGACACCACCCCACAGACAAGACCGCCAGTCGTGCTGGCGCCAAGCCATGGCAAGAACACCGCAATGCTACCGGACATGCCGGACATCCCTATGGCACAGGATCCGGACATGCATATGGCACAGGATCCGGATGACGACGACAACGATGACGGTACATTTACCAACATCGATAAGTACTTTGCTGAACATGGGTACGGTGACGAGTTCTGTGGGCCTCCTTCTCTAGAACCCAACCAAGATGGTCGCGATCTAGCTGTTACGACGGAGAAACCCAATTGCAACAGGTGTTGTCTGGTGTTCAGTTCTGAGGAGACGCCTCCATCTGCCGCCTTCACCGAGCCTCAGATAGCTGAGGTGCGAAATATTATCAGCCCCAAAACGCTCAAGAAGGCGGTCTGTGAGCAGAACTCGATCCCATTACAGCAGATCAAGAAGAAGGGATGGAAACGAAAGACTAACAAGACTAACAAGGGCGTTGGTGCGAGCCAGCCGGCACCGAGTATGATCCGTGCTCAGGACGGGTGAGGGAGTCCTGGACTAGGGGGTGTCTGGATAGCCGAACTATCATCTTTGGCCGGACTCCTAGACTATGAAGATACAAGATTGAAGACTCCGTCCCGTGTCCGGATGGGACTTTCCTTGGCGTGGAAGGCAAGCTTGGCGATACGGATATGTAGATCTCCTACCATTGTAACCGACTCTGTGTAACCCTAGCCCTCTCCGGTGTCTATATAAACCGGAGTTTTAGTCCGTAGGACGAACAATAATCATACCATAGGCTAGCTTCTAGGGTTTAGCCTCTCTGATCTCGTGGTAGATCTACTCTTGTACTACCCATATCATCAATATTAATCAAGCAGGAGTAGGGTTTTACCTCCATCTAGAGGGCCCGAACCTGGGTAAAAACATCGTGTCCCTTGTCTCCTGTTACCATCCGCCTAGACGCACAGTTCGGGACCCCCTACCCGAGATCCGCCGGTTTTGACACCGACATTGGTGCTTTCATTGAGAGCTCCTTTGTGTCGTCACCTTTAGGCCCGATGGCTCCTTCGATCATCAACAATGACGCGGTCCAGGGTGAGACTTTTCTCCCCGGACAGATCTTCGAATTCGGCGGCTTTGCGCTGCGGGCCAACTCGCTTGGCCATCTAGAGCAGATCGAAAGCTCCGCCCCTGGCCATCAGGTCAGATTTGGGAGTTTAAACTATACGGCTGACGTCTGCGGAGACTTGATCTTCGACGGGTTCGAGCCACAGCTAAGCGCGCCGCACTGTCATGATGGGCATGATCTAGCTGTGTTGCCGGACAGTGCCCTGGAGGCACCATAAGTGTCCGCTCCGACCCTTAGCTCAGAGCCGACTGCGCTGATCGAGGACAGGTGGCTGGACACCGCCTCGGGGGCTGCTACCACTACGGTGATAGAGCCGAATACCAACCCTGTCCTTTGTGAAGCTCGTGACTCCAAGGTACCGGACTCCTCTCCGGACTCTGAACCTTCCGCGCCCCTGCCAATCGAATCCGATTGGGCGCCGATCATGGAGTTCACCGCTGCGGACATCTTTCAGCACTCGCCCTTTGGCGACATCCTGAATTCGCTAAAGTGTCTCTCTTTATCAGGAGAGCCCTGGCCGGAATATGGTCAGGACGGTTGGGATGCAGACGACGAAGAAATTCAAAGCCCACCCACCACCCACTTTGTAGCCACTGTCGATGACCTAACCGACATGCTAGACTTCGACTCCGAAGACATCGACGGTATGGACGACGATGCAGGAGACGACCAAGAACCAGCGCCTACAGGGCACTGGAAGGCCACCTCATCATACGACATTTACATGTTGGACATCCCAAAGGATGGGAACAGCGATGGAACAACGGAGGACGACCCCTCCAAGAAACAGCCTAAGCGCCGGCGTCAGCGGCGCCGCTCTAAATCCCGCCACAGCAAAAATGGAGATTCCGGCACCGGAGACAATATCACCCCGGATAGTGCCGAAGACAACCCCCTCCAGCAGGATTCAGTGCAGGAGGATGGAGAAGCCAGCCCTCATGAGAGAGCGGCAGACAGAGAGGTAGAGGACGATAATTATATGCCTCCCTCCGAAGACGAGGCAAGCCTCGACGACGACGAATTTGTGGTGCCTGAGGATCCTGTCGAACAAGAGCGTTTCAAACGTAGGCTTATGGCCACGGCAAGCAGCCTCAAGAAAAAGCAGCAACAGCTTAGAGCCGACCAAGACTTGCTAGCCGACAGATGGACTGAAGTCCTTGCGGCCGAAGAGTATGAACTCGAATGCCCCTCCAAGAGCTACCCAAAACGCAGGCTGCTACCCCGATTAGAGGAGGAAGCACCTAAACCTACATCACCAGCGCATAATACGGCCGACCGGCCACCTCGTGGCCGCGACAGAGAGGCCTCTCGGCCCTACACTCAAGCCATACCCCGGCGCCACTCAAAAAATACCAAGGCGCGGAAAATTTGCCAGACCTGTGGGATATACTCAAGGACAAGGCAAGGCAAACAAGATTGATCTATGGATCGCGTGGGGGCCCCACGATACGTGATGATAACCGTCACGCCGGATACAACAATTCTGGCCGGGCCGAACACAGTAGACAAAGCTCATTCGAGCTGCGTCGTGATATAGCCCAATACAGAGGCACCGCACACCCACTATGCTTCACAGACGAAGTGGTGGATCATCAAATCCCTGAGGGTTTCAAACCCGTAAACATTGAATCATACGACGGCACAACAGATTTGGCAGTCTGGATCGAGGACTATCTCCTCCATATCCACATGGCCCGCGGTGATGATCTACACGCCATCAAATACCTCCCACTCAAGCTTAAAGGACCAGCGCGGCATTGGCTTAACAGCTTGCCGGCAGAGTCAATCAGTTGTTGGGAAGACCTGGAAGCCGCATTCCTTGACAACTTCCAGGGCACTTATGTGCGACCACCAGACGCCGATGACCTAAGCCACATAATTCAGCAGCTAGAAGAATCGGCCAGACAATTCTGGACACGGTTCCTAACCAAGAAAAATCAAATCGTCGACTGTCCAGATGCAGAGGCCCTTGCAGCCTTCAAACACAACATCCGCGACGAGTGGCTTGCCCGGCACCTAGGATAGGAAAAGCCGAAATCCATGGCAGCCCTCACAACACTCATGACCCGCTTCTACGCGGGAGAGGATAGCTGGCTAGCTCGTAGTAACAACATGACCAAGAGCCCTGGTAATTCGGATACCAAGGACACCAACGGCAGGTCGCCTCGCAACAAGCACAAGCGCCGCATTAATGGCGACAATACTGACGATACGGCAGTCAATGCCGGATTCAGAGGCTCTAAACCCGGTCAGTGGAAAAAGCCATTCAAAAGAAATACTCCGAGCCCATCCAATTTGGACCGAATACTCGATCGCTCGGGCCAGATACACGGCACCCCCAAAAAGCTAGCCAACCACACCAACAGGGATTGTTGGGTGTTCAAGCAGGCAGGCAAGTTAACTGCCGAAAACAATGACAAGGGGCTGCATAGCGATGACGAGGAAAAGACCCGGCCGCCGAACAATAGAGGATAGAAGGGTTTCCCCCCACAAGTGCGGACGGTGAACATGATATACGCAACCCACATACCCAAAAGGGAGCGGAAGTGTGCACTCAGGGACTTATATGCGATGGAGCCAGTCGCCCCAAAGTTCAATCCGTGGTCCTCCTGCCCGATCACTTTTGATCGAAGGGACCATCTCACTAGCATCCGCCACGGCGGATTCGCCGCATTGGTTCTAGCCCCAATCATCGACGGATTTCACCTCAATAGAGTGCTGATGGACGGCGGCAGCAGCCTGAACCTGCTTTACCAGGATACAGTGCGCAAGATGGGCATAGACCCCTCAAGGATTAAACCCACAAAAACGACCTTCAAAGGCGTCATACCAGGTGTAGAGGCCAACTGTACGGGCTCAGTTACACATGAAGTGGTCTTCGGATCCCCGAATAACTTCCGAAGTGAGGAGTTAATCTTCGACATACTCCCGTTCCACAGCGGCTATCATGCACTGCTCGAACGAACCGCATTTGCAAAGTTCAATGCGGTACCGCACTATGCATACCTCAAGCTCAAGATGCCAGGCCCTCGAGGAGTCATTATGGTCAACGGAAACACCGAACGCTCTCTCCGAATGGAGGAGCATACAGCGGCTCTCGCGGCGGAAGTACAAAGCAGTCTCTTAAGGCAATTCTCGAGTCCGGCTGTTAAGCGGCCGGACACCGTCAAGCGCGCCCGGAGTAACCTACAACAAGATCGCCTGGCACGTTTCGAGCACGCGTAGCAATGCGGCCCCAACCCCAGCCCTCGCGAAATCGCGAGACCAGTACCACGCGTACATAACTACGCTCTGGAGATACCATGGGCATAGGGGTAGGGGCACGACCACGGCATACCTGGAGAGCGGCTCAACCGCACCAGGGGCTCCCAATTGTGTCATTCCTTTTTTTCTTATTCTCAGGACTCCGTTTTCCAGAAGCCCTGTCCGGCAGTAGAATTGCCGAACTCACGATGCAACAGCCAAGGAAGCAGAAAAGCTACATCGAGTGTCCAGGTGATCTCTATTACAAGCAGTATACCTGTTTTACATACCATCCCGCAGCCTACCCCTAGAGGGGGACATGTTAAATAGTCCCATGCCTTGCTTATTGCACTATTTGCATTGTTTTGCTTTCATTGCAGTATTTTTTTAATAAACAACGCATCGCTTTTTGCCTATTATTGCATTCCTTTTTTATCTATATACGTTCACTTATGACATGTTGCATCTGTACGCTTTGGTACGGCCAAATACACCAGGGGCTTAAGTTCCCCAAAATATGGTGTGATAAGTCCGAACACTTTCACACGTGCGGCACCCCGAACTTATAGCATTATATGCATCGGCTCCGAATCATGTCTTGGGTCAATAGTTGGGTTTGCCCGGCTCCCATGTTTTGGTACCTTACGTTCCGTTATATCGGCTAAGGTAGCGCTGGGAGAACCACTGCGATTGTGCCCCAATTGAGCTGGGTTGAGCACCTCAGTGGAGAAAGCTAAAACTGACCGTCATGATAGGGCAAGAGCCGGTCGCTGTTCGAGAGGTTTTTTCGAGTCCCTAAAGACTTATGCCGCTTAGAGTGAGGAGTCAGCTTTGTCCGGCCCAGGCGTGGATAGCGCCCCGAATTCGGTCTTCCGAACACTAGGGGCTTCGCCGAAATTTAAAATTATAGAATTCTATGGCTAAGTGAGAGTGTTCAAGCATTATAAGTCCGGTTGCCTCATTCGTTGTGTTGAGCGCCTCCCTCGAAGGACCCAAAAATGGGAACAAAAGCGCTCAAGTTTATCCCGAACACCCCAGCACTCGTGGCATGGGGGCTGAAGCCAACGACTTGCCATCTCTCAAATTTGATAAACGGCCGCACAGAAGGTAATATTTTAAATTAACAAGCGTTGCTTAGCACATATGAACAAGTTTTCAAGCGTACAGGATAACAAATGCGAGTTTACTCAAAAATTACATCTTTGGAGCATTCACCCGCTATAAGGCGGGCACCCTTCAGGACGTTCTCATAATACATCTCGGGCTTGCGATACTCCTTGCCCGGCGGTGGAGCACCCGTCACAAGCTTCTCAGCATCCATCTTGCCCCAGTGCACTTTAGCACGGGCAAGGGCCCTACGGGCACCTTCGATGCAGACGGAGCGCTTGACGACTTCAATCCATGGATAGGCGTCCACTAGCCACCGCACCAGCCCGAAGTAGCTCCCAGGCATGGCCTCCTTCGGCTACAGCCAAGCTATGAGGCCCTTCATGGCCTGTTCGGCCACCTTATGGAGCTCGACCAGCTGCTTCATCTGGTCGCTCAAGGACACTGGGTGTCCGGCCTCAGCATACTGAGACCAGAATACCTTCTCCGTCGAGCTCCCTTCCTCGGCCCGGTAGAATGCGGCAGCGTCGGACACACTGTGGGGAAGATCTGCGAATGCTCCTGGAGAGCTCCGGATTCGGGTAAGTAACAAGTAATTCACTTTCACGTGCTTGCTTTGCATGAAGAATGCCTTACCCGCCACTATCTTCTTTATTGCCTCAATTTCCTGGAGGGCTTTTTGGGCTTCGGCCTTAGCGGTTTGGCACTCTCAAGAGCCGAGGTGAGCTCGGACTCTCGAGTCTTCGAGTCACGCTCCAACCTCTCGTGTTTTTCCACGAGAACCCGGAGCTCTTGCCGCACCTCCGCCACCCGCACCTCCTGCTTCTCTCACTCGGTGCGTTCCGCGGCCGCATTGCTTTCGGCCTTGGACACCTCTTCCTTCAGGGTCGCCACCTCATTCGTGGCCCCTACAATTCTCACGTTATTCCTGTAATTTTTTTTCAACCACATATTTTATAACGTACTACTTACCTTCCTTGTCCTCGAGCTGCTTCTTGGCAAGGCCGAGCTCGTTCTCGGACCGCTCGAGGTCCTGCTTCAATGCATTGACCTCCGCAGTCAGTGCAACAGAGGTCAGCAGCGCAGCCTGCATTCCCATATTGACATGCTTATGTTAGACTCTTGCGTATATCTTTTTAGATCCTCAGTTCGACTTTTCTTTTCGAACACCAAACTGAGCATCAGGGGCTACTATCTATGCGGTACTTTTTTTACATATCTTAATTACATACCTCAAAGCCTGATAGAAGGCTGGTACAGGCTTCAGTCAGCCTGCTCTTGGCGGACTGAAACTTTCTGGATCACCGCACTCATAACAGTGCGGTGCTCCTCGTCGATGGAGGCGCCATTAAGAGCCTCCAGCAAATTATCTGGCGCCTCCGGTTGGACAGAGGTCACCGGCGTTGCAGTCTCGCCCTTCTTACAAAGGGGCCGCCTGCCGGACTCCGGAACCACTAAAGGTTCCGGTGCGGAGTCCGGCCCAGGGCCGAACTCAGAACCCTTTGGGGGTTGATCCCCCTCGTGCCCAAAGTCCGGGAGGTTGCCCTGCGGCACCTCCGGAACCTCCTCCTCCTAGCTGGGCCCCTTTTGGGACCCCACCTTGGCGTCATCCGTAGCGCGAGGAGAGGAGACGGCCGAACGTGAAGTGCTATCCATGTCCGATGGCGCCAGGGAGCCGCTCGTTGAAGTATCGAGCCCGTCCTTGGGCGGGCTGCAGGGTTATATTCGGCGTTAAGAGATTCTATGCAACAAATGAAGCACCATGAGTTATTCTAGTACCTGGACACTTATGAAGTCGCCAGGGGCTTAGTCCTTGGTGGCCACTCCTCTTCATCGTCGTCGACGTTGGTGGACTAGTCCGGGGGGATGGTCCTTCCCTTCTTGGACCCTTCGGCCTCCCCCCGTTGGGGAGGCCTTCCTTTTCTTCTCTCCCCCCGCTGGGGGAGAGGCCTCTTTTTTCTCCTCCTCGTCTTCGCGGGAGGAGTTCGCCTCGGAGTCATCGGACAATGAGTCCGATAACACCTAACGCCGGGAACTCTTTCGGGTTCCCGTGGCCTTCTTCTCCGGCACCACATAAGGCGCCGGAGCCAGCAGCCCCGTTAATTGGGCGTCCGCCGGGTCTTCTGGCAAGGGAGCCGGACAGTTAACCTGCCCGGACGTCTTTTGCCAGGCCTGTCAAAGGTAAAGGGAGTTTAGATCCCGCATAGAGTCAAACTATGAAAAACAAGTGTCCCGTAAAGGGTAAAATAGCTTACCTCGCCGACTTGACGCTGCGAGCTGAATCCGCGATCTTCGGTAGCGAATGCGGGAGCCTCGGCGCCCTTGAACAGCACCCTCCAGGCGTCTTCGTATGTAGTGTCGAAGAGCCTGCTCAAGGTCTGGTGATGTGCCGGATCAATCTCCCACAAGTTGAAAGCCCGTTGTTGGCACGGGAGGATCCGGCGGATGAGCATGACCTGGACTACGTTGACAAGCTTGATCTTCTTGTTCACAAGGTTTTGGACGTAGGTTTGGAGTCCGATCAGCTCTTCCAAATCACCCCATGTCAGGCCCTGCTCTTTCCAGGAGGTGAGCCGTGTGGGGATGCCAAATCTAAATTCGGGGGCCGCTGCCCATTCAGGGTCACGCGGCTCGGTGATGTAGAACCACCCCGATTGCCACCCTTTGATGGTTTCCACGAAGGCGCCCTCGAGCCATGTGATGTTGGGCATCTTGCCCACCATGGCGCCTCCGCACTCCGCCTGCTGGCCGCCCACTACCTTTGGCTTGACATTGAAGGTCTTCAGCCATAAGCCGAAGTGGGGTTTGATGCGGAGGAAGGCCTCGCACACAACGATAAACGTTGAGATGTTGAGGATGAAATTCGGGGCCAGATCGTGGAAATCCGGGCTGTAGTAGAACATGAGCCCCCGGACAAATGGGTGGAGTGGGAAGCCCAGTCCGCGGAGGAAATGAGGAAGGAACACCACCCTCTCATGGGGCCTGGGGGTGGGGACGAGCTGCCCCTCGTCTGGAAGCCGGTGCGCAATGTCATTGTGCAGGTATCCGGTTTTCCTCAACTTTTTGGTGTGCCCCTCCGTGACGGAGGAGGCCATCCACTTGCCTCCCGCTCCGGACATGGCTGGGGAAGGTTGAGGCGAGATGTGCGGACTTGGGCGCTGGAGCTCGAGTGCGCGGAAATGGATAAGCAAAGGAGGAAGAAGGCGTAGGTAAAAGGGTGGATCCTTATCCCCTTATATGGACGGACGAAACTATGCATCCCCGCCAGCCTGGTAAAACTCGCTTATCTCCCAAGAGCCGTAATCAATGGCGCGGTTGGGTTACCCACACCCGTATTGATGAGAATCCCGGAATAAGGGGACACGATCTCTGCTTTGACAAGACGTGCCAAGGAAACCGCTTCGCTAAACGCACTGAGGTGGAACATTAAAAACGATTCGAATAAAGGCTTGGCCATGGTGTGATGTCACGCCACGGAATACATCAGCAGATTGAACTTGTGTAAATATTATTCTCTCTACGGTGGTATGTGGAACTTATTTTGCAGAGCCGGACACTATCCTTGTGTTCAAAATCTTCTATGAAGAATTCGGAGGAGGAACCCGGCTTGCAATGCCGAAGACAATATGCGCGCCGGACTCGTCATCATTGAAGCCTGGTTCAGGGGCTACTGAGGGAGTCCTGGACTAGGGGGTGTCCGGATAGCCGAACTATCATCTTTGGCCGGACTCCTAGACTATGAAGATACAAGATTGAAGACTCCGTCCCGTGTCTGGATGGGACTTTCCTTGGCGTGGAAGGCAAGCTTGGCGATACGGATATGTAGATCTCCTACCATTGTAACCGACTCAGTGTAACCCTAGCCCTCTCCGGTGTCTATATAAACCGGAGGGTTTTAGTCCGTAGGACGAACAACAATCATACCATAGGCTAGCTTCTAGGGTTTAGCATCTCTGATCTCGTGGTAGATCTACTCTTGTACTACCCATATCATCAATACTAATCAAGCAGGAGTAGGGTTTTACCTCCATCGAGAGGGCCCGAACCTGGGTAAAAACATCGTGTCCCTTGTCTCTTGTTACCATCCGCCTAGACGCACAGTTCGGGACCCCCTACCGGAGATCCACCGGTTTTGACACCGACAACGGGCCACCTTCACCTAAGGATATCTCGAGGAGGGTGCATGTGGCGGGTAGGGCGATGCTACCGACAAATATGCTCAATGCTGCAACCGGTGCTATGCGGAGTATGCATGACAGTGTTCTTCCTTTGGAGAAGCGGCGTCTCTCCCAGAATGATGTGGAATACTCGGTTTTCGTGGCCAAGGTGCCAGAGGGCAAGGGCTTTGTGGATAGCGCCATCGGGGGTATGATCGTCCTACAGTTTGATGACATCTTTGCTATGTTTAACCTTCATCCGCTGCACTACACCTTCGTTCGGCTGTTTTCGCTGAGTATGGAGATGCGGATCATTAGAGACAAGACCCCGGACATCGGAGGATAGTCGACCCCTTCTACATGCGTGCCAAGATCTTGGGCAGCGATGGGGACCGGCAAGTCGCGAGTTCACACCTCGAAGGCATCATTCTGGCAAACCCAGATAAGGATAACTTCCTCGTGCCTTACTTTCCCGAGTAAGTCATCCCCTAACCGCCCCTTAACATATGATTTCTTAGATTTTGATCGTTCTTTTTTTTCTCTAACATTCCGTGTTCTGTGTACTGACACACATTGCACACTCATCCTCTTAAGCCAGAAATATTCCATGGCCACGTATTTCGACCCGGACCGTGACTTCAAGATAGACTACACAAATATCAAGAAAGTTCTTGATGATGCTCTCCCCAACAACGCCACATCTGGAGGCACCTTTAAGAGGACAATTCGTAGGTACGGCAGGCACGTGTTCACCCACAATACGACGTTCCCCTGCGTCAAGCAACCGCCTGGCGGTCAGAAGGATGCCTACTACGGCCTCCATCACATGCGGGCGATCGTATGGGACCATAATCACCTTCTGCTACCAAATAATGTCAAAGATTGGGCCGCAAGCTTGGCGGCAATCCAGGAAGCGGACCTCCGACAAGAATTCTTTCGCATCCAGTCGGAGTTTGCGGAAATCATCCATCAAGATGTCCTTCGTACCTCGGGGCAGTTCTACCTCATATATCAACCGTCCAACAGTGAGATAGACACAACGCTACAAATGCAGGCTAACAACGCCCACGACTTCATGACCATCACAAAAGACGGCGGCTTCATCCACGCTCCGGTCCCATGAGTCGAGTCGAAAGTAGTGATGCTATTTGTAGTTCTGAAACATCGATTAGCTCATGTTGTAATTAAACTTTAATGAACTTGTATGTCTCTTTGGTTTGGACAGTCGTTCAACTTAGATGTAATCGATGCTATTTATTAGTAGGACCATGAATCCTGCTATTAATGTCTTGCTTTTCTCTTCCGATCCTTTTCTTGCAACTTATATATTGCTTATGTATTGTCTGTTGTTTGGCTTGTGCATAGAGATGCCGTCATATGTCGTGTACAAGGGTAAGGTTCCCGGAGTCTACAACGACTGGGAGGAGTGTTGGAGACAGGTTCATCGTTTCAGTGGTAACAGTTACAAAGGGTACACCAATAGGGCGGAGGCGGAATCTAGATACGCGCGCTATCTAGCGAGAGAGAGGAGGGAGCGTTGGAGGAACTGGATGAAGACCAGTTTCATCGCGATGATGCTCATCATGATGACCGCAGCTCTCTTCTATGTGATGGTAGTTTAGATGATCGATATCGACTTGTAATGTGAAGACAAACTCTCTACTCGTGGTCTCGAGACTTGTAATGTTCTATCTTTGTTCGGTCTTTTGAATTCGGAGACTAATATGATGAATTATATTCGGAGACTAATCTTCTATTGTATTCGATGAATCTACTGTTGCTGTGTGGTGCTGTCTATATTCTGTCCAATAATATATTTTGTAACCCATGCAAAAACAGAAAAGTAAAAAAAAACCTAATATTCATACTAATGGCGCATCACCCCAAAGTGCGCCATTAGTATGCCAAAGGATACTAATGGCGCATCACCCCACAGTGCGCCATTAGTATGCCAAAGCACATGGGTAAATATGGACCCCTGGGAGGCATACTAATGGCGCATGTTGGTCTATACTAATAGCGCACGGCGTGGTGCGCCATTAGTATACCAGATACTAATGGCGCACCAGTGGTGCGCCATTAGTATTTAATACTAATGGTGTCATACTAGTGGCGCACCAGTAGTGCGCCATTAGTAGGCAAAACTGGTGCGCCACTAGTAGGCCTTTTCCTAGTAGTGAGGCCAGTTCGTAGGTACGGCAAGCATGTGTTCACCCACGATACGACATTCCCCTGCGTCAAGCAGCCGCCTGGCGGTCAGAAGGATGCCTACTACGCCCTCCATCACATGCGGGCGATCGTACGGGACCATAATCACCTTATGCTACCAAATAATCTCAAAGATTGGGCCACACGCTTGTCGACAATCCAGGACGCGGACATTAGACAAGAATTCTTTCGCATCCAGTCGGAGTTTGAGGAAATCATCCATCAAGATGTCCTTCGTACCTCGGGGCAGTTCTACCTCAGATCTCAACCGTCCAACAGTGAGATAGAAACAACGCTACAAATGTAGGCTAACAACGCCCGCGATTTCATGACCATCACGAAAGATGGTGGCTTCATCCACGCTCCGGTCCCTGAGTCGAGTCGAAAGTAGTGATGCTATGTAGTTCTCAAATGTCGATTGGCTCATGTTGTAATATTAAACTTTAATGAACTTCTATGTCTCTTTGGTTTGGACAGTCGTTCAACTTATATGTAACCGATGCTATTTATTAGTAGGACCATGAATCGTGCTATTAATGTGTTGCTTTTCTCTTCCGATCGTTTTGTTGCATACTTATATATTGCTTATGTATTGTCTGTGAATTGTTACTAACGTTTTGTTTGGCTAGTGCATAGAGATGCCGTCGTATGTCGTGTACAAGGGTAAGGTTCCCGGAGTCTACGACGACTAGGAGGAGTTTCGGAGATAGGTTCACCGTTTCAGCGGTAACGGTTACAAAGGGTACACCATTAGGGCAGAGGCGGAAGTTAGATACGCACACTATCTAGCGGGAGAGAGGAGGGAGCGTTGGAGGAACCGGATGAAGACCAGTTTCATCGCGATTATGCTCATTGTGATGACCGCAGCTCTCTTCTATGTGATGGTAGTTTAGATGATCGATATCGACTTGTAATGTGAAGAAAAACTCGCTACTCACGGTTTCGAGACTTGTAATGTTCTAACTTTGTTCGGTATTTTAAATTCGGAGACTAATATGATGAATTGTATTCAGAGACTAATCTTCTATTGTATTCGATAAATCTGCTGTTTATATGTTGTGCTCTCTATATTATGTGCAGTAATATGTTTTGTAACCTGTGCAAATATCAGGAAAAAAATCCCTAATATTCATACTAGTGGTGCACCACTCAGCACACTAATGGCGCACTGCAAAAAGGACTCTAATGGTGCATTATTCACTAGTGCGTCATTAGTAAGCCAAAGCACATGGGTAAATATGCCCACCTGGGAGGCATACTAATGGCGCACCGTGGGCTATACTAATGGCGCACTGCCTGGTGCGCCATTAGTATACCAGATACTAATGGCGCACCAGTGGTGCGCCATTAGTAAAAAATTCTAATGGCGTGGTGCTAGTGGCGCACCTGTAGTGCGCCATTAGTAGGCAAAACAGGTGCGCCACTAGTATGCCTTTTCCTAGTAGTGGATCGCGCGATGTTTAACTCCTACCAACCCTTCCCCTAGGAGCATGCGTAGTAGTACTTTGCTTCAAGGGCTAATAAGCTTTTGCAATAAGTATATGAGTTCTTTATGACTAATGTGAGTCCATGGATTATACGCACTCTCACCCTTCCATCATTGCTAGCCTCTTCGGTACCGTGCATTGCCCTTTCTCACCTTGAGAGTTGGTGCAAACTTCGCCGGTGCATCCAAACCCCGTGATACGATACGCTCTATCACACATAAACCTCCTTATGTCTTCCTCAAAACAGCCACCATACCTACCTATTATGGCATTTCCATAGCCATTCCGAGATATATTGCCATGCAACTTTCCACCATTTCATTTATTATGACACATTTCATCATTGTCATATTGCCTTGCATGATCATGTAGTTGACATCGTATTTGTGGCAAAGCCACCATGCATAATTTTTCATACATGTCACTCTTGATTCATTGCCCATCCCGGTACACCGCTGGAGGCATTCATATAGAGTCATATTTTGTTCTAGTAGCGAGTTGTAATCCATGAGTTGTAAGTAGATAGAAGTGTGATGATCATCATTATTAGAGCATTGTCCCTTGAAAAGAAAGGCCAAAATAATAGGGGGACAATGTTACTATCATTTTCCACACTTGTGCTTCAAAGTAGCACCATGATCTTCATGATAGAGAGTTTCCTATTTTTTCACTTTCATTTACTAGTGGGAATTTTTCATTATAGAACTTGGCTTGTATATTCCGATGATGGGCTTCCTCAAAATGCCCTAGGTCTTCGTGAGCAAGCAAGTTTGATGCACACCCACTTAGTTTCTTTTGTTGAGCTTTCATACATTTATAGCTCTAGTGCATCTGTTGCATGGCAATCCCTACTCCTCATGTTGACATCAATTTATGGACATCTCCATAGCCCGTTGATTAGCCTCGCTAATGTGAGACATTCTCCCTTTTTTGTCTTCTCCACACAACCTCCATCATCATATTCTATTCCACCCATAGTGCTATATCCACGGCTTACGCTCATGTATTGCGTGAGAGTTGAAAAAAGCTGAAGCACGTTAAAAAGTATGAACCAATTGCTTGGCTGAAACCGGGGTTGTACATGATGGGAGTATTTTGTGTGACGAAAATGAAACGTAGCCTAACTATATGATTTTGTAGGGATAAGCTTTCTTTGGCTATGTTGATAAGACATGATTACTTGTTAGTATTCTTGAAGTATTACTATTTCTATGTCAATATGAACTTTTATCTTGAATCTTTTGGATTTGAACATTCATGCCACAATAAAGAAAATTACATTGAGAAATATGCTAGGTAGCATTCCACATCAAAAATTCTATTTTTATCATTTACCTACTCGAGGACGAGCAGGAATTAAGCTTGGGGATGCTTGATACGTCTCCAACGTATCTATAATTTTTGATTGTTCCATGCTATTATATTACCCGTTTTGGATGTTTATGGGCTTTATTATATACTTTTATATTATTTTTGGGACTAACCTATTAACCGGAGGCCCAACCCAAATTGTTGTTTTCTTGCCTATTTCTGTGTTTCGAAGAAAAGGAATATCAAACGGAGTCCAAACGGAATGAAACCTTCGGGAGAGTTATTTTTGGAACAGAAGCAATCCAGGAGCCTTGGAGTAGACGTCAGGGAAGCTTCGAGGTGGCCATGAGGGTCGAGGGCGTGCGCCCACCCTTGTGGTCCCCTCGTGGCTCTCCTGACCGACTTCTTTCACCTATATATATATATATATATATCCATATACCCTGAAAACATCCAAGAGCACAATAGATCAGGAGTTCCGCCGCCGCAAGCCTCTGTAGCCATCAAAAACCAATCGGGACCCTGTTCCGGCACCCTGCCGGAGGGGGGATCCCTCACCGGTGGCCATCTTCATCATCCCACCCTCGGGGTTGAGAGTATGTACCAGTAGCTATGTGTTTGATCTCTCTCTCTCTCTCTCTCTCTCTCGTGTTCTTAATTCGGCACCATCTTGATGTATCACGAGCTTTGCTATTATAGTTGGATCTTATGATGTTTCTCCCCCTCTACTCTCTTGTAATGTATTGAGCTTTCCCTTTAAAGTTATCTTATCGGATTGAGTCTTTAAGGATTCGAGAACACTTGATGTATGTCTTGCATGTGCTTATCTGTGGTGACAATGGGATATCACATGATCTACTTGATGTATGTTTTGGTGATCAACTTGCGGGTTCAGTGACCTTGTGAACTTATGCATAGGGGTTGGCACACGTTTTCGTCTTGACTCTCCAGTAGAAACGTTGGGGCACTCCTTGAAGTTCTTTGTGTTGGTTGAATAGATGAATCTGAGATTGTGTGATGCATATCATATAATCATACCCACAGACACTTGAGGTGACATTGGAGTATCTAAGTGACATTAGGGTTTTGGTTGATTTGTGTCTTAAGGTGTTATTCTAGTACGAACTCTATGATAGATCGAACGGAAAGAATAACTTCGTGTTATTTTACTACGTACTCTTGAATAGATCGATCAGAAAGGATAACTTTGAGGTGGTTTCGTACCCTGCAATAATCTCTTTGTTTGTTCTCCGCCATTAGTGACTTTCGAGTGACTCTTTGTTGCATGTTGAGGGATTGTTATATGATCTAATTATGTTATTATTGTTGAGAGAACTTGCACTAGTGAAAGTATGAACCCTAGTCCTTGTTTCCTAGCATTGCAATGTCATTTGTGCTCACTTTTATCATTAGTTACCTTGCTGTTTTTATAATTTCGGATTACAAAAACCTATATCTATCATCCATATTGCACTTGTATCACCATCTCTTCGCCGAACTAGTGCACCTATACAATTTACCATTGTATTGGGTGTGTTGGGGACACAAGATACTCTTTGTTATTTGGTTGCAGGGTTGTTTGAGAGAGACCATCTTCATCCTATGCCTCCCACGGATTGATAAACCTTAGGTCATCCACTTGAGGGAAATTTGCTACTGTCCTATAAACATCTGCACTTGGAGGCCCAACAAAGTCAACAAGAAGAAGGTTGCATAGTAGACATCAGTAGGCCCTATAGATGTAGGCGGCACGGGAGGATCCTGGTTGTTATCACTAGCGGACGGACCTGCCTCTCTTGAAACCCTTTTTTCCTTCTAGACTTGTTCAGTTGCACAATCTCTGTCCGTGCGGCACGCATGTGCTTATCAACAATGCCTTTTGCTGCATCAAAACCACAAGCAAACTTTGCTAGTTTCTGGAAATCTGCAGTCATGTTCGCATGCCTAATTTCCTTTAGAGATTCAGGAGGCATTACATCAGGCTGCTGGCCAGTGGCACTTGTCACACTTGGGACAGCAATTGGCGTCCAACGCTGCAACACATGTACTACTCTGGGATGATATCAAGCCCAATATGCGTGAACACTTTGAGTATGTGGCAACAAAGGATGCCATCCCTCTCCATTTTGCAACACTCGCACGAATAGTGTCCCTCGGGTATTTTTGCTTCCAGTAAGTAGTTCCTGGAACCATACTTCACAACCCAATCTGTATTTGGTCTCAGCTCAAACATTTCCACACCAATTTGGAATGCATTGTAGCATCCAATCATCAAAAACCCATCACGGAACTTGCAGTATAGATCTCTAGTGTATGTCTTGTATGCCTGCTTCCCTATTGGGAACGGTGACCACATGTCAACATCCAGATGTTCTGTCCTGTAGTCGTTGCACCCTTCCTTGACGAGGATGTGCATCTGTATTTTCTCACACTGCTTCACAAAGTTTAGAATTGACTTGTGATGGTTCACATACCGCTTCAAGACTGCATTGAACCCCTCACTTCATTGTTTAGACTGCAAGAAGGGAAAAAATCTATGCTTGAAGTAACATGGCACCCAAGTGTTCCTGTATTTGTACAATTCTCAAAATGGGTGCGTGTAATTGCCTCACATTTCATCATCAATGCAACCCAATTCTGTTCAAACTCATCTGTTGTGAAACTGAAATCAACGCAAATGTTGAAATCTTCAGACAATCCCGGGTTCCGGCCTAGCAACCATCCAACTTTCTCTGGAGCTTTTTTCATGATGTGCCACCAACAACATCGGTGCACACTTGTGGGAAAATATGTTCTTTATGGACTCTTTCATTGCCACATCCTGATCAGTAATGATGTTATCCGGTGCCCTTCCATTCAGAGCCTCTAGGAAAGCTCCATAAACCCAATCAAAGCTGGTCTCCATTTCTTGACTCACAAACGCGCAGCCCAACATGAAAGATTGCCCATGATGGTTGATCCCAATGAACGAATAAAAAGGCATGTTGTACATATTGGTCATGTAGATTGTGTCAAAGGAGACACAATCATGATATTCCTTCGTATAAGCTTTCCGTGCCAAGCCATCCACCCAAAAAATGTTTTCTGCCCTCCCTTCAAGATCATATTTTATCTTATAGAAAAAATCTGGATCATCTTTTTGCAAGTCTTTAAAATGTTCAGTTGTCTCAATAATGTCCCGATCTTTTGTTGAGTCCTTGCAGAAGCCAGCACATAGGTTTATTATTTCTTTAGGTCCATACGGTGCATTTAGCTCTGATCCACAAAGTTAAGTTAGATAGTTGTAAACTTCACACATAACAGTTGCAGACTAAAGAACAATAGTTGCACAAGAATCAACATGTGGTTGCAAAGATGTGCACACTAGTTTTGCGTAGACCAACAGTCTTTTACTTTTTTTGCATTTCATAGGTGCACAAGTTGCAGGACCAACATTAGTTAATTTGCACTCCGTACACATAATAGTTGCAGATTAAGTAACAATAGTTGCACAACTATTGACATGTGGTTGCCATAGAACTTATTTTTCATTGTTTACCCCCTTTTTATTCCATGATGCAAAACAATTTAGTTATTTTTGTCTATCATCAGTTGCAGAGATATGAACACTAGTTGCAGAAAAGAAGGTTTACTTGCATCAATAAGGAACACTAGTTTGCAGAACAAATATTATGGAGTTTCCATCAAAACTATGACCATTTTATAAATTTATATCTTATTCAATCAGTAAGTAGTGCCAACTTTTTGTTTTGTTTGTGGGAGTAATTTTTTTACAAATACTCAAGCCTGGTTGCACAACACACTGAATGTACTTGCACAACCCCCCGGCTATTAGTTGCACACTTAACAGAGCAGAATTAAAAATATATAGTTTAGTACATGGGAGGTGAATAATTAAGAACACGCCTGAAGTCAGGTTGCAGTTCTGTAGTATCTCTAGGAACTTCTTTTCCTCCGGCGGTATACCCATGTGAGATCGCAAGTATTTGGACAGCAAAGGCTTGGTGACCAAAGGATGATTATGATCACGGACTAAGTGGGTTACTTCCCACCGCCCATCCTTCAATTTAACCAGCATTTTTGCCTTACATTGTGTTTGCTTTATCCTTTCTCTCTTGCGCTTCTTCTTCTTCTTCTTCTTCTTCTTCTTCTTCTTCTTCTTCTTCTTCTTCTTCTTCTTCTTCTTCTTCTTCTTCTTCTTCTTCTTCTTTTGTCCACTCTCCTCTCCATCGAATATTGGCACTTCTTTCATTTCATCTTCTTCGCCCAAAGGTTTGGAGTCTGGTATAGGATCTAACACAGGTGGCAATTCAACTCCTACATCGTCCTCTTTTGGCTTCCTAAACTTGTTACATGCAAATTTTTGTTTCTCCAATATGTTGGTATAAGCATTCCTCCTTGAAGTGTTCATCTTAATAGAGAAACTTATCTTTAGGGCATAATCATTGTAATGATCCTTAGCACCTTGTAGAGTATCAAATCTCATCCCAACAAACGGCTCCATTGGCTGAGAACCGGCCTCATCTTCCTCCACGGCATTTCGATCACCGCCAACTGCCCCTGCCCTTAGTTCTATTTCAGTAGGTCCTGCCACTGTGGTGTTTGTTTCCTCAAGTGTATGGTTTTATGATTTTGTGTTGACATCAACATCATCCATCAAACCATGATCTTGATTTGGCTGTGTGAAAATCCTTGGTTGTACAAACTCAACATCATCATTAGGAAACTCATTGAGATCGGGAGGCAATGCATTGAGGTCTATCATCCTTGAAAGATGCTCCAACCTACATTTTTTTTCAATAAAGGAATGTGAAAGAAGTCATCAACAAGCTATATTGGGGCATAGTTGCTAGCCAAATGTGGCATGAATTTAACATCATTACACTCATTTTTTTGTTTTGAAAACTGCAAGTAGTCAGTTTTTACATAGAGGAACAAGGAATTTGCACATTGTTATGTTTCTCCAACTTTCAAGCTTGCACATTCTAGCAATAACTAGCATCTATAGTTAGGTGGTTATATTCATAAAAATTAGAAGGTAAGGCTGACTGCTCATTCGTTTTTTTTCTCCAGATACAACTTTTCATAGTAGTTGCACAAAGGCAACAGAACATTTGCACAAAAGTGTCATAGAATTGCACAATTTTTTAATACAAGTTGGACGAATTGTGAGCATTCCAGTCACACAAACACAATTTTGACAAAATTTATCAAACAAGCTGGATAAAATGTAGCATACCAGTTGCACACAAGTAGTGTCAAAGTTGCAATAAGCATCATAGTAGCTGCACAATATAAGAACATTCAGGCAGTAGCTACATTTATCGGCCATCTCTTTTGTTTTTGTATCTACAATGTGCAGGTCTGACAATTTGCAGATCAATGCAAGTGAACATATCAAGCAAGGTCTGCTACAACAACTTCAAAGATAGAAGCAAACTCAGATTTCAACTATATTTGTATATAACTATTTAGTTAGATTTCATAGTTAGAACAATGGTTTGGTAGCAGTGTGTGTTTAGATTATGATGGCAGTGTGTGAACCTATTTTTAAGACCTATATTTACAGATTGTTTTTTTATCAGAACATATCGCATATCGGGTGTCATCGTATATTGGTTGTTTTCTTCCAGATTTGTCAAGTTCCTGCCAAGTTTTTTATTCATGCCTTTATTCTTTTGCACAGTTTGTGCCTATAGTTGGATGCTACAACTAGGTTAGTTGCACAAAATAGGTTTAGAGTTGCATAATCTACTGAGTTGGTACACAACACTCCTTCAGTTTTCTACTTTATCTGGTTTAGTTGCACGGAAGCAACCTACTGGTTGCACAGTTTCTCCGCAAACACACCATGCAGGATTTCATTTGATTTTTGACGATCAAATACATGAATCAAAGATGTGCGCAAGAAAACCAGTACAAGGGCAAGTCTACAAGAGGAATCAGGAAGTTGAATACAAATCGGCTCAAGGGAGGATACTCACCTCTAGATTCCTCTCTTTTTTCCCTCCAGGTATGTTCTCCTTTTCCCTCCTATTTTGATCTGCTTTTTTCTGGGTCTTCCTACTGATTTCTAAGCCTCTTCTCTTCCCTTTATTTCTTCCTGGGAGCCGCCATGTTCTTGTCTCCTGGCAATGAAGCATTTTGCCCCCTGGGCAGATCCTTCTTTCGTGGGAAAGAAGAAGATGGCCTGGGGGCAGTTGGTCTCGATCCAACATAGAAAAGGTGTGAGGAGGGTGGGTTTGGTGGCGGGTCCACGTGATCCCGCGACCAGCTGTGGCGGGCGGACGGTTTGGTGTTGGGAAAGTTCGGTTTCCGGCGGTTTCGTGACGGCGGATGGGTGGATTCCTTTTTCAGTTTGGCGGGGGGGGGGAGGTGGTTTCCTTCTTTGGCGGGCACTCACTAGCGATCCCAGGGCGGCAGGGCGCTCGCTAGACGCGTCCAATTAGTTTTGTTGTTGGGTTAATAAGATGGTTGCATACATCGCTTCGATGAAGTGGCAAGGTAATCCTCCTTTTAAACAAAAATAAAAAATCGAACCTGCAACCTACCGAACGAGTAGTTCGGGACAGGGGTGTTTCAGACTGAACGTCGGGTAAATATCTGTTGGGGAACGAAGTAGAAATTCAAATTTTCCTACGTGTCACCAAGATCTATCTATGGAGAAACCAGCAACGAGGGGAAGGAGAGTGCATCTACATACCCTTGTAGATCGCTAAGCGGAAGCGTTCAAGAGAACGGGGTTGAAGGAGTCGTACTCGTCGTGATCCAAATCACCGGAGATCCTAGTGCCGAACGGACGGTACCTCCGCGTTCAACACACGTACAACCCGGTGACGTCTCCCATGCCTTGATCCAGCAAGGAGAGAGGGAGAGGTTGAGGAAGACTCCATCCAGCAGCAGCACAATGGCGTGGTGGTGATGGAGGAGCGTGGTAGTCCAGAAGGGCTTCGCCAAGCACCACGAGATATGAGGAGAAGGGAGAAAGGTAGGGCTGCACCAAGAGGAGAAGAAACTCGTGTCTTGGGCTGCTCCTATGCCTCCACTATATATAGGGGAGAGGGGGCTGCGCCCCCACCTAGGTTTCCACCCCTAGGGGGCGGCGGCCAGCCCCCAGATCCCATCTGGGTGGCGGCCAGAGGGGAAGAGAGGGGAGGCGCGCCTGGGGTGGGCCTTAGGGCCCATCTTCCCTAGGGTTTGCCCCCTCCCACTCTCCCCTACGCCTTGTGCCCCTTGTGGGGGGCGCACCAGCCCACCTAGGGCTGGTTCCCTCCCACACATGGCCCATGCAGCCCTCCGGGGTTGGTGGCCCCACTTGGTGGACCCCCGGGACCCTCCCGGTGGTCCCGGTACGTTA
This sequence comes from Triticum timopheevii, assembly GCA_963921465.1. NCBI lineage: Eukaryota > Viridiplantae > Streptophyta > Magnoliopsida > Poales > Poaceae > Triticum > Triticum timopheevii. The sequence goes on along the minus strand of OY997264.1, from coordinate 623,628,476 downwards.
CCGATAAAACCCGAAACTTTTCCGGTGACCAAAACAGGACTTCCCATATATAAATCTTTACCTCCGAACCATTCCGGAACTCCTCATGATGTCCGGGATCTCATCCGGGACTCCGAACAACATTCGGTAACCACATACAAACTTCCTTTATAACCCTAGCGTCATCGAACCTTAAGTGTGTAGACCCTACGGGTTCGGGAGACATGTAGACATGACCGAGACGTTCTCCGGTCAATAACCAACAGCGGGATCTGGATACCCATGTTGGATCCCACATGTTCCACGATGATCTCATCGGATGAACCACGATGTCAAGGACTCAATTAATCCTGTATACAATTCCCTTTGTCTAGCGGTATTTTACTTGCCCGAGATTCGATCGTCGGTATACCGATACCTTGTTCAATCTCGTTACCGGCAAGTCTCTTTACTCGTTCCGCAACACATCATCCCGTGATCAACCCCTTGGTCACATTGTGCACATTATGATGATGTCCTACCGAGTGGGCCCAGAGATACCTCTCCGTTTACACGGAGTGACAAATCCCAGTCTCGATCCGTGTCAACCCAACAGACACTTTCGGAGATACCTGTAGTGCACCTTTATAGTCACCCAGTTACGTTGTGACGTTTGATACACCCAAAGCACTCCTACGGAATCCGGGAGTTACACGATCTCATGGTCTAAGGAAGAGATACTTGACATTAGAAAAGCTCTAGCAAACGAACTACACGATCTTTGTGCTATGCTTAGGATTGGGTCTTGTCCATCACATCATTCTCCTAATGATGTGATCCCGTTATCAACGACATCCAATGTCCATAGCCAGGAAACCATGACTATCTGTTGATCACAACGAGCTAGTCAACTAGAGGCTCACTAGGGACATATTATGGTCTATGTATTCACACGTGTATTACGATTTCCGGATAATACAGTTATAGCATGAATAAAAGACAATTATCATGAACAAGGAAATATATAATACTTTTATTATTGCCTCTAGGGCATATTTCCAACAGTCTCCCACTTGCACTAGAGTCAATAATCTAGTTCACATCGCCATGTGACCAACATCCAAAGAGTTTACTAGTGTCACTAAACTAGTTCACATCATCATGTGATAAAAACTCAATGAGTTCTGGGGTTTGATCATGTTTTGCTTGCAAGAGAGGTTTTTAGTCAACGGGTCTGCAACTTTCAGATCCGTATGTACTTCGCAAATCTCTGGGTCATATTGTAAATGTTGCTTCCACGCTCCACTTGGATCTATTCCAAATGGTTGCTCCACTATACGTATCCGGTTTGCTACTCAGAGTCACTCGGATAGGTGTTAAAGCTTGCATCGACGTAACCCTTTACAACGAACTCTGTATCACCTCCATAATTGAGAAACATGTCCTTATTTACTCCAAGGACAATTTTGACCGCTGTCCAATGATCCATTCCTGGATCATTCTTGTACCCCTTGACTGACCCATGGCAAGGCACACTTCCGGTGCGGTACACAGCATAGCATACTATAGAGCCTACGTCTGAAGTATAGGGGACGACCTTCGTCCTTTCTCTCTATTCTGCCGTGGTCGAGCTTTTAAGTCTTAACTTCATACCTTACATCTCAGGCAAGAACTCCTTCTTTGACTGATCCATCTTGAACACCTTCAAGACCATGTCAAGGTACGTGCTCATTTGAAAGTACTATTAAGCATTTTGATCTATCTTATAGATCTTGATGCTTATTATTCAAGTAGCCTAATCCAGGTTTTCTATTGAAAAACACTTTCCAATAACCCTATATGCTTTCCAGAAATTCTACATCATTTCTGATCAACAATATGTCAACAACATATACTCATCAGAAATTCTATAGTGCTCCCACTCACTTCTTTGGAAACACAAGTTTCTCATAAACTTTGTATAAATCCAAAATCTTTGATCATCTCATCAAAGCGTACATTCCAACTCCGAGATGCTTACTCCAGTCCTTAGAAGGATCGCTGGAGCTAGCATACCTTTTAGCATCCTTATGATCGACAAAAACTTTCTGATTGTATCACATACAACCTTTCCTTACGAAGACTCGTAAGAAACTCGTTTTGACATCCATCTGCCAGATTTCATAAATGCAGCTAATGCTAACATGATTCCGACGGACTTAAGCATCGCTACGGATGAGAAAATCTCATCGTAGTCAACTCCTTGAACTTGTGAAAAAACTCTTCGCCACAAGTCGAGCTTCATAGACGGTGACATTACCGTCCACGTTCGTCTTCTTCTTAAAGATCCATTTATCTCAATGGCTTGCCGATCATCGGGCAAGTCCACCAAAGTCCATGCTTTGTTCTGATACATGGATTCTATCTCGGATTTCATGGCTTCTAACCATTTGTCGGAATTTGGGCCCACCATTGCTTCTCCATAGCTCGTAGGTTCATTGTTGTCTAGCAACATGACCTTCAAGACAGGATTACTGTACCATTCTGAAACAGTACGCATCCTTGTCACCCTACGAGGTACGGTAGTGACTTGATCCGAAGTTTCATGATCACTATCATAAGCTTCTACTTCAATTGGTGTAGGTGCCACAGGAACAACTTCCTGTGCCCTGCTACACACTAGTTGAAGTGTCAGTTCAATAACCTCATCAAGTCTCCACCATCCTCCCACTCAACTTTCCGAGACAAACTTTTCTCGAGAAAGGACCCGATTCAAGAAACAATCCCTATTGCTTTCGGATCTGAATTAGGAGGTATACCCAACTATTTTGGGTGTCCTATGAAGATGTATTTTATCCTCTTTGGGTTCGAGCTTATCAACCTAAAATTTTTTCGCATAAGCGTCGCAGCCCCAAATTTTTAAGAAATGACAGCTTAGGTTTCTCTAAACCATAGTTCATACGGTGTCATCTCAACGGAATTACGTGGTGCCCTATTTAAAGTGAATGTGGTTGTCTCTAATGCCTAACCCATAAACGATAGTGGTAATTCGATAAGAGACATCATGGTAGGCACCATATCCAATAGGGTGCAACTATGATGTTCGGACACACCATCAAACTATGGTGTTCCAGGCGGTATTAATTGTGAAATAATTTCCACAATGTATTAATTGCGTGCCAAAGCTCATAACTCAGATACTCATTTCTATGATCATATCATAGACATTTTATCCTCTTGTCATGATGATCTTCAACTTCACTCTGAAATTATTTGAACCATTCAATAATTCAGACTTGTGTTTCATCAAGTAAATATACTCTACATCTACTCGAATCATCTGTGAAGTAAGAACATAATGATATTCACTGCATGCCTCAGCACTCATTGGACTGCACACATCAAAATGTGTTACTTCCAACAAGTTGCTATCTTGTTCCATTTTACTGAAAAACGAGGCTTTTTAGTCATCTTGCCCATGTGGTATGATTTGCATATCTCAAGTGATTCAAAATCAAGTGAGTCCAAACGATCCATCTGCATGGAGTTTCTTCATGCGTATACACCAATAGACATGGTTCGCATGTCTCAAACTTTTCAAAAACGAGTGAGTCCAAAGATCCATCAACATGGAGCTTCTTCATGTGTTTTATACCAATATGACTTACATGGCAGTGCCACAAGTGAGTGGTACTATCATTACTATCTTATATCTTTTGGCATGAAAATGTGTATCACTACGATCGAGATTCAATAAACCATTCCTTTAGGTGCAAGACCATTGAAGGTATTGTTCAAATAAATAGAGTAACCATTATTCTCCTTAAATGAATAATCGTATTGCGATAGACATAATCCAATCATGTCTATGCTCAACGCAAACACCAAATCTCGATGGTAGAGGGAGCGTGCGATGCTTGATCACATCAACCTTGGAAACACATCCAACACATATCGTCGGCTCACCTTTAGCTAGTCTCCGTTTATTCCGTAGCTTTTATTTCGAGTTACTAACACTTAGCAACCGAACCGGTATCTAATACCCTGGTGCTACTAGGAGTACTAGTAAAGTACACATTAACACAATGTGTATATCCAATATACTTCTATCGACCTTGCCAGCCTTCTCATCTACCAAGTATCTAGGGTAATTCCGCTCCAGTGGTTGTTCCCCTTATTACAGAAGCACTTAGTCTCGGGTTTGGGTTCAACCTTGGGTTTCTTCACTAGAGCAGCAGCTGATTTGCCGTTTCATGAAGTATCCCTTCTTGCCCTTGCCCTTCTTGAAACTAGTGGTTTCACCAACCATCAACAATTGATGCTCCTTCTTGATTTCTACTTTCGCGGTGTCAAGCATCGCGAATACCTCAAGGATCATCATATCTATCCCTGATATGTTATAGCTCATCACAAAGCTCTTGCAGCTTGGTGGCAATGACTTTGGAGAAACATCACTATCTCATCTGGAAGACCAACTCCCACTCGATTCAAGTGATTGTTGCACTCAGACAATCTGAGCACAAGCTCAATGATTGAGCTTTTCTCCCTTAGTTTGCAGGCTAAGAAAATTGTCGGAGGTCTCATACCTCTTGACGTGGGCACGAGCCTGAAATCCCAATTTCAGCCCTTGAAACATCTCATATGTTCCGTGACGTTTCGAAAACGTCTTTGGTGCCTCAACTCTAAACCTTTTAACTTAACTATCACGTAGTTATCAAAACGTGTATGTCCGATGTTCGCAACATCCACAAACGACGTTTGGGGTTCAGTACACTGAGCGGTGCATTAAGGACATAAGCTTTCTTCTGTCCGCATAATCGCTACTGTCAACTTCCAACTATATTTTCTCTAGGAACATATCTAAACAGTGGAACTAAAGCGCGAGCTTACGACATAATTTGCAAAGATCTTTTGACTATGTTCAGGATAATTAAGTTCATCTTATGAACTCCCACTCAGATAGACATCCCTCTGGTCATCTAAGTGATTACATGATTCGAGTCAACTAGGCCGTGTCCGATCATCACGTGAGACGGACTAGTCATCATCGGTGAACATCTTCATATTGATCGTATCTACTATACGACTCATGCTCGACCTTTCGGTCTCCGTGTTCCGAGGCCATGTCTGTACATGCTAGGCTCGTCAAGTTAACCCTAAGTGTTTCGCGTGTGTAAATCTGTCTTACACCCGTTGTATGTGAAGGTAAGAATCCATCACACCCGATAATCACGTGGTGCTTAGAAGTGACGAACTTTACCAACGGTGCACAGTTAGGGGAGAACACTTCTTGAAAATTTTGTAAGGGATCATCTTATTTACTACCGTCGTTCTAAGTAAACAAGATGCAAAAACATGATAAACATCACATGCAATCAAATAGTGACATGATATGGCCAATATCATTTTGCTCCTTTTGATCTCCATCTTCGGGGCTCCATGATCATCATTATCACCGGCATGACACCATGATCTCCATCATCATGATCTCCATCATCGTGTCTTCATGAAGTTGTCTCGCCAACTATTACTTCTACTACTATAGCTACCGGTTAGCAATAAAGTAAAGTAATTACATGGCGTTGTTCAATGACACGCAGGTCATACAATAAATTAAGACAACTCCTATGGCTCCTGCCGGTTGTCATACTCATCGACATGCAAGTCGTGATTCCTATTACAAGAACATGATCAATCTCATACATCACATATCATTCATCACATTCTTTTGGCCATATCACATCACATAGCATACCCTGCAAAAACAAGTTAGACGTCCTCTAATTGTTGTTTGCATGTTTTACGTGGCTTCTATGGGTTTCTAGCAAGAACGTTTCTTACCTACGCAAAACCACAACGTGATATGTCAATTGCTATTTACCCTTCATAAGGACCCTTTTCATCAAATCCGTTCCGACTAAAATGGGAGAGACTGGCACCCGCTAGCCACCTTATGCACCAAGTGCATGTCAATCGGTGGAACCTGTCTCACGTAAGAGTACGTGTAAGGTCGGTCCGGGCCGCTTCATCCCACAATACCGTCGAAACAAGATTGGGCTAGTAACGGTAAGCATATCGAACAAAATCAATGCCCACAACTACTTTGTGTTCTACTCGTGCAAAGAATCTACGCAATAGACCTAGCTCATGATGCCACTGTTGGGGAACGAAGTAGAAATTCAAAATTTTCCTACGTGTCACCAAGATCTATATATGGAGAAACCAGCAACGAGGGGAAGGAGAGTGCATCTACATACCCTTGTAGATCGCTAAGCGGAAGCGTTCAAGAGAACGGGGTTGAAGGAGTCGTACTCGTCGTGATCCAAATCACCGGAGATCCTAGTGCCGAACGGACGGCACCTCCGCGTTCAACACACGTACAGCCCGGTGACGTCTCCCATGCCTTGATCCAGCAAGGAGAGAGGGAGAGGTTGAGGAAGACTCCATCCAGCAGCAGCACAATGGCGTGGTGGTGATGGAGGAGCGTGGTAGTCCAGAAGGGCTTCGCCAAGCACCACGAGATATGAGGAGAAGGGAGAGAGGTAGGGCTGCACCAAGAGGAGAAGAAACTCGTGTCTTGGGCTGCTCCTATGCCTCCACTATATATAGGGGAGAGGGGGCTGCGCCCCCACCTAGGTTTCCACCCCTAGGGGGCGGCGGCCAGCCCCCAGATCCCATCTGGGTGGCGGCCAGAGGGGAAGAGAGGGGAGGCGCGCCTGGGGTGGGCCTTAGGGCCCATCTTCCTTAGGGTTTGCCCCCTCCCACTCTCCCCTACGCCTTGTGCCCCTTGTGGGGGGCGCACCAGCCCACCTAGGGCTGGTTCCCTCCCACACATGGCCCATGCAGCCCTCCGGGGTTTGTGGCCCCACTTGGTGGACCCCCGGGACCCTCCCGGTGGTCCCGGTACGTTACCGATAAAACCCGAAACTTTTCCGGTGACCAAAACAGGACTTCCCATATATAAATCTTTACCTCCGGAACATTCCGGAACTCCTCGTGATGTCCGGGATCTCATCCGGGACTCCGAACAACATTCGGTAACCACATACAAACTTCCTTTATAACCCTAGCATCATCGAACCTTAAGTGTGTAGACCCTACGGGTTCGGGAGACATGTAGACATGACCGAGACGTTCTCCGGTCAATAACCAACAGCGGGATCTGGATACCCATGTTGGCTCCCACATGTTCCACGATGATCTCATCGGATGAACCACGATGTCAAGGACTCAATTAATCCCGTATACAATTCCCTTTGTCTAGCGGTATTTTACTTGCCCGAGATTCGATCGTCGGTATACCGATACCTTGTTCAATCTCGTTACCGGCAAGTCTCTTTACTCGTTCCGCAACACATCATCCCGTGATCAACCCCTTGGTCACATTGTGCACATTATGATGATGTCCTACCGAGTGGGCCCAGAGATACCTCTCCGTTTACACGGAGTGACAAATCCCAGTCTCGATCCGTGTCAACCCAACAGACACTTTCGGAGATACCTGTAGTGCACCTTTATAGTCACCCAGTTACGTTGTGACATTTGATACACCCAAAGCACTCCTACGGTATCCGGGAGTTACACGATCTCATGGTCTAAGGAAGAGATACTTGACATTAGAAAAGCTCTAGCAAACGAACTACACGATCTTTGTGCTATGCTTAGGATTGGGTCTTGTCCATCACATCATTCTCCTAATGATGTGATCCCGTTATCAACGACATCCAATGTCCATAGCCAGGAAACCATGACTATCTGTTGATCACAACGAGCTAGTCAACTAGAGGCTCACTAGGGACATATTATGGTCTATGTATTCACACGTGTATTACGATTTCCGGATAATACAGTTATAGCATGAATAAAAGACAATTATCATGAACAAGGAAATATAATAATACTTTTATTATTGCCTCTAGGGCATATTTCCAACAATATCATGGTCCAAACTGTATCGAATGATGATATTTGAAATAGGTGGCTCTTGGTCGAGTGCGGACGAGCAGATGCAAACAGAATTATAGAAGTGACATGTGTAGTATTACTTCCTACATTAACCAACTAGCTCGAGCAACTGCGACTTGAACTCGGCCATTTGCGCTGGTTCGAGCAGCGAGACCGATACCTGCATGCACTGGCCGTCCCTGCCGCGCATCAGTGCCACCTGCCCGTCGCGGTTCATCCTGCTATTCTCCATCCGCTTTGGCCTGCCCCACCCGAAGTCCGCAAGCTCGTAGGCCCGGAAGCTCGACACGTTCATCAGCCGTTCCATGGCGACCGTGAACGCCGGTGCCAGGAAATGTCACCCTCCGTCTTCTTGCGGACCTCCTTCTATAGAGCCCGCGTTGCGGCCACCCGGGCATGCTCGGTGCGAAGCTCATGCACGAGGAGGCTGGAAATGCATCCGGTGAGGCACGCCGAAGTATGCCGCGCCGGCAGGAAGGTCGAGGCGGTGGCGGGCATCTGCGTGGAATCCGAGCATTACGTCGTCGTCCGAGGTGAACAGCTTGCACAAGACGAAGCACGTCCAGGCGAGTGCGGCGACGGCGATGAAGGTGGACGGGGAGCGAGGTGGGGCCGCACCGTCAGAGAAATCAGGAGAGGTTAGCTGAAAATTGACGGGAGGTATTAGAGCAACTCTAGCAGACCCCGCAAAACATCGGCCCGCAAAACGCGTTTGCAGTTCGCACAAAACCGCTTTTGCGGGCCGGCGAGGGCTAGCACAGATGCAGACCCCCCAAACAGACCTGTATCCGCTGAATATGCTTTTTTACGGGTCGGCTATGCGGGTTCTGCTCGGGCACCAACGCAACAACCCGCAAACACAAAAACTGCAAATCTGAAATTGTCATAGGGTTTCACAAACAAGTTCAAATTCAAATGACATAAACAGTTTGCGCGCGAGTAAAAGCGAAGTTCATTACGCAAAAGAGGGCATGCAAAAGGTATGCGCCCATGTCCGGCATCATCTTGGGGGTCGATCTTCACTCGGCGCCATGGAGTCCATTTACTTCATCGGCGCCACCGTAGCCACCGTACCCACCTCCGTCGCTTGTTGCAACTCCCGCACCGAAATCATCCACATTGCCACCGTGTGGAGCAGAGAAAACATCACCGGAACTGGCAGACGGACCTGCCGAGGCGACCATTCTCCTCTTCAAGATCTCTCTACTTGCCATATCATGCCATGTTTTGGTGACCTCGTCCATGTCATTGCAGTTCATTGACATGATCTGGTTCTCTTCGGCGAGAAACAATGACAGCGATTTGTTTTCAGAGGCGCGTACTTTTCTCTCCTCAATGGCAACTCTACCCAGCCCCTCTTCCTTGAGCATTTTCCATTTTTCTTGCTTCTCTTTTGACTTCTTTTTGGTCAACTCTTTCTTGATCTCCACTGACTTCAACAACATTAACTCGTTTGATTGCACCATGGCATCAATCTTCTCCCTCAAGCTCGATGCTTCTTGCTCTCTCTTGATCTTCTCTCTAGTCTTCTTGTCGCCATCGGGCTTGTTCAAATTTCTTGGGCCATCATCATCCTCATCTTCATCCATGTTTGTAAGCGAGCCTCTCTTGGGTGGGGACTCTTTGTCGATCAACTTCCACTTCTCGCACTTTTGGAGCAACTCCCAACAATGCTCTAATTTGAAGAATCTGCCTTCTGAAGCTTCCATGTCCTTGTATCTTTGTTGAGCAATCTTGTCCTACACAATGCGAACAAGGTGATGCGATCATTTTTCAAGATACATTATAATGATGCACAACTTCAACAAAGGCAAAGCAAACTCACATAGTCGGACTCCACGGTGCCACTTGGAGGTGCATTGCGTACTTGCTCCAAGCAAGCTGCCCAACGGCTGCACATAGGCTTGATGTTCTCCCAAGAACCTTGAAGCGACCGAAATGTGCGTGGACTCTTGTTGGGGTAGTTCTTCATAATGCGGAAGTATTGATCTTCGATCCTTTGTCAATATCTCTTGGCGGTTTGATTAGTACCCATGCATGCATCAAGAGACACCGCACTCCATGCTTTGATCAAAGCTTGATCTTCCAAGATGGTGTAGTTTTTTGATCTTTGGCTTTTCCCAGCTTTTGCTTGTGAATTCTCAAACGCTTCCGCTTCGATCTCTGCCAAGTCGTCCGCACAACCATGATCGTCCACGCCGCCCTCCGTTCATTGTAGTCGAAAGGTTCGAAAGGGGCTTGATCAATGTCAACCGCGTTCGTGTCCAACAAGTTCACGAACTCGGCTGTTGCATTGTTTGAACCACCGCTATACCGAACGATGACAAGTCATGAGCTATCACAAAACAACGGCGAAAATGAAAGAGAACCACCAAAGTCCGAAGAGATATACCTTCCGGCCATTTCGTCGAACACCTCGCTTGCGGGTGGAGTGGCACCGTTGAACGGCATTGCCGGAGCACCACCTTGGGGGGGGGGTAGAGTTAGAGGTTGAAGAAGATTTGTTCCTTGAAGTCGGAACCTTCCTCCGCTTTACGCCCGCGACCTTGCCGGCCTTCTCCGTCGCCGGCCGGGATCGCACAGCGGCATTTGCGCCCGGAGCGCGGGCCATCGCGGCAGGGGCAGCCGGATTCCCGCCCTGCACAAGCACGTTGCCCTGCCGCTTGCGGGCAGACGTGGCGTGTGCTTGGGCGACGCCGGCGGGGCCTACATGGCCAGCGACGAGATCCGCCCGAGGGGAAGGGGCGTGCGCGACCTTGACGGTGAAGGGGGACAGCATGGGGTCGTCCATGGCGGCGAGGGACGGCCGGGGAGGAGCAGCCGGAGCTTTCGGAAGGGGGGGGGTGGTGGCGGAGGGTGCGAGGAGCGGGAAGGGGGCGCGGAAGTGTCCCTCCCGCCAAATCTCGCGCCGGATGGGGGTTGCGCTCGGGTCGGCCTCCCAGCCCGTGAAGATGGAGGTTGAGGGAGAAGATTTGCCGCGCCCCGCAAATTTTTTTGCGGGCCGGGGCGTTTTGCGGGGTCTGCTCGTGCAGAATTTTTGGCCCCAACCCGCAATTTGGCGGTTATTTTGCGGGCCGGGGCGTTTTGCGGGGTCTGCTAGAGTTGCTCTTAGTCCTTAAGTTGATTTCACAGGGAGTCTGGCGTAAGTTAAGCATTTTGCATCTAAAATTGCACCTTGGTTAGGCAGCACACTTTTGGTAGATTTGGGGTGTACCTTTTTGAAGAGGCTCCTCGCCAACTCCTCGCCGCTAGGCAGCTTGACGAGCGATCGATCAAATGAAGGTGTACCAGCTATGAAGTGAGCTGGGATCACTTGAGAATTATTCTGAAAGATCAAACGAAAATAAGAAAAACCAAGTAAAATGAACAAATTCACAAGAACATAGACATTCGCATTACGCACCTGCAAAATTTCATATACACATTTGTTTATCAAAGTATTGCACAAAAAAGATAAAATACATGGATTCGCTATATATGGATACATTATTTTTTTTCACAACCTACAAATGAATTTATTAATGAAACTTTACAGATATATACTCCCTCCGTCTCATAATATAGGACTTTTTTTATACTAGTGTAGTGTCAAAAAAGGTCTTACATTATGAGACGGGGGAGTATATGTCACATCTAAGTTGTACATGCACAATGTTATTAGTAATTTATGAAACTACGAGATTTTCCACATTATAAGCAACATATACATAGAGATATAATATAAGCAACTCCACATCAGCACATAAACTTATTCTTGATCGCTTGAACCTTGGACCGATGCATAGTGTATGAGCGGGAAACGGAAAAACGAAACTCTGATGAACCAAAACAGTGTGTGTGTGGGGGGGGGGGGGGGGGGGTCCCCCCATCCAAACTTAGGACCAGCAAATCCAGAGAGAGAAACAATTGATTTTTTTTTCGAAAATGAGGATGACCCCGGCCTCTACATCTGTGAGATGCATATTGCCATTTTATTGATTATTCTTGAGGACCTTACAAAGTATAACAACAATATGCCTGAATCCGCCATCTTGGCAGCATCTGCCGCTACTCCTATCCAAATGATGAAGGGGTGCAAGCTGGGCCACATACACATACCTCTCACCTAAGCCTAACATCTAAAGTCGGAGGCCCCGTCCGAGCCCTCTGCCGGGTCCGGGGCTCAAACCGGTTGACGCACTCACATGTGTCGTCGCCGCCATCTTCCACTAGTCCATCTTCAGAGCAGATTGAGGTGACAACTTTGGCAGGTCCTCCGCCATCGACGCCACCACGACGCCAAACGACGACCTCCAACTACGCGAGCCTTGGCAGGTCCTCCGTCATTGACGCCACCACGACGCCAAACGACGACCTCCAACTACGCGAGCCTTGGCAAGTCCTTCGTCATTGACGCCACCACGACGCCAGCCACGACCTCCACCTACGCGACTCCATCTCCAAGCAACGGACGCAAATCCATGCTAGGAAAGGGCCGCACCACCGCCGTCGCCCACAACCCACAAGCGTCACCCAACCCCAAGGTTCCCAGAGCGGCGCCTTCAAGAAGGGAACGACGCCGTGAGCGCCGCCGCCGCCCAACAGAGTTAGGGCTTTCGCCCGGGAAACCTAGGGGAAGGTGAAGTGAGGAGATCAGACGACGCCTCCAAGGAGGGAAACGGCGCCCTCAGTCATCGCCGTCGGCGCGGCCGGTCATGGCCGGCCAGGGATTTCTCCCAAACTAGATCTCCGCCAACAGCAGCACCTCCTGTACAGAACCGACGACCAATAGGAAGCGCGGCCCGACCAGGCTGGCCCGCACGCCGAACAGGGAAGGAAGGGAGGCGTCAGATCACGCACACCAACCGCCGCAGAAGCCGCCGCCGGCCGCCAACGACCAGCGGATCCTGCCGCCCGCGTGGCTGGGACACCGGATCCACCACCTGTACGGCTGTTAACCAGCCATGCCTTGCCAATGGATCCGCCGCTCCAGATCCGGGCTTCCCCATACAGGAGAAGGGCAACCGAGGCCCCGCCGCCACCATCCTTGGCGCCCCGGGCTTGCCCGGCGGCTGCCTCAGGCGGCGGCGAGGGAGGGAGGAGGGGAGGGGGTGAGGAGGAGGGGCGGGTAGGGTTGGGAGGAGGAAGCGGCTAGGGTTGGGCGATACATATTAGTTAGAGAGAGAAACAATTGATATTTGCTAAAAAAACAATTGGTATTTTTGAATTAACCGAGCAGCTCGAGGAAGTGAGACTTGAACAAGTCCATTTCTGCCGGATTCAGCAGTGACACCGACACCTGCACCCCACGGCCGTCTCTGGCGCCCATCAGCGCGATTTGACCGTCGTGATCCATGTTGATATGCTCTGTCCGCCTCGGCTTCCCCCATCCGAAGTCGGCTTCCTCGTATGCCCGGAAGCGCGGCGAGCCCGACACGTTCATCATATGGTCCCAAGGGTAGCCGGTCAACTCCGACGTCAGAAAATCCCACGTCGCCACCGGGGCCTCTCTCATCTTGCGGACCTCGTCCCGGACCGCCGTCGCTGCAGCCGCCAGGGCGCGCTCGCCGCGGAGCTCCCGTGCGGGGAGCCTGGCGAGACACCCCCTGAGGCATGCGCCGATGTACCCCGCCTTGACGGGAGGGTCGAGACGGTCGCGGACATCGGCGATGAATAAGAGCAGCACCTCGTCGTCCGGAGCGAACGGCTTGCACCGGACGAAGCACGTCCATGCGAGCGCGGCGACGGTCGCGAAGGTGGACGGAGGGCGAGGCAGGGGCGCGCCATTGGCTTCGCCGAGATGGACGATGCGCTCCTTGACGCGTTCGATCTGCCGCGCGTCCAAGGTGAACGTACGACGCGTGCTCTCGTCTACGACCGATGGTGGCGGTGCCGCCTGCTCTCGCCGGAACAAGGCAGCAGTTAAACGACTTCGTTTTGTCGCAAACGTCACCAACGAAACGAACAGAGGCTAGCTGAACATACCAAAGGCAGATCTGGCACGAACTTCCGCAGGACGCTCCTGGCCAGCTCTTGGCCGCCGGGTAGCTTCACAAGTGAGCGGTCAAAGCACGGTGCCGTGGCCGGCGTCTCGCCCCGGCACGTTGCCGCCCAAGCCTCCACGAACGTCCACAGTGATCGCCCATCGGCGACGGCATGGTGCAACGTCAGGCCGACCGCCACGCCGCCCTGGAAGCGCGTGGCCTGCACGGCCAAAACGGGGGCCGGCAGCTCGCCCATGTCCACGTCCGGCACGAGCCGCTCGAGCACGCGCAGGTCGTGATCCTCGTCACCGGCGAGCCGGCCGATATTGGCGTCGGATTCCGCGACGACGAACTTGACGCCGTCGGTGGCGGAGCAGCTGATGGCGACGTCCCCCGTTTCCTCCAGGTAGACCAGCTTCCCGGCGAGTGGCACGAAGCTGCCTAGAGTCGCGGCGAGGGAGGACGTGAGGGACTGGAGAATGGCGTCAAAGGGCGGCATGTCGTCGCCATCGTAGAGCAGGACGTTCAGCAGCGCCGGGAAGGCGACCCACCGCACCTCCAACGCGGTGAGCTTGATCGGCTCCAGCGGTGGCGTGGCGGTCTCCGGCACACTGACATACGTCGAGTCGATAATTTCCACCGACGGCATGGCGCGCTTGAAAGCAGGCACTGGCACTCCTACCTTTGTTTGTGTGGATGATGGGAGCTCACGAACGAGGAGAGGGTGCACGGCGTCTACTAGTAGTACTCATCGACTACGCAGTCGATCGACATAATTATGGACATGTAATTAAATTCTGGATTCACGATGGTACAGCAATAATTCTGGATCCCCACGCGGTGGCTGCGGCACGTTGTCAGCTACTCCCTCCATGTTTACAGATTCCACTCTAGAAATACATCCCAATGTATATAGACACCTTGCTAGCCGCCGCCTCCTCCTTCCTCCATAAAAAAGTTAGGGTTTCTGCATCCCGCCATCGCCGCCGCAGGTCCGCCTCCTCTCCGCTGGCCCTAGGGCTATGGGGGCGCGGTGGATCTCGGCAAGGGCCGGCGGAAGGGCTCCGTTTTTAGCCGTTTCTTTCAGTTTTGCTAGGGTTTGTGTCCTGCTCAGGAAGACGAGACGGCTGAGGCTCCCTGAAGATGGAATAAAGGCCTCCCGCCTAGTCACCGTTCCGGCGGCGCGTCTAACACCGTTGGTGGGCGTGTGGAGGTGTGTCTCCGGCGGATCTATCTTTGGTGGATTTGCTCGGATCTCGTCGTTGTTCGTCTACGTTCGTGTGTCTTCGGATTGAATCTTTCTGATCTATGTTATTCTTCATCTGCGGCGGTTGCTGTTCTGGTGCGCTGGTCCTACGGAACCTTAGCACGACGACTTCCTGACTGTCTACTACAACAAGTTGTGCCCGACTCCGACGATGGAGGGGCGATGACGGCGGCGCGCCTTCGGCTCGCTTCAGTGCTGGTAGTCGTCGCTAGGTGGTCTATGGATCTGGATGTAATTTTTATTATTTCTGGTATTTGTTGTACTGCCA
The DNA here is from genome assembly GCA_963921465.1 of Triticum timopheevii. Lineage (NCBI taxonomy): Eukaryota > Viridiplantae > Streptophyta > Magnoliopsida > Poales > Poaceae > Triticum > Triticum timopheevii. The sequence goes on along the minus strand of OY997264.1, from coordinate 623,613,076 downwards.
TGATTGAAGATGAATAGATCAGAAATCTTCTCGAAAAAAAATGTATATAGACACCTTTTAGAGTATATGTTCACTCATTTTGTTCCGTATATAGTTTATAGTGAATTTTTTTTTAAAAACTTATATTTAAAAACGGAGGGAGTAGTATGAAAAACACAGAGTGAGTTGGGTCACTTGAGAATCATTCTAAAAAATCAAAACAAAAATTGCATGTAAAAAAGAACAAATGCACAAGTACATATGTATTTGCACTACGTTCCTGTAAAATTTCATACTATTCTCTATCTGTTTCAATTTGAACTAAAACCAGGACAATAATTATGGAACGGAGGGAGTACATTTGTTTATTGAATTATGCCAAAAAAAAGGTAAATACATGTATTCACTATATAGATACATTCTTTGCTTTCCACAGAGACATAAATGAATTCGTTAATGAAATTTTATGGGTAAAAAAATGTAGATCTCATCCAGATTTACATGTGGGATGTTATTCAAAATTTCAGAAACTATATTATTCTTTTCTGAATTTTCTGGCTCCAAGTGTCCTACGAGACACAACTCGATGTACTCTCTATATAAAAACAATTTAGCTACATGTAAGTCGGCTGTAATGTTAACTTGGGTCAGTCAATTTTGTGTGCCGTTGATCTTGCTTTGTGATTTCTGCTGCTATTTTTTTCTGGTTTGTTTTGTGAGGTGTTTGAGCTGTGCTAAATCGTCATACAGCATATTTGGGTTAGTCGACTCCTTAACGGCCTGAAGCCCATTACTAGGAGCGACCTAGCCATCCCATTTCTCCATTTGTTTTTTTTTTGTTTTTGCTTTTATTTTTATTAGTTAGTTACAAATTTTCCTTTTGTAGGTATTTTTGAAATGTTGGGTGAGTGTAGATATATACGTAGATACTATACAATATGTGCGAAAATTGCATTATTATATGATTAATCTTTACATATTAAAAAAGTACAATTTCAGTGCAAAGTGTGTGCAAGTTTTTTTTTGTGCTTCTTCTTGAAGGGTAATACCAATGCTACTAATTCATTCTTCCTTTTAAAACTTTATTATTTATTTTTAGTTTTATTTTACTTATTTTCCTTTTTAAGGTTAATAGCAAGGCCACTAATTTATTTGTTTGTAGGATTTTTTTTGTGAAGCATTATCATATGTTTATTCTTGCATATTTGAAAAGCGTAATTTTTGTATATATTGTGTGCAAATTTTGTCATTGTTTGCTTTAGATTTTTTTCGTAAAGGATACTACCAACCTTATATCTATCTATCTATATTTACTAATTGGAGGCACCATACGAGACACCATATTAATCCTCATAATTAAGAAGTTTTGATCGTTTGATTAATATATAATGTATCCGTAGCCATTAGATGAAACGTAAGCCGTACGAGACACCATGTTAATCTTCAAAATTAAGAAGTTTTGATCGTTTGATTAATATATAATGTATCCGTAGACATTAGATGAAACGTAAGGACGTGGTGTCCTATACAAGCACGCATGGGAGTCTTGCTCCCTTGGGTCTCTCTATGTTTCCCAGCAATAAAAGGATCTCTTTCTTACGTAGTTGCACGTACAACCTAGCTTTTGATTGGCACGTCACGCTGGATCCTCCCTAATGTAGTGATGCAACCCAACTATGCCCTTCTCAGCATCTCCTATGCATTGCGTGCGTCTAGCGTCGCCGTCGTTGTCATCTTTACTCGGCAACGCCATCACGGCTTTCCATCTAATCATCATTAACGGCAGGTTTTACCTACGGCCATACGGCCATGCGCTGATGTACATATCAGGATCCATGCATTCATCAAGCTAGAGTTTCTTCAGCCTCCCTATTCCAAGCCATGGATTCGTTTGCTGCACTAGATTGTACCTATTTCAGTCTCTAATGGAAATAGATTGGTGCAGCTGTGTAGTTGACCGTGAAGCATATGCTATTGCTCTTGCTGATTAATGTCTGATGAGGAACAAGCTGGCTCTATTGATTACTTGCCAGACTTGCACATATACGGAGCAAGAATTCGTTGACGGCGAATGCTTTAGTTAGCAGCAACATGCACATGGTTGTCTGCACAAGCCCAGTTGTGCAAGCAGGTACGTGGATTGATTCCGGTGTGAAAAAGAGAGTCCACGACCAATGCGTAGGGCAGCCTCCGGGTGACTTTTCACTGTGTTTGTTCTATAAATGCTAACGCATCTCCTCACTTCTGGTTATTCCATTTATCTCTGAAGTCTAATAGATACTTCCTCTGTCTGAAAATACTTGTCATCAAAATGGATAAAAAGAGATGTATCTCAAACTAAAATAGGTCTAGATACACCTCCTTTTATTCATTTTGGTGACAAGTATTTCCGGACGGAGGGAGTATGTACCTAGCATTTGTCCTCTGTATAGATGAAAACCGAAAAGCAGATTTATCCTCACTAAATATCTCCATTAGATTTAATGTTATGCTCTATTCAATTAACAAAGTTTCAATTGATAATTTGTAAAAGTACCGAAGTCATAGTTCGATTCATTTTGTGTATTCTTCACGTCATAAAGGATTTTATTTCAGCAGTTTAGCTGCTCCGACTTCAGCTACATAAATAGAGCAATATGTATAAGAGGTGTACCTTGTTATTTATTTTTATTTATTGTATTGCGGGCAGTGCTACCAAATATCCTTACTTTTCTCAGGCTACATTGAGATATTTGAACATCTATGTGCTGGACGGAGAAACAAACTACCTACGGAACTATGTCATCTAATGCTAAAGCTACGTGTTGTGCTATACATGCTAGGAATTTGCTGGGATTATTATCTGGTATGCTCTTTTTGTATTTGACAAGACTTACCAAGCTTTTTGTTGTCATTTAAATAAAATAATTCCCTTTTGGATAACAAAACTGCAGCTATTTTAGCTATGCGCCGAATTAAAATGGTTACTTTATCTTCTATCTTATTTCAGGCTTGGGTGTACTTAAAAATTAATAAGGAAAATGTCATTTGTCAATTGATCTAACCATTGGTATAATAGTTTATGTAACTTACTAATTAACTGCCGGTTACGGTGTACTATTTTGATGGGAAAAAATGTTTTGTAATGTTGATGCATTGCTAATGCTACTTACATTTTGTTTTTAGAGATACCCCTTTCGGAAAAAAATTAGGTAGCTGATTCATTTTTTGTAAATAGCTTTGGTGGATCTTTTACTTGATGATAATAGCGAGTCAAAGCTGTCTGAATTTTATGAGTATATAGAGAGTATAATTACGTAATACATTTTCCAAATATCATTTAAACATTTTAAAATCATGTGGTTGTATGTATCAACTATGGAGAACTGGATGCTATGGGCAAATAGTTAACTTCTTAATTATGTCCGTACAAACTAATGACTGTTTTGCTCTTCTGTAAAAAAATCTTTTATTTTGATATACTTCAGAAGGTAAAAGAGGAACATGTGGAATCACGTGGTAATTTTTGTGTCATGGTAATTCTCCAGTTTGGTGGCTAGTGTTTAGGTTATTTTTTATTAATAATTCAAGGGTTTTTTTTGTAAAGATGGTGACATCATAGTACCTCTTAATTAGGATGCCATTGCTCATTTGCAACGCAAAAAAATATAATACAATAAATGAGGTACATGTGTTAACATCATGTTTCCACTTACTGCCTGATTTTTTAATAGTAGGTGAGATGTTTCTTTGAAATCTTAATATGATCCATGGTTGCTAATAAATTATGTTCATTTTCTTTGTTTCTTGGAGATTCTTCTTCCGTAAACAATTTTATGGTTCTCTACTATTTGTATTAGAAAGAAAAAATTGTATATTTTTCTACCTCATGCTGCTAAGTAAAAGAATGACGTCTACACCCAGGTTCTTACAATACATTCGAGAGTGAAGAAGATCTCACAAAAGCCAAAACAATGAAATTATGTTTCTACTTTGCAAACATGGATGAGAATGCATTTTCCCTTACATTTTGGTCATGAAACATGAATATATGATATTGTGTACGTTCAAAGTTTGATATTTTCTGAAATTTGTCTAACTTTTACTTATATCCTTCTCTGGACTAACCTATCTCAGATATATTGAGATATCGTAAGAAAATGTTTAATGATTTCAATCCTAATATTTAATAGGTGAATTACTGAATTTCTCTATATGCAAATATGTAAGTGTCTATGTATACAATAACCTATTAATATCTCCTTGCCTTCCCAAGATGACTAGCCCATGCGGATGCACGGGTTGACGACTAGTAGAACTAATTCATTATTCCTTAGGAAACTTCATTATTTTGATTTTGTTTTAGTTTTTTATTTATTTTCTTTACTTGGTAATACAAATGCCATGAATTACACTATTACATATATTTCTACTCTTGCACATTTAAAAAAATGTTTTTTATGTATAGTGTGCAACTTTTGTCATTGTTTGCATTAGATTTTTAAATCATTCTTTCTTCTTAAAGGTTAATACCAAGGCCAATAATTCATTCTTCCTTAATAAACCTCATTGTTTTGATTTTATTTTAGTTTTTACTTTATTTTTTCTTTTTGAAGGGTAATAACAAAGTCCCCCATTCATGTTCTCTTATAAAATTAGTTGTTTTGACTTTGTTTTATTTTTTGATTTTTTTCTTTCTTATTGAAGGCCACTAATTCATTACTTCTGAGCAAACATCTTTTTTGTGGAATTCCACTATTATACAATCATTCTTGCATATTATAATAACGTGCAATTTCTGTATAAATGGTGTGCAATTTTGATTTGCCAGCAAGATGAATATTGATTTGCAAGGACATTCAAAAGAAGGAAAACTAATAAGAGTTGTGATAATCTATTCAACAAGAATTTCCATGTGAATAAGCACATGGTTTTTACGAGTAGCAAAATTTTCCGAATTGCCATGACTTAGGAAACAAACTTCCTGAATTTTCTATGTGAAAAACGGTACAAGTAGGTAATGCCATGTTTTATAAATAAAAAATGTTTAAGATTTCCCATGAGACCATAAGAAACACTTTTTGAACATTTTCCATTGTGTATAAAATATTTAGAAATGCAAAATTATCTACATTTGCCATGTGACAAGTAGAAACATTTCCAAAAATTGCATTGGTTTACGAAAAAATAGTAAAAGTTACCGTGTGACATTAAATTAATTCTCTAAAATTGCCATGTTATGGAGGAATAATTCTCCAAGAATGCCATGTGCACAAAACAAATTTTCTTAGAAGTTGTCATGCAACCCTAAACAAAAAAGAAGTTGCCATGCACCAGGATAAAACACTTGCCATGGTCCAACACGACTACACCTAAACCCCTTCAAAATTTTGCCCACCCCCTAAGTTCAAAAAACAGCTGCTCTATCCATAGAAAATGATGTGTACAAACATGGCAATACCATAGGGCGACTAGCATCGCTGGCTGTTGGAATTGAACTAATCGACACAACATCACAAGTAAGACCTCCGACCTGTAGGTCGGCCCATCGGGACTGGCTCGGAGATGCTGCCGGAGACCGAGGCAACCAACAGTCCGCTTGGATCAACAAGCAACGGCTCCCATCTCATTGTCGTCAATGGCCCCCATATCACCGTGTTCTCTCTTGCGCCACGTCGGGGCGAGAGAAGGAGGTGGATCGGGATCCACCCAATGCGACCTCCATCATGTTGCTGACCCAACAACCACCGTAGGAGGATGAAGACTGGTGGTAGTCTGTTTTGTAGCAGACTAGGGTGCAGTAGCCGGTGCAGTTACTTGGAAGCACGGGCGCCAAGGGTGTGGTAACCGGCATGGCAGTTGCTGGGTGCGGTCGACCGGTGGGCGTCGTAGCCAATGCAGTCACCGGGGGCGAGGTCATCGACGGTCACGTACTTCCGATATATAGAAATTTATTACTATTTTCACTCAAAAGAAAAAAGTACAACAATACTAATGATATTAATGATAAATCTCGGTCGACTTAGGACCAGCAAATCTAGTGTAAATTAAAAAAGAATTAATTGCTTTGGACGCCGATAACTGCCACATGTGTGGCATGTAGTAACATAGCCCTCATGTTTTTTACACTAGAGGTGCCATCCAAAAAACACAAATCTCAAAAAAAGTGAAACTTGCCATCCAAACAGAAAGTTGTCATGCTTCACAACCAAAGTTGCCATCCTCTTGTGAAACTAAGAGCATAATTGATTTGATGCCAACATTTGCCATTGCCAATATTTAGCAAGCCAACATTTCACAAAATCAAAAGTTGCCAAATGTTGGCAACTTTTTGTGTGATTGGTAAGAAAAATTGGTAGTCAATCAATCACTAGCCAACATTTGGTATTTGCCAAATATTGGCATGCCAACTTTTGGCATCCAACCAATCATGCTCTAAAATTGCCATCGAAAAACGTATGGACGGAATTGTTTCGTGCCACACATGTGGGCATTATCATTTGGGATTGTTTTTGGACGCCGCTAACTGCCACACGTGTGGGCGTTAAGGAATCTACCCACACGTTTTGTGTGGTGCCTAAGAGGACCAGCCCACACGTCTGTGTGTGGGCAAAACAACTAGCGCCCACACGCCGTTTTTTTCCTCCCGATCCCTCTTACACCTGTGCGTGTGGGCGAAATAGATAACGTCCACACGCCCGGTACGTCAGGCCTCGTACCTCGTGGTCCCGCACGCCCCACGTGACACTTTACCGCGCGCCCCGCAGTTGCCATGAGCCGGACCCTCGTCCATGTTCGTTTAAGTGCAGTTGCCATGTCGGACAACTACAGTTGCCATGTTTGCTCAACTGCAGTTGCCATCTCAGGTCAAAGTTCCAGATTGCCATTTTTTGGACAAGTACAGTTGTTGCCATGTGTGGTCTGGTCTACTACAGTTGCCATGATTTCAAAACTTTAGGAGTTTCCACCTACTAACACTAGGCAGTTGCCATGTAGCGCTACAAAGAAAGGCATGGCAAAAAACATGTTCGGGTAAAAGAGAGAGTTGCCATGTGCTCACAAGCACGCTAGGGCAGTTGCCATTTAAAAAAGAAAGAGTTGCCATCTGCTTACGTGCACGCTAGGGCAGTTTGCCATGTACCATGCCAAACATATGGCAACTGACATGTTCGGGTAAAAAAAAGAGAGTTGCCATCTGCTTGCAATCACACTAGGGCAGTTGCCATGTACACTACAAAACGCATGGCAACTGGTAGCTTGGGTGTGGGAGAGGAGGCGGGCGTGTGGGCGAGATGGCAAACTGCCCACACACCAGCCCTTGTGCATGACTGAAACTGGGGTGTGGGCGAACTGCTAAACGCCCACACATCGGCCCCTCCGTGTGGTAAAACGGATGTGTGGGCGACCTCTCTGATACACCACACACGCGAGGCATCCTACGTGGCATACAAAATCAGCTAATTCGTGCCAAGATTCGTGCAGAAGTTACTGGACGGTGATGGGGGCGTGTGGGTGAGTTAGCTAACGCCCACATCGTGTGGGCGTTAACATTTTCGTTGTTTTTGGTTAAACCAAGTAGGTCGTGTGGGCGTTAACATTTTCAACCTAGCGCTCCTAGCAAAGCAATGTTGGAGATTGTTAGCAGAACCTGAGTCTTTATGTGCAAGAGTATTGAGGGCAAAGTATTTCCCGGACGGTGATCTGTTGAATTGTCCCCTCAAGAAAGGCAGCTCTTACACATGGCAGAGTTTGTGGAGCGGTATCCAGACCTTCAAAAAAGGCTATATATGGAGAGTGGGAGATGGTACTCAAATAAGTATTTGGAGTGACCCATGGATACCTATTAGCCCAAACAGAAAGGTGATGACTCCACGAGGTAACATCTTACCTATAAAAGTTTCTGAACTACTGGATGAGGAGAATGGATGCTGGGATGAGGAACTTATTAGATACATATTTTGGCCAATTGATGCTAACCGTATTTTGAATATACCCTTGGCCACGGGGATGATGGAGGATTTTGTTTCATGGCACTACAACAAAACTGGAATTTTCTCGGTCAAGACGGCTTATCACATGGAGTGGGATCATCAACATGGACGAAAGTTGAGACAAACGAATTCGGTATTGTCCTCAAGTACTAGTCCTGTTTGGCGCATTCTATGGAAGCTTCGAGTACCGGCAAAAGTTAAAGTGCATGTTTGGCGTGCTCTCTATGGTGCAATTCCGTGTCGGGGTGTGCTAGCAAACCGACATATGATAACAACTTCTGATTGCCCAATTTGTGAAGTTGACTGTGAAAGTATTCGCCACTCCTTTTTCAGATGCAACAGGGTCCAAGAAATCTGGACTAAGCTGGGATTGGCTTCCACTATTACTGAACTTTGTGAAGCAGAGTCGGAGGGCTCATCGGTCCTAGGGGATCTACTACTGATGCCCAATGCCGCGGTGCCATCATTCCCGGGAGTTACCAGGAAGGAGCTAGTGGCCGTGGCGGTGTGGTACATATGGTGGGAGCGCCGGGGTTTTGCCCATGGCGAGACCATGCGAGAGCCGGCTCGGTCGGCCCAGGCTATTGTCACGTTGACAAAGAACTTCATGAGATCAAGGAAGCACGGGGCGACGCGGATCAAAAGGCATGGATGGACTAAACCAGCGGAAGGGTTCATTTGTCTTAATGTCGATGCCTCCTTCGACCCAGACAGTGGTACTGGAGGTACGGGGGCTATCATCAGAGATGCTATGAGGGGTTTTATCACGGCGTCGGCATGCAATATTCCTTTCGTGGAGGATGCGGAAACAGCTGAAGCTAGAGGACTCAAGGATGGCTTGATCTTGGCGAATAACACGGGATGCAATAAGGTGGAAATCCAAGCTGATTGCATGGATGTAATCCAAACCATGCAACAGGGGGGAAACTCTCTGGGACCAGCGGCGGCCATCTATGAAGAATGTGCTTTCTTATGTCGTAATTTCATTTCAGTTAAATTCTGTCATTGCCCTAGGGAGGCCAATATGGCGGCTGATTTGTTGGCTACGAAGTCGGAGCCCTCGAGAACTATTGTGTGGCAGACCGAGGTTCCGGACTTTCTCCTTGATGTACTCTCAAACGATGTAGCCCTTTTTTCACATGAAATATAAACCGGCATGATGGCTTTTCCCTAAAAAAGTAGGTCGAGGAAGTGAGACTTGAACAAGTCCATTTGCGCCGGTTGCAGCAGTGACACCGACACCTGCACCCCGTGGCCGTCTCCGGCACCCATCAGCGCGATCTGACCGTCGTGGTTCATCTTGATCGGCTCCGTCCGCCTCAGATTCCCCCACCCGAAGTCTGCGTCCTCGTATGCCCTGAAGCGCGGCGAGCCCGACACGTTCATCAGACGGTCCATAGGGCGGCCCGCCAGCAACGACGTCTGAAAATCCCACATGCCCACTGGGACCTCTCTCATCTTGTGGACCTTGTCCCAGATCGCCGACGCTGCCGCCGCCATGGCGCGCTCGCCGCGGAGTTCCCCGGCGGGCAGCTTCACGAGACATGGCCAGAGGCACACACCGATGTACCCCGCCTTGACAGGAGGGTCGAGGCGGTCACGGATATCGGCGAAGAACATGAGCAGCACTTCCTCGTCGTCCACGATGAACGGCCTACACCGATGAAGCACGTCCATGCGAGCGCCGCGACGGCAGCGACGGCGGACGGGGAACGGGGCAGGGGCGAGTGGGACAATGCGCCGTTGGCTTCGCCAAGACCGACGATGTGCTGCTTGAGGCGTTGGATGTCCTGCGCATCCAAGGTGAACGTACGACGGGTGAACCGTGTGCGCCCCTCTTCGAACCACGCCGGCGGCGCCGTCTGAAACGCGTACGCATGATTTGTCACGTACTACGTCACCAACGAAACATTTGGCTCAACATACCAATGGTAGATTCGGCGCGTGCTTTCTCAAGACGCTCCTGGCCAGATCTTCGCCACAGGGAAGTTTGACGAGCGAGCGGTCGAAGCACGGTATGGCAGCCGGCGTCTCGCCCCGACACGCCGTCGCCCACGCCTCGACGAACGTCCACAACGACCGGCCGTCGGCGACACCGTGGTGCACCGTCAGCCCGACCGCCACGCCGCCCTAGAAGCGTGTGGCCTGCACGGCCAAAACGGGGGCCGGCAGCTCACCCATGTCCACCTCCGGCACGAGCCGCTCAAGCAAATGCAGGTCGTGCTCCTCGTTGCCGGCGAGGCGGCGGATGTCGGCGTCGGACTCCGCGACGACGAACCTGACGCCGCCGGTGGCCGAGCAGCTGATGGCGACGTCCCCCGTTTTCTCGAGGTGGACGAGCTTGCCGGCGAGCGGCGCAAAGCTGCCTAGCGTCGCGGAGAGGGAAGACCGGAGGGACTGGAGAATGGCGTCAAAGGGCGTCATGTCGGCGCCCACGTAGAGCAGCACGTGCTGCAGCACCGGGAAGACGACCCACCGCGCCTCCAACGCTGTGAGCTTGATCAGCTCCGGCGGTGGCGCTTCGCTCTCTGTCAGTGGCACAATGACATAGTTTGAGTCGATAATTGTCACTGGCGACATGGTGCACCTGTGCAAGCAGCGGCGCTTGTTCCGGTGGATGATAAGAGCTGAGGAGTGAGGAGAGAGAACGGGTACGTGCACGGCGTCTCTTATATTTGCTCGTCTACTCCTGAGCCGGTGAACCAAATTGAAAAGGATGCACGTTCCTATTTGCTGTCGGTCGACATAACGCAACTTAATTATGGGGGACATGCAATTAATTCTGGATCTATGAAATTTATCCACCGCCACGCGGTGGGTGTGCCACGGTGCCAGGTATGGAAAACAGAGTGAGCTGGGGTCACTTCAGAATCATTTTACAAAACCAAGAAATTGTTTTAAATTAAAAATCAAATTCACAATTGAACTATGTGCACCTGCAAACTTTCATATATATACGGCTCGCGTAGCAGAGGTACTTCGATCTTGGCTGGGCGGCAGCCCCGCCGAAGAAAATTATCGCGAGTGAGCTGTGTGGTCACTTGAGAATCATTGTACAAAACTAAAAACAAATTCAAAGTAATAAATAAACAAATTCACAAGCACATACACTTTCGAACTACTAGCTCCTAGCTCCGTCCCATAATGTAGGACGGAGAGACTATTTCACAAGCCTCAGAACCATATTACCTATAAATATGATCGTCCCCAGTGCTACCGTCACATGGAAGGAATTACATAGATACTCCCTCCGTCCGGAAATACTTGTCATCAAAATGGATAAAAGGGGATGCATCGAGACGTATTTTAGTTTTAGATACATCTTTTTTTATCCATTTTGATGACAAGTATTTTCGAACGGAGGGAGTACATTTCCCCTAAAAATTTTACATAGATACATGTATTGAACCTGCAATAACTACACGAGGAGTTGATGGGTGATTCAGTAGTTGCCGGTGTCACTACTGATTTTTCTTTTCTTGAGATGGTACTAGCACATATGCCCGTGCGTTGCAACGGAAAAATAATAATATGCATTTAAAGTTAGTGAGAATTATATATGCAAATAAAACCCTGTGTGCACGTGACAAGAGAACATTTAGCTTCTCGTTGGGTGTGAAGTAACTAATCCGTTATTTTTCCATTGATTGGTCGAGAGCATTTAACAGTTTTGTTACGTCATTGTACGCCAGAGAAGGCCCATGAATTATTCAATCTACTTTTCATTTCAATCAAGGAGATTTAAGGTATTAAGTTTCTGAATATTGTAGGAAACATGAACCATTTTTTAAATCATGAACATGTTTTTGAAAATTATATACACTTTCAGAAAAACACGAATAAAATTTGAAACATGAACATCTTTTAAAATTCACAAACATTTGAAAACACCAACTTATTTTTATAAAAACATGGACAATATTTGAATTTGCGCACATTTTTTTAAGTGGGAACATGTTTTCAAAATTCACAACATTTTTTGAAAATGTGTATCTTTTATATGCGAACTTTATTTTGAATTGTGAAAAATTCAATAAACAAAGAGTATTTATGGAATTTGGAGCATTTTTTTAAATGACATTTTTTTAAAAAAAATCTCGAACAATTCCGCAAAAAAACATTATTTTTTAAAAAAGATGGGAAACTTTTTTCAAGTTCTGAATATTTTTCAAAATAGCAAAAAAAATTGGAATTCTGAACATTTTCAAAAATTGTATTTTTTTTAAAAAATGAATGTTTTTTGAGAATTTTGAATTTATAAAAATAAATTCTATAAGAAAATAAACTTGGAAGGGAAAAAAGAGAAAGGGGAAAGAGAATAAAAATAGAAGTAAAACATTGAAACAAAGAAAAATGGGCCAGCTAATAATAATTGGTTTCCTGTGCAAAGCTCGGACTATTTGTCGCCCGGTGCGGAATATTTAATTTCCCCAGCTGCGTGGGCAGAAAAATAAGTTGGCTGTTTTCATTGGGCCACAGCGTGCGGTCCATGTTCGAAATTATGGAAAAGCCTTTTCTTTTGTAGCAGACGAACGCATAAGAATTTAGTACCACCTCGGATAGAAAAAAGTTTTTTTCGGCAGTGAACGGATGGAAAATTGGTGAAATGCACCATGCATTATTAGAGGTATAGATTAGTGAATTGAGACTATCTCAGATGATTACGTTCTTTTTGGTGAAATTAGCCCATCGGGTTTAAATCTTAGACTTAGCACTAGTGCTTGCATTTTTCTGGATTTCTTTCAGTCTTTTCGGCGATGTTCGTTTAGTCGGAAGAGACATTCCCATTGATTATGAAGGCGCGGGAGAGTATCTTGTGCTACCGAGGCTCACGTGCTAACGTGATACGTGCTCCTGGGCCCTCGGATTCTCATATCAGACGACATTTGAAAGTTGTTGGATCTGCTGGACTTATGCGTAATTTTTGGAATCCTAGGAGGCATTTTAGCAAATGTTGCAGAGTTACCGGGAGCCATCTGCTATGGGCGTGTTTGGTTGCCCGCATAAGGTCAAACCAGGCCCGCGCGGGAAGGATTCGGCCTGTTTGGTAGCCCGCATACACTATTGGGCCTGCATCGCACTCTTCTTAAAGCACCTCTGGGCCTGGCTCGCTGGAAACGCAGGAATCGGCAGTTTTTCTGTAGCCAGGCCGAGCGGAAGCGCAGCGAACAGGCCCCTGCAAGAGGAGAAACGGGAGGGATGCGAGCTGTTTACATGGTGTCTTCTTCAACCTCAAGTAAGCTCCTCTCTAATCTCCTCTCTTCCATGCCCCTCTGATCTACACAACGATACTTCGATTCGTGGTAAGCTCTACACGAAAAATATGCACCTCGATGCTACGATTCCATTCAAGCAATCGGTTCGTAGTTTCGTCGGCCGTAAGTTCTTAATCTCGTCTTCCCGTTTGGAGCTATTCTGGACGACTTTTCTCAGGTTCGTCGCACACGATCAATCATTTCAAATTTCCTTTGACCAGTAGCCTAATGTCGCAGTTCCTCACAACATTTGTGTTGTAAATTTTTGGTTTCGGCGATCGTAGCTTCATCTCTCTTTCAGAAGCAGGCTACTGCACTGACGCCGTCGTGCCGAGCTCCTCTGTCCTCTGCTCAAAGCCCTCCTATTCGTCCCTCTCGACGCCAAAGCACTTCCCCTTGATCTCCTTGCCCACGTCCTACTACACTAGATTCGTTTTCGGAGTCGCTCATCTCGGCCTACTCTTTGTCGTCCTCCTACTGTACTGACGCTGCAATGGCACGCACACTGCTTCTTGTGTCCTCTGCCTCCAAGAACACTGCAGTTTACCGCGCCGCCGACGGGGTCGATCATCTTGGCCTCCTCTTTCTCGCCCTACTACACTCGAGTCATTTCCAGTGTCGATCATCTCGGCCTCCTATCTCGTCCACTGCACTGATGATACCATGGAACGGGCACTGCATTCTCCTCCTCTGTCGACTGTCTTTGCGCGAGCACCGCAAATAGTTCACCAACGGTGTCGCTCGCCGTGCCGCCGACGGGGTCGCTCGTCCACGACTCCATGCTCGTCATGTCGAACGCAGCGCCATGGCCACTATCTACCGCAGTCGCCATGGTCGGGCGCACACTGCATTTCTTCTCCCCCTTCCTCTACTAGCTCTTAACCCTGCATGGTAAGTGCAACTGCTAGCTCTTAATCATACCCCATGCGGACAACCAAACAACGTGTAGTTGTATGCGCCGAGACAATGCAGCCAACCAAACAACATGCCAAAGTTGATCAACTGATGCAGGCAATCCATATGCAGGCAACCAAACAAGTTGCAGATGTCGCATATGAGTCTGTTTTTTCGAAAGCCAGGTGAAGGAAATATGCCCTAGAGGCAATAATAAAATTATTATTTGTTTCCTTATTTCATGATAAATGTTTATTTTTCATGCTAGAATTGTATTAACCGGAAACTTAGTACATGTGTGAATACATAGACAAACATAGTGTCACTAATATGCCTCTATTTGACTAGATTGTTAATCAAAGATGGTTAAGTTTCCTAACCATAGACATGAGTTGTCATTTGATTAACGGGATCGCATCATTAGGAGAATGATGTGATTGACTTGTCCCATTCCGTTAGCTTAGCACTTGATCGTTTAGTATGTTGCTATTGCTCTCTTCATGACTTATACATGTTCCTATGACTATGAGATTATGCAACTCCCGTTTACCGAAGGAACACTTTGTGCGCTACCAAACGTCACAACGTAACTGGGTGATTATAAAGGTGCTCTACAGGTGTCTCAGAAGGTACTTGTTGAGTTGGCGTATTTCGAGATTAGGATTTGTCACTCCGATTGTTGGAGAGGTATCTTTGGGCCCTCTCGATAATACTTAACACTATAAGCCTTGCAAGCATTGTGACTAATAAGTTAGTTGCGGGATGAAGTATTACGGAACAAGTAAAGAAACTTGTCGGTAACGAGATTGAACTAGGTATGATGATACCGACGATCGAATCTCGGGCAAGTAACATATCGATGACAAAGGGAACAACGTATATTGTTATGCGGTTCGACCGATAAAGATCTTCGTAGAATATGTAGGAGCCAATATGGGCATCCAGGTTCCGATATTGGTTATTGACCAGAGAAGTGTCTCGGTCATGTCTACATAGTTCTCAAACCCGTAGGGTCCGCACGCTTAAGGTTTGTTGACGATATAGTATTATATGAGTTATGTATGTTTGTGACCGAATGTTGTTCGGAGTCTCGGATATGATCACGGACATGACGAGGAACTCCAGAATGGTCCGGAGATAAAGATTGATATATGGGATAATAGTGTTTGGTCTCCGGAAGGATTCCGGAATTCACCGGAAGGGGTTCCGGATGTTTCCCGAAATGTTTGGGTACGAGAACACTTTATTTGGGCCAAAGGGGAAAGCCCACAAGGTTTTTGGAAAGCGCAAAAGGAAGTTGAGCGGAGTCCAGGGGCCAGACGCTAGGGTCCCTGGCGTCTGGGTCCAGACGTCGGGAACCCTGGCGTCTGGCTCTGGAGTCCGAGAAGGACTCTTGCCTTTCGGGTGAAACCGACTTTGTGGAGGCTTTTACTCCAAGTTTCGGCCCCAAGGCTCAACATATAAATAGAGGGGCAGGGCTAGCACCAAAGAGACATCAAAAAACACCAAGCCGTGTGCCGGCAACCCCGTCCCCTCTAGTTTATCCTCCGTCATAGTTTTCGTATTGCTTAGGCGAAGCCCTGCGGAGATTGTTCTTCACCAATACCGTCACCACGCCGTCGTGCTGCCGGAACTCATCTACTACTTCGCCCGTCTTGCTGGATCAAGAAGGCGAGGATGTTATCGAGCTGAATGTGTGCAGAACTCAGAGATGTCGTGCGTTCGGTACTTGGATCGGTCGGATCGTGAAGACGTACAACTACATCAACCGCGTTGATAAATGCTTCCGCTTAGCGATCTTCAAGGGTATGAAGATACACTCTCCCTCTCGTTGCTATGCATCACCATGATCTTGCGTGTGCGTAGGAATTTTTTTGAAATTATTACGTTCCCCAACACCAGGGTGAGTGGAGAAGTGTATGCAATGCGGGTACTGTAGCCGAGGGCAACCAAACACGGCCTATGAGAATCTGACAGAACAGGAGCCCGTCTCACAGTAGCACCTGAGCCTTGATAGCACCAGATGTTTTCCCACGAAGGTGCCTGTATCTCGAGATGACGTGCCAGCCCAATCTCTTGAACGTGTTCATAGGGATATGGTGTGCTGTGTGGGTTCATAGGATTAGTGTATGCGCGAGTGTATGAGTGTCTGCGTATGTACAGTATTAAGAAAAATATTAACATCGATTTCTTCAGCTAGATCTCCCTAGTTATTTTGTATTCTTACTATATCCCCGCAAATTTGACAAAAAAAAGAATTGAACACAAAAAAGTTGTACATTTTCAATGGAGTATCGCCTCCTCTATTTCAGTTTATCATTTTCTAATTTTGGAGCTCTCTCATTCAATTATGATGTTTAATTTTGGATTTGATTCATGATTTTGACCAGGTCAACTATGAGTGGGTCAAGGATTTCTCAAATTAATCGGCAACAATCAGCTCGTAATAACACATCAGTCTTGTGTAGCCACCAACGTAAAAAGAAATCCTACATAAAAGGTGTATGACTTGATTAGCACATAACACATAATCACATAAGCAAGAAAGCCCATTGAAACATCCCATTATAAGAAAACATTTCCTCATCTTCCACATGCGCCAAACCAAATTTGTCTTTATGAAATCTTAACCACACGAAGTGCATGGAGAAGCGCGCTCAACCATTCTAGTAAGATAAAGACCCAACAATTTCAAAATAAGGAACTCTTAGTTAAATAAACAATTCAATCATAATGTATTAATCTTTATAAAACATTTGGGTGTACTGTTTTGAAGTGACCTAAGTAGGTCTCTTTGAGAGCAAAAATTGTCACTCAAGTAGCGCCAGAAAGTTAGATTTGAACTCGTCCATTTGTGTCGCTTGGAGCAGTGCCACCGAGACCTGCACACCCCGGCCGTCCCTGCTGCCCATCAGTGCCACCTGACCGTCTGAGTTCATCCTAATCGGCTCTGTTCGCCTTGGCTTACCCCACCCAAAGTCGGCGATCTGGTATGCACTAAAACCCGACGAGCCTGATATGTTCATCAGCCGGTCCATGGAAGGCATGGGATCGAATGAGAAGAAATTCCACCCAGCGATAGGGTCTTCCTTCATCTTGTTGATCTCGTCCTGGACCGCCACAGCCGCAGCCGCCAGGGCACGCTCGCCATGAAGCTCCCGGGCGGGAAGCTTTGCCAAGCACTTGGTGAGGCACGAGCCGATGTACCCCGCCCCGACGGGAGGGTCAAGGCGCTCGCGGATGTCGGCGAAGAAGAAGAGCCACACGTCGTCGTCCAAGGAGAACGACTTGCACCGGGCGAAGCACGTCCACGCGAGCGCGACGACGGCGGCGAAAGCAGATGGCGGGCGAGGCAGGGGCGTGCCGCCCGACTCATTGAGGTGGACAATGCGCTGCTTCAGGCGTTGGATGTCTCCTTCGTCCAAGTTGAACGTTCGGCGAGTGAGCCGCTTTCGATCTTCGAAGACTGATGATGGTAATGCCACCTGCGGACAAGAACATGTAAGGTGTCAAATGAGTAATGTCACGCATATGTAATTATTTGTTACGTATCTTACATTGATAATAGTGAAGAGTAACTTAGATTAGTAACATATAGGGAATAACATATGTTATTAGTCTATATTGGGGCATTTTCAACCGGAACCCACAAAATTCCTCCCGCATCCGTCCGTGGACACGGATGCTAGAGGCCGCCATCCAACCGTAGCCGCTTACGTTTTAACAATAGCTCGAACCAACCAGATGAAATTTGTTCAAACACGTTCGGATTTCATATAAACACATCGGATTTTATATAAACACATTTTTTTTATTAATTACTTGCCACATCATCTATTTTGTCTAGATATGTATGATTTTATCGCTTATGTTACTCCTATTATGGGTAGTTCCACCGGGGATGTGAACATGTGAAAAGATTTGATGGGAGAAGAATAAGGCAGGAGCCCCACCCAGTTAAATTCTGGGGAGGAGATTAGTTGAAGTAAGGAACTTCCACACTAATCTGCTCCCCCTGAAAATGTAGCAAGTTTGTAAGTCGAGCATTTTCGGTGTCAAATACACCCATTTCCACAGAGGTAGAGAAGGTTCTGAAAGGTTATAGGACTATCACTCCATCTACATCAAAATTGATCTGTATTTTTCACATCAGTCTTTTTTGGTGTCTCTGTATGTATAAGATTGTGAGTGGATGGTGCTACCTCTCTGCTCTAATAGAAGTATTGATTTCTCAAATTCAACACGAAGACATCAAGACGCTTAGAGCGAACCCATCTATACGTATGAAGCAGAGGAACCAGGTACGTACCGAGGGCAAATTGGGAGCGAACTTCCGCAGGACACTCCTGGCCAGCTCGTCGCCGCCGGGCATCTTGACGAGCGAGCGGTCGAAGCACGGCGTGGCGGCCGGCGTCTCGCCCCGGCACGCCGTCGCCCACGCCTCGACGAACGCCCACAGGGCCCGCCCGTCGGCGGCACCGTGGTGCACCGTCAGCCCGAGGGCCACACCGCCCTCGAAACGGGTAGCCTGCACGGCCAGCAGGGCGGTCGGCAGCTGGCCCATGTCCACCTCCGGCACGAGCGCCTCGAGCACGCGCAGGTCGTGCTCCTCGTCGCCGGCCAGGCGGCGGATGTCGGCGTCGCACTCCGCGACGACGAACCTGACGCCGTCGGAGGCGGAGCAGCTGATGCCGACGTCCCCCGTCTCCTCGAGGTGGACGAGCTTGCCGGCGAGCGGCGCGAAGCTTTCCAAAGTCGCGGCGAGGGAGGAGCGGAGGGACTCGAGAATGGCGTCGAAGGGCGGCATGTCCTCGCCCTCGTAGAGCAGGACATGCTGCAGCACCGGGAAGACTACCCAGAGCGCCTCCATCGCGGTGAACCTGATCGGCCCCGGCGGCTGCGCGGCGGTCTCCGGCACGCCGACATAGCTCGCGTCGATAATCCTCACGGGCGACATGGGGTTGACAGAGCAGGAACGTACCAGATTGAGAGCTGCGCGCTCGCCGGCGAGTATTATGGAGCCGAGCGTGTGCGTGTGCGGACGACAGGAGCCGGACGAGCAGTGGCACGGGTGCACCGCGGCTTGTGTTTGGCACTACGCGGGCGCGTCCTCGGCGCTCTCTCCTACTACTACTTGCAGTCGGTCGACATGAAACAGTGACGAGAATAAATATAATGCGCTGGCGCTAGGCGTGCCAGCGGAATCAAAACTGGTGAACAGGAACGAGTTTACGCCTACCCAGAGAGAGTGTCGAACCCAACCACGCAACCTGAGATACTCGTCAATCCCAGCTTTACTTTTTGTTTGACCAGCAATCGTGGATTCGTGGGGACACCCCCCATTGCCATTTTACGTAGTGTCAGCGATGGCGTCATCTTCTTCAACAGTGATATGCTCACGTGTGTTGCTATTTGCATCCTCCACCAAACATGTGAGCCGACTAATTTGAATTGACCCGAGAAGTTATCTTTGCAAAAAAGGGAAGAGAAAAACATCACTTGAGTAGCTCATGGAAATTAGACTTGAACGCGTCCATGTGTGCCGGTTGGAGCAGTGACACTGACACCTGCACGCCCCGGCCATCCCTGCTACGCATCAGGGCCACCTGACCGTCGTGGTTCATCGTGATCGGCTCCCCTGCGTTCGCCTCGGCTTCTCCCACCCGAAGTTGGCGACCTCATATGCTCGGAAGCCCGACGATCCCGATATGTTCATCATACGGTCCATAGAGGCATCGGTCATCAGCGTGTAGAAGTTCCACTCGGCAAGAGGGTGCTCCTTCACCTTGTCGATCCCGTCCTGCACCGCCGACGCCGCGGCTGCCAAGGCACGGTCGCCACGAAGCTCCGGCACGGGGAGTTTCGATACGCACCCAGTGAGGCACGCACCAATGTAGCCTTTGTCGACAGGAGGGTCAAGGCGGTCGCGGTTGTCGGCGAAATGGCTTGCACCGGGGGAAGCACGTCCAAGCGAGCGCGACGACGACGGTGAATGTTGATGGCGAGTGAGGAAAGGGTGCGCCGTGGGATTCCCCTAGATGTACGATGCGTTGCTTGAGGCGTTGGACGTCCCCAACGTCAAGGGTGAACGTTCGACGGGTGAACCGCTTTCGATCTTCAACCAGGGATGGCGGTGGTGCCACCTGCGCGTAAGAACGTTTAGATATCACTAACGGTGTTGATAAATCTCGACTGACGTTAAGTCTCACTCGATGTAAATCCGTTCAATATTTATTTTTTACTTTTGCATTTTTGTTCTTTTACATGTTATGTCACTCGATTGAGACTTGGTTAAATCTCAGTCGACTAATATCTAGCCGCACCCTATCACTAATTGTCAGGAATGTTGTAAAATTTCCTGTGTCCATCTGGACATGAGCCCACGAAAATGATCTAGATTGGGCGTCATGTTTCTCAGCCCCAGCTCAAATGAGCTTGGGTGAATAGTAAATTCTAAATTTTTTTGAAAATAATTCAAAAAATTCTGATATTTTTGCGGACAATTTTTCTAGATGCTTGCAAAATTTTATCATGAAACAACATTCGTGATAGTTGTGGCAAAAAAAAAACGGTCCAAAAGTGCTATTTTCGAATGCATTTGTAGTGCCGATTTTGTTATTTTTGCCCCGATTTTCACAAATATTCTTTCACTATGAAATTTTCTAAGCATCCACAACAAATTTCAATGTTTGCCAAAAAAAATTAATATGTTTTCATTTTTTTCGAATTTACTGTTCATCCCGAGCTCATTTGAACTCAGGAGTAGAATATGACTTTAGATCTAGATTTTCTTATATCAGCTTTTTTTCTGGTGGATGGTGATAGCTGTGCTCTTGATCCAAAATATTGATTCCTCTGAGCCCACGAATATCTCAGTTCGAACTTCGAAGACAAAAAACATGCCTTAGACATGAAAGAGAACAACCACGTACCGAAGGCAAATTCGGGGCCACCTTCCGTACGACGCTCCTGGCCAGCTCTTCGCCGCCGGGCAGCTTGACGAGGGAGCGGTCGAAGCACGGCGTCGTGGCCGGCGTCTCGCCCCGGCACGCCGTCGCCCACGCCTCAACGAACGTCCACAGCGCCCGGCCGTCGGCGACACCGTGGTGCACCGTCACCCCGACCGCCACGCCGCCCTGGAAGCGCGTGGCCTGCACGGCCAGCACGGGGGCCGGCAGCTGGCTCATGTCCACCTCCGGCACGAGCCCCTCGAGCACGGGCAGGTCGTGCTCCTCGTCGCCGGCCAGGCGTCCGATGTCTGCGTCGCACTCCGCGAGGACGAACCTGACGCCGTCGGAGGCGGAGCAGCTGATGCCGACGTCCCCCGTCTCCTCGAGGTGGACCAGCTTGCCGGCGAGCGGCGCGAAGCTGCGCAAAGTCGCGGCGAGGGAGGACCGAAGCGACTGAACGATGGCGTCGAAGGGCGGCATGTCGTCGGCGGCGGCCTCGTAGAGCAGCACGTGCTGCAGCACCGGGATGACGATCCACAGCGCCTCCATCGCGGTCAGCTTGATCGGCCCCGGCGGCCGGACGGCGGTCTCCGGCACATGGACGTAGCTCGCGTCGACGATCCTCACCTGCGACATGGCCGGCCGGGGCGACGGAGTTGCCAGGTAGAATTGCCCGCTGGCTATGGCCTATGGCTAGCGTGTGGAGCTGGGCACCACACGGATGCACCGCACCTTCCTTATATGTGGTAGTACGTACGCCAGTCGATGGGCAGGGCATAGAGAACACACAACTTGTGGACGGAGACGGATCGGACAAATTTCTTGTGGATAGTCCTCCGGCGAATTTGTGCCGCGCCGTGATAGGGCTATGACACTACCTACTGTAGTGCAAACTCGATACACAGCGGATTTGTTCAGTTAGCAATCTGAATTTTCAAATACGAGCCATTCTAAAATCAGTCTCCAAAGTCTGCTTTGGGCGCGTTGGTGCAAGTGTTCTTCCCGTGACCTCACCAGTTGCATCTGGAGCATCAAGGCGACTTCCTCGGCGCCTTTGGAAGATCTCCTCGTTGCGGAGAAGTGGTGCTCTTGTGACCTTCACCTCTGCAGATAGAAGAGAACCTAGACCTCTTCTTTGGTTGCTCATATGGTGCTTTGCCTCGACTTGTGCTAGGGCGTCCAGCTGCCCTTTTCTTTGTCAGTGCTGTAAAACAATCAGAACATTGCGAGGCACTCTGTGCTGGATTTTGGCCTCCACTTTGTGTTGGATTTTTCCCATTGTCCACATCAGATTTTTCACTCGACCCACCCCGTTAACCTGTACACTGTATGCGAAATCAGGATCTTCATCCCTCATCACGTTGAACACCTCTATGGTCTTTGTTGCATCATTTCCTGATTGCTCTTGGTTAAGCTTCTTCAGAGACCTTTTGGTGAATGGCGCCTCTTTTACTGAACCAAAAAAACTGCCAACGACACTGTAAACCTTGTTTATGCTTACATTTTTTCCCTCGGCTGTTTCACAAGGTCCCTTGTGTATCTATCTATGTGCCGATGAGACTTCCAGTGTAATTTCTCCATATAGTTGACAGAAAGTCTGGTTGTGCTCTGCCCTGTGTTTGCAAACGTATCAGCCCTTAATCCCTTATCATCTGACACTTTGCCAATCCTAATACTGTAGTTTTTAGCCCATTTTGCACACGCAGTTGTGGGATGCTTTATGGATTGAAGCAACGATGGATTGCACAACAGCCACATCTGCCCCCAAGAGATCCCTGGAATCGACCATAGGAATCAAGCTGCAATGAATCACAGGAAAATCATATCCTCATATTCAACGCCCCGGGGAGTGGAACCAGACGACACAGCTAGCACAGGCAACAAGCGCTACAGGCATGACTTGTTCATAGCACTAGAACAAGACCATAAAGGGAAAGATCAGGCAGGAGTTTACCCCGATTCGGCTTCCTCGAAGAACTCAAGCCTATCCCATGGCGATCCGTCGCACGCCCAGCTACCGCCGCAAGGGGATGAATGGTCTGGCGAGGCAGAGAAACATGTTCTGTGTAGAAGTAATTGCAAGGCTGGCTATCTGCAGCGATAGACGGACCCATTGAAAGATTATTAATTGCCCACCAGCCCGCGCCTACCTGTGCAGTGTCCAACTAGCCCAGTGGGTACATAAGGGCATGTACAATGGTGCTATCTTAGAAGTGCCACGCAGGATAGATGATGAGGTGGAGGAGAGAGAACTCATAAGAAAAGGCTTGTCTTCTCTTATTTAAGAGAAGACAAGAAATGACCATATTTTTAGCACAATATGTCTCATCATATTTTTAGGATTTGCTAGTTATTGAAGATAAGACTAAGAAATGACCCATTGTAGACAATATTTTTCTCATCTCTAAATCACATGCAAAAGTTAAGATAAGACTATTTTATCAACCATTGTACATGCCCTAACGTGCACACAAAAGCCACCGAACGATTGGCCCATGTATAAACACAGTACTAGAGGCCATGGCACCGATGTATTGCAAATTAATGGCGTGTGTATAAGAAAATGGAAACTAAACAGCACACATCCCATCTCTATTACACACGGCCTAGATTTCGGCCTGCATGGTGCGCGGCCACCAAAACGCCTCTCTCTGCATAAAAGACATAACTACTTTGTTGAAGAAGATATAAACTTGAGATAACATAAGTAAACTTATTTTCCACATCTACGGTGTAACTTCTTTGACTAGCACGAGTTAAAGAATTTAAGTTATTCTTCAACACATTATATGAAAGCAAGTCATGCCTTACTTACGTATAAAGGTAACAAGTTTCATCATCGTTCTAATTGGAAGTGGATAGTGCAAGCCATGCCTTAGAATAATTTAAATGAACTCTAATTCATATCATAATTCTATAATCAATAGCTAAGTCTACCAAAAAGTGCTATAATGCTAGAAGGAGCAGAACTCACCATGGGAGATTTTTTTTAACACAGTACAGATGCAAGCGCTCATATACACGCTCATACACTCACCCCTATGAACGCACACACGCATACCCTACTCCTACGCTCATATACACGCGCATATACTCACCCCTATGAACGCGCACACGCAGACCCTACCCCTATGAGCACCTCATCGCCGGAAGTCCTGAAATAAATCCAGGAATAAATGCGAGCACCAGGATTTGAACCCTGGTGGGCTGGGGATATCACAGTCCCTCTAACCATCCAACCACGGGAGATTTCTATAAATCACGCCTTAGTGATGTGTAAAGGCAACAGATTCTGTGAGAAATAACTAACTCCAAATACATCAACCCCTACAGATTTCCATAACCAAATACTTCAACTAACCCTACAAATTGCATCTGCGTAAAGGCCAATCACACAGAAATCCTTAGGCCCCGCTTGGAATATGGGGTAAATTTATACACCCGTATTACTTTTACAAGTGTATTTCACCAGCCATGTGTGATTCCAACCGGAAAATGAAAACGACCGATTGAGGCCTGTATCTTTTACAGGTGTAAAAGTGTGGAAAACGATAATCCAATCAGGCCCTTAAAGTGCTATCACGTAAGGAGTTAAGCTCACCACCACGATTGCCACCGCAACCGTAGAGCAAGGCAAGACATGTCGGGTATACAGCCGCACACGGCGATGCATGAGACCCGGTGTCCAACGGCATGGCTGACTTCACGGGACTATAGATGGCCGGAAAGAGGCGACACCTGTCCACTGTCAATGCGACGCACAACAATAGATCGCTGCTCGAAACGGCATGAGAGCGGCAACATAGGGACGGTGCGGCCTCGCCCGGTGGCCTTGGGCGCGTTGGATACGGCGCCATCGGCACAAATCAACGGTAGGAAGCTACGGAAACTAACTGGAGAGGGGCTCGACGGCGGCAGTGAGAGTTAGGAAATGGGGCACAGCCAAGACATGGATTATAATAGGCCAGGTAAAACACAACAGCGACGAGCGGGAAAACCGAAGAGTTGGTTTTGTATGAACAAAAGACGAGTCAACTATAGAGGCCAGTTAGTGATAATATGTCATCGCGGACGAGTTTTTCTGGCCCGTATGTGATGACCCTCATCATTTACGCATGTTTAGTGCCCCGTTAGTGATGAAGGGTCAGTATTGTACAGATCTATAGTCGTGGTTCAAATCAGACTCCCCGTGAAGGAGAAGCTACTATCACCGCACCCGATGAAGGAGGAGGAGCCCGGCAACGCTACCGCAAATAGGTAGATTGCCCAGCAGTTGTGCCGGGAATAGCTAGAATGGCACACGACACGAGGTGTTCGCCGCATCTGACGTCGGTCAAACTGGGTCCTCACCAACCAAAACCTCGTGTTGGCATGTGACGAGGACCGGTCCAGGGCCACCATGGAAACGTTCGTCCGACGTCGGCGCCGCCTCAGCGTCCAGCTTGTGAAAATCGGGCGAGCCAAGTCCCTGCGCGCCGCCCGTCTCCTCGGCGGCAAGAGCAAGAGCAATGGGAGGGTGACCCATTGGCGTCCTTGGTGGAGGAAGTCAGCGGTTGCCAATCAGGGCTACCATGACCCGTACGCGGCCTTCCGCTGGAAGGACGATGGCGGCGGCGGCGACGGAGGGATGACGACCAAAGTGCGCCAGCTATGGAGGCCACACATACAAGATTACCGGCCGATACCTCGCATGGTTTAGTTTAGTTTAGTTAAAATTCGGTTTGAACTTGCCCGGCTTGCATGTAATATATCGAAGTTTCTTAAATTTCATCCGGTGTGTTTAATACCGTTTAAAATGTGGGTGGGCATTTGTTGTTATAGTTGGATAACTGGCTTCGCTGGCATTGTCCGTAGAACTATCTGTAGACACGCGTGGATGTGTTTGGGAATGTTTAGTGTGACCATTTTGATGAACCATGTTTTTTAAAATAGTACTACAAAGTAGACGCTCATATATACGTATGGACACCCTATCCGACTACCCTTGTTGTGACCTCCGAAAGACTGAGTCAAAATATCATTTTGAGATTAACTAAGTCGCCACAGGCGCCTTCGTAGTTGACAGGAATGTCTCCTCCCACGCTGAATGCACATCGTCAAAAGGGCTGAAATAAATCCAAAAAAATACGAGCATCAGTGTCAAATCTAAAACTTTAATCATGACGAGATGAAGATATCATTGTCCTCCTAATCATTCAACCACAGACTACTTCGCATTTGGATGAACTAGGTTGAAGATGCCCTGAGTGATAAAAAAAGGGAAGAAATTAACCTCGGAGAGAGAGGGAGTGCGTGCCAAACCCAGCTACGCAACATCAGGAGTACGTTAATTATACAAGTTATTCTTTTGACGAGCAACGATGAGGAAATTCCACACTCGCAACGACATGCTCATGAGCTTATCTAATGCCAGCGATGTCAGTTTCTTGAACAACGATGGCGTTCAGAGTGTACAGAAAGAATGGTTCAACTCAACACAATATTTGCATCCTCTCCATCCCTGCCATCCTCGAGAAAGCGAATCTTGCTTGGCATGTTAACGGACACGAGCAAAAGATATACACAAACCATTTTGTGGACACAGGTTCGCAGTTTATTCGGGCACACAAAGACTAACAGCATCTCCAGCCGGGCCACTCATACATGTCTTAAACGTCTGGACATCTGGTAAAACAAAAAATCGATACGACCGGACCTCTCAAACCACGAAAAAACGCCCGGGTAGACCGGCACCCCTTATATCCAACCCAAATATAGGACGGATATGGGACGTTCCAGACAAGCCCGGGCGCATCCGCCTGACAGGACTGGCCCATCACCGACCCCGCAAAAAACCCCAATCCGGGCGACGAGCTCAAACCCTAGCTCACTCTGTCCTTCTCTCGCTCCGTCCACTCCTCTCCCTCTTTCTTTCCGATCCCATCCACCACGATGAGCAGCTCCGGCAGCGACTCCGGCTCGGAGCTCGACTACGAGGAGGAGATGCCCCTCCGGATTGCGCTGGAGCGGTCCAAGGTAGAGACCGGCCCACACAGACTCTTCCCCACCGGCCGCTCCTCCACGCGGCCAGCGTTGGGTGCTTGTGCCCGCGCTTCCGGCCCACACGCGTACTCCGGAGTCAGAGGCATGCGCCGCGAGAGGCAGCGTGCACGGGAGAGGGACGCGGCGGAGCAGTCCGCGTGCCGCCGCCGTGGGACAGAGTCTGACGCCGACGAGGACGCGCGTCTCCTCGCATGGGTGTACCGCCGCTCCCTCACAACGGCGGAGACGGACGCTCGCCGCCTTCGACGGAAAATCGCCAAGGCCTTCCAGCTTGCTATTGAGCAATCGGAGCGCGAGGCGAAGGAGGCAGTGGCTGAGAAGGCTCGGGTGACAAGGCTGAAGCGGGAGCAGGACATGGCGGTCTGTCAGATGAAGGGGCTCATCGTCGTCTCCGACTCCAATGGCGGCGACAACTGCACCTCCTCGTCCGACAACCAAGACCCTCCACCAGCCGCGAACGCCTACAGCTGCGCCGACGACCGGAAGGGCAAAGGCCCGGCGAGGAACTGGTGATTCCGGCCCCCTCCTCCTCAATGTTTATATTGTTTTTAGTTGTAGAAGTTTATGAACTTGTCTGGGGATGAACTATGATCTTTTGGATGTGGTGAAGTATGTTGATGACCGTTTGCAGCCGATCTTGTGTTCCTTTGCAGTCGATTTTTGTTGTCCGTCGTTTGATCATGTAGGATAGATCAACGTTTGCATGTGTAGTATGGATATGAGATACGCGGATGCAGAGTGGCAAATATGAGGAGTGCCCGGTCAATTTCCGCGGACGCGTCCGCGGGCGTTTGAGGGGCCGGATTTGCCAAGTGCGGCTGTAGATGCTCCAACCGAAGCAAATCCATTTTGTTTAGGAACTCCACTCTATGAGACCTTCACTACCTTTGGCAGCATCTACTGACTCAGAACTTAATTTGAACGACATATTTCGATCTGGACGCTTTTGGGATGTTTCTAATAAATAACAAATTTTTTTAGATCATATTTCAGTTGGAACTTTCCGCGTCGATCGTTTTTATTATGTCTTGTTTTTACTCCTATATTGGGAGTTACTGTACGTACTGCTTGACGTAGAACTAATAGTGGATTTGTCTTTGTCATTTGTTGAATCTTTTTCACGGCTGGATAGAGAATTGATAAGCCGATGATTTTTTTTCGCCTTTCATAATACGGTTAACCATCATCTCAAATAATCGATTACGAAAAAATTGGATTGGATTATAGAGTTCATTTTTCCGCAATACCTTGACGTGACATGAGCAGTTTGCACGCGTCAGGTTTAGCCCACACATGCGGAGAGTGACAATTCCATTCCATACACGCAACCCGTCGAATCAACAGTCAGTGAAAAAACATGTCAAATCAACAATGGTGTCATTTTCTTCAATAGCGATGGATTTGAAAAGCTGTACGGAATAGTAAGCATACATTTTTTTTCATTTTTATTATAAAATCGTTCATGGTGGTTTTTATTCATACAGAAAAATTCTTGTATTGTTTGTGATGTCAACCATAAGAAATGCACAAGGCTCCTCTAGTCCTCTTGCCAAGCAGAAGGACTAGAGTTCTGCAGACTTACTAACACATTGCCGTCATATTAGCTTCCTTAGGACAAAATTCGAAGGAACTATCACTAAACTCATGGCAGAGGAAAAAACAACCGTCCTAGATAGCCGTCGCGTGCCCTAGTAAATGTCCGCCCATTCTTCGTGGAATTCATAACTTTCATACAATGGAAATTTACCACCAGCCTGTTGCACCCCATAGAATTTGCTAGGGAAATGCCGTCCAGCGGAGCCATCGCCTGTGCCGTCGTCGCATCGCTAGCAGCATCAAGTGTTTGATTGGAAGGGGCCACAAAGTAGCCCGGTTATCTATAAGGACAACCCCACTCCCCCTGTTTTATGATCCATCAAAAGCCTTAGTTTTTTTTGAACATCAGTACAGACACAAGCGCTCATATACACGCGCATACACTCATCCCTATGAACGCACACACGCACACACTACCCCTATGAGCACCTCCGAAAGACTGAGCCGACACATCATCTTGAAATTTACGAAGTCACCGTAGGCACCTCGTCGTCGACGGGAACGTCTCCTCCCACTGAATGCGCATCGCCGTAAATCCTGAAATAAATCCAGGAATAAATGCGAGCACCAGGATTTGAACCCTGGTGGGCTGGGTATACCACAGTCCCTCTAACCATCCAACCACAGGTTGGTTCGCCACAAAAGCCTCAGCTGGCCAACGTGCATGTGGTGGTACCCGGCGGAGGGCAATGCTACACTTACGTAAATAATGTTACGTATTTTATGTAAAGTGCAACGTGGCTAATTAGTATTGGAGAAGGAGGAGGAAGGGGCCCCACTCACCTGAAAATCAGGGAGGGGCCGAAGTTAATTAGTTAGGCAGTTTACGTTAGTCTTTGTAGGCCTTACGTAGATGTAGGATTATTGCCCGGCGGAGAGGGATCCGGCTTGCCTGCTCCCTTCCCATGCTCCCAACCGTGCTCCCTAGATTAGAAAAGAAAAAGAAAAAAGGACAGCCGTAGGATGAAGTGTGAGCACGGATGAGAGGATGGGAAGGAAACAGGCAAGTCTCGTCCGGCAGAGGAAGTGTCGAACCCAACCACGCAACCTGAGACACTCGTCAATCACTATAGTACTTAACTTTTTGTTTGACCAGCAAAACAGTGGGGACACCTCCCATTTCCATTTTACGTAGTGTCAGCGATGACGTCATTTTCTTCAACAGTGATATAACTCACGTGTGTTGCTATTTGCATCCTCCGTCAAACATTTGAGCCTACCTCACTTGGGGAAAATATCAAATGATACTACCACCGCTTGTATGCTTTCATGATATCGATTTCAAAAAGTCAAATTTAAATATTTCAAAAAAATCAAAAAAATTTATGGATGTTCACACCACGTATGTCCATAAGGCTTAAAAAAATCAGATCAAAATTCAAACTATACAGAGAGAAAGAAAAAAGTAAAAACCGGATGTGAATACTGTAGGTTTTTACACTAGTCATGATTTTGTCTTTATTGACACTATTATGCTGAATTTGCTTTTTTTTTCTCTTTGTGTAACTCAAATTTTGATTAGAATTTCTTAGGGCTTGTGGATATACGTGTTGTAAACATCCGTAATTTTTTGGGGATTGTTTTGAAACAATTATATTTGAGTGTTTGAAATCGGTATCATGGGAGCATATAGGAGGTGGTATCACCTGATACTCCCCCAACTCACTTGAGTAGCTCAAGGAAATTATACTTGAATGCATCCATATGTGCCGGTTGAAGCAGCGACACCGACACCTGCACGCCCTGGCCATCCCTGCTGCGCATCAGCGCCACCTGACCGTCGTGGTTCATTGTAATCGGCTCTGTCCGCCTTGGCTTCCCCCACCCGAAGTCGGCAACCTCATATGCTCTAAATCCCGATGAGCCCGCTATGTTCATCATACGGTCCAGGCAAGCACCGGTGAGCAGCGTGAAGAAGTTCCACCCAACACCAGGGTCCTTCTTCATCTTGTTGATCTTGTCCTGGACCGCTGACGCCGCGGCTGGCAAGGCATGGTTACCACGAAGCTCCGGCACGGGGAGCTTCGATATCGACCCGGTGAGGCACGCACCGATGTACCCTACATCAACGGGCGGATCAAGGCGGGCGCGGGTGTCGGCGAAGAAGAAAAGTTGTGCATCGTCCTCTAAGGAGAATGGCTTGCTCCGGGCGAAGCATGTCCAGGCGAGCGCGACGACGGCCGTGAAACTTGATGGCGAGTGAGGCAGGGGCGTGCCATTGGATTCTGCTAGATGGACAATGCGTTGCTTGAGGCGTTGGATATCCCCCGCGTCCAGGGTGAACGTTCGACGGGTGAACCGCTTTCGATCCTCAACTAGGGATGAAGGTGGTGCCACCTGCGCATAAGAACGTGTAGATATCCCTACCTGTCAGAAAGGTTATAAAATGTTCTGGGTCCATCTACACATGAGTTAATCTACTCTCTGACCATATCACTTGTCGCTAGTTTAGTACTTCCTCCGTTCCTAAATGTAAGTCTTTGTAGAGATTTCATTATGGACTACATACGAAGCAAAATGAGTTAATCTACACTCAAAATGCATCTATATACATCCGTATGTGGTTCATAGTGGAATCTCTACAAAGACTTATATTTAGAAACGGAGGGAGTATAAGTTAGTAAGAAACAAATTTTCTTAGTATTAGGCCTTATTTGGTTTGGAGGAATTTCACAGAAATTCTATAGGACATGATTCTTATGGGAAGTTTTTGTTTAGAGCCCTTTGATTCACAGAAATGGCTTTCTATTTCTATATAGTATTAGTTCCTATCTTTCATATTTTAAGAAAAATAAATATTAACCTAGACTCAATGAAAAAAACTTCAATAATGTGAAACAAATGACGTCTCTTTTCCTGTCCCTACTTATAGAATTTGAGACACATGTCATCTCATTTCCTATATTTTTTTATTCATAGGATATTCGTATCATGTGAACCAAAGAAGGCCTCAGTTTTTTCCCGTGGACTGTCATGGTTGTGTTCTTGATCTAAAATACTGATTTATCTGAGCCCACGAGAAATCCCATCTTTTGGCTTGGAGAAATATCACGGGAATTTTATAGGACATGATTCTTGTAGGGTTTTTTTTATTTAGAGCCTTTTGGTTAATAGGAATGAATTCCTATTCCTATGTAGAAGTGATTTCTATCCAAAAAATAAATAAATAAGAACCAAATGACATAACTTTTTCTAATCTTAATGATAAGATTTGAGATATATGTCATTTTATTTCCTGTACTATGAAGCAAAGAAGGCCTCAGTTCAAGATTTTTTCTTCTTCATCAAAGACAAAAAAAAAACAGGACTTGGACATGAAAGAGAGCAACCACGTACCGAAGGCAAATTCGGGGCCACCTTCCGTACGACGCTCCTGGCCAGCTCTTCGCCGCCGGGCAGCTTGACGAGGGAGCGGTCGAAGCACGGCTTCGTGGCCGGCGTGTCGCCCCGGCACGCTGCCGCCCACGCCTCAACGAACGTCCACAGCGCCCGGCCGTCGGCGACACCGTGGTGCACCGTCACCCCGACCGCCACGCCGCCCTGGAAGCGCGTGGCCTGCACGGCCAGCACGGGGGCCGGCAGCAGGCTCATGTCCACCTCCGGCACGAGCCCCTCGAGCACCCGCAGGTCGTGCTCCTCGTCGCCGGCCAGGCGCCCGATGTCTGCGTCGCACTCCGCCACGACGAACCTGACGCCGTCGGAGGCGGAGCAGCTGATGCCGACGTCCCCCGTCTCCTCGAGGTGGACCAGCTTGCCGGCGAGCGGCGCGAAGCTGCGCAAAGTCGCGGCGAGGGAGGACCGAAGCGACTGAACGATAGCGTCGAAGGGCGGCGTGTTGTCGTCGGCCTCGTAGAGCAGCACGTGCTGCAGCACCGGGATGACGATCCACAGCGCCTCCATCGCGGTCAGCTTGATCGGCCCCGGCGGCCGGACGGCGGTCTCCGGCACATGGACGTAGCTCGCGTCGACGATCCTCACCTGCGACATGGCCGGCCGGGGCGACGGAGTTGCCAGGTAGAATTGCCCGCTGGCTATGGCCTATGGCTAGCGTGTGGAGCTGGGCACCACACGGATGCACCGCACCTTCCTTATATGTGGTAGTACGTACGCCAGTCGATGGGCAGGGCATAGAGAACACACAACTTGTGGACGGAGACGGATCGGACAAATTTCTTGTGGATAGTCCTCCGGCGAATTTGTGCCGCGCCGTGATAGGGCTATGACACTACCTACTGTAGTACGCAAAGATAAAGTCCACGTGCCGGCTATACCAAAAATGATGAACAGGCAGAAACACGAGCGGACATGGCATTACCGCGCCTCGACACCGAGCATTACCGAGCTCCAACTCCTTGTGATGGTCCGATGGTATCCCAGCTCCCCTCCAAGGTGCTTCACCACAGGTCCTGGGCATCGGTCGTTTCCGCTCACGCTGAGTCGGCAACCCCATCTGATGTGCTGCTCCAGTCCACTCTAGCTGCCCAGGCTGAACTCCTGGTGCGCGTTGGGAGCTTTCTGGAGCGAGCGGAGGCTGCTCTGGGAAAGCTCTCTCTTGTGCCGTCTGTGTTGCAATCCGCTCCTGCGCCACATCCTCCTAGTGAGGTTGATGTTGGTGGCTCAGTGGAGAACAGAGTTGGGGAGCTCTATGGTTGTTTCTCCCATAGAGCTATGGACAACTCATCATCGCCGTCTGCCTTGCCCACTGTGATGTCTACCGTTGAGGGCGGGACCATTCCCGTGGTTGTGCCTCCGGTGCTGCAGGTGATGCCCGAGCTTCAAGTGTTATGTGCGAGCTCTGATTCGCCTCTATCAGTGGAGCATATGATGGTGGACACGCAAGCAACCACGTGTGAGGGACATGATTCAACCTTGACATGTGAGTCAAGTGAGGTGAACTCGGCTGCGCACTCACATGTGGCTTCTGCACCCATTCCACCCCCGCCGACGGATAATTCCAATGCTCTCTTTGCAAAAGAGTTTTGTGACTTGCTCGCTAGCGTGGAGACTGTTAGCCCTGGAACTGGAAGGGCGATTGCTTGCCTCCTGACGGGAACGACATTCAAGGGCAAATACAAGAAGGCGAGTGATTGCCCTCGGTCTGGTATAGTGAAGGAGAAGCCACCAAGGTGCAAAGGCAAAAAGAGTGGCGCCGCGCCCGCAGCTGCTTAATGGATGATTTCCGGTCCCTCGGCTCATCCTCATGGTTTGGGTCGTCATATGTGGTTTCGGTGTGGTCCACTATTTTTTGTTGGGATGTTCTTGTCGGGTTCAAAATTGTGGTGTACAAACGTGAGGAGTTATTGCGTGTTAGTAAGGTTTGGCGGGTTGCACGAGTGCTTGTGGGGTCATGATTGGTGAGTAACCCAATTATGGTCTGATTGTATCGGTTTTAGCCCGGTTTTTCGTACATTAACCGGGCAATTCTCTTCTTCTTAATTAATCGATGAGGCAATTCTTTTGCCTCCGTTTCGAAAAAAAATGATGAACAACCGAGGATGAACGAGTAACCACACCTCCGACGCTTCTCCCCGTAAACATCCGGACCGCTTGGTCCGGACTCTTTGAGCCCTCCAACGTCACCCTTTAATATGTCTGTGGGCCGATTTGATCGTCCAGCGTTGGATGCTTGTGCCCGCGCCTTCGGCCCGCACGCGTACTCCGGAATCAGAGGCGCGCGTCGTGAGAGGCAGCGTGCACGGGAGAGGAACGCGGCGGAGCAGTCCGCGCGCCGCCGCCGCCGCGGGACAGGGCCAGACGCCGACGAGGACGCGCGTCTCCTCGCATGGATGTACCACCGCTCCCTCACGACGGCGAAGACAGACGCTCGCTGCCTCCGACGGAAGAACGCCAAGGCCCTCTGGCTTGCTATTGAGCAGTCGGAGCGCGAGGCGAAGGAGGCAGTGGTTAAGAAGGCTCGGGTGGCAAGACTAAAACGGGAGCAGGACTTGGCGGTTTGCCGGATGAAGGGGCTCATCGTCGTCTCCGACTCCGATGGCGGCGACAGGTGCACCTCCTCGTCCGACAACCAAGACCCTCCATCAGTCATGGACGCCTACAGCTGCACCGGCGACGGGAAGGGCAAAGGCCCGGCGAGGAAGTGGTGGTTCCGGTCCCCCTCCTCCTCAATGTTTATATCGTTTTTAGTTGTAGAAGCTTATGAACTTGTCTGGGGATGAACTATGACCTTTTGGATGTGGTGAAGTATGTTAATGTCCGCTTGCAGCCGATCTTGTGTTCCTTTGCAACCGATTTTTGTTGTCTGTCGTTTGATCACGTAGGATAGATCAATGTTTGCATGTGTAGTATGGATATGAGGCGCCGGATATGAGATACGCGGATGCACAGTGACAAATATGAGGAGTGGCCGGTCAGTGTCTGCGGACGCGTCTGCGGGCGTTTGAGGGGCCGGATTTGCCAACTGCGGCTGTAGATGCTCTAAACCGAAGCAAATCCATTTTGTTTAGGAACTCCACTCTATGAGACTTTCACTACCTTTGGCAGCATCTACTGATTCTGAATTTAATTTGAAAGACATATTTCGATCTGACGCTTTTGGGATGCTTCTAATAACTAACGAATGACAAGTATTCTTCCTTTTTTAGATTATATTTCAATTGGAACTTTTCGTGTCGATCTTTCTTTATTATGTCTTGTTTTTACTCCTATATTGAGAGTCACTCTACGTATTGCTTGACGTAGAACTCAATAGTGGATTTGTTTTGTCTTTTTTTGAATATTTTTCACGGCTCGATAAAGAATTTGATAAGCCGATGATTTTTTCCGCCTTTCATAATACGGTTAACCATCATATTAACTAATCGATTACGAATAAATTGGATTGGATTTTAGAGTTTTTTTTTTTGCAATACCTCGATGTGACATGAGCAGTTTGCACGCGGCAGGTTTAGCCCACACATGTGGAGAGTGGCAATTCCATTCCATACACGCAACCCGTCGAATCAACAGTTACTGAAAAAACATGTCAAATCAACAATGGTGTCATTTTCTTGAATAGCGATGGATTTGAAAAGCTGTACGGAATAGTAAGCATACATTTTTTCCATTTTTATTATAAAAGCCTTCATGATGGTTTTTATTCATACCGAAAAATTATTGCATTGTTTGTGATGTCAACCTTAAAAAATGCACAAGGCTCCTCTTCCCACGCAGAAGGACTGGAGTTCTCCGACTTACTAACATATTGCCGTTATATTGGCTTCCTTAGGGCATCTTCAACCGTTGGCCCCCCAAGAGGGGCAAAAAATCGCCCCTGGGGGCGCACCGGCGCTAAACCGCGCACTGGGGGCGTGATGTCCCCCAGTCGCGGCGCCCACGGTTCGAGTAAAAATGGCAAACACGGCGCAAAACGACTCAAATTTAACGCAAATACGGCGAGCTCGTTCAAACTTAAACATATTTTATAAAAAAAAAATTGCCACGGGCTACTCCCGCCGTCTCCCTCGCCGCCTGCCTCGCCGATGTAGAACCGCGTGTAGTCGCCGCCGCCGTTGTCGTCGTCGTCGTCGCCGCCGCCCCCGCCTAAGCCTCCGCCGTCCCTACTGCACCCCTCCCCCGGTTGGCGCGGCGGCGGGTTGGAAGGTCCGGGGGCGTCGTCGTCGTCACTGTCGAGGATGACGACGTCGTGCTCGTCCTCACGCCCACGCTTGCGGGCGGCGATCTCCTCCAGGGCCCGGCACTGCCGGACCGTCTCGTTGCGGAGGTAGTCGTCCCGCGCCCACTGCATGGCGTCCTCATCGGAGAAGCCGCGCCGGGCTATCTCCTCGTGCTCCGCGGGGAGGCCGGGCTCCGGCTTGGGCTCGACGAGGACGAAACGGCCGGTGGGTGGCGAGGCGTTGGCGCCGATACGGATGCCGGAGCTGCGGGTACACGCGGCCACCGGCGTGTCCTGGGGCTCCGGCTTGATGGGGCGGAGGCAGGGCGAGCCGCCGGACGAAGAGGAGGACCCCCCGGTCTCCATGCGCCTCGGGGTCCAGGAGCTCCCCCGGCGGCGTGAAAAGGAAGGGGGGGCGGGGTAGTCGAGGCGCGGCGTGTTGCCGCCCTCGATGTACTCGAGGACGGCCTCCAACGTGCGCCCTGGCACGCCCCACCATCAACGCCGGCCGGCGGAGTTTTGCCTGCCGGAGGGCACGACGCCATTGGTGGCCTCGAGCTGCTGGGCGTGACGGCGGCGGAAGTACGGCTCCCACAGCGGGCTGTCGGGGACGTACCGCGGCCCCTCCCTCGCCGCACGCGGCAGGTTCGAGCGGATGCGTGCGATCTCCGCACGCCGCGCCGCGCCGGTGGGTATCGGGGGCACCGGTACGCCGCCCGCGCTGATCCTCCACGCCCCGGGCACCCGCATGTCCGGCGGGACCGGGTACTCGGCCTCGTAAAGGAGGCGAGCCTCGTCTTCATGGAGATGGCGGCGGCCGAAGCCGTGCGCCGCCGCGCCGTCGCCTGGGAAGCGCTCGGCCATTGATTTTGAGCTGGAGACGGCGAAAGAAGGAGAGGAGAGGGAGGAACGACGGCGGCGGGGAAGTGTGAGATGGCTGAGTGCGCCGGGGAGTGGCATATATAGGCCGAGGCGCCGCCCACACGCGTGGCACCGTGCGTACGCGTGGCGGGCGAGGCGAGGGCGAGGGACGCGCGTCGTCCGGCCTTCACTGCGCCGCCCGTGAAGCATCAATGGCGCAGGCTGACTGGCGCGGCAGCGCGGCAGCTTTGGCATTGATTCGCCGCGGGAAACGAGGCGATGAGGACGAGAAGGGCCGAGAAGTAATCCGTGTCGCTGACGCGTCGGGCCCGCGGTTTCTTCGCGCCAAAAAAGTTCGCCCGGCGCCCCCGAGCGCCCCCCAGCGCGCCGGGTTCGGGCTGGGTCCGCCGGCGCTGTTTTCGGCCCAAGCCGGTGAAAATCGGGCTCCTGGGGGCGCGACTGGGACGTCTTTTCGGCGCCGGCGCGAAAAAAACGCCTGGGGAGGCCCTCTTGGAGGCGCGGCTGGAGATGCCCTTAGGACAAAATTCAAAGGAACTATCACTAAACTCATGACAGAGGAAAAAACAACCGTCCTAGATCGCTGCCGCATGCCCTAGTGAATGTCCGCCCATTCTTCGTGAAATTCATAACTTTCATACAATCGAAATTTACCACGAGCATGTTGCACCCCATAGAATTACCGAAAAAGGCTTTCGCCCCGCTTTATAGATAAAGCAAACCGCCACAAGACATACAACCATACCAGGTTCACACACACACACCCAAGTACCACAACAAAGTCATAAGGTTCTGCTGAGGGCACAGCTCAACAAGCCCAAAGAAAAAGAAAACAAAGCGAGACCCACGCAGGGGATCTAGTCAGGCTCCGGCGGCGGCGGCGGCGGCGGTGGCGATAGGCGGACGGCCATTGAGCGAAGGTCGGCGATGAAGGCAGAGATGGCGTCGCGCTCCAGGTGGCGGCTAAGCGGCCGCCAAAGCTGCAGGAAACCCGAGAATTTGTAAAGAGCGTCAGTCGCACGATGAAGAAGGGAACGCTCGATCACAAGCTTATTACGAACAGTCCAAAGAGTCCAGGTAAGGACCCCAACCTCCAGCCACCTAATGTGGCGGGAGGTCGAGGGGGACGTTTGGAGTTCAGCAAATAAGTCGGGGAAGTTGGTGTGGGACCAACTCCCCCCGACAATCTCGCGAAAGCAGCTCTAGAGGAACCGGGCGGAGGCGCACGCGAAGAAGATGTGGTTGGAGTCCTCGGGAACAGCACAGAGGGGGCAGATGCCAGTGCCAGGGCCATTACGCTTGCGGACCTCCACACCGGATGGGATCCGTCCACGGATCCACTGCCACATGAAGATGCGGATCTTCATTGGGAGACGGACGGACCACACCATCAAGAGGGGGGGAGCGGAGGAGGGGGCAATGGCCATGTAGAGCGATTTGGTAGAGAACTGGCCCGACGGCTCCAAGCGCCAACGCACACGGTCTTGGGCTCCATCCACCAACGGCTCATGCAGAGCGACGCAATCAAGTAGCTCACGCCAGGCGGCGGATTCCGCAGGCCCAAATGGCCGACGGAAAGCAAGGCGCCCTAAGTCAATAAGGGCCCTATCAACAGAGATCATGGGATCGACAGAGATAGAGAAGAGGATGGGGAAGCGAGCCGCAAAGGGGGAGTCACCGGCCCAGCGGTCAAACCAGAAGAGCGTCGAGAGGCCGGACCCTACCGAGATGGAGGTACCAATGCGGAGCACAGGGAGGAGCTGGACGATGGACTGCCAGAACTGAGAACCTCCCGACTTCTGGCAGAAGGCAAGGGGTTGGCCGCGCAGGTATTTATTCCGGATAATGTCCAGCCAGAGGCCACCATGACCTTGCGAGATGCGCCACAGCCACCGGGATAGGAGGGCAATATTCATCCGCTTAGAGCACATGATTCCCAATCCGCCCTGCTCCCGAGGCTTGCAGATGTCAGGCCAGCTGACCATGTGATACTTCTGCTTGCCGTGCTCGCCAGCCCAATAGAAGCGGGACTGGATTTTGGCGATCTCCTTATGGAGAGATTCGTGGAGGCTGTAGAAACTCATAAGAAATAAGAGGAGGCTGGAGAGGGAGGAGTTGATAAGAATAGTCCGGGCCACCTTGGAAAGCCACCTCCCCTGCCAGGGCTCGCATCTAGTCTGGAGCTTGGTCACGGAGGGGTGAAGATCGGCGGCCAAGAGGCACGAGTCACTGATGGGCGTCCCAAGGTAGGTAGTGGGGAACGAGCCCAGGAGGTAATTGAGTCTATTGGCAATGGCCACTGACTCAGCGGGAGAGTATCCCATCACCATAACATCGCTCTTATCAAAGTTGATCTTGAGGCCCGACATCTGTTGGAAGCAAAGGAGGAGGAACTTTAGGTTGGTGATGTCCATCTCCGAGCCTTCGACCATGATGATCGTTTCATCGGCATACTGGAGGATGGAGATCCCCGCGCCCCCGGAGAGATGGGGGGTAATACCGCGGAGGTGGCCCGCGGCTTTAGCCTTATCTAGAATGGAAGCCAAAGCGTCCACGACCATGTTGAAGAGGAACGGGGAGAAGGGGTCGCCTTGGCGCACCCCACAAAGGGTAGGGAAGAATGGGCCGATCTTGCCGTTAATGTTGACCGCCGTGCGACCGCAAGAGACCATTTGCATGACTCTCGTGATCCACCGGTCGTCAAAGCCCTTTCGCAGAAGAACTTCCCTAAGGAAGGACCAGCTAACCGTGTCATAGGCTTTGTGAAAATCGATTTTCAGAAAGACCGCCTTCAGGTGTTTGACCCGGACTTCATGAAGGACCTCGTGCAGGACCAGGACACCATCAAGGATGTACCGGCCCTTAATGAATGCAGATTGGTTAGGATGAGTGGTCCGATCTGCAAGCAGGGTCACCCTATTGGCGTACCCCTTGGCCAGGATCCGGAAGATCACGTTGATGACCGTAATCGGGCGGAACTGGCGGATGTCCGTCGCCCCAGGGACCTTGGGGATGAGGGAGATGGTCCCAAAGTTGAGGCGGCCAAAGTCAATCGAGCCCACGAAGAATTCCTCGAATATGGCCATGATCTCAGGTTTAATCACGTTCCAGAAGGTCTGGAAGAAGATTACCGGAAGACCGTCAGGGCCCGGCGCCGAGGAGGGATTCATCCCCTTGATGGCCTCCCAGACCTCCTGTTCAGAGAAGGGGGCCGTCAGGGATGTGTTATTTGTGTCAGAAACCAGATGGGCGCCGGTCCAGCAGTCAAGGGCGAGAGAGAGACCGCTCCGAGGAGCGGGGGAGAAGAGGGACCGATAGAAATCATCCACATGGGAGCGGATGTCCCGGGGGTCCTGAAGGAGAGTGGCTCCATCCCAAAGGTAGGGGATGGTGTTGCGTCTGCGACGTCCATTGGCAATCGCCTGGAAGTAAGCCGTATTCGCATCACCCTTCAAGACCCAACGCTGAGCGCCCCGAATACGCCAATAGGCCTCCTCATCAGTGTAGATCACGGAGAGCTGGTCCTCGAGGTCGTAGCGGGACAGCCACTCGTCCGGAGAGAGGCCAACCGCGTCAGCCCGAAAGTCGAGGGCCTGGATCGCAGTCAGCAGCGCCTTCTTACGCTCCCTGGTGTCACGGCCCAGGTTGGCTCCCCACCCCTTCATAAATTGCCGAGCACGCTTCGCACCAAAGTGCCACGTGTCTATGGCGGAAGGGGGGCGGGGGTGGGGGTGGGCACGAGCCTCGATCCAACGAGCACTGACGGCGTCGGAGAATCCGGCCTGGGAGAGCCAAAAGGTCTCAAAACGGAACCGGGGGGGAATCGGAGGGCGCTCGTCCGCGGAGGAGAGAAGCAAGGGGACGTGATCCGACCCAATCCGGGTGATGGCACGAAGAGAGGCTAGGGGGCACCGGAGGTCCCACTCGGGGGAAACTAGGACCCTGTCCAAGACGGAGAGGGTCGGAGAGGCTTGGCGGTTGGTCCAAGTAAAACGGGCCCCAACCCTATCAATCTCCCGGAGGGCAAGGTCAGCAATGAAGTCGTTAAACATGTCCATCCGGGCAAAACTAACATTGCCATTATTCTTGTCTTCCGCAAATCGCAGCAGATTGAAGTCACCCCCGACCACTACGGGGAGGGAGGCGGCCGAGATTTTCCGGTGAAGCTCCTCCAGGAAGGAGGCCGACCTACTATGGTCGGCCGGACCATAGACTATGATGATCTCCCACTTGAAGTTTAGCGATCTCTCGTAGACCTCCATGCTCACGAAGAATTCGCCCCGATCCATGCTGCCCACCTCAAAGGTGGCATCCTTCACACCTAAGAGGATGCCGCCCGAGTGACCCGCGCTCCCACTAGAAGGGAGCCAGTGCCACGCAAAGAGGTGAGAGCTCAGCCGGTCAAGCTCAGGGAGCGCAAAGTCGCGACGCATGGTCTCCTGCACGGCCACGATGTCTATGTGCTCATCTCGCATGTACTCCACTAACTGGCGGCGGCGGCCATCATGGCCGAAGCCGCGGATGTTCCAGAAGAGGGCTCGCATCAAGGTACCATCAGGGGGCTGCTTGACCCCAAGACATAGGACGCGCTAAGCGCGCGAAGAGCCGCTGTGCGGGAGCGGGTGCGGCCCCGGATCTCCAGCCCGGCCCCCGAGGGGGGGGGAGCCGTCTGCCACGTCCGAGGTGGGGGGGAAGAACCTCCAGGTAGCGCAGGGGCAGGGGGAACAGCGAGGGCCACTCGGGCCTCCGCCAGTTTCCCGTCAAGAACCTCCCGGTCCCTGATGGCCGCAACCTGGGCGAGAGGGGGCCCCACCTCCCCACGAAAGATGATCGCGGAATCGGAGGCCACTTTGGCGAGATGGACCAGAGGAACAGATTCAAGAGCAGAGAAAGAACAAGACGAAGTAGAGGGGGGAGCGGAGGGCGTACCTGGCTCCTGGTTGCGGGCGGCAGCGCGGAGCTCAGCCCGCTCGGGGATGGGCAGCGCCGGGCGGCCCTCGGGGTGTGCGGCGTCCAGCCGAGCACTCCGGTGGGAGGCCACCACCGGGGAGGAAGCCGACCGGCCGCGGCG
This sequence comes from Triticum timopheevii, assembly GCA_963921465.1. Classification (NCBI taxonomy): domain Eukaryota; kingdom Viridiplantae; phylum Streptophyta; class Magnoliopsida; order Poales; family Poaceae; genus Triticum; species Triticum timopheevii. The sequence continues at coordinate 623,570,828 of OY997264.1, read as the reverse complement.
GGAGTAGGCGGCAGACCGTGGGGGGGGGGCTGGGATGCCAGCGGGGTGATGATCCGGGCCGCCCCCTCCCCAGGAGGCGACGAGGGAGAGGCCAACAGCCCCGGCCCAGCACAGCCTAGGGAGCTCTGTGTTGCGGGTAGAGGAGCGACCCGAGGAGGGGAGAGCGCACCCGAGGCCGAAGAGCATGCCCCAGAAGGGGCCCGAGGAGACGACGGGACCGGGGGCGCGTCGGGCGGCGTGGAGAGAACGGTGGCGGGGGGAGGCGAAGCCGGAGGGGGGGGTGCATCCACAGGAGGCGACACCCCACCCTCAGGAACCGCCGGCGAGGCGGAGAGCAGCCCTCCGGTCAGGCCGACTGGGGCCATCCCCGGAGGCGGGGAGGAGACGGGGGAGCGCGGAGAGGAGGCCGGGCAGACCACCAGGCCGACACTGGAGATGTCGCTCCCCTCGGAAGACGACCCGTCAGGGACCGGCGGGTCATCCACCATGGGGCCAGGAGCAGCCTGGCGGCCCTTGCCCCCCGTAGCCGGGGGGGGGCGAGGGGGAGGGGGAGCGGGAGTCCTCGGACGCCCCCTCCTCGTCAGAGCGGTGGGAGCGAGAGTGATGCCGGCCGTGGTAGTCTCCGCCAGCCCCCCGGGTGTCGTCTGGGGGGCCGACGTCGAGCGAGCGGGGGCGCCCAACATGGTTGGGAGGCTTGGGGGCGATCCTGAGGTCGAAGCCCTGGTCGTTGAAGAAGACCCGGACCGAGGTGTGAAGCTTGGTGGAGTCGAGACACAGGCGATGCTAGGGAAAGGCCGTCCAACGGAGCCATCGCCTGTGCCGTCGTCGCATCGCTAGCAGCATCAAGTGTTCGACTGGAAGGGGCCACAAAGTAGCCCAATTGAACATATAAAGAATGAGCTAGTGCGCCCAACTAGCGGCATCAGCCACGTCTCCTTTTATTCCACTCATAGTGCCTCGCGATTTACTCATAGTGCATCTTGTGGAATTTTAGATCTGCAATAGAAACGAAGAGAAATAATCTTGTGGAAGAGCCTGACTAAAAAGAAAGGGGTGAATCATCTGTTTCTCCCATCCATGTTTGTTTCTGCATTTTTTTAAGATGCAGGTTGGCTATTCTTCCTTGTTGTCAGAATCTGAAGTATTTGACCATTTGTAGCCACTTCTATCATGTGTCGTATCCTTCCTCTATTTCAAGTTAGTTGTTATTTCAAACATGTCAATGAAAGACAATAATGTTAAATTGGTTCCCCAAAGGTCAAGGTGGTGATGATCACTTTGTGCTTCTTTTCCTATTCGTTAAAAAGTGATTCCTCTGGTTGATGTTGACGTAGGTTTTTATGGTCATGTCAACTGGTACTCCAACTGGCACTGAGATGAGGTAATGGTGTGGGAATTGGGGCTGCAAGGACGTGAAAATGGCCTAGAAGAGAGTTTGCAATGGCATGCGTCCTCAAGTAATTTCTTGCCAATGGTATGCTGCAGATATGATCTATCCTGTTAAATTTTGTTTTATGTAACTGAGATGGGCTGTGTATCTTGCTCTTCTTTTGTTACTGTAGTGCACATCTTTAGGCATTACCTTGTGATCACTAACATGTGATTTGTTTATCTTTCTAATCTGTTAATAGGGAAATAAATTTTCATTTATGTATTTTTTCTAATAACAAAAATAATTGATCTGGCCAGAGGTTTGGAAACCATGTGCTGAAGTACTGGATAAGAATAAAAAAACAATATTCTGCACATTTCCTGAACAAGCCATTTTGGGATACTTATTTTGGCTATATAGGTCACTGTATCGTCTGACCCCAACCCTTTATCACTAGCAAAAGAAGATGAGTAAGTTTCAGTATAGTCCAAGTAGGCCACCCCACTGTTATTGGTTTTCATGGTCTTTTGACATGTAAACACTTAGATTGTATCTGGCATGGTTTACAAGTTAAAATCGTGTCCTGATGCTTTCTTAGTGTTCTGAAGTGACACATGATAATATGCTCCTGTCTTGGTATATATGGAAACAAGATACCGGCAGTTTTTACGTTTCCAGATTGTTTATTACTCCCTTTGTAAAGAATATAAGAGTGTTTAGATCGCTACTTTAGTGATCTAAACACTCTTATATTTCTTTACGGAACTGCCACACACTCACACAGGTTCTTGGTACTCTCTGTAACCTGCAGATGATGGGTGGCGAATCCGGTAACCACAGGTCCATTCCTCTGCATAACTTCCGTTTTTTCGTTTGATTTGGTACAAGGCCTACTCATAATGGGTTCCCTGATCTCAAAATTGTCAGTTTTCTTGCCTTTAGTTTATAGGTACCTTAACAAATACATGTATTTACCATATTGGCAGTCAGCACCATACGACATTCATTCTTCAGGATCTCATATTTGAGGTTAGCAGTTTGAAGTACTGTGAGAGCTTGCATGTTTATAGTTCTAACTAGCTTTTAGTTTAGCGTAGGATAAGTCTTTCATGAATAGTTGGCTGTTTTTTTTTGCTGGCTGTGCATGACACTGCAATTTTTTCATAATTTTCTTTAAAAATTAACTATTTTCTTATCTCTGACAATTAACTGGTTGTTGCTCCTAGCCATTGGCAAGTCTGTCGTCCCTGACCACCCTGTCAGTCATCTATACAACTGTGGTTCATGCCTGCATGCTATCCGCTCCTAAATTCTCACACCATGTCAAGTGTTTAGAAGTGATGATCATTGTGGTCTTTAGTTGTCATGGCTGTAATCCTAGCGCATGGGCTTTTGCGGGCTGGTCCAACCGGAGTTTGTTGATGGTAGGGGTTGCGCTCCGGCGACCGTATGGCTGAAGAAGGGATGCAAATGGAAAGAATTTTGAGATGCATAAACTTCCGTCTTTGAATCAGAAACAGAAAATTGTTATTTTTCTCGTTTCTTAGTTATGCTACCCTGCTGCATGTAGGTTTTAGAGTGAAAAGCTGAAGAAGTTGTGACGACGATGAAAGGACTGAAAGATTTGCTCGACGCAAAGACATCTAGCCGAGATACACATGGTAAGAATCTTCAGAGATTGACTCATTTTCACCTGCTATTGAGATATGTACTTGCTCATAGGTCACAACTCAAGTTACTTCCTTGCCTGCACATACAGTAGTGTTAAAGTCGACATTATTTTTGTGAGAACCTTTTTTTTAATATGACAACATTCTACCTGCCCTATGTTCTCTTTTATGGTATTTTTTTTTCTTTTCATACATTTTGTAGGAACGAAGAGGAGGGATCTTATGTAGAATATGCGACTTTCTTGGTGCTGAAGGTGTGCTATTAAGTCTCAGTTGCTCCTGCAAAATAGGATCTTAATAAACAAAGGTAAAGGAGTGACTGGCTAAGATGCTATTTTTCTCATAGGTCACAACTCAAGTTACTTCCTTACCTGCACATACAGTAGTGATAAAGTCGACATGATTTTTGTGAGAACCTATTTTTTTAATATGACAACATTCTACCTGCCCTCTATTCTCTTTTATGATATTTTTTGCTTTTCATACATTTTGTAGGAACGAAGAGGAGGGATCTTATGTAGAATATGCGACATCCATGGTGTTGAAGGTGTGCTATTAAGTCTCAGTTGCTCCTGCAAAATAGCATCTTAATAAACAAAGGATATGCACCGCCAAGCAGTTTGTTGTGTATTTTTTCCCTTCCAACCTTATTGATATGCCTGTTGCTCAAGGTGTTTTTACTTGTTTACCTGATTAACAAGTGAGTATAAATTTAAAACACAGGTTAATAAATTTAGCGCAGTCCTTGCTGAAATCCGTATTATTATATGTTGGCTTTCCTTTGAATAATATAAGCTGGTCTTGTTGCCGCAAATGATTGGGTACGCTTAATTCTTTTTCATGCATACAAGTTGATTTGGTTATCCTGTAATACATTATTACGTTTAGTTAAAAATTTATTTTTTGTAATTCAGATAGGAAACAATGGTATGTGATAATGCCCTTGCTTCTGACAGGGCCTCTTTTTTTAGTCATTCATAGATGTGCGGGAGGGCTGGCTGTCCACCATTTGATGATAGTAGAATAGTTGTAATTATGACAAGATGAGGGGCAGTAATTTTTCTGTGTTTTCCTCCCGTTAATTCTGAAATACCTTTGACATGAAAATGTTTCCTGTTTTTTGTCTAACCCGTTGTAAGTTTGTCTCGTGGGTCCATCCATATGAGAACCTTCTCAGTGGGTGTCAAATGGTTGAGTCTCAGTATGTTCTTTTAAGTTCAATTGAAAAGTTCTTACGTGATATTTTAACTGAAACTTAACTATGTCATGGATGGTACTTCATTTGATATTTTAACTGAAACTTAACTATGACCAGACCTTTGTCTTGATTCTTAATGCCTTCTTCGTTTTAGTCTCCATCTACATGTGCAATTCATTATTTTCCTAGAGATGTCTATATAACTGTATCATACATTTTTTTTCTGCTATGTAAATAACACTTCCCTTGGCTTTGGCGGCGGTGGTGCAGGATTCGTCGCACGCCAAACAGAGCACCCGAGGAGAAGAGGAGAATGCTCTGAAGAGAGGAAATGATATGTTTGTCTGTTTTGTTTTAAGAGCAAGATAAGAGTTGATATGTAGTCCCCTGACTTCTATACTGATCCACAACACTTCAAGTATATATCAACATCGTATGCTACAAAAAAAGCAAAGTAATCTCCTTTAGTTCTTGTTTCAAATTCGTCTTCGCGCCAATTGGCACGACAGGTCATCTAGTTATCTATAAGGACAACGCACTCCCCCTGTTTTACTCTCCATATCAAAAGCCGCATCTACATTAAGTTTGACCAAATCCTCCATTGATCAAGTCCACCCATTGCCTAACAATAGAAGCATTGTTCTTCTTCACCATCGAGGAGTTTCTAGCAAGTGCAGAGTTGTCTCTTCTGTTGTTGTGAAAGTAGTTTTTTTTAAGCTTTTTGGGAAAAATAATCAAGTGTGCTCTTACGGGCTTCGAGTCCATAAGGCACACATGGAACACAAATAAGCCTGTACATTCCTCCTGGGCTCTCTAGCCTACACGAGGCCCATGTCCTTTACTCACCATGGAAAACAACAACATTTGCGCCGCTAGAACTATATATCGCTCATACCGACTCCTATTACACCTCTCCTTTGGCGTCCGCGGGTATGGGCCAACCCATTAGCGCATTTTGCTCGCTCGGTCATCGTTGTAGATTTGCTATTCTTCTTCTTATTTGTTGTACAATGATTGGACTAGACCAGTTTTTTTTGTGGTTTTGTTTTCCTGTTTTCATTGGATTTTTATTTACTTTATTTTTCTGAGTGTTTCTTTTTTCCATTGATTTTTTGTCTTTTGTTTTTATTTTTTCCTTCAGTTTTCCTCAATTTCTTCAAATATATGTTTTGATTTCTATTTTTTCGCACACATTATACATTTTTCATATACACAAGAAACATTTTCTTATACATGTTTAATTTATTGAAAGACATGGTTAAGATTATTTTTAAATATATGTGTTGATGTCTACATTTTTCTATTTATTCTTCATTTTACGTATAAATGAGAAACATTTTTATGTAAGTAAAACAATTTTGGGATACATGATTAATATTTTTCAAACTCATGTTTTTGAAAATTATTTTTGAATACGTGTTAAATAATTATCGAATAAAAGCAGAGAATTTTTTTTGGAATGATATCCATATTTTTCTAAACTACGCTGACAATTAATTTACACTCTTTTACACTTTCGAAATACATGATTAACGTTTTTTTTCAAATATGAGTTTTGATGTATACTTTTTTTAAACATGTTATAGATTTTTTTATACATCAGAGGATATTTTTGCATACACATTTAACAATTTTTAAATACACGATTAACATTTTGTTTCACATACAATGATTGACATTTTTTCAAATACGTTTTGATATCTGTTTTAGGCAGAAGAGATGCCTACTTGTTTCGTACACATTGTACATTTTTTTATACATGTGAAACATCTATTTTATATATGTTTTTGAACCATTTTTCAAATATGTGTTAAACATTTTGAAATACCTAATGAAACAAAGAAAATTCAGGTGCTATCAATTTTTTGTACAATTGCTCCAAATTTTTGTAACATTGCACGAACATTATTCCAAAACTGAAGTAAGCTTTTTGAAATATATGTACTTTACATTGTTTCAAAATATAACAAAAATTAAATTCGAAATAATAATAGGAAATAAAAATAAAAAAAATGATTGATTGGACAGACGAACTAAAACAAAATCGAAAACCTCGGACAAAAAAACAAATCGAACGAATAGCGCTACTGGGCCGGCCTATTACCACGTCGCTTCAGGCGAGGCGACGGGCTGTTTGGCTCGAAGCCCATGTAGTCGCTCGGTTAGGCGCGGGCTGGTCTGTTCGGTCCGCCGCCGCACGAAGCGGCGTGCGTTTCCTCCGGCCGAGAGGATTCGCGACTGCAAACGCTTGCGGCCCGTGCGTGCAGCAGATGCGCCGCCCACGGGTATGCAGCGAAACCAACCTCCTCCCGGCCGCCGGCGAAACACCATCTCCGTGCGGATTTACGGAGAGGCGGCGAGAGGGGACGTTGGTTCATCGGCAAGGAGGCGATCGGGCTACGGCTGTTGTACGTCGTCCTTACGGTATGTTCTGCATTCCCTGATTGTATATTTGGCTCAAGCCTTTTCTGCGTCGCTCACAGAGATACAAGAACAACAGCCGCTCAAAAAAAAAAGGAGGAAAAAAAGATGAGAACAACAGAACAACAGATTTGCCATGTTGTGCAGGAGACCCCACTAGGCTATTTCTTTCATATGTACTACCTCCATCCGGAATTAGTTGGCGTTCAAACGGATGAGGGAGTACATGCAACCCCAGTTTCATACTACTCCCTCCGTTCCAAAATATAGTGCGCCCGTGCTTTTCGAGGTCCAACTTTGACTATAAACTCGAGCTAGAGGGAGTACTAGCATTTACTATTATGGCTTTTATTATTACCTTTTCCCAACTCTGGTGCCGATATATGGACCGAATGAAGCATGGGTTAAACATGCTGATCTGAAGCTTCAAAATGGGTCTGTTCTGCAATGTTTTACTGAAGCCAAATTCAATTATGTAGTCCAATGATATATAAAAAGCGTAGAACTATTATTTTGTTTTATTTACTGGCTTCATCATGGAGTTTAGAATACTGGCCGGTCTGTGTTGCCAAATGTCTCACAAGCCATTTGGCTCCGACCCAAATGGACGCCTATCTTTTCTGCCAAATTGTTGGCAGGTACTATGGCTACAATCCAAACAACCAAAGATTCCTAATATTTTGGCCATTGCCAAAAATTTGGTAGGGCTAGGGCGGGCTCAGTCCGAGCATATCCCTGGTGCAGTAGGTTCTGCCTTCGATTTCATCAAGTCCTTTTGATTAAATTGCCATGAAAAATGCAGCAATTTCTATTTACCTAGCTAGTGTAGTGATCGCACGAATGGTTGAACATAGTACCACAACTACATGGAAAAGGTGCGTCGTCGGTCGTCCAAAGCACTGGAGTGAAGTACAAGTGCGTGTGCGTGATACATACAGTATATACTGGGGCCTTTTCTCTTCCCGGGGCTTTGCATCTTCAACATATTCTCTTCTTCACCCAAAACAAAACTGAAAAAAGCCCGCAGTATGTCCTCTTTTCGGGGCAGTTAGATTCGCCGTCTCATTGCCATTTTTTAATCCGGGCATGCCCATGCAGTGGTCAGTACTTTGTTGCGGCCGGCTGCCTGATGAGTGATCTGATGACCCTGCTGCCGACTGCAATGCCTTTACATCTGGGCTAGCTCTAAAGCTGCACGTAGCGCACTAGCTACTCTAGTTAGATGGTACTCCATGTTGCCTTGCTTAAGATTTCTCTTGCAATAACCTACTCCTGCTATGTTTCCGTTAGAACCGGATGATCCTAGCGGTCTCTCCAAATGGTTGCCGACATGCAAGCAAGTCAACCGAGTCGACCAGGACTAACTCCAATTCCAGTCAAATAAAACAAAATGGACAGACACTCATACTGTCATACTCATACGCAATGCACCTGATCGATGATATAGTTTTCTCTTCCTCTTTTCCGTATCACCTGAGAAACAGACTGAATACTGTAGACTGTAGCTAACAGCCAACTTCAGCAGTCAAGTTCAGGTTTGCACTTGCAAAAACACAGATAAAACATACCAACACAGTATAAAAGAACAGTAAAAGCACAGAGTTCTTAGTGAAAGACGAGACCACCGACAACACATCACTTGAGCAACAGACAAAGGGCCATTGCAGTTAACTACCAACGTCAGCAGATAAGTTGAACGGGTTTCAATCAGCTCACAGAACACAGACTGCAGCTGTACTAAACACAGTAACACACAGTAGTTCTTACTCTTAATCTTATTGCAAGAAATATATGACCAGTCAAGTCTAGGTGAAGAACGTCAGTACTTAATTTCTTAATTATCCAGGTCCAGACACTTTGCTATACACACACACAAACAACCAAAGGTCACCTGCTTTCACAAGTTGACAGCCTGCGAGATTGAGACGACGTACGTACGTACGTACTCACTCCATTGCCGCCGGGTAGGCGTACGTAGGGCTAGCCAGGCTGAACGCTAGTTGTGGCTTCCTCCACCGCCGCCGCGCCCTTCCCTCGGGTTGCCGGGCGGCCGCGGCCTCCTCACCGCCCTCACGCGCATGATCACCTCCCGCATGTAGAACCCCTACAGAAATCGCGTACGTGCGTGGCCAAGAGCTTCGTCAACTATGGACAATAACCCAGCCGGAGATGAGAAATGCTTGCACAAAGTTGAAAGCTACTTACTCTGCCAGTAGTGGTCTTGGAGATCTCCCTGGTCCCGATGTCCGCCGCCTCGCCTGCTTCTTCCCGTGACGAGTTGAGGGACGCGGCAGGAGCGGCGCTCGGCCTTGTGCCGCCGCCGAACCAGTCGGCCAGACCCAGGCACCACGCGTAGGCACGGCAGAGGTACCGCAGCAGCAGCGAGCACGGGTGCACGAAGAGCGACGAGGCCCCCATGGACTCTTCGCCGGAGCTCCTCTCCGTCTCCTTGTCCTTGTCCTTCTCCTCCGCCGCCTCCTCCTTGCGTTGGTCGGTGAGCTCTTCAAACTTGTCCACCTCCACCTCCACCACCGCCTCCGCCTTGCGCTGGTCCGTCAGCTCTTCAGTCTTGCCCACCTCCGCCAGCACCACCGCAACCGCCACCGCCTCCGCCTTGCGCTGGTCGGTCAGCTCTTCAGACTTGTCCTCGGCCTCCTTCTCTCCCTCCTTGCGCTGATCCGTTGGCTCTCTGAGACTGTCTCCCTCCTCCCGCTCATCTTCCTCCACCTTCCGCTGATCCGTCGGCTCTTCAGGCTTGCCCGCCTCCGCCCCCGCCTCCGCCTCCTTGCGCTGATCCGTTGGCTCTCCCTCCACCTCCAGCTCCCTGTGCTGGTCCATTGCTCCTCCGCTTCGCTTCTTCCTAGGCGCGCCGCTCTACGGGGTTGGGGGCTTCTGGAGGGGGGAGGAGGTGTTTGTGTGCGGTGTGGTCTACTGTTTCGCTTTCTTGAACTTTATTCTCCTATCTTTTTCCTTGAGGAGAGGATGGATTGGGCAGTAACTCCCCTCTGTCGCCGATTCATTTCAGACAGGCCCCTATTTATTGCCATGGAACTGGAGCAGGTGAGGCGAGGCTGGTATTTATCTCGTCTTCCAGGAATGCCCCTCAGGGTTTGAACCAGTTTCGTAGACCGGATTTATGTCAAGTCAAGGTTTGAACTGAACCAGTTTTCTCCCACGTCCTTTTCTTGAAAACGGAGCAGTACGTACGTGACGATCTATCTCACGCCCAAACTGGACTACTTCAGTACTGTATACTCCCTTCATTCGAAAATACTTATTATCAAAATGGATAAAAAGAGATATATATACATCCTCTTTTATTCATTTTAATGATAAATATTTCCGGATGGAGGGAGTACGTACGTACTCCTACATATGTTGATACACCAGTAAGAGAAGGGTAGGGTGGTAAACGGTTGACAAGTCGTCGTGAAAAACCGTGTGCCGGTGGGAGTGGGAGTGGTCAGCCGGGTCTGGGAGACCGGGGAGGCCACCTGCCCACGAAGGAAAATTTAATCCGGAGAATGTCGATCGATGCCGAGGACAAAGGCACCAAACAAGCTGAGAAGCATTGAAGAATCATCTCCGGCCATCATCCCTGGTTCACCTACCCAGATTTACTTTGCATACCTGCCCACTCACAAGCGTCATTCAAGATAAACGCTGTTCGCTCAGAATTTAAGTAAGATTCCACGCGCAAAGCGCCTGAATTGTCACCTCAAGAAATTGAAGACCCACCTTTTGGTAGAGTTTGGCGCCTGGATCGAATTGGAATCACCCTTGCTTGGTTCCTGCCGACGTCGGTGGAGGTGTTTTTGTAGTAGGTGCTACTGAAAAATGGAGATTTGTTACAATTGTGAGAGTCGAATTTTGGAATGTCCATTCCGTTTTGAAAGTGTGACAGTGTTGGAGTATTGATGAAGATTGTTTGTTTGTTTTTGCCCGGAGGGAGCTGGCGAGTGATGACCTGCGTAAGTGTGCATTAACGTGCATGGTTTCTGTTGCTAGCTGTTGCTGACCGGTCAGCATCTCCTCCTTATTTCAGCATTAACGTGTGTAGTAGTGTTATTTCAGCACTATTACTAGGATTCCTTCCACATTTCCCTACTACTAGTAGTCAGAATGCTGTTCTTGATCGCCAGTCAGCAAAAGTGTTTGGTTCTCAAGGAAAGCATGAGAGCTCGCACGGCTTATAAACTATAGGTGATGAGAAATATATGGAGTTACCTTTAAGGTGGATTTTGTAAAAGCCTACAACAAAGTTAAATGGCCATCTTGCAGCATGTATGCGTATGAAAGGCTGCCCGACAAAATGGTATCAATGGACTGGCTCATTTCTCACAGGGGGCACCGTGGGTGTCAAGGTAGACAATGACATCGACCACTATTTTCCAAACACGAAAGTAATTGTGATAGGGGGAGCTACTGCCACCTTTTTTTTCAACATTGTTGAAGATCTTCTAATACTTCTCATTAGTTGAGCCACGGAAGCGGGGAATGTTGTGGGCTTAATTCCTCACATTTGTATGTCGACGACATCATTATCTTCATGAAACACGACACTGAAAAGCAAAAAAATATATAACTTATTATTTGTTTACTCAAGCAGCGATCTAGTTTTAAGATTAACTTTCACGAAAAGGAACTCCTCTGCTTTGGAAAGGCCAAAGAAGAAGAGGAAAAATGAGTACATACAACTATTTGCTTGTGAGTATGGCTCTTTCCCTTATTGTATTCCAATGCATTTTCATAAACTTCTTAATAAGGAATGGAAAGGCATTAAAGATCGCTTTAAGAAAAAGCCGCATTGTTGAGTGAGTAAGCTTATGTCTTATGGCGTATGGTTTACCTTAATCGATGTTCGTTCTCACAAGTTACCTATGTTCATGTTATCTATTTCTTTGAAATACCTAAGGGGGTAAGGAAAAGTTTGGATTACCGCAGATCTACTTTTTTCTGATAGTCTAATGAACATAAACATAAACACATCCTAATGAGGTGGGATGCGATATGTCGTCCTAAGACCAAAAAGCTCTAGGGCTGGAAGGCCTCAAGATTAAAAAAGTGTGTGTTGAGCAAATGGCTATACAAGATACTTTTGCAGAAGGGAGTTTGGCAAGAATTACTTAGAAATAAGTATCTTCATTTGAAAACACTCTCTAAGGTTTGGGCAAAACCAATGAACACGCTCTTTTGGAAAGGCCTCATGAGGGCTAAAAATGGCTTTCTCCATAGAGGGACGTTCGTGGTGGGTAATGACCTAATTAACTCCTAGGTTCTAAGAAGATACATGTCTAGGGGACACGCCACTAGCAATGCAATATCGATGGCCCTATCATATTGTGCACTAGAAAGATCCTCTATTGCCTCAGTGATAGGCTAGGTACCGTTGAATGTTGCCTTTCGAAGACCATCAACGAGATCAAATGGACAGACTGCTTAAGTCTTGTTGAAAGACTCGTGATGGTCAATCCATCACATGAATCAGACACATTCCTTTGGAAGTTGACTACTTCTGGTGTCTTCACAGTCAAATCCATTTTATCGGACCTATAATCAATGATGGGCACCCTTTACACCAAGAATATTTTTGAAAAATGAAAATAAATAAATAAACTTCATGTGGTATTTAGATCGCAAGATCATTTCGACAAAAAATAATCTAAAAAAAAGGAAATGCAATGATGCACTAAGTGTTGCTTCTGTGGCAATGAGGAATCGGTTCAACATTTATTCCTTCACTGCTCACTTGCCAAGCTACTATGGAGATCTGTCCATATAGCCTTTAATCTATGTGCACCCACGGGTAGTAGCAATATATTCGAAAACTGGTTAGCGGGATGCATCCCAAGTTGAAGTAGTAGATTTGTGTGGGGATTTGCGTTTTATTTTGGGCCATTTGAGACACTCGTAAAAATTTCTATGTTTATCTTCAGAAATATCAGTTGGATTCATGAGGCGCATTTTCCTACAATTCTGTTTTTGATTTTCACTTGGGAAGCACGTGTGGAAGAATTTTATTGTAGCTGGATAATGAACTTAGAATAATCAACACCAAAATGTGTGCATCACTGAGGCCGGGACATTACCCTCTTTTTAAAAAACAACTCTTCTAATACAAGAAAATCATAAGATAATTTCACACTAACTCTGGCATACATAAATGTTATGTTCTATCTCATGTGCAAAAAAGTTTAGTAACCAAAGACAAGACTTTTAAGAGCAAAGTAATTTGCTCTCTCGTTTTGTCCAAAACACGAAAATGCATGTTTTGACATGAAAATGTGCAGTAATGGTAAAAACTCAAACATGGAGGCCCTTTTTGGGATTTCTTGGCACTTTAAAGCATTGATGAACACAAAATATCGGACCGTATCTTTCATTTGGCAATCATCGGACGTGACAGTGGTACTATAATAGTCACGGTATGCATGGTACGTGAGTCTTTGCCCGGAGGGAACTGGTGAGCGATGACATGTGCAAGTGAGCATCAATGTATGTGCTTTTCTTGTTTGCTTGTTTCTTTGCGGGGAAATGTACGTATTTGGCTTCAGTTGCTTAGCTGCTGCTTACCGGTCAGCATCACTTCTTAATCGGAGAAATGTACTGGGATTAGCTCTCTAACACGCACTTACCCACTCCAAACCCACACTTTGTCCATCTTCACTTGTCGTGTTTTGTAGCTGGAGATCCCCGGGGATCCACACTGACGCCAGGCCACCTGCAACTGCAAATTGTCCACCGCAGACGCGATCAGATGAGGTCTTATCTCCGTTCGGCGAATGTTCTACGATGATCAGTCAAGAAAATGTGATCTCCCACTCCGCCAGCCAGATGATGAAGCTTGAGTTTCAAGCAAAGTTGGTGCACCTACATCCATAAATCTACTCCGTCCGGCATCCTCTGACGTGCGCGGTGTCACATCTGAACGACGGCGGCTGCATCCTTGCCTATATACTTTGGCGTGCCCTGTGCATTAGCTGGACAGAGAGTGCGAGTCTGCGAACCCTACACGAGTACGACCTCTTAAATCCTTGTCCCTGGCTAACAAGCAAGCTCGCCGATTCGATCGCGCGATCGGACTGCAGCTCGGCAATATGCTAATGTCGCCGTCGTTCATTTTACCTGTCGTTTTTGAGAGCGACACTGATGAGGTGACGATGATGCTTGACTAATGCACGTCTGAATAGTGACTAGTTGCTGCAGGACCGTAGTTGTCTTCGTCCTTGTGGCAAATGACGACCGAGTTGATGCACGCAGCCGCGTGGTCGTCTCACGTCTGCAGTTGCGCTGATGGCGGCGATTTGCGAGTTGCAAGGAGAGCAGCAGTGAGTTTTTGTTTTGTTTTGGCAAAACACCCTTTATTAATCATCAATAATGTTTACAAGTACCATCAAAGGATCATAAGGTAAATCCAATCAAACATGTCGACCAATACCTAAAGAAACCGCGTGATTTGCAAGCCTATGAGCCCTGAAATTAAAGTTCCTGCTTTCATGTATAAATTTATGACTCTGAGTCCCCGTCGGCACCGCTGCTGATCCGCCCAATCTCCGATGGCCTTTGGGCCGTGGAGGTGCGGTGGATCTTGGCGCTCCGCCGGTGGGAGGGAACCCGTTCTTATTTTTGTTAGGCTCAACGTCTTGGCTGGGACTGTCTGGTGGTGGCGATGTGGCTCGTAAGGAATAATGTTTTTCACGTTCTATCCCCGTCCCGGTGGTGCAAATAACGTCGTCGAAGGATGTGTGGAGCCGTGTCTCCGTCGGATCTCGCGGGATTAGGTCGGTGCTGGTCTTCGGTGGATCTATTTGGATCCATTTTTTGTTCGTCTTCGTTCGTGTGGTTACAAATTTGATCTTTTCGATCAACAACTCCCTTCAACGGCGATGTTGCTGCTCTGTTCCATTGGTCCTTTGGGGTCTTAGCACAACGACTTTCCGATTGTCTAAAAAATAACGTCTGCCCGGCTTCGGTAAGGGAGGGACGATGACGGCGGCACCCTTCCGGCTTGCTCCAATGCTTGTAGTCCTCGCTAGGTGGTCCATATATCTGGTTGTAATTTTTATTACCACTAGTGTTCTCTGTATTGCCATAAATGATGAATAGATTAGAAATTTCTCTCTCAACAAAATTACAACTCTTGAAAAGAAACTTTTTGGATATGTATTCCCAACTGTTTTTTTAGCAAAACGTACTCCAAACTGTTTTTTAGGGGACGTGTTCCAAACTGTTAGGCAGTTCATCATGGAGTGAACCGAATCCCACATGGACTGGGGCCGGGTGACCACGCCAATACCGTAATTGGGCTGTCCTATTTCCGCCTTTACTATCTTTGCACGAATGTGTCTGTGGTTGCTCTAGTGTAAGTTCGCGTTCTTCAACGAGAGCAACTAATTAAGAAATACTTCTTAGGGAGCCTCCCAAGAGTTAGTTAGGGTGGCCTGGGAGCATGCCGCTTAGCGCGCTCTCAGCCGCCACCACGTGTCGCGTTCTGAGCGTTTCCTTTAGATTTTTCTTTTATATTTTTCTGTACTCATTTTCGGCCTTTAGATTAAAAAATTATTTTTTTTGGCTTTTCAGTTTTCCCCTGGTTTTTCTTCGGATTTGGACCAATTGTTTTGGGAAATTTCCCTTTGCTCAAAAAAAGCGATTTTTTCCTTCCACAAGAGACACAAATTTACTTCTCGTGGAGGCACGAATTTGTTGTACGAGAGGCACGGAACGTGCCTCTAGGAAAGGAAAAAACATATTTTTTTTTGTTCACGCGAGAGGCACGTATTTGCTTCTCGTGGAGGCACGGGCGTAAACGCATTTTTTAATTCCGTGAGAGACATAGATTTACTTATTGTGGAGATACGTATTTGCTTCCGCGAGAGGCATGGGCGTGCCTCTTGAAAAAGGGAAAAACATGTTTTTTTTGTGAGAGACACGGATTTACTTCTCATGGAGGCATGGATTCGCTTCCGCGAGAGGCACGACCGAAAAGGAAAAAACGCATGCCTCTTCGAAAAGGGGAAAAAACGTGCTACCTGTTCGGGTTTTTTTTTGAGTTAATTACACTTCTAGTACATAAACTTGCACGGCGGGTACAAATTCATACATAAAGTTGAAAAATAACACAAAATAGTCCAACAACTTGTGTTTGAGGTACATTTGTATACATTTCTGTCGCTGACCGTTATCACTCCGTTAACTCTATCTACCTCGCACGCCAGCGAGTCTGGGCCGATGTTCCCTTAAGTATGGGACCCATCTGTAAGTGTGGAAAAGAGAAATAAATGGAAAATTAAAATTATACGAGCATCCGACAGGACTCAATGGCTCGACCTAATTCCTTTAAGCGAGAGATGCTACCAACTGCACCAACTGTTATTTACTGCTAACAAATATATAGACATCTTCTTATATCATTGATAGAGTTGTTCTTGTTCTTCCTTCACAATTTTAAAAACCGAACCAGCGAGCATCCGGTTCAGATTTTTACACTGTTGTACCGCCAGTCTACTGGTTAAATAGTTGGCTTTTTAGGCACTATAAATTAGCCTGTATTCTTTACTAATAAAGTAATAATAGCCTAATGGAAAGAGATCAAATACCTCCAGTTTTGAAAACTAAATAACAAAGTTGCTTGGGCGATACAGAGAGGCCATTGAGCCAAACCTGAAAACGATGATTTCAAGCGTCCTAGTTTCAAATCGTATGTTCAGAATCATTTTTATAATTTACGTGCATGTGGCTCGTTCTACCACCTTGTTTGTACCCATGGTTTGCCAAAAAAAAACGCCTGGTGCAGCCGTCCAACGAGCCTATTATATTGCCCCATATTACGCACAGGTTATATGTGCAAATACTTAAAAAAAATGCTTGAAAATAAATAAAAAATGTCGCTGGCAAGCAGTGCGTAATTTTCTTTTTCAAATCAATTCTGCAGTGTCGTCAAACTATATAAAGTGGTCTATCTCTTGTTGAGCACATGGTAAAAGTTAACACATTGGCTAGTCGCAGACGAGCGTGACATGAGCTCTTGAGTTTGAGTTGTCCTCACCCAATGGCGCTTCATTTTATTCTATTTCTCTTTCCCCACTTACAGGCAGGCTCCACACTTGAGATAACGCGAGTCCAAACTTGCTTGCTTTCCATGTAGACACTTAACAGAAAAAATAACGGCCAGCGACGAAAATGTATGTAAATGTACATCAGACGCAAGTTGTTGGACTAGTTTGTGTCATTTTTCAACTTTATGTATGAATTTGTACCCACCATGCAAGTTCATGTACTAGAAGTGTAATTAACTCTTTTTTTTTCTTGAAAAAGTCGAAACATGTCAACATGGGATCTACTCCTTTCGTCTCATAATATAAGAGCGCTTTTTATACTAGCGTTAGTATCAAAAAGACTCGTATATTATGGGATAGAGGGAGTAGTTTTTAAGATCTCAACATGAGAGACCCCACGGTGAAAATGGTTCGAGATTTAGACGCAAGGTTTAAAAAATAAAACATTTTGAATAAACGAAACTATGAAAAAAGAAAACTCACAGGCTGTGACAAGTGACGCACATGCAACACGTCACTTGTCGCAACCTGACAAAGTGAGAATGATATTTACATGGAGTACTCCTCTCAATTTGCGATTTCATTGTTCAACTTTGTTCGGCACAGTGCACACCCCTTTTAACCTCTATGGAATGGAATTCGCTTTGCATTCAAGTATGATAGGGTCGATCCAAAGAAGCTGCGAAGCACTGAGGTTAGAGCGTGCCTCATCGGCTCGTCGTCCCGGCTCACCTGCCGGAGTTTAATCGATCCCTGCCGCCGTCCATGTTACCGGCGATAACGCTGCTCGGACTTGATTAAGATGGCGCGGCAGGTCAAACGCCTTGTCTCACCACAAAGCAACTTGTACGTTTGTTTTGTAGATCGGGTCGCGCCCGATCCTCGCGTGATGCAACGGGTGACGCGACTAGTGTTTTCTGTATTTCTATTTGTACGTCCGCCTCAGTACATCATGCGTATATTTCTTAAGCAGCCGCATGCATGCAGTATATTCCCTCCGTTCCTAAATATAAGTCTTTTTTAGAGATTTCAAATGGAGTACAACATACGGATGTATAAAGACATCTTTTAAAACGTAGATTCACTCATTTTGCTCCGTGTGTAGTCACTTGTTAAAACCTCTACAAAGACCTATATTTAGAAATGGAGGGAGTACATTACAGTATACTATACAGCACACACCAATGATCGGTTCTTTCTGTATACGTATTCCAAACTGTTCATTTCATTTCGAAACCGTCGAAGGTGACAGTGGTCGTAGAATAGTACTCCCTCCGTTTCGATTTACTCGTTGTGGTTTTATTTTAAATTTAAATTAAAACCACGACGAGTAAATTAGAACTGAGGGAGTATCTTTGTGCAGATTGTCTTTGCCCGGAGGGAACTGGTGAGCGATGATCTCGTGTGTAAGTGTGCATT
The DNA here is from genome assembly GCA_963921465.1 of Triticum timopheevii. NCBI lineage: Eukaryota > Viridiplantae > Streptophyta > Magnoliopsida > Poales > Poaceae > Triticum > Triticum timopheevii. The sequence continues at coordinate 623,552,693 of OY997264.1, read as the reverse complement.
AATGTGTATGACCGGTCAACGTCTCCTCTTAACCGGAGTAGTATTATGTTGACATCACCAAGATTAATTCTCTAAGACTAGCCACAGTGGGAGTAACTTCAGCAGTAACATCGAGTCCAACTTAGCAAATTTGCTTATGTGGCAATGAGTTAATGAGGAGAGAGGTAGTTACAGTAACTTAGCTAATATGTCCCAATGCAATATGAGTCTATAACCTAATAAATGAAGCTTTGCATGTTACCACACTTATGTTACTATCCACTATGAAGGTAATAACAAAGTCTAGAGATTTGAATATGTTACTAATGTATGTTACTATGCATTATGGCCAGTCTAACACGCACTTACCCTTTCGTAACCCACACTTTGTCCTTTTTACTTGTCGTGTGCTATAGCTGGAGATTCCCGACGTGGACAGCACAAGCTACATGCGATCTGTCCATGACAGAATGTTTATCGCCAAGTCCATATCTATCCTTGTTTGGCGAATGTTCTACTTCTAGGAGCATATACCACCCCACAGATAATGTGATATGCTAGGCGGTCGATCATTCTTCAGCCTCAAGCAAACTTGGTGTCATGGAGCGATGGATGAAACCCCCCATGGGATGGGCAAAGCTTAATATAGATGGTTCATGGCAAGAGGAGGAGGGCACAGGAGGTGCCGGCATGATCTTACGGGACCACATGGGTGCAGCAATTTTCGCTTCGTGTCGCTTCATACCAAGGTGTGCCAGCCCCTTGGAAGCCGAAGCAGCTGCACTTCTTGAAGGCTTAACTCTGGCGCTTGATCACAGTTCGGAGAAGCTTGTGGTGGAGACGGACTGCTCGACACTCACACATATGATCAAGGAAATAGAACCTAACAGGTCGCCGGTCGCGGCCCTGGTGGGAGATGCAAGGCAACTGCTACGTACTCGTCAGTATGAGATTAGCTTGGTTAAACGCGAGCAAAATAAAGTTAGTCATATGCTAGCCCAGTTGGGACGTTCCGTGCCCAAAACTGCAGTTTGGCTACGTTGTGTGCCCGATGAGGTTGACCTCTTGTGTCAACAGGATTGTAACGGGTGTGGTTGAGTAATGAATTTTACCTTTGTGCAAAAAAAAAAAAGCAAACTTGGTGTGCCGGACGTGTCCTATGGGTCCCATTTGTACGACCCAACATAAGTACGACCTCTCAAATTGTGGTCGATAGTTAAGCTCGCCGATTCGCAAGGTCAGGCTGCAGCTCAGACCATGATAATGTTGCTGCCGTTCAGTCTAGTTGTCGTTTTTGGACACTGACTAATGAAGATGCCACTTGATGGAAATCTAGGGGTTTTATCGAATCCTGCTTGACGCTTTGCCTTTGACAATGGGCGACCTGACTTCTGGCTCCGCTGCTAGGTTAGAGCATTACTAGTAGAACCCTCAAACCCTCAACGCTTATAGCAGTTTTAAGGGTTGAGAAGTGTCAGTTTTTGACACTTTTAAGGGTTGAAAAACAGGGGCAAAGACTAGAACCCTCAAACCCAACCCATAAACTGCTTTAAGGGTTGGATTTGAGGGTTCTAGTCTTTGCCTCAACCCCAACTTTTAAAACTGTCATTTCATATATCACACGTTTCATCACATTTTATCATATGACATATCACAAATTCCATCACATTTGACATAAAACAATAATCATTCTAGTTATTATTACAACATCGAATAAAACAATAATCATTCAAATTATTACAACAATGTTTGACCAAACTACACGAATTGTTCGAATCAAATAGGACATAGAAAAGTAAAACAAAGATACATCATGGGCCAATGCGCCGCCCATCCAACTGCCAGTGGTGCTCTATTAGATCATCCCGGAGCCGACCATGAGTGGTTGCATCCTCAATCTCACGATGTGCTTGAAAAAAAGCGTGTATGCGAGAAGGGTTTCTTTCCGGTTGCACACGGGTACCAACATTGTCATAGAAACAAGGGAGGTTTAACCCTCTTTCATCCTCTAGGATCATGTTGTGTAGAATCACACAACATTTCATGATGTTCATCAAGGTTTTTTTGTCCCAAAACCTAGCTGGACCACGAACTATGGCAAACCTTGCTTGCAAAACACCGAAAGCTCTCTCAATATCCTTGCGGGCTGCCTCTTGTGCCTTGGTGAAATGAGCCTCTTTTCTTGTTAAGGGCACCCCATTTTTCTCCTTGATGGACTTCACAAGAGTTGACCATTCGGGATAGAAGCCATCGGTGAGATAGTATCCCATTGAGTACTCATTGTCCATGATTTTGTAGTTGCAAGCTGGAGCATCCCCAGAAATTAATCTTTTGAACAAAGGAGATCTATTGAGGATATTGATATCATTGAGTGTTCCCGGTAACCCAAAGAATGCATGCCAAATCCATATGTCCTGAGATGCTACGGCCTCAAGCACAATGGTAGCATCACGGCTTTTACCGCAATACATTCCGTGCCATGCCTTTGGGCAATTTTTCCACCTCCAGTGCATGCAATCAAGACTACCTAGCATCCCCGGCCATCCCCTTTTTTCATTCATTTCCATTAATCTCTTTGTATCTTCCTCGTTTGATGCCCGAAGATACTGCTCACCGTACAACTTGATGACCAACTTGGCAAACCTACGGACTGACTCCGTGGTTGTATCTTGCCCAATGCGAAGATACTCGTCGGTATAATCCGCGGGTATGCCATAAGCGAGTACCCGCATTGCCGCCGATATCTTCTGATATGCACTAAACCCCATGATACCGGCGGCAGATCTACGACGTTTAAAGTAATATGAGGCGGCCTCACAATCGGTGACAATCTTCACAAACAAACTACGCCGCATTCGGTACCTTCTGCGGAAGAGACGAGGAGGGTATGTAGGTACCTCCGCGAAGTAGTCTTCCATCAAATGCTCGTGTCCGAGAGCGCGGTTCCGGTAGATGGTGACTCGCCCCATCTTCGACCCTCTCCTCTGATCCATCAGCCTCACGCGGTTTTCAAAGGATTGCACGTCGATGAGGAGGCTCATCATCTCGACGTCGTCGTCTTGCAACAACTTGTCGATGTCCGAATCGTCGGATGACGACCAACCTGACGAATCGGACAACGAGTCCATGTCGTTGCTGTTCACCTCCATCTACACAATACAACAAAGAGTAAATTGTGAGTGACAACAATGAATCAAAATGGAAAAAAAAGGAAGAACAGAAGCATACCTGCGGGTTGGGGGCGGGCGATGGCCGGCGTCGAGGGGAGGCGGGGGCGTCTGGCGCGGCGGCTCGAGGAGGCCGGCCTGCCTCTGGCCTCTGGGGGGGGGGGGCGGGAGGCGGCTGGGGGCAGGAGGCGACTGGGGGCGGGGGGTGGGGCGGCTGATGCGGGCGGGCGGGGGCGGGGCGCCGGGTGGGAGGCGGCGGCGCGGGAGGCCGGGGGGCGGGACGCCGGAGCAGGAGGCGGCGGCGCGTGAGACCGGGGGGCGGGGCTCGGAGCGGGGCGGCCGGGGCGCGGGGCGGGAGGCGGGGGGCGTCGAGGGGAGGCGGGGAAGGGCGGATCCGGCGGCGGGGAGCGTGGCGCAGGGGCGGGACGACGGCGGCGTCGAGGGGAGGCGGGGGGGGGGGGGGGGGGCGGCCGGATTGGCGGCGAGTGCGGCCGGCGGCGCGGGACGCCGGGAGGCGAGTGCGGGCTGGGGTCGAGCGCCCCCCTCCAGCCCTCACTTCTACGGTTCGAAATTGGGTTTGAGGGTTGGACCCTTACTATTTTTTGAGGGTTTGAGGGTTTAGAGGTTCTAGTCTTTGCGTTTTTTTGTTGCAACCCGCAAAGAAGCGATTATTTATGAGGGTTTGAGGGTTTAGGGGTACTACTAGTAATGCTCTTAGCCACGCTCCCGCTCCTGCCGCTGGCCGCTCCGGCCCCGGTGGCCACCAAATCTGGCTGCATGGCCTGCTCCCCTGCCGCCTGCTCGCGGGTGGGTCCCCCCCGAAGCTGCTCCCCCCCTAAGCTGCGCCCCTCGGCCCGGCGGTCCCTCGCGGCCCTCCTCCCCTGGATCCGTTGCATCAACGGCGGCTACGTTAGATCCGGCCTCGACGCCGCGTATCCTGCAATGGAATGGCCAGCTGTGGGCGGGAGCGCGCCCTGGACCGGCGGATCTGAGCGAGCCCCCCCTCCCCCCCCCCCCCCCCCCCCCGCTGGGGGATGGCCGCCTCAAATCCGTTGTGGTCTTTCCCTCCCCCTCGGTCAACCATTCTCTTTCGAGCCAGGCAGCGGGAGGCGGCGAGGGATGGACAGAGGTCACCTCGAGGAAGAACCGGAAGGCGAACTACCCCCGCTGGACCACGCTCAGCGCCACTCGGCGCAGCGCTCGGACCGGCATCGGGGCTTCAATGCGGTTGGCAGCCGCGGGGCCTTCTTAAGCCAATTCAAGGGCAGATGCTTCCGTTGCCTCAGCAAACTCCATCGCCGCGCCGACTGCAGAGACCCGCTGCGCTGCATCATCTGAAAACGAGCTGGGCACTTCGACAAAGAGTGTCCGCAAAATCCGAAGAACTGGGGTCCAGGCGGCTCCGCCCGTGCCAGGTTGGGGCCGTAGCCTCCCAGGATCCCTGTGCGCGACCAACTGCGCTTCCCGCTGACACCGATGCCAACGTCGATGGGCCATCCTTTGCACTGCGACCCCGCGCGGCGTCCACACTCCAGCAACAAGGTGATCATGGCGACTCCGGCCCTTGAGCGCGACGAGTTCATCCTGCGCCAACACGCAGTCACGCTCACCGCGGCTGACCGCCGCCACTCCACAAACCCCATAGCGGTCGGAAAGGCCATCATTGAGCAGCTCAACACTCCGGCCCACCTGCTTCGCGTCACCACGCACCACCCAGAGGCTTTCCTCGTCCACTTCGACCTCCCTGCGCACCGTGACGATGCGGTGCGGCACGACGTGCTCAAGGTCGACTGCGACAAGTACTTCATCAGGGCCTAGCACAAGGACGACCACGCAGCGATTCTCAAGTTCAACCTACATGTGCACGTCGTCGTAGAAGACCTGCCCATGCAGTTTTGGTCCCTGGCGGGGGTCGAGGAGGCTTTCGGCGACTTCGGCCGCATCGATCACCTGTACTCGCTCACGCTGGAGCGGGGGCACACCAAGCACTTCGCTTGCTGGTTCTGGGTCTAGGACGTGGCCCACATCCCGACGAAGCGCGCGCTCTGTGTGCTCAAGCGCGGTGCCAGCCGCGTTGATGAGGTGGTCGGCTTTGCTCCGCTCGGTCGCCGCATCCCCCCACCTCCAGGTGTGCACCGCTACGACCTCCTGGTGCACGTCAATCTGGTGGGGGACTGGACCCCACGTTCGTCGCACTCCGGCCAGAGCGGGCTCCCCTCCTCCTCCGACGATGACGATCGCCCCATGCAGTGTATCGAGCCAGGTACGTGGGTGGCGCGCGTCGAAGATGGCCAAGGCCCGAGCCGTCGGTCAGTTTAGCGCGTCCCGTCTGCAGGCTGCGGCGGCCCCATCCTCGGGGCCTCAAGGCGCGACCATGAAGACGGCGACAACAACGGCGGCTCGGGGCGATCCTAGAGGGACCGCCTGCTCGGCCATGGGTGCCACGCCAAGGAGAGCAGGGCAGACGTCGTCGGAGGAGCTCACCGCCGCCGCAGTCGCACGCCGGTGGGCCGGCGCCACGGAAGGCTGGGCCACAGCCAGGGCAAGGTGGCCACTGAAGATTCTCCGCCACCTCTGCGCGTGATGCCGCCGCTGCCCCTCCGCTCTGCCACCCCTCCACCCGACGCTACTGCAGAAGACCCGGTGGCCCGTTTCTTCAGCTTCTCCGACTCGGGCCGCGCGCTCTCCCCCCTCCACGCACAGACTGCATGTAGATGGAGATGGAGAACGCCATGATCGACGCGTTGCAGTCCCCGCTAGCCTTTGAAGATGGCGGGCGGTCTCCACCCCACCCGTTGCCCGCACCCCAAGACCCTGCAAGTCCTGAGATGATCCCCTGCCTGCTGCCCTGCATCAGCACCCCCGCTGTGGCGACCGCTGGGTTCCTACTGTCAGCGGTCACGGAGCGAGTCGGTGTCATGCATATTGAAGACGGCCTGGGCGGGTGCCTCTGCCGCCCTGTTCGCTCCCGTCCACCCGCCGGTCATCGGTAACCAGCCGGCGCGGCCACGCCTCTCTGCACCACCCAAGTCCAGGGCTGCTTCGACCCCCTCATGCCATAGTGCCCATCAGGCTGTGGCGGCCAACCCCACGCCGGTGCCCCAGCACGCAGTCCTCCGCCTGGTGCAGGAGCTCGGTGCGCTTGACCCCAAGGACAAGATGACCCCGAAGGCGGCAGGGCTTCTCATGAAGCATTTCCAGGAGCCACTGTCTGATGGCGACATTACGGCCATTGCAAAGCTCACCGGGCTGGACCAGGGCGCCCTCAAGATCGCCGCCGGCATGGCAGGAGTTGTCGGCGCTGAAGAGTCACTTGATGTTTGATTATGTTAGCTGTTTCATTGCTTAGTCTTCATCAACGGCTGGTCTTCTACCAGCTAGAGTTAGGACTAGTCTTCATGTGTAGTGCTTCGGGTAGGAGGTGTGCTCGACGACGACGGGGTTTTGGGCCTGCTGGTGGCCGTTGTCGCCCCCAGGCGTGCTGTAAGGTGTACCGTGCTTCATTCTTTAGTATGTTTAGTCAACGGAGAAAAGATTTGTGTCTCCATGAGTGACAATAGCATGATCTTCATGTCCTGGAATGTGCGTGGCTTAAACTGCCCGGCGAAGCGAACGGCCATTAGCGACGCGGTGAAGGCAAATCGTGTCGGAGTTCTTTCCCTGCAGGAGACCAAGCTCGAGACTTGGTCGGCCGGCGTAGCGGCCGACATCGGAGGAGATGCTCTTCAGGGCTGCGTGGTGCTGCCGGCGCATGGGATAAGGGGCGGCATCGCGATCTTCTGGGACAAGCTAGTCATCAATGTAGCATCGCATTTCCTAGGCCATTTCTCCATTACAGTTAGGGTTGAGCCTTTGCACGCAGGTGACCCATTCTGGCTCAACACCATCTACGGGCCCACGGATGACGCTCAAAAGGACGACTTCCTCGGCGATATAGCTGCAGCTACCCCGCCGGCTGGCGAGCCCTGGCTGATCAACGGAGACTTCAACATGATCTATCAAGCTTGCGACGAAAGCAACAACAACTTAAACAGAAGAATGATGGGGAAGTTCAGGCATGCGCTCGACTGGGCTAGGTTGAAGGAGTTGAAATGCAAAAACAGAAAATTCATCTGGAGCAATGAGAGGGAGGAGCCCACGCTCTGCAGCATCAACAAGTTTTCTTGCAATGATCAGTGGGATCTACTGCACCAGAACTACATCCTCTCGGCCGCCTCGACTTCCTTCTCCGATCGCTGCCCGTTAATCCTGGCAAAGGCAGCTACCCCGTTCAGGCAGACACGTTTCAGATTCGAGAACTTTTGGCCAAAATTCCCTCACTTCACTGAGACTGTGTTGAGAGCATGGCAGCGCCCAGTTCAACACGTCTGCCCGTTTATCAGAGTTAAGAGGCGCATGGAGAGAGTTGCGCATGACATGAAGATCTGGAGCCGAGCGTTGTTTGGCAAGATCAAGCTGCAACTGCAGATCACCAATGAGGTCATTATTCAGCTTGACAAGGCACAAGAGCACAGATCCCTGACTGCGGCCGAATTCAACCTGAGGAAAAGCCTGAAGATGAAGGTGCTTGGACTGGCCGCCATTGAGAGAGCTCGTAAACACCAAGCTTCAAGAATTAGTTGGCTCTTAGCAGGGGACGCAATCACTAAGTTGTTTCATGCAAAAATGAGATCACACAGACGGAAAAACTTCATCCATGTCATCAACGTCAACAACAGGGTGGTGGTGGATCAAAAAGAGAAAGAGCAGGTCATCTTTGACCACTTCTCTGCTTCCTTGGGACAGAGCGAGAGGTGCAGCTGCACTCTGAACTGGGAACAGCTCCACGTCCTGGTGGTGGCCTCGATCAAGCTGGACGGCCCGTTCACCATGGCTGAAGTCTGGGCGGCGATCGTTGCATCCCCGGCAGAAAAGGCACCAGCCCCGTACGGCTTCACCGGCCAGTTCTTTCGCTCCTGCTGGCCAATCATCAAGGACGAGATCATGGCAGTCTTCCAAAAGTTCTATCACATGGCCGGAAGAAATTTCAGCGACATCAACACCACGCTAGATCGCTCTGCTGCCGAAGCGCAATGATGCATCAGAGATCAGCCACTTTAGACCCATCAGTCTCATACACTCTATCGCAAAATTGATTTCCAAAGTGCTTGTGTCAAGGCTATCGGCTGCCCTAGAAGGAGTGATCTCACCGATGCAAATGGCCTTTCAGAAAGGGAAGTGCATTCACGACAGCTTTCAGTACGTCCAAGGCTGCGTGAGAATTTTGCACAGGGAGAAGAAACAAGCCCCGCTCTTCAAGCTAGACTTCGCCCGAGCTTTCGACTCCGTGTCTTGGGCGTATCTGATCGAACTTCTACACCAAATGGGTTTCTCGCGGCGCCGGAGGAACTGGATCGCCTTGCTACTGTCATCTTCAACCTCGTCGTTCTTGCTCAACGGTGTACATGGGCCAATTTCTTCCACACGTGTGGGCTCCGTCAGGGCGACCCCCTCTTGCCGCTGTTGTTCATTCTGGCCATCGACCCCTTGTACCGCTTGCTGGAATCGGCCACCACCCAGGGTTTGATCGCGCCGCTGCCGGGCCGTGGCGCAAGTATGCGAGTCAGCCTCTATGCTGACGACGCAGTAATCTTCACAAACCCAATTCACCAAGAGGTGTATACTCTGCTAGGGCTGCTGCACTTCTTTGGTGAAGCCACGGGTCTGAAGCTGAACCAGGCCAAGTCCTCTGTTATCCCGATGAACTGCAACACTGGAGGACATGTTGCAAGGCTTCGGTGGTGCGATCGCCAGCTTTCCCACCTCCTACCTAGGGCTGCCAATATCTCCGAAGAGGCTCTGGATCGTGCACTTCCAATTCCTCATTGATCGGATCAAATCGCGTCTCACTGGTTGGAAGGGAAAGCTGATGTCCCTGGCCGGCCCACACATACTGATACATCTCTATCGTATCTATAATTTTTTATTGTTCCATGCCAATATTCTACAACTTTCATATACTTTTGGAAAAAATTTATACTATTTTTGGGACTAACATATTGATCCAGTGCCCAGTGCCAGTTCCTATTTGTTGCATGTTTTTTGTTTCGCAGAAAACCCATATCAAACGGAGTCCAAACGGGATAAAAATTTACGGAGATTTTTTTGGAATATTCATGAATTTTGGGAAGAAGAATCAACGCGAGACGATGCCCGAGGGGGCCACGAGGCAGGGGGGCGCGCCCCAAGGGGGCAGTCGTGCCCTGGACCCTCGTGGCCACACCGTAAGGCAGTTGGTGCCCTTCTTTCACCGCAAGAAAGCTAATATCAGGATAGAGATCGTGTTAAAATTTCAGCCCAATCGGAGTTACGGATCTCCGGGAATATAAGAAACGGTGAAAGGCCAGAATCTGGAACGCAGAAACAGAGAGAGACAGAGAGACAGATCCAATCTCGGAGGGGCTCTCGCCCCTCCCAAGCCATGGAGGCCATGGACCAGAGGGGAAACCCTTCTCCCATCTAGGGAGAATGTCAAGGAAGAAGAATAAGAAGAAGGGGGGCTCTCTCCCCCTTGCTTCTGGTGGCGCCGGAACACCGTCGGGGCCATCATCATCACCGCGATCTACACCAATAACTTCACCGCCCTCATCACCAACTCTCCCCCCCCCCCCTCTATGCAGCGGTGTAACCCCTCTTTTACCCGCTGTAATCTCTACTTAAACATGATGCTCAACGCTATATATTATTTCCCAATGATGTATGGCTATCCTATGATGTTTGAGTAGATCTGTTTTGTCCTATGGGTTAATTGATGATCGTGACTGGTTTGAGTTGCATGTTTTATTATTGGTGATGTCCTATGGTGCTCTCTGTTTCGCGCAAGCATGAGGGATTCCCGCTGTAGGGTGTTGCAATACGTTCATGATTCGCTTATAGTGGGTTGCTTGAGTGACAGAAGCATAAACCCGAGTAAGGGGGTTCTTGCGTATGGGATAAAGAGGACTTGATGCTTTAATGCTATGGTTGGGTTTTACATTAATGATCTTTAGTAGTTGCGGATGCTTGCTAGAGTTCCAATCATAAGTGCATATGATCCAAGAAGAGAAAGTATGTTAGCTTATGCCTCTCCCTCGAATAAAATTGCAATAGTGATTACCGGTTTAGTTATCGATTGCCTAGGGACAAATAACTTTCTCGTGACAAAAAGCTCTCTACTAAAACTAACTTAGTTGTGTCTTCTTCTAAACAACCCCTACTTTTATTTAAGCGCTCTTTATTATCTTGCAAACTTATCCTATCACACCTACAAAGTCCTTCTAGTTTCATACTTGTTTTAGGTAAAGCGAACGTTAAGCGTGCGTAGAGTTGTATCGGTGGTCGATAGAACTTGAGAGAATATTTGTTCTACCTTTAGCTCCTTGTTGGGTTCGACACTCTTGCTTATCGAAAGAGGCTACAATTGGTCTCCTATACTTGTGGGTTATCACATACTGGTGCGTGTAGTCCTCTCCGCCCTGCCCACTTATGCACTCTCGGTGCTCAAGGTGCCCAAGAAAGTCTTGAAGGAAATTGACAAAGCGAGGTGACGCTTCTTGTGGGCGCAAGACGAAGCGTTGACGGGCGGTGATACGTCTCCATCGTATCTACTTTTCCAAACACTTTTGCCCTTGTTTTGGACTCTAACTTGCATGATTTGAATGGAACTAACCCGGACTGGCGTTGTTTTCAGCATAACTACCATGGTGTTATTTTCGTGCAGAAATAGAAGTTCACAGAATGACCTGAAAATCCACGGAGCAACTTTTTGGACTGAATAAAAAATATTGGCGAAAGAATCAAGATCAATGGGCCCCCTGGAGCTCCACCGACCTCAACTCCAACTCCATATATTCACGTTTGGGGGGAAAAAAATCAGAGAGAAGGATTCATCGCGTTTTACGATACGGAGCCGCCGCCAAGCCCTAAACTCTCTCGGGAGGGCTGATCTGGAGTCCGTTCAGGGCTCCGGAGAGGGGAATCCGTCGCCGTCGTCATCATCAACCTTCCTCCATCACAAATTTCATGATGCTCACTGCCGTGTGTGAGTAATTCCATCATAGGCTTGCTGGACGGTGATGGGTTGGATGAGATTTACCATGTAATTGAGTTAGTTTTGTTAGGGTTTGATCCCTAGTATCCACTATGTTCTGAGATTGATGTTGCTATGACTTTGCTATGCGTAATGCTTGTCACTAGGGCCCGAGTGCCATGATTTCAGATCTGAACCTATTATGTTTTCATGAATATATGTGAGTTCTTGATCCTATCTTGCAAGTCTATAGTCACTTATTATGTGTTATGATCTGACAACCCCGAAGTGACAACAATCGGGACCACTCTCGGTAATGACCATAGTTTGAGGAGTTCATGTATTTACTAAGTGTTAATGCTTTGGTCCGGTACTCTATTAAAAGGAGACGTTAATATCCCTTAGTTTCCAATAGGACCCCGCTGCCACGGGAGGGTAGGACAAAAGATGTCATGCAAGTTCTTTTCCATAAGCACGTATGACTATGTTCGGAATACATGCCTGCATTACATTAATGAACTGGAGCTAGTTCTGTGTCACCCTATGTTATAACTATTGCATGAGGAATCACATCTGACATAATTATCCATCACTGATCCAATGCCTACGAGCTTTTCACATATTGCTCTTTGCTTAGTTACTTTACCGTTGCCACTGTTACAATTACTACAAAACTGCTATTGTTACTTTTGCTACCGTTATCGTTACTTCCATACTACTTTGCTACTAAATACTTTGCTGCAGATATTAAGTTACCCAGGTGTGGTTGAATTGACAACTCAACTGCTAATACTTGAGAATATTCTTTGGCTCCCCTTGTGTCGAATAAATAAATATGGTTTGAATACTCTACCCTCGAAAATGGTTGCGATCCCCTATACTTGTGGGTTATCAAGACTATTTTCTGGCGCCGTTGCCAGGGTGCATAGCTCTATTCTTTGAGTCACTTGGGATTTATATCTGCTGATCACTATGAGGAATTTGAAAGACGAAAGAACTAAGATTTTTTCCGCAACTACGAGGGGAGGTAAGGAACTGCCATCTAGCTCTGCACTTGATTCTCCTTCTGTTTTGAGTAAGCTTGCGACACCTAAACCTGCTTCTACTATTAATTCTGATATATCACATGTTATTGATGATGCCACTTTTGATATGCATGATGGTTATGGTGAAACTACTTCTATGCTTGATACTACTATGTCATTAGGTGAATTTCTTGATGAACAACTTTCTAGGGCTAGAGAGAATGAAATTATTGAAACTGATAATATTGATGAAAGTGATGATGAAGATTCTCCCCCTAGAAATTAATTGCTTGTTGTGCCTGAGGGTTATGTTATGGATGAAGAAACTGCTAGAGATTTTCTTGCTTGCGATGATAGACCTTATCTTAAGAAGTTATTAGCTAAGCTTAAATAAAAGTCTCTGAATGCTAGAATGAAATATGATCCTGCGTTTGCTACTTCACCTATCTTTATTACTGATAAGGACTATGATTTCTCTGTCGATCCTGAAATAATTACTTTGGTTGAATCTGATCCTTTTTATGTCTATGAATCTGAAACTGTTGTGGCACATATTACTAAATTGAATGATATAGCCACCCCGTTCATTGATGATGAGAAAACTCGTTACTACTATATCCTTAAGCTATTTCCATTCTCATTAAAGGGTGATGCTAAAACATGGTTTAATTCTCTTGATCCTGGTTGTGTGCATAGTCCCCAGGATATGATTTATTACTTCTCTGCTAAATATTTCCCCGCTCATAAGAAACAAGCTGCCTTAAGGGAAATATATAATTTTGTGCAAATTGAAGAAGAGAGTCTCCCACAAGCTTGGGGGAGGCTTCTCCAACTTAATTCTTTGCCTGATCATCCTCTCAAGAAAAATGAAATACTTGATATCTGTTATAATGGACTAACTGATGCTTCCAGAGACCACCTGGATAGTTGTGCTGGTTGTGTTTTCAGGGAAAGAACAGTTGATCAAGCTGAATTGCTATTGAATAATATGTTGACTAATGAAAACAATTGGAAACTTCCTGAACCAACTCCTAAGCCAACTCTGAAGAAAAGAGGTGTTCTATTTCTCAGTCTTGAAGATATGCAAGAGGCAAAGAAATCTATGAAAGAAAAAGGTATTAAAGCTGAAGATGTTAAGAATTTACCTCATGCTGAAGAAATACATGGCCTTAATTTACCACCTATTGAAGAAATACATGGTCTTGATAACCCGACACATGTAGTAAAGGTAAATTCTCTCTATAGATATGATAAGGTTGAAATCCCGTCTACTAAGTTTGCTAGCCAATGCTTGGATGAGTTTGATGACTTTATGGCTAAACAAGAAAACTTCAATGCTTATGTTGGTAGAAAATTGAAAAGTAATGCTTATATGATTGGACATTTGAGTGATTACATGTCTAGAGTTAAGGGTGAACTTAAACTCATTAGTAAACATGCTTCTATGGTTACCACTCAGGTAGAACAAGTGCTTAAAGCTTAAAATGATTTGCTCAATGAATTAAATGATAAGAGAAATGATAACTACACCACAACACTACATCCCCAACAGACAAGTTGGTCGGGAAAACAACGTCCATTGACGGACAGTCGGTCGGGAAATATTATTGCCGACCGACTCGGTCTGTTGGGGAAAGTCCAGATGGGAAAGCCTTTTCCCGACCGACATATCTTTCCCGTCCGACAGTTTGATGGCTGTCAAAAGCACTACCGACCGACTTTTCTGTTGGCCCTGCAATGAACCTTTCCCGACCGACTGTCCGATAGTAGACTTTCCCGACCGACTGTTTGATGGTGCTTTCTTTGCCGAACGACTTTCTGTCGGCCCTGCCACAAACCTTTCCCGACCAACAGTAGGATGTTGTTTTCTTTTGCCGACCAACAGTTTGATAGCATTTTATTTAGACGAGCAAGATATATTTAATAGCCACCCATTATTTGGCTTGTGCCTTGCCAAACCATATCAATCAAGTTGCATATCTCATTACAACACTATCAATCAAGTTACAGTAACTTGCATGTACTCCGAAAATACTAAACCATAACCAAAGAAGAATATTCGCTAACTGAAATGAGGAAATGTTTATGCTTTTATCACTGAGACAACTGATATGTTTACAAAATGATAGATGCATGTCCATCGTTTCATTGTTTGCTCCATTACACAAAATAACCAGTTGACAAGACACCACATAGGTTTACAAAATGATACATAGAAGACGCATTGTTATTGCTCCATTACACAAAATGTCTAGCTGACGCAAACTGCCATCTTCATGGTTCCTCCCTGGTCCTCTTGTATGTCATTCCTACAAAGGATTAAAAGAAGTCACCGGTGAATTCATGCATTCATAGAGATAATGGCAAAAATAATAATTGTATAAAGCATCAATGGCAAAACCAGGGCATGTCCAGACGCCCAATTATTGGGAGCAACACATCAACAGACGGACTCACGAAAGTCATTTTTGTAGAAAAGACTGCACTAGTTTTCTTTCTTTTTCTTCTCTGGAGTGGAAAAGACCGCACTTTGTTGCATTAGACGGCAATAAATTTGGCAAAATGATTACTATCTAATACACAACTAGGAGTTTCAATGATGAATGCAGCATGGCCTGGGAAAAGCATTGTGAAAACCCACATACATCAGGAGGTTATACATACTTTCCCTATGTTAGAAATGAATTTCAAGGAGAAGAATCTATTCGCAATCATTTCAAAATGCAGTACTAAGCACATGAGGACCTGCAAAATACTAATCAAAAAGCATCTGAGCTTAGGCTGCACCTGACTATTATATTCATAAAAGCATCAGAAAAAGCATCTGTAATTTAGTGCCACAAATTAGATTAAGTTGATAACCATCCTCTGATCTCACTGCACTAAGCACTAGCAACTAAGGCTGCAAGTGGATGCCCATGGTGCCCACATCCAAGCCCGCAAAAATTGTCGTCGTGGACACCACGGGTAAGGTGCCAAAACGATGTGGGCTGTCCCATGGGTATTGGCCTATTGGGGCCGGAAGACTCTGTGCTTCTGATAGTTTGACTTGTTATTATCCAAACTGACACAGGAACATGTGGACCGTGTTAGAGAAGATATATTCACTTCCCTAGTTAATTTTTAGATTATGCAAGAAAATGCAATATGGTTGTGCACAAACTACTGTGTTATCCGTATGAAGTTCATCCACGGTCAAATCTTTGTACCAACTTATAGGAACACTTATGCAAGATGAGTTGTGGCAATTGCAGGATGGACGTGGGTGAATTAACAATGACCTTTTAGAACTAACTTGCTTATGCGGTTATGCCATATGCATGGTAGGATATAGGTTCAATTCGTTTCATCCATCACTATACATTTAAATTTCCATGGATTGACAGTAGTGACCACAATTCACATGCAATACACGATGTAAAAACTGCAAATACACTAGGAATCCTACTTTCTTGAATCTTGATGCATAGCAAATGGAGTACTAACAAATGAATGTGAAGTGCAAGCACTAAACTACCAGCCAAGTTCCCCTCCATCTTCTAAAGATTGAAGTCTAATGAGAAGCCATAACAAATAGATAATATGCCTAAAAATTCATAGCCTTAATGTCTTATATGAACTTTATAATCCTTAATGTCTGTGCTATGGGTAGAAGTAGCATTGTTTTGACAATTTTGAGCATGAGTGAAACAAAGAATTGACTATCATTTGACCACTGACATACAAAACTGACGCTCTAGAACTATTTACTGGATTAAGATTCAAAAAACTAGCATACCATTTTGACGTTGTGCATAGCATAGAAGACAATACTCTGTTTTAAAACTTCCTCTATTCGTTTGGTAAGTTTACCTTCCATTATATAATACAAGCAATCTCTAGTATATAATCTGTTCAGATGTCCAAAGTTGAAACCTAAATAGTCAGAAACCAGCATGTAACCTGTTAGTCATGACTTTTGCATGGTGTAAAATTGATAATATGGGTTCCAACAGAAGCAACAAAATTCTAGAATGACGTATTGAGATGCCAAATAGAGTACAAAATAGCACAAATGGAGTGAAATGTCCGTATCATGCACTTCACAACAGAAAACAACAAAACAAATTATTTCTCGACTTATGATACCATGGAAATAAGTAATGAGATGTA
Organism: Triticum timopheevii; assembly: GCA_963921465.1. Taxonomy (NCBI): domain Eukaryota; kingdom Viridiplantae; phylum Streptophyta; class Magnoliopsida; order Poales; family Poaceae; genus Triticum; species Triticum timopheevii. Next base: position 623,536,323 of record OY997264.1, on the reverse strand, counting down.
TATTGTGTAGGGGTAGAGTACATATGATGCACTGTAACCCACATGACTCATGACCAACTATTTTTTAAGACATTCAGATAATATTCTTTTGCAGAAACAATGCAAACCAACTACAAACTGAATGAAAAAGAGTGTCATCGGCATCCAGGTCAAGGACAACAAACATATATGTTGGAAATATTCGATTAGTCATCCTCTCCCAAATATTACAAAGTTTAAAGGTGTACCGACTTTTTACTCATCACGCGTCTTTGCAGCTTCCTCTCTGTGTTGCCAGATCAATCTGCGGATGCAAAAAGGATAGGTAAAGAATGATTGTTGGCCAATAATCAAACTATGATGTAGTAAGAGAAATTAATTTAACAAGGATCTAGGAAAGATGAGCACTTCTACTGCAAACTAACGAATAGGGATATGAGGGAATTAAGATAAACAAGCCTGCAGCTGCACATCAAAATCTGAAGCAAATGGGAAGGACTCACAGGTTAGAGGTAGGGGTCGAACGGCGCAGCCGCTGGGAGAAAGGCGACGCAGTGGGCAGAGCACCACCGCTGGGAGGAACGCGTACCAGCAAGAACGAGCTTCTGCCCGGAGCGTGAGGGCAGGGACGGCGGTCTGGCTGCAGCAAAACAACATGGTAGTGTGGGCCATCGCGTTCGGCGGGCGGGGGATGAACAGAACAGAGCGGTAGCCACCGGCGGCCAGCGCATGGGACAGACGAAAAATGGATGGCTGATGTACGCCGTGTGGGCTGCTAGCACTCCGTGCGGAGGAGGCGCGCGAGAGGGGCGAGCCCTCCATCTCCATGACTAGACGCGCATAGATCGACGGCCGCGCACCATTTCCTCCACTTCGGGGTGGAGCTCGCTTGATTCATGCTTGCAAATCGACGGGGAAGTGAGGCCTTCCTCCACATCGGGGTGGCGATGCCTTCCTCCACATCGGGGCGAAGCTCGATCTAAGGGAGACGGGTGGAGGAAGAGGATGGGAGCCGCCGCTGCTCAGATCTGGAGAGAAAGAGAGGTTTTCTTTTTTGAGTAAATGGAGAGAAAGAGATAAGGGAGAGAGAGGGCAGAGAGATAGGGGAGAGATTAAGTGGGCTGTGGCCTGTGGGGGCGAGAGGCCGAGAATTTTAGATTGCTTCGCGCGCTAAGTTTCCCAGGCAGGCACGCGCGGATATTTTGGGTGGCCCAGTTGGCGATCCATGGTCGGTCGGCATTATTTGCCGACCAACAGTTTGATTGTAGTGCAATTTTTACCGACCAACAGTATGATGCTATACGTTTCAGCATTCCCGACTGACAATTGGTTCTTACAAGTTAGTATTACCATCCAACTATTTGATAGAAATTTTTCCGACCAACAGTGGGTCGGCAAAACTGACTTTTGCCAACACACGTCAGTAGGGAATGCAGTGTCGTGGTGTAGTAATGCTGTTAGAGTTATGACTAGAGGTGTTAAAATGACTGAGGAACCTTTGTATCCCGAGGGCCACCCTAAAAGAATTGAGCAAGATTCTCAGAGAAATAATATTGATGCACCTGGTCCTTCTAAGAGGAAGAAAAAGAAAAATGATAGGACTTTGCATGCTTCTAGTGAACCTGTTGTAGACACACCAGAGAATCCCAATGATATTTCTATTTCTGATGCTGAAATACAATCTGGTGATGAACATGAACCAAGTGATAATTTTAATAATAACGTTCATGTTGATGCTCAACCTAGCAATAATAATGATGTAGAAATTGAACCTGTTGTTGATCTTGATAACCCACAATCAAAGAATCAACGTTATGATAAAAGAGACTTCATTGCTAGGAAGCACGGTAAAGAAAGAGAACCATGGGTTTAGAAACCCATGCCTTTTCCTCCTAAGCCATCCAAGAAAAAGGATGATGAGGATTTTGAGCGGTTTGCTGAAATGATTAGACCTATCTTTTTGCGTATGCGTTTGACTAATATACTTAAAATGAATCCTTATGTTAAGTACATGAAAGATATTGTTACAAATAAAAGAAAGATACCGAAAGCTGAAATTTCCACCATGCTTGCTAATTATACTTTTAAGGGTGGAATACCAAAGAAACTTGGAGATCCAGGAGTACCAACTATACCATGCTCCATTAAAAGAAACTATGTTAAAACTACTTTATGTGATCTTGGAGCCGGTGTTAGTGTTATGCCTCTCTCTTTATATCGTAGACTTGATTTGAATAAGTTGACACCCACTAAAATATCTTTGCAAATGGCCGATAAATCAACTGCTATACCTGTCGGTATTTGTGAGGATGTACGTGTTGTAGTAGCAAACATTACTATTTTAACGGACTTTGTTATTCTTGATATTCCTGAGGACGATAGTATGTCGATTATACTTGGAAGACCATTTTTGAATAATGCAGGGGCTATTATTGATTGCAACAAAGGCAATGTCACTTTTCATGTTAATGGTAATGAGCATACGGTACACTTTCCGAGGAAACAACCTCAAGTCCACAGTATCAATTCTATTGGCAAAATTCCATCAATTATTACTGGAGGTTTTGAATTTCCTCTTCCTACTGTCAAGAAGAAATATGATATTCTTATTGTTGGGGATGTACATATCCCCATTGAGGTAACTTAGTGCTATTCGAAGATTCTCTGGTTTCATGCGATTCGGAATGAGTTTGTTAACAAGACTTGATCAACCTTCTTAGTGGATTCCTTTTGATGAGCATGAGATGGATGAAGTTAGAAAGCACAACTCTCTGTACCATCCTTTTACTCTCTGTTATTTAGATTAAATAAAGCAAAAATAGTATTTTTCTGTCTATTTTCTGATTTATCCATGCAATAAAAAATACCCAGAAAATAAAAGTTCTCCAAATGCCCTGAAAATGAAATATGATTTTTTTAGAATATTTGAGAATATCTAGCACTGAGAACACACCAGAGGGGGCAAGCACCTGGCCACGAGGATCCAGGGCGCGCCCACCCCCCTGGGGCGCGCCCCCTGCCTCGTGGGCCCCTGGTGGCCCCCCTCCACCTATTCCTGCACCCATGCTCTTCTTCTTCCTCCCCAAAAAATCACTAATCAGCTCAAGCACGAGTTTTAGCTCATCTTGCTTCCATTTTCGATCTCCTTGCTCAAAGCTCCATTCACAAAACTGCTTTGGGAGATTGTTCTTTGAGGAAGAAATATGTTAAGGAAAATATATCAATGTGGTTCTTCAAGGAAGCAAGGACCCAGGCCCGCAATACGTGAGCAGGACGATGAACTACCGAGGGAAGCTCAAGTACGGCCTTGTGAATGACCGTCAGAAGAGTTTATGGTCCAAGCAGGCATCAAGGATGAATTTGAAACATATGTGCGTAATGCTGATCTCGAGGACTTCATACTAGATAAGTGCCTCAATATTACCGCTTAACTGATTCCTTTGTGAGGAGGTTTAAATTTACATCTTCACGCAATTCTCACAATGTCCTATTTGATTTTTATGATAAATCATATACCATGGACTTAGAAGATTTTAATACTGCTTGTAAACTCCCGCAATGGGGTAGTGCTAGTGAACCTCGCAAATCTGAATTTAAAGATTTTCTTGCTAGTATCACAGTGGGGGAATCTAGAGAAATAGCACAAGCTACCATAGGGAGCATTCATTTTCCTGCTATACATTATTCTGCTCTCTTTATAGGTAGACGCATAAATGGTAAGGACGAGGCATGTCACATGTGTGTTCTAGATCTTAATGTTCTCAAGAGTGCTGTGCTAGGAGATAAACAATATAACTTGGGGGCCCTTGTTGCACGTAGGTTGCATAATAATAGTTTAAATGGAGACCTGTTTGGTGGGATTTATGCAACCCGTGTGGCTAATTTTCTTGAGATACCCATACATGAAAATGATATGGAGTTGCCTCCTGTTTATCTAGATTATAATGTCATGGTTAGCCATCAATTTCTAGAGAGGAATGAATAGTCCCTCTAATGACGACTAATCTTCGACAGACGTTGCACTGTCCATATTGCTCTCCCTGCTCCTGGTTTCATTGACTTTCAGGCAAAAAGGAGATATATTATAACTAGGGAGGAGGCGAACGAGTACGAGAGGAGGACGGAGGCAGCCTGCCTCCAACCTGCAGCTCGTGAGGCAGTAGCTGCTGCATCTTAGTATGACCCCAGCTACAACTTCGATCCATGGGCGTAGACCAACTTAGGCCAAAAGCCTAAGCTTGGGGGAATACGTATTTCTCACCGACATTACATTCATGTTCACACACTCATTCTAGTTGTCGGTGCTCATACTTTTTCATTGTACTATCCATGCTAGTTTATTTTCTTTTTCTCGCTTTCTTCTTGTGTGTTTGAATAACCTTGAGAAAAACCAAAAAAAATTAGTTGTAGCTTTTAGCTAGTTTACTTTCCATGCCTATAGTAGTAGTAATTAAAAGAAAACTCAAAAAGATTTCTCGTTCTTCTTTTGCTTGTTGGGAGCTTTCCCGTGTAAATAGTTTTATTTCTTTCCTTTTCTTTGGGGGTCGAGAGGAGAAGACCATAATGAAAATGTTGAGTGGCTCTCATATGCATTATTGTTGATTTAACCAAGAGCCCATATTACCTTGTCTTCTCCTTTGAATTGAATGCTTGCAGATTCCATCTTAGTCCAATGCATGTGCACTATTATTATTATCCACACCGTTCGGTCGTGCAAGTGAAAGGCAATAATGACAATATATGATGGACTGATTGAGATGAGAGAAGCTGGTATGAAATCGACCTATCTTGTTTTTGTAAATATGATTAGTTCATCGTTCCTGATTCAGCCTATTATGAATAAACATGTTTGCAATGACAATTAGAGATTATAGTTGCTTATGTCATGCTTAATTAGCTAGGAGTTTATAATGGTTTACCTTGTGTGCCAACATGCTATTAAAATGGTTGTGATGTGGTATGATAGGGTGGTATCCTCCTTTGAATGATTCGAGTGACTTGACTTGGCACATGTTCGCGCATGTAGTTGAAACAAAATCAACATAGCCTCCACGATATTTATGTTCATGGTGGATTATATCCTACTCATGCTTGCACTCAGTGTTGATTAATTTTGATGCATGTTCATGACTGTTGTCGCTCTCTAGTTGGTCGCTTCCCAGTCTCTTTCTAGCCTTCACTTGTACTAAGCGGGAATACTGCTTGTGCATCCAAAATCCATAAACCCCAAAGTTATTCCATATGAGTCCACCATACCTTCCTATATGCGGTATCTACCTATCGTTCCAAGTAAATTTGTATGTGCCAAACTCCAAACCTTCAAATGAAATTCTGTTTTGTATGCTTGAACAGCTCATGTATCAACTAGGGATGTCTGTATCTTCCATGCTAGGCGGGTTATTCTCAAGAGGAGTGGACTCCGCTCCTCACTCACAAGAAAATGGCCGGTAACCGGGATGCCCAGTCCCATGCTCAAATCAAAATAATTGCAAACAAAACTCCCCCAGGATTGTTGTTAGTTGGAGGCACCCGTTGTTTCGGGCAAGCCATGGATTGATGATTGTTGGTGGTGGGGGAGTATAAACTTTACCATTCTGTTTGGGAACCGCCTATAATGTGCGTGGCATGGAAGACATCGAGATCTCTTGGTTGTTATGTCGACAATGAAATTATACCGCTCAAAATATTATTTATCTCTATTTCAAAATCGAGCTCTGGCACCTCTACAAATCCCTGCTTCCCTCTGCGAAGGGCCTATCTATTTACTTTTATGTTGAGTCATCCTCTTCTCATTAAAAAGCACCAGTTGGAGAGCACCGCTGTCATTTGCATCCATTACTATTAATTTATATTGAGTATGACTGATTGGATATCTTTTACCATGAATTACAATGTTTAGGCAGTCCTTGATCTTCAAAGGTGCTCTGCATTTATGTTTTGCGGTCTCATAAAGGGCTAGCGAGATACCATCTTGTTATATCATATTATGATTGTTTTGAGAAAGTGTTGTCATCCGAGATTTATTATTATTGCCCGCTAGTTGATTATGCCATTGATACGAGTAAACATGAGACCTAAGTGTTATTGTGAATATGGTTAGTTCATAATCTTTGCTAAAAACGTGAATGTTAGCTTTACATATTTGCAACAACAAGAGCAAACATAGTTTGTAATAGTTTTTCTTTATCACTTTTAGTTTGTCAACTGGATTGCTTGAGGACAAGTAAAGGTTTATCCTTGGGGGAGTTGATACGTCTCCATCGTATCTAATTTTCCAAACACTTTTGCTCTTGTTTTGGACCCTAACTTGCATGATTTGAATGGAACTAACCCGGACTGACGTTTTTCAACAGAACTGCCATGGTGTTATTTTTGTGCAGAAATAAAAGTTCTCGGAATGACCTGAAAATCCACGGAGCAACTTTTTGGAATTAATAAAAAATATTGGCGAAAGAATCAAGACCAGTGGGCCCCCTGGAGCTCCACCGACCTCAACTCCAACTCCATATATTCACGTTCGGGGAGAAAAAAAATCAGAGAGAAGGATTCATCGCGTTTTACGATATGGAGCCGCCGCCAAGCCCTAAACTCTCTCGGGAGGGTTGATCTGGAGTCCGTTTGGGGCTCCGGAGAGGGGAATCCGTAGCCGTCATTATCATCAATCTTCCTCCATCACCAATTTCATGATGCTCACCGCCGTGCGTGAGTAATTCCATCGTAGGCTTGCTGGACGGTGATGGGTTGTATGAGATTTACCATGTAATTGAGTTAGTTTTGTTAGGGTTTGATCCCTAGTATCCACTATGTTCTGAGATTGATGTTGCTATGACTTTGCTATGCTTAATGCTTGTCACTAGGGCCCGAGTGCCATGATTTCATATCTGAACCGATTATGTTTTCATGAATATATGTGAGTTCTTGATCCTATCTTGCAAGTCTATAGTCACCTATTATGTGTTATGATCCGACAACCCCGAAGTGACAACAATCGGGACCACTCTCGGTGATGACCGTAGTTTGAGGAGTTCATGTATTCACTAAGTGCTAATGCTTTGGTCTGGTACTCTATTAAAAGGAGGCCTTAATATCCCTTAGTTTACAATAGGACCCCGCTGCCACGGGAGGGTAGGACAAAAGATGTCATGCAAGTTCTTTTCCATAAGCACGTATGACTATATTCGGAATACATGCCTACATTACATTGATGAACTGGAGCTAGTTCTGTATCACCCTATGTTATAACTATTGCATGAGGAATCGCATCCGACATAATTATCCATCACTGACCCAATGCCTATGAGCTTTTCACATATTGCTCTTTGCTTAGTTACTTTACCGTTGCCACTGTTACAATTACTACAAAACTACTACTGTTACTTTTGCTACCGTTACCGTTACTTCCATACTACTTTGCTACTAAATACTTTGCTGCAGATATTAAGTTATCCAGGTGTGGTTGAATTGATAACTCAACTGCTAATACTTGAGAATATTCTTGGGCTTCCCTTGTGTCGAATCAATAAATTTGGGTTGAATGCTCTACCCTCAAAAACTGTTGCGATCCCCTATACTTGTGGGTTATCAGGCGGCAAGTGCAAAGTGCCATGGAGCTCTGTCAGCTTACCGATAGAGAATGGCGAGCTAGGGCTCCCTGACCTGCAGCTCTTCGGCTCTGCCATGCGACTGCGGTGGCTCTGGATGTCCTAGCAGCAGCCGCTGAGACCCTGGGCGGCTTTTCCTCTACCCTGCGACAAGATAGATCACACGACGTTCCAGCAAGCCACGCGCGTCCTTATCGACAATGGCAAGCAGGCAAGTTTTTGGATGAGACGCTGGCTGGGCGCTACCCCTCTGTCTTCTTCCTTCCCGGGCCTCTACAACCACTCCAGACGCAAAAACCACACAGTGGCCGCGGCGCTCACCAATGACCAGTGGATCAGGGACCTGCGCCACGACTCACAATGCTCATCGTCGCCAAGTACTTGCAACTCTAGCGCCAACTATAGCAAGTCGGAGTGACCCTAGACAGCCAAGTGCCTGACAGAATCCAACGGATAGCGGGCGGCGGTGATCGCTACTCAGCTAGGTCGGCCTACCGCATGCATTTTCAGACCAGGCCGAAATCAAGCGACGACAAGGTGATCTGGAGAAGCTAGGCGTCGGGAATGGCCAAAATGTTCTCATGTCTCCTGCACAAGAACGGGATCTGGTGCAACTGTCGGCTACAAAGGCGAGGATGGCCTAACGGATACTTCTGCAGCTTCTGTCTTCGAAACCTTGTATCTGCGGTGCACCTCTTCTGTGAGAGCCCGTTCTCCCGCCAAGTTTGGATGAATTTCTCGTCCAAAGCTGGCTGCGAGGCAATGGCCACTGCTAAATCACCGCTGCACACCTCCATGCAGCACTGCCAGGAGATGATTCGCTGCACGCAGCTGGAGCAAGGAAGGGCTTCAAAACCATGCTAATTTTGGTCTCCTAGCACCTATGGAAGGAGAGAAAAGCCTGCGTCTTTAGGGGAAAACTGCCATGCCTGGACGATGTTCACCACGCCATTGAGCTGGACTACGCCCAGTGGAGAGCTGCCGAAGCGGCATGCCTAGAGCCCCTGTTCGGGGTCACTCCTGTGAGATAACAGGCTCAGGAAGGCTCTTAGAGCCTTTTTTCCTTGCTTTTTTCTCTCCTTTTTGCACATCTTCTATGCCCATGATCACTTGATCCTCACTGTATTTCCCGCTGCTTTCTCCTAAATAAATGAAGCCGGTAAAACCGGGTCTTTCAAAAAAAGAAGATGCCACTTGATTACCTCACTTTGGACTAGTCTGTGAGAGGTCCGCTTGGATTAATAGGATTTGAAAAAAAAGGTGGATTCTAGTCATTCAGATTTTTTCCCTACACACATTGTTTGTTTCGTGGGAATGTAATCTATAGATTTTTTTCCTTACAATTCATTTGTATTACAGTTCATAGGAAAATTTCCATTCAAGCCAACCTCATGTAAAGATTTCTTTGTTTTTCTTGTGCTCAATCAAACATCTACGAAAATCTTGTACAGTATATATTGAAGATGGCATGAAATCCTATTCCTCCGCCTGATCAATCCTGCAAATCAAAGCGACCCTCATAGTTGTTACTTGCAGGCACATTAAACTCATTAAGCTACGCATGAAGGGCGGCCAACCAGCTATGCCACGTGGCGCAAGCTGGTTGGCCGTGGTGAGAAATCTTTTGAAAAAAATTAGATGAAAGTGTGGATTATTTTTTAAATGTATTTTTTTCTTTTTAGATGGAGGTGAGCACCTTTGGTATTTTTTAAACGAAGGGTTATGCAAAGTGGCACTCGCTTGTAGGCTGCGATGATTATTTTTTCTTTTTTACTTTTTTTAGATGAATCTGAGGACTTTTTTTTCTGTGATGTTTTTTTAGACGGAGGCGAGGACTCGATGTACTTTTTAAAAATCGAAACGTGCGCAAAACTTCCTCTCAAGCGGCGCCACAGGGTGGCGCCCCAACCACTAGTTCAATTCCTAGCTGACAGCAACCGCAGCCTGCCAGGGGACGCGGCGGGGACGAGGGAGGTATAGGTAGGTTGTATCGTATCGATGGCAGGGATGACACGGTGGCGACGAGCCAGATCGGGTGGGTTCTTGATACGCCCATTTTGCATCATGCTTTTATATCAATATTTATTGCATTATGGGCTATTATTACACGTTATGTCACAATACTTATGGCTATTTCTCTCTTATTTTACAAGGTTTATCATGAAGAGGAAGAATGTCGACAGCTAGGATCTGGCCGGAAAAGGAGCAGATATTGGAAACCTATTCTGCACAGCTCCAAAAATCCTGAAACTCCACGGAAGTCATTTTTGGAATTAATAAGAATTATTGAGCAAAGAAATTACCCGAGGGGGCCCACACCCTGGCCAGGAGGGTGGGGGCGCCCCCCCCCCCACCTGTGCGCGCCCCCTGTCTCCTGGCCCCCCTGGTGGCCCTCTGGTGCCCATCTTCTGCTATATGAAGGCTTTTACCCTGTAAAAAATCATAAGCAAGCTTACGGGATGAAACTCCGCCGCCACGAGGCGGAACCAATCTAGGGCTCCGGTGGAGCTGTTCTGCCGGGGAAACTTCCCTCCGGGAGGGGGAAATCATCACCATCATTAGCACCAACGATCCTCTCATCGGGAGGGGGTCAATCTCCATCAACATCTTCACCAGCACCATCTCCTCTCAAAACCCTAGTTCATCTCTTGTATCCAATCTTGTATCAAAACCACAAATTGGTACCTGTGGGTTGCTAATAGTGTTGATTACACCTTGTAGTTGATGCTAATTGGTTTACTTGGTGGAAGATCATATGATCATATCCTTAATGCATATTAATACTTTTTTGATCATGAACATGAATATGCTTTGTGAGTAGTTACGTTTGTTCCTGAGGACATGGGTGAAGTCTTGCTATTAGTAGTCATGTGAATTTGGTATTCGTTCGATATTTTGGTGAGATGTATGTTGTCTCTCCTCTAGTGGTGTTATCTGAACGTCGACTACATGACACTTCACCATTATTTGGGCCTAGAGGAAGGCATTGGGAAGTAATAAGTAGATGATGGGTTGCTAGAGTGGCAGAAGTTTAAACCCTAGTTTATGTGTTGCTTCGTAAGGGGCTGATTTGGATCCACTAGTTTCATGCTATGGTTAGGTTTACCTTAATACTTCTTTTGTGGTTGCGGATGCTTGCAATAGGGGTTAATCATAAGTGGGATGCTTGTCCAAGAAAGGGCAGTACCCAAGCACCGAACCACCCACATATCAAATTATCAAAGTACCGAACGCAAATCATATGAGTGTGATGAAAACTAGCTTGACGATCATTCCCATGTGTCCTTGGAAGCGCTTTTCTCATTATAAGAAATTGTCCAGGCTTGTCCTTTGCTACAAAAAGGATTGGACCACCTTGCTGCACCTTATTTACTTGCATTGCTTGTTACCCGTTACAAATTATCTTATCACAAAACTATCTGTTACCTACAATTTCAGTGCTTGCAGAGAATACCTTACTGAAAACCGCTTGTCATTTCCTTCTGCTCCTCGTTTGGTTCGACACTCTTACTTATCGAAAGGACTATGATAGATCCCCTATACTTGTGGGCCATCAATTCCTACTGTACTCGTACACACTTGGGCACCAAAAATAGTTATCTTTCCAGCGCTACCGATCCATTCACTATTGCCCTACCTATACTTCATGGTATGTAGGGATGTTGCGAAACTTCGCCATCCATATGTTCTGATTGTGTGCACGCAAGTTATTCTTTGCTTTGATGAATTATTACATACTAGATGTTGATTATTTTGTGTTCACCTTTGTTATGATGCAACAGATTAGGGACTTGAAAGTCGCAAAGCAAGAATAAGAATCGGGTTCTATGCTGGTTTTGTCGGTGAGCATTAATTGTTCCCTCTGACTGTTTGCCAATTTATTGGGAAGATACGGGGAAAAGTCATACAATAAAGTGCATTGAGTTAATCACTGTATACTATGTGTCATAAGGGGCTGCATATTTCGTTGGAAGAATCATTAGTGTTGTGCCATGGGGCATGTTTGCTGACAAATATGGCAGGAAGCCTTGCATTGGTCATTAGTATCCTCTCAATGTATGGCAAAATCGGTTGTGTGTCAAAACATATTTTGCACCGCATTCAATTAAATCAATGTAAACCCTATTATGCATCTTCCTTTTCAGCATTGTATTTAACACCCTCTTCGGCCTTAGCACGACTTACAAGATGGCAGTTGTTACTAGGGGGCTACTTGGATTACTCTATGGTATTTTAGGACCAATCAAGGTAAATTTTCTACTGTCTAGGTGACTAGATGAATTAAAAAGAACTTAGTTGTTGAAAACCCCACGGTTGTGTTTGCATTCCCTAGGCCTATGCTTCAGAAGTCTGCAGAAAAGAGCACCAAACTCTAGGAATTTCTCTTGTAAGAACATTTGATCTTTATGTTCAGTGTTTCAGATTCAGTTATTAGCTATTAATCGTGCTTAGCATTGTGCCGCATGTTACATCATGGACTAATTTTCTAGGTATCTCAGTGGCGGAGCTTAAGGACTGAGGGGGGCGTAGCCCCCCCCCCCCCCCCCCCCCCCCCCGCCTTAGGAAAAATAGTGAAGAAAATATATTGTGACGGGCTTAGATAAGGAAAATGTCTACTATTTCCCCTCTTAGTTGTTCATGAACCCCTAAGTGATGTTAACTCTAGAGGCTTGTTTTTCAAAAGGATATTTGGCTCTGAAGGCCGTTGTCCAGATATGCTCAAGGAAGTTTCAAATAAAATCCTAAAAAAGTGTGTAGGCCTACCATTGGCAATTGTCACTATATCTAGTTTGTTGGCAAACATATCAGCTACCAAGGAGGAGTGGGAGAAGGTTAAAAGGTCATGTGGTTCTGCACTGGAAAATAACCAGAGTCTAGAAGGAAAGATAACATACCAATTCTAAAAGGCTTATATTTAGAAACATATGGAGTATAAGTCTTTTTAGAGAGTCCAATGTGAACTACATAGAGAGCTAAATAGGTGACTCTGCACTATAAAATACTCTTATGTCTATATATATCCGTATGTAATTTTTAATGAAATCTTTAAAAAGACTAATATTTAGACACGGGTGAAGTAAATGTTTCTTATTATCTAGTCGGACATGCTTTCGATGGAGCAGTAATACCAACTACTCCACAAGTGGGAATGGCATGACAAACGACAGTGGTCTGTCCATTTGTACATGCACGGCTCGTAGATGTTCTGCGGTGGCTCCGGTCGGTGTCACTCGGCTCATCAATTAAACTCATTAAGCTACGCATGAAGGGCGGCCAACCAGCTATGCCACGTGGCGCAAGCTGGTTGGCCGTGATGAGAAATCTTTTGAGTTTTTTAGATGAAAGTGTTGATTATTTTATAAATGTATTTTTTTCTTCTAAAATGGAGTTGAGGACCTTTGGTATTTTTTAAATGAAGGGTTATGCAATGTGGCACTCGCTTGTAGGCTGCGATGATAATTTTTTCTTTTTTTACCTTTTTAGATGAATGTGAGGACTTTTTTTTCTGTGATGTTTGTTTAGACGGAGGCGAGGACTCTATGTACTTTTTAAAAATAGAAACGTGGGTAAAACTTCCTCTCAAGCGGCGCTCCAACCACTAGTTTCCCATGCATTGACGCTTACTGCATTAGTTTGCCGTTGTTCCGCACAGGGAGCGGAGCAAAGCAGCGTGAGATGGGTTGCCCATTTAAGTTATTATATGTTCTACAGATCCTTCTGGAAGGTGCTGATTCATTTTTTTCATGATTTAGTTTTTCTGTTTTTTTTACTGATTTTATATTTTTATTTGTATTTTTTTAAATTATTAGGAATTTTGGAAATTGCTTGGATTAAAAGATGTTCAAAAATTCAAAACATGATCAAATTTTAAAAAATCACCATGTATTTACTCCCTCCGTTTCTAAATATAAGCCCTTTTAGAAATTTCAATGCGGACTACATATGGATGTATATAGACGTATTTTAGAGTGTAGAATCACTCATTTTACTCCGTATGCAGTCCATACTGGAATCTCTAAAAAGAGTTATATTTAGGAACAGAGGGAGTAAATGGTAAAAAAAAAACAATGTTCATACTTCAACAAAGTGCTCAAAAATTCCAAAATCAATTAGATTTCTCAAAAAATGTCCGCATCTAAGAAATGTTTGCATGTTTATAAAAATGTTGACAATTTTTTTTAAAAATGTTTGCATTTTATCAAAATTTGTTCACAAACATTTATATATTTTCACCTTAAAAAAGGTTCTTAATTTTTTTCTAATAATAGTCACTTGTAGAAAATATAATTTTTCATGTTCTGTCACAAATTGTCCAAAAAAACCAACTGAAAACCAAAAGAAAGCACTAAAAAAATATATGCTACAGTTCCGCTTGCTAGAATCTTGTGCTAACAAGTCGTAGTCGTGGGGAGCCCCTGTGCGATCGAGCAACGAAATGGCGCAGAGAGTGTTGTATCTAGGAACCTAATTAAGGGGTACCCCTTGTAGGGCTTCTGCAGAGGTCACTTTCGCCAGGGTGCCAAGTAGTGCATCAAGCCGCCGTCACGTATCGCGTGTTAGACGCACCCTTGGGATTTCCTTTTTTCAGCATGCGTTTTCAGCATTTATTTGGGTTTTTTGGTTTTTTTTTGGGGGGGGGGGGGGGGAGGGGTCGGCTTTTACTTGGTTTTGGCAAAAAAAATTTGGAAAGCAATGCATTTTCGTCATGATGTGCTTCGGTGAGAAGCACAACTGTGCTTACTGAAAGAGACAAGGCATAACATGTGCTTCCACATAAGAGAAAAGCACAGTTGTGCTCCACGACCAACCCAGTTTGTGCCTTCACGAGAAACAAAGGAAAATCACATTTGTGCTTCCAGAAAGGGAAAGCGCATAGCATGCGCTTCCACGAGAACCACAACTATGTTTCCCAAAAATAGAAATGCACAATGCTCCACAGGAAGCCCAACCCGTGCTTTTTCTATGCTTCCTCGAAAAATGGAAAAGCACAGAATGTGCTTCCTAAAAATGAAAAAACACAGGTTGTGCTTTCCGAAAGGGAAAAGCACATCTATGCTTCCTTTTTTTTGAAAAAGCACAAATGGGCTTCCGAGTTTTCTTTTTTCGGTTTCGGTCTTTTGGCTTCTTTTTTGTTTTCCTTTTATTCCTATTTTTATTAAAAAAAAGATTGTCAAAACTTATTAACATGGGATCTAGTTTCGAAGATCTGGGCGCTAGAAATCCAAAGGTGAAAATGGTTCATCATTTGGACGCACGGTTCAAGAGGTAAACATTAAAAAAAAAACCTACGGAGCGGAAAAACTCCTTGGTTGCGATAATTGGCACATATGCAATGCACCACTTGTCAGCATAAGGTGGGAGTGACCTCTGCAGGAGTACCCATTGATTAGAGATTTCAATTTTGTATAGTATAGGAGCTCAGTTAAAAAAAAATGCTATCTCTTGTTGTGACAACTATTACTCGCGGGTGCTATCCGGTCGGCCAACCATTGCAGCCCTAAGTTTCTTTTTCAATTCTTTTTTAAGGTTTTTCCTCTCTTGTAGCAAGTTTTATCTTTGGTTTTTTAGTTTTCTGTTCTTTTTTTTCTATTTTTCTTTCTTCGGTTTCTTTTTTAATTTCTTTGTTCTGTTGTCAATTTTCTTTGTTTATTTTCTTTCCACTATTCATTGGGTTTTTTATTTTATATTATGTTTTAAATACATGTCTACTTTTTCATGTGCAATGTACATTTTTCATATGCATCATTGTAATTTTTTATATATGTTTAACAATTATTTAAATACAAGATTACTTTTAGTTTTCCATACATGTTTTAATGTGTAATTTTATATACATTGTACATTTTTGGTATAAATCAATAATATTTTATGCATAGTTAAAAATTTTCGATACATGATTACATTTTATTCTATTATATTTCAATTTCTATTTTTTCATTCAAATTTTTATTTGTCGTATACACCTAAAATATTTCATACACTTTTTTTTAACATTTTCCAAATACATTATTACATTATTACAAAATCACGTTTTGAATATTTTTCTGAATACGTGTTAAAAAAATTCAAATACCCATAGGAACTTTTATTGAATGGCAAATTCTTTTTTTAGAAATATGCATTTACCAAAACATTTTATAACGATTTTTAAAAGCATTGATAATCTTTTGACATTGTTCAAACTCGTGAACATTTTGTTAATGTAACGTACATTTTTTTTGATTTTATGAATCATTTTCTTGGAAATACACAAACACTTTTGTTAATAAATTGTATGAACATTTTTATAAATTATCACATGCATTTTATTCAAAGCGTGCGGCATTTCTTACATGTTACAAAACATTTTTCATACAAACATTTACCTGTTTTGAATGCATAACAATTATTTTTGTAAAATTTTATGTAAAGTGTTTCTGTATTGTATAAATTTAGTTTCAAACAAAAAAATATAGTCTATCCGATCCAAAATAAGTGTTGTGGTTTTAGTTCAAATTTGAACTAAAACCATGAGACTTATTTTGGATCAGAGGGAGTATATATGTAGAATATTTTGAGGTCTAAAAAAGAAAAAAAAATAGGGCAAATAATGAAAATAAAAATATATAAAAAAGAAAAAAACACAGCTGACGTCAGGATGAAGTTCGATTTTGTTATTGGGCTGGGCCGGCACCGGCACCCTATAGGCGAGCTGTGGATAGGACTCGCTGCGACTTTTCCCTCACGTTAGGGTTTTGACCTTCTCCCGGGGCGATCTCTCGCCGCCGTCGAGTGGAGTTTTTGCTCCCCTACCGCCGATCTTCTGATTTACCAGGAGCGCCGGGGCCTGTGTCCTCGGTTGCGGCGGCTTTAGGGTTCCTTACAGTAACCCGATCGGTTGATCCTCATCGGGTAAGAGATCTACATGGCATCTGATGGAGCCTCGGGCTCCTCGGGGGTCAACGAGATGGAGAAGATTATGCAGGAACTGGGGCTGAAGGAGGAGAATCTTGATGATGTGATCTTTGATGAGAGAGAGGCTACACAGGCAGAACCTAGATGGACTGCGTTGGCCCGGGTCAACACCAACAAAACCTATAGCCAGACATGGTTCTACAGAAACATGCGATCTGCGTGGGATGTAGCACAACAGGTGAAATTCAAGCCTCTCGAGGATAGCCTCTATACGGTTCAGTTTGCTTGTCTTGGGGATTGGGAGCGGGTCATGCATGATGGCCCATGGAATTTCAGATGAGATGCGGTGATCCTGGCACCATATGATGGGATCACGAAACCATCGACAATCAAGCTTGAGACAATTGATATTTGGATACAGATCCATGATGTCCCTGATTTGTATGCTATACTGGTGCCGCAGCTTGCATCAAAGGTGGGAGAGGTGCTCTTTGCAGAGACCAACTCACATGATTTCACCGGTAACTTTTATCGCGTCTGGGTACGGATCAATGTTTTCAAACCACTAAAAAACGCAGTCTCTATGATCAGAGGGGGACAAAGGCAGATTTATAGAGTTAAATACGAAAGGTTACCGGATTGGTGTGCGGTGTGTGGTATGTTAGGCCACCTGTATAAGGAGCATGGAAACGGGGTTCACCCTCCATCGGCCTTGGTTTTCAAGGAGCTCAGAGCGGATTGGTTCATGCGCAATGGTCGTGGACCTGGTGAGGGACAAGCCCGTAGAGGGGGTAGACGTGGTGGTCGAGCTGGAGGTCGCACAGGAGGGCGATTGGAGGGAATGCGCTCAGCTGGCCTTTTTACTGAAAATGTGAACCAAGACCACCATGGTAATGGAAAGGAAGGATCAGAACTTAGTTCTGCACAGCATGTTGATGTGGATATGTCAGACCCAAGCAGGAAAAGAATCGATAGACAGGAGAAGGAGAACAACATGCTAGCATCTGAGGAGTCACACATTGTCAATCCTAGTGTGCTCCAACTGGCAATCGTGCCGTCGACCACAATACTAACCAGCCCACCTGCTCAGAGAGACCTGAAAAGGACTAAGGTGGATGGGTTGAGAACGAAGGGGGTGCAAGTACTGTGAGAAATTTGGCGGGCTCCTTCGAGGAGCGCCGCCGGGCCCAATGAGTGTGCTGAGTTGGAACTGCCGTGGCGCGGGGAAACCTGCGGCAGTTCGAGAACTTCGCGAGTTCGCGAGGAAGTTTGCCCCTACCGTGCTTTGCATTGTTGAAACACAAATATCAGGAGCACGTGTAGAATCATTTTCGAGTACTTTGGGTTTTGATAATGCCTATGCTATAGATAGCCAAGGCAAAAGCGGCGGGATTGGAATTTTCTAGAACAACAATATTAACGTTGAAATTCTGGGTGACTCGGTGTACCACATTGACGCAAAACTTGTGGAGAATGGAAGAGATCCGTGGAGATTAACGTGTGTTTATGGTGAGGCCCAAACTCACTTGCGGTATCAAACATGGGATCTGATGAAGGGTTTGTCTGCTCACAGCTCTTTGCCATGGCTGTGTATTGGAGACTTTAATGAAGTCTTACGTCCGGATGAGCATGAGGGCGCTGCAAACCGTAGCAATGCCCAGATTCAGGGATTTCTAGATGCTGTGGATGTATGCATGTTGATGGATCTAGGCTATCAAGGCAGGTTTTGGACTTTCGAGAAGGAAGTGGCGGGAGGCTCCTATACCCGTGTCCATCTGGACCGAGCGCTGGCAAGTTCTGAATGGGCCACACTGTTCCCTTTGGCAAGAGTAACACACATAACTTCGACATCATCTGACCATGGACCGATATTTCTGCAGCTTGAGGAAAACATACCTCGGTCAAAACCTAGCTTCCGTTATGAGGTTATGTGGGAAGGTCACGAATCATGGCGTGATACAATCACAGCCGGGTGGAATGAGAACCAAGGAGAGACAAGTGTGGAGGCGTTACGCAATAAACTTACAGTGTTGTCCAGCACCCTCGCTAGGTGGAACTCTGACACATTTGGGAATGTCCGGAAGGAAATCAGAAAAGCAAAAGCAGAACTGGAAAAACTACGTAATGCTCCCTCTCGGACCTCGCCAAACCATTTGGAGATTAAGTTGAATGAACGCCTCGTTGAGCTGTATCATAGAGAGGAGATTATGTGGAGACAGAGATCAAGGATAACATGGTTGGCTGAGGGTGATAGGAACACTAAGTTCTTTCACATGAGAGCAAATTTGAGGAGGAAGAAGAATATGATCAGGGCGCTTTCTAATGCGTTGGGCATACGCACAGACAATTCGGTAGAGATGAAACAAATGGTGGCTGATTTTTACCATACTCTTTATTCATCTGAAGGGGTTCAGGGCATGGACGAGGTCCTACAGCATGTTCCACATAAAGTCACTAATGAGATGAACTCTGCTCTGTGTGCTCCATACACTATTGATGAGGTAAAGAATGCACTTTTTCAAATGTTTCCCACAAAGGCCCCGGGGCCAGATGGTTTTCCTGCACATTTCTACCAGCGGCACTGGGACATATGTGGGACTGAGGTGACCAATGCAGTGCTCAGGATAATAAGAGGCGAAGAGAGTGCGACGTGCATAAATGATACTATTCTGGTTCTTATTCCCAAGGTACCTGATCCCACTCTCCTAACACAGTTTAGGCCTATCAGTCTATGTAATGTGCTTTATAAGATAGCATCAAAGGTGGTAGCCAACAGGCTAAAGTTGATACTACCGGATATCATTTCGGATGAACAATCGGCCTTTGTCCCTAGAAGGTTAATTACTGATAACATCATCTGTGCCTATGAATGTTTGCATTTCATGAAGAGGAATAAATCTAAATCTAATAGTTTTTGTGCACTGAAGCTCGATATGATGAAGGCCTATGATCGATTGGAATGGCCTTACTTAAAGGCCATTATGGGCAAACTTGGTTTTGCACCAGCCTGGATTGAGATGGTGATGAGCTTGATCACTTCTGTTTCGTTCTCAGTCCTGTTCAATGGTGAGAAGTTGGAAAGTTTCACGCTGACGAGAGGTATTCGGCAGGGAGATCCTATTTCCCCCTATCTTTTCTTGATTGCAGCGGAGGGCCTTTCGTGCCTTTTAAAACATAGTTCTCAGTCATCATCGCTTGGTGGGATAAAGGTGGCTAACACTGCTCTAGCAGTAAATCACCTCTTGTTTGCAGATGACAGCCTGCTGCTTTTTAAGACGACTACTCAGGGGGCAAATGAGGTTTCAAACCTACTGGATTCTTATTATTCTGCATCGGGTCAGAGAATCAACCATGATAAATCTTCAATCTTTTCTAGTAGAGGATGTCCTGGGAGCCTTAGAGATGAGGTGAAAAACATCCTTAATGTTCATAATGAATCTCTAAGCGAGAAGTACCTGGGTATGCCCACAGATGTGGGACAGTCAAGGAATGGAGCGTTTAAATATCTCAGGGACAGGGTGTGGGAGAAAATAAAAGGATGGACGGAGAAACTTTTGTCAGCAGCAGGAAAGGAGGTACTGATTAAATCAGTGGCCCAAGCAATTCCAGTGTTCTCTATGTCTTGCTTCCGGTTGCCTAGAGGGCTATGTGAAAGTGTGACTTCACTCATACGACAATTTTGGTGGGGGAGTAAGAGAGGTAAACGCTAACCTGCTTGGGTTGCTTGGGAGTTAATGACAAGACCAAAGAATTTGGGGGGCCTTGGCTTTCGGGACATAGAAATTTTTAACCTGGCCTTATTGGCAAGACAAGCATGGAGAATCTTGAATGAACCATCAACTTTAAGTGCTAGAATTCTTAAAGCTGCATATTTTCCAAACTGCTCTATTCTTGAAGCAGTCTTGGGGGCTCATCCTTCTCAGGTGTGGCGTGCAATTCTAGATGGGAGAAATATTGTCAAGCAAGGAGCAATCAGGAGGATCGTAGATGGAGCTTCAACTAGTACCTAGTCACAAAACTGGTTACCGAGGCAAGGGGTGACGAAACCGATCTCATCACTTGTACCAGATCCCCCACGCTTGGTGTCGGAGTTGATTGACCACTCCACGGCTTCATGGAGGGAGGACTTAATTTGTTAGGTGTTCCTTCCTACCGATGTTGAGGCAATCTTACAAATCCCACTCTGCTCACGCCAAGTTGATGATTTTTGGGCTTGGCAAGAGGATCACAAAGGCCGGTTCTCTGTCCGATCTGCATATCGTATGGTTCTCAAAACTAAGATCAGCCGTGAGGCGTGGCTGGAAGAAAGAGAGGATCCTTCTAATTTAGAGGCTGAATCTAGGGGATGGCTATCACTCTGGAGGACGACAGTACCACCAAAGTTGAGGGTTTTTGCATGGCGCTTAGCACAACATTCACTCCCCACGGGAGATGTACTTCTTCACCGCAATATGGCGACAACTTGCTCGTGTCCTCTCTGTGGAGCGCCTGACAATTGGCGCCATGCATTGCTGGAATGTGCCGCTTCTCGGTGTGTGTGGGCTCTGTCAAATGAGGAACTGGTAGAGCATATGACCATGACTACGCAGACAGATGCTAAGCTTTGGCTCTTCTCAATGAGCGAGTCCCTCCCACCGGATCAGTTTATGTTGATGACAGTCACACTATGGGCAATTTGGAGCAGCCACCGTAAGGTGATACATGAGGATATCTATTAAACTCCGTTTGCAACTGACAGATTCATCAAGTCTTACCTGGCGGATATTGAGTTTCTATGCAAGAAGAAGGACAGGGCACCTTCGAAGCCGAATGCAAGGCCAAGTTCGTGGATACCGCCTCCATCCGAGCACATGAAGATCAATGTGGATGCGGCTGTTTCCAGGATGGGGAGTTTTGGCGCTGCTAGTGCTATCTGCAGGGACGAAGCAGGGGGTTTCCTTGGAGCATCGACACTTGTTATTAATAACATCTTTGATCCCCAGATTCTCGAGACCATAGCAATACGCGAAGCACTAGCTCTTGCTCAAGATCTCTATATCAACAAGATGAACATAGCTTCGGACTGCAAGGTGGCCATCGATGCGATAAAGGAGGGGAGTGCTGCAAACTTTGGTTCAATAGTTGTAGAAATTAAAGATACCTCTAGTAATTTTTCTTCTTGCATTTTTAGTCATGAGTATACGACCTCGAATGAAGAGGCCCATAATCTCGCAAAGTACGCTTTATCCTTAGGGTTTGGCCGCCATGTTTGGTTTGGGCAGCCCGGAAATCTTGTATTCGTCCCTACAAACATTGTGACGCAAAAAAGCTTTATGAGATTCTAAAAAAAAGGATAGGACTCGCTGCGGGCGGCACATAGATGCAGCCATCCGTTGCACCAGTGTTGTAGGGAACGTCGTGTTGATTAGTTAACAGGTTTCTCATGTTCTTGTGCATGCAGGCTCCTGCAGTTCCAACCCTGCAACATCAGCAATTCCCTTGGAATGGTCAACCAATTGTGCTCAACATTAATTTCATTTCACGTTATTACATTTCAACATTAGAATGGTACAAAAAAAGTGATCATAAAAATGACATTACCATTCATTGCTTATTAGTTTTCTAAGTAAAACATCTCAATGGTTTCATTCTACTCAGAAAACTATTTATAACTTTTGGCAATATTTCAATTTACAACCGTGAAAAGAAAACATCATCAATGACATGAATCAAATGTACCTAAAGGCTAAAGTACATAATTTCAGCCCATAATAACCCATGGCAGCCCTTTAGAAAACTTTATCGCCATTAGCATTTCCTTTTCTTTCGACACAAGCACAATTTTCTAATTTAAACAGTGCATAGAACATTAACAAAATAACAACAGAAAAAAAATCATAAATGCACTGCAAATCTCATACAGGACCGAAAACTCACTTTCGGCCCAAAGCCGACGGCTACCCTTTTACATTCGGAGCAGGAGAAAAAAAAAACTTTAAAGAACATAACACGGGAGAAGAGAACCTGGGCGTCAGCCCATAGCCAGAATTTGCCCGTTGCAGGCCCGAAGGCATCGGCTGTAAGTGGCCGCCAGTCGTTGGATCAGACCCAACGGCTGTGATCGCCCTGCATTGAGCAAAGTCACGATCCAGCCTAACCCTAGCCATTTCCCACCGCATCACCGAGCGGCGCCGCCCGTCACCGACGGCTCGGCTGCCTCTCTCGCCGGATCCCATGGCGGCATGGTGGCCCCGTTAGTCGGACGAGCGTGCCTAGGCTATCGGCCGCGCGCTCCTCCGTCGAACGGCGCCTGCCGTGTCGCGCGCATGCAGTTAGGCGGCGGGGCAAGGGGACGCGTTCGCCGGTGCCGCCGTGGCATAAGGAGGTGAGGGCGGCGCGTGTGGTACGGTGGCCTTGCACGTCGTCGTCCAGGGGTGTGGGCGGCGCGGCGACTTGATCTTCCGCACGACATCTCCATGGAGATGACGGCGGCACGGCGACGGCAAGCCGTCAACGCGTCCACATCAGGTGAGGCCCAAAATCCTCAAAACTTTCGGGAACTATTGCACCAGCAAGGTTTGAGATTTGTAGAAAAATTGGGAATTTCTCATCTAGGGTTAGGGTTCCGAATCGGGGTAAACATTTGGGATTTTGTAAACATGCAATTCCCCTTCTTGTATCTTCTCTGACCGATCCCGAATAGTGCTAATTCAACATTAACTTGATTCTAATCAGGCCATAATAACATTAACCGAAAACTAGATATGAATAATTAGTCTTAACGGGGCATAATGATACGTTTATTTCTAATAATTAGCACTAACAAAAATCTATTGGGCCATTAAACTTAGCACTTGTGCACTTAAACAATATCATTGACTTTAACCGTATAGATCTATTTAGGCCTGTAACTTGAGAGATTCACATCTGGCAGGCCTAATTAGGGTTCTAGCCAGATTAGCGAGGCTCGTGATACCATTGTTAGATTTAATTAGCTTTAGGCTAATCTATTAGAACCTAATCTCTGACTAAAACACCAGCATTATGCGGAAGCGTACAAACTTACAGTGCTTGGCGAATCCCCATGGCCACTCGATGCAGCCCCCCAGTGTAGCCCGTGGCTGCACCTTGTAATCTCCAGCAGCAACAGGGAGATGGCCGTGGAAGAAGAGCTGCAACAGGGAGACGTTGATGGAAGCAGGAAGCCGCCGGCACTGAACTTGAGGTGGCCGGCGGTGGTGGAGGTCTTCTGATCCCCTGTAGCACCCTTTTAGGATCGGCTGTTAGGAGTAGTTGGGTGTTAGCCCGTATGTATGTCCTCTGCCCAAGGGGCACGACCTCCTCTTTTATATCTGGCGGTGCTAAGGGGTCAGGGACCAAAACCAATCATTGGTTTTTGTGCGCCCGATCAATGCACAAAGCGTGAGGAGAGGAGACTTTGTCTCCCATATTTTTCTCTTGGTTTGTTAAACCTTTGAGATCAATTCCAACAGACGAATCCCCAGACCGACCATGAGAATGGCGGTCAGGATCAGTTGTCGATACCGGTGTGCGATTTTCTCTGATATACACTGTTGCACGACGGCTGTTAATGGTCAAATAGTGTTTGGCTCACCACAACCTGTTTTTCAATGGGTTAGGGTTCAGTTATAATGCTACCCTGCCAGCCTCTCCTACATGTGCCGCTAGGTTTGAAGAACATATGACCACTACTGGATGCTATGAGCTTCAGTGGGTAGTTTGTTCGCCAATCTACTGTGTGCTATGAGCATGTTTGGCTTAGATAACTGCCGTTCAGTGTAATGTGCCATGGGTTTTCCTATATGCAGTAGTGCATCCCAAAGGGATCTTGTGTCTGTAACTGGCTGCCTTGTAGGAGTACATGCAACATTTGGCTGACCCCAGGAATGCGAAAAGAAATGAAGAAATAATAATAATATAGCCTTTCCCAGGACTCCCAACTCTCCAACATGTTGAAAACCTCACATGTCACATCTGCTGGAATATAAATTATGAAAAGGCAAGAAAGCAGGAAGACTGAAACTAGTTCTTTGTTGATTTATTACAGAATGCAGACAACAGTGTCCATAACGAGTTTGAGTCAACTAGAGCAACTCCAACGCACCAACCCAAACGGACGAGTGGTTTGTCCGCATTTCGTCCGTTTGGGTCTAAAATGTTGCGATAGGTATACATAAGTTTGACGTAAAACTAAGTGTCAGATGTTGGTGAACCTACTCCTGCTGTGATTGCATTCAGTAGTCTTGGCACTGGAGGCATATCAACCTCAATAACACCCTCAAGAAACTGCACCACCTCGGCCATGGTTGGTCGATCAAACTCATTATCTTGAATGCACCAACATGCAACTTTGCAAACTCTTACAACCTCCTCAAGGTTCACGTCACCTTGCAAATTTGGGTCTACCAGACTTCCAATTTCTCCACTGAGAAGCTTTCGTGCAACTTGTAGAGGAAAAAAGGCTGAATAATCACCATCCCCAACTTGACTTGAATTTCTCCTTCCTGATATGATTTCAAACAAAACCATCCCATAACTGTAAACATCGACTTTAGATGTAACAGCTGATCCGCTAATCCATTCAGGAGCAAGATATCCAATGGTTCCTCTCGTTGTAGTCAATGCTTGACTAAATTCTCTCCCCAAAACCTTTGCCATTCCAAAGTCTGCAATTTTGGCTACGAATGAAGTGTCGAGAAGTATGTTTTCTGGCTTGATATCACAATGTATAATGCAATCCCGACAACCAGTGTGCAAGTAGGCTAGGCCTCTGGCAACTCCAGTAGCTATCTGGTATCTGAGACTCCAGTCCAAAGCTGTACCATTGGCCTTAAATAGATGCACATCAAGGGATTGATTCGGCATGAATTCATACACAAGCAGCCTCTCATCCCCTTTGCAACAAAACCCTATCAGTTTGACTAAGTTGATGTGCTGGATGATTCCAACTGAACTCACTTCTGCTCTGAATTGCTTATCTCCTTGATGGGCACCTTCAAGTCTTTTCACTGCCAAGGTGACTGAGTCAGTTAGATACCCCTTGAATACAGAACCGAAACTGCCCCCTCCTAACCTTTCTGTGAAGTTCTTAGTTGCACGTTGCAAATCAGCATACCGAAATGAAATGATCCCAACTCCATTTACTGGCGTGCTAGTAAACCACTTCCCTTTTTTACTCCAAATCACCAATCCAAGAATCACCAGGACAAGAGCAGCAGCGCTTGCACCAACCGCAACACTGACGAGGTTAATTCCACTCTGCTTCTTACTTACCACACTTTCTGGCAGCTCTGCTGCGGCAAGGCGGATATAAAGCATATCGCCATTTGCTGCTGAAGAAGCATCAGATTGTTGTTTTACATTGTACAATTTCCCGTGCCAAATAGAGCAGCCACCTTTACCGTAGGAATATGCAGTGCAAGAACAGTTGCCCAAGCAAATCCGTTGGCAGTCATCTCCACTTGTCGCGGCCGGTACTTTTGCTCCCTCATGGGGCAACCTCATACCTTGCACGGGGTAGAACTTAACTTCAAGACCTGGCTTGTTTCCCTCATTCTCACAGCCTAATGGAGTGTTCCTCCTGCACCCATGGCTTCGGTCTCCCAGATCCCAGTCCTTGGGTGATCCCAGAGAAAAACCCTTCATGCAGCTGCAGAGTGGATCTACGTTTTCTCTGCAGATTGTGAAAGGTCCACAGGTTGCAAAGACGTCGCATTGAAAGATAGGCTGCCTGTAATTGATCAACCAGTTGTGTATGGGTTCCAACCATGCACCCACCAGCCCTTGGCCATAGACATCTATTGCACATTGCACATTGGCCTCGTCATCCCGCAATGTGTACATGAAGGTAGACTCATTCTCAGTGTTTATGAATGTGAAATTTGGTGTCAGGGCGCCAATCATCTCGGGTGCTAGGTTGAAGTAGCGGCCGTTCCATGCCCCGCTGGTCCAGAATTCTAGGGTTGAGTTCCACAGGAGATGACCAAGCCTATTCTGTCCCATCTCCAGAGTGTAGAGACCAGGAGCCTGGTCAATCAAATTTTTCCTCGAAACAAGGCGGCGGTTCAGACCGGTGGTCTTATCCCAGCCAATCTTTGCGCCGGCGAGAAGGGTGTCGGTTGGGTAGTCAAAGCTCTGCCAGAAGACTATGGATGAGTTTGAGGAGCTGTGTAGGACGAAGTTGCCATTGTTCATGAGCACAGCTTTGGTGTCGTTGGTTGTGACATTGGCATGGTCATGGGTGGACCATATGACTTTCTTGGTGGCCTGATTTAAGATGGCCAAGTTGCCGTCACCGGCGATTGCGAGCTCCGGTGAGATGGGGTCGATGACCGGGCTCTCGCCGTTGGCAGACCAAACCGGCATGATCTTAGGGACCTTGTTGAACCAGATGCCGAGGTAAGTGTGAGAGGACTTACTGTCCATCTTGAAGAAGCCGAGCGCAAACTTGGTGTTGTTGGAGACGAGCCTGTCTGTGCTGGCGAGCCCATGCCCATTACCGGCTGACAGGGTGTCCATGGCGGCGGCGGCACGCCGCGACGCCGCGTGCAGGGAGAGGAGGAGTCCGAGGAAGACATGGAGGAGAGTCATTATGAGCCGAAGAAGGAAATGGTGGAGAATCGGAGGAGTAAGATTGATTCAAACTGGTCCAGTTGCTTAGAAATGGATGCCAGCTACGATCGCATCCCAGGCGACCAGGCCGCAGGTCAACGAGGGAGATGCTCTTGGGCTGTGGGCGCACTCGTCACACAGTCTGTGCCAACCAATGATAACATTTGTCCTATCATTTAACTACAGCGAGAAATAGAATAGCTGTATACTACGAATAATCTTGGTCAGACAGCACAGTCTGTGCCAACCAATGATAACATTGTTTTATCATTTAACTACACCGAGAAATAGAATAGCTGTACGAATACTCTTCGTTAGTCAACACTGGACACTTGGGGATGACAGGACGAAAGTTTGTTCTGAGGTATAGCTGGCCAAACGGGCCGGGATAGTTGGGCCGGCCCGGTAGCACGCCCGGCACGGCACGTGCTAAACGGGCCGGGCCCGGCACGCGGCACGCCATAGGCCGTGCCTGGGCCTGAAGGGCGAGCACGCGGGCCGGCACGGCACGGCCCGATTAACTTTTTTATATTTTTTATGTATCCTAATATGGGCCAACAGGTAAAAATAGGCTAAAAAACGCCCAGTGCGCAAAATATGAGGTAGATTAGTGGGCCTGGCGTGCCGGTGGGCCGGCCCGATTAGCATACGGGCTGTGCCTGGGCTGCAGGCTGCAGCACGCGGGCTGGCACGGCACGGCCCGTATAATAATCGTGCCTAGGCGGGCCGGGCCGTGCCAGGCACGATTAGGATGGGCCGTGCCGGGCCGGGCCGGGCCGGCCCGTTTGGCCAGCTATATTCTGAGGTGCTCATTTGGAATTTAAAAATCTTGCAAATTGGACATAATCCGATGATATCCCGTGGTTGCCGGTATCGGTGAGCCCCTTCACACGGAAAATAAACTCCCCTCGTTTTTATTTATTAGTCCGCATATTAGCTTTAGTCAAAGTCAAGCTTTGTAAACTTTGATAAAATTTATAAATAAAAAATATTAACATATACAATAACAAATCAATACTGCTAGATTTATTATTGAATGTACCTTCACATCATATAGATCTGTTGTACTAGTAAATGTTGTATCCTTTTTATAAAATTGTGAAGTTTGACTTCAGTCAATTTTAATATGCAGAGTAAATAAAACGGATGGAGTACGTGGTCCAGTCCACGGTCAGCCAAAAGGGTAGTCCAAGAAGGGTACGGACGGATGAGGAACCAACTAGCGGGAGTCAACCAACGAAAAACCACCAGTTACTCCCTCCGTTCGGAATTACTTGTCTTGAAAATGGATGTATCTAGAATTAAAATACATCTAGATACATCTATTTTTGAGACAAGTAATTTCGAACGGAGGGAGTAGATTACTAGCTAGGAGTGAGGCTTAGCGTGCGCCCGCCCTATACGCGTTTTTTGTTTTGCTATACGCGTTGACGCTCTAATGTATGCACTATTTATGCAAATCTTAATAAGGTTATCTTATTGTTTTCATACTAATATATAGTGAATAAGCAACATGAATTATATGCTGTAATTTTTCTTGATACCTAATATACTCGCGCAAAATGGATGGTTTTCATATCACTTCTGCTTCGGTACACACCCCCTAGACACATCAAGGACTGAGATTAGCCCCCATACCCCTTCGTTAGGAGGGGCACGATGGTCTTATTTACAAGAAAAAAAGAACCCACCACCCCACTCGTCCATGCCGATACCCCCGCGCGCGCATGTATGTATACAGGGCTGCGGGCCGAGCCGTGGCGGGACGAGCCGCTCCGAGTTGTCACGCACCACGTGAATGCCGCGTGGTGGGGGGTGGCCCACCACGTCGGGCCTATGTGACGCGACGTATCACCCCCGATTTCACGGGGCTAACCACGGCGTGGCGTGTGGACGGGGCGGTTCCCGCCTACGAGTTGCCACTTGCCGGTTCCCGAGGCCTCATCAATGACGGCGAGTCTCGCCGGCTCCCGAAAGGTTTTTATGGTGCTTAACGCCGCCGCCCACCGGCCCTGTTGTGGTATTCTCGTAGGGGAAGACGCGTCATGAAAGATGCCATGGGGTGGCTTGAGGTGAGGGCAAGGCTGAAGTGAAGATTCGAGACAGGATTGGGCAAATAGTACGCGGAGGTTTACCCAGGTTCGGGGCCCTCCGTGGGAGGTAACACTCCTACTCGTCTGATGTATATGTGAGTACGTAGCAGTACAGAGTTGCTTCTAGAGCTGTATTATGGAAGGCAGTGGAGAGCTATGGGCTTCATGCCTCATACGTATGTGAGTGCTTGTGTGTGTGCATGCGTGAGAGCATGAGAGTGAGAGAGCTCCCTGGGTCACTATATAGGAAACTAGATAGGAAGTGCGGCTTGCCGCACCCCACCCGCACCCGCCATAGCTAGCCCGGTAAGGCATGATTTATATTTCATAAGTTAAGAAAAACAAAAATGTCTAGAGTACCAAAGTCTATTACATATCGTAGTGTGTTTTCATAGGAAATGCAACAATGATATACCAAAAGGATAAAGGTTTAATACATTATGCCAACAAACGTCACGACTAATTACTTTGGATCCGGATGCTATTGCTCTCTTACAGGATTGGACCAAATCGTTTAGGCCAAGAACAACATTGGATAAAACTTAACAGACTGATCCATTCCACTTACTATTGATCTTCTTCACACTATATGAAAACTCTAAACCAAACCATTTGTTGCAACAGCATCCAAATTCTGTACTGCAGACAATTAACAAAGTGTTTAAGCATGTAAAGGTAACTGACTCCAATATCAACAATTTTGTGCACCACCATACTAAACCAAATCATTCATTCCACCAGTAACAACTCTGCACATGAGACCAGAAGGAATTAACCCAGTGCCTGAACACTTAATCATGGACGCAAATTACTTAAGCTGCATCAGCCTGTGAGCCCACTCCCTAGTGCACAAAACATCGAACAGATTGCGGGGCTCAAGGACCAACCTGTTAGGCTGTTACACAGTGCGTCTGCGTGAGCCCACGCATACAGAGGAGGAGGAGGGAGGTGACCCACGAGCTTCCTGCACTCCTCCTACCGAGTGCCAAGGGGGTAGGGAGGAGACGCTGGGCGGCGTGAGGTCGAGGATGGGGGCCGGGGCGACGGCGGTGGCACGGCGACAGGGGGTGTGCGGCCGGTCGCGGGGGAGGGCGCTCATCCTCCTGCCAGGTTGGATGGGAAAGAGGGAGCCGACCCATGAGCTGGCCACCAGAAATAATGAGAGGAAAACTTTAAAAAATCAATAAAAGAACAATTACATGGAGAAGCAATCAAAACATTCCAATATCGCGTTCTAGTAAAACATGGACATGATCCATCAAAGAGCTACAGAGGGAGTAAGAATTAGCATGTTACATAAATAGCACAGAAATGTAGCAAGTACAAAAGATAGTACAGAATGATCGTGCTGCAAGAGAGTGCACTGAAATTTAATCTTCACTGTCAGCAACACATATCGGATCGTCGTTCATCGACCCTTTCATGATGTGGTTGCTACCAGTGCTCTGAGAAACAAAATTGCGTTAACAGTAATCCGGCAAAACATACGATGACTGGGAATAGTAAAGTTGAGATCATATAAAAGGTCAAATACAACTCATATACTGTGACTCTGTACATCAAGTAACAACCTTATTGTCACTACTCTATTCACGAAAAAAATGGTAGTAAACATATTGTTAGTCCAGTGTACTTCTGTGTAGTTACAATCTCTGCTCCTTCAAAGGATTTAGTGTCTATCCTATTTTTATGTTTAGTTATAGGCACGTCCATACACTTCGTAGGAACAGGGGCACAAGCGTAGCTTAGAAGTGGAATAAGTAATGTACTTCTCTCGCTCGCTCGCTCAAATTCAATGTCATAAGAACATGCACAGAGGTTAAATTAAGAAGTCCAAGACAAATTCAATGTAGAATCCATATTTTTAGAATGGCCAACAATTATGTGTAAGACAGTGCATGATATTTTGTACCACAAAGTAATCTTATAATGTTGCAGGAGGCTATATTCAAGTTTTACCTTCTTTATCACGGATGCATATCAAATTGTTGCTCCTTGACCCTTTGATAATATGGTTGCTGCTGGAGTCCTAGGAAGAGAGAAATTGCATTGACATTAGTATTCATACCTATGCTTGTTCAGGAATTTGGATCAAAATATAAATACACATGTCATAACAATTAGACATGAACACTCATTTGTGCATTTGTGCGTCTCATATATTTGTTTAGAGCAGAATTTGTCACACACACATTGGAAACGATGGCATTTAATTTGGTGGCATTAAAAAAAGGAAAATGGCTACTAACAGAGGGTATAAAATCATTTCACTGAAAATAAATAAGCTGCTACAGACATCAAATTATAATGTCATTGGCATCTCACAAAGACATGGCATCTCAGCTTTCAGCCACAAGGGAATCAAGATTGAGAGAAAGACATACCTGTTTAATAGCAGAGCATACCTTGAAAACAAAATGCTTGTACATCAATGCAGAGTAGACACCGACACATCCGAATAGAAATAGCAATGCCATGGGCAGAGCAGAAACACAGAGATTAGGGTTATGGAGAATAGCAGATCATTAATAGCAGAAAAATTGCAACACAATAAATTTTCTAAGAGTTATCAAGTACAACGAGTTAATTGTTTTCAAAAAACGACGAGATCATTTATTACAACACAGTACGGCGCTTTTTCTTCCCAAGGGAAGTTTAGCTTGTCTGAAAACTTAAGTCGAAGCACCCGAAGAGGACCATCCTACCCATCAATTAAAAAAATGGTGACTTCAATATTCTGGCCAATTTTGATGTATCATGTTTTTTTTTGAAACTACATTAAATGTACCCTGTTCTAGCTGTTGTTGGTTAAGATCTGAGATATACAGTGAAAAGGAGAGCATTAGTCCTAACAAATGCATCTTAGACTCTTAGTGAAGCTCCAAATGAGAATCTCTCATAATTATTTTGAGATGCCTTATTCAGTTAACCAAACAAAGCATGTTCATCTTAATAAAAAGGCAGGAGAGGCATCATACCACTATCCGTGAAAATTGAGCTGGGGCTCTTTGGTGCTAGCTCTTCCATTTCCAGAGAAGTTGCTTGTTCTTCTCTGGGTATCCTGCCATAAACCATGGATGGCTTTTTAAAAAACAATTATACATACGGATTAAGCATACAATAGCGGCAGCAGCAGCATACAAGCCTACAAATAATCAAACCTAGAACAACAACAGCGTTCAAGGAAACACCACACTCTTGCTGTGGAGGAAGGAATAGCACATCAAGCAGTGTAGGGAAGTAATTGGTAGGGAGGAATAACAACAAACCTTAGAAGCCCACTCGGTGTGCTTCCTCTCCGGCCGACCCGCAAGACAGCCCCAACGCCACGCCACCGTCCCAACCATGAAACAGCCAGAGAAGCAAGGAAGATGGTAAGAAACAAGCGAAATAAAAGGTAGTGGGCTCCAATACAAACATTAACCAGCCTAAAGACGTTGTTATTAGAAACATGACATCGTGGTTTCTGCTGGTTTATCAACAAATTAAAACTAGCCATTGAACCGACAACTTGCTTACTCTTAACCAGATGAAATCAAGGACCAACAACAAACAATAAAAGTCAAGAACAACTTATATGCAATAAAGGTATGAGAGAGAAGAAATATTCACATAGACGCCTATAAACACTGGAGCAAAAATAAGCAACACCTTTAAATACAAATAAAAAGGGTTCAGGGTTCAATGCATAGTGGGCTCAGATTTGCCTTTCCTCGATCATATAATCTACCCCCGCCATCTCTTGTCACCAGATTAATCTGTTTATATAGTGGAGCTGCCCTGGTTATCACTCAACAAGAATGACCATCCAAGGACAGAACAATAAGTATCACATGATCAAAAAGGATTCTAGAGACAAGAGGGAGGACCCAACTTGATACCCACAGGTGCCTTGATTGCTCAAAGGCACACTTATTTCAGCCACAACAAATCATCATCGCCCTAGCAAGGATGGCTTCCGACCGGTGGGGCACGTGCGAATAAAAAGGGTTCAGGGTTCAATGCATATGGGCTCAGATTTGCCTTTCCTCATCATATAATCTACCCCATCATCTCTTATCACCAGATCAATCTGTTTATACAGTGGAGCTGCCCTGGTTATCACTCAATAAGAATGACCATCCAAAGGACAGAACAATAAGTATCACAGGATCAAAAAGGATTCTAGAGACAAGAGGGAGGACCCAGCTTGATACCCACGGCTAATCATCATCGCCCTAGCAAGAATGGCTTCCGACCGATGTGGCACGTGATTCAAACGCGGTGGGGCGGGCTATTTACGCGCGGTGGCACGGTCGAGGTGAAACTGTTCATTGCAACAATAACTATTTTTTATCCGACGGACGAGGTCATTCCACGGCTCGATCGGACAGCCCAGATCCGATCAAGCACGCAGATCCAACAGCCAGGAATGCCAAGCGGATGAGGAGCCGGGAGGATGACCGGCATCCTTATTTCTGGATTCTGGATGCTTAAACCATTGAGTACAAAAGTCATTCATGCCAACCACAAAAAGGAAATAATCTGCAATGCAAGGCTAATATGATTTATCTATTGCCAATCACTGTATCCATTTAAATTATGATCTGAACATATATACTTTCCAGTCACATGGCATCATCTTTTTAACTGAACTAAACCTCCAAAGTTATGTCAATGATTAAATATTGCATTAATGTAAAATATGGTAATGGGGTGGTTTATTTGGGTCAAAAAAAGGCAAACAACACAACACAGAGTATCCAATTAAGCATAGCAATTAACAATCAGGGATACTAATGAGGGAACTCTGAAAATGGATAGATCACCTCACATAATGATTATCTCAGCATACCTAGGCTAGGCAAGTGAAACCGACAATAAGGGTAAATAGAGCAGCCGTTCCCTTGGCAGTGGCCAGAAATGCTTAAAACCCACTAAACACCAACGCTGACTATTCGATATTTTGCCAAACGCACCATCTATTCTTCTCTTAATTCATCGATGATGGCACAACATGTGTATTGCTCAATCTATCTATCCAACTAATGTATAGCCTTCAACCATCTATGTCGATGCATCTCACCTCTAACTGAACTGTTACCACCCAAAACATAAATACACTGCATCTGTACCAAGAAAAGTAATCCTTGATTTCTCTTTGCATAGCACTAATGAAATTAAATAAAGGAGAACATAATGCTTACATAGACATGAAAAGCAACAAAATTAGATATTTTGTTAGAAGCATAGCACGCACATTTAGAAATATTAAAACCGAGCACTCTTCCAGCCCTCTCAGACTATCACTGTTTTCTACCATCAGATCAGCAGTCCTGGGCTATCTTGGCCGTCGGATGCATCTTCCACCCCTTCGGAAGGGGTAAACAAACTGGGACGATGCTCCCGCGACAAAATCGGCGATTTGCTGCCGTTTGGGCCTGTTGGGCCTGTATCATCCAATTTCCCTCGGCCACTTTGCTGGCAATAAAAACAATCTTCCACCACAGATGCGAAGCGGTAGGTACGAGCTGAGCGTGTCATGCCTCGCCAGTCTAGAGTTGCGCCTGGTCCGTGCGGCTCGGGTGAGAGGATCTGTGACGGGAGAAGCGAGCGTCGCTGTAGATCGAAGCTACAAGACTTTAATGACGCGCGTTGTACGCCACTAGCCCTGTGGCGGATAATTGCAGGTCAGTTACCATCTCGATCTGGCTTGTTTCGCTTCCATATAGTCTCCTTCGTCCGGTTGTTCAATCCACACCCCCTTTTGCTGCTTGGTCTTCTCTGCTTTGTCTTCTCCAAGGTCATTCTCCATCGAATTTGGGATTATTCGTCTTTTATTGATGCTGATTTTTCTACTCCCAACTGAATACAGGTGCTCTTAGTACAGATTGATGTGCTATGGAGAGGCGACGACCATGACCATGGCCGACATGAGTCCACAACGGCAGCGGCGGTGGCGACTTTCCCAATGGAGCCGAGGAGAGGCAATGATGATGCGGGCCTTAGACTATGGCGGCGGCTCCCGCGCGAGGAGATCCTCCACTACCCATGCCGCCTTCTTGCTGCAGGTTCGATCCTTCTTTCAACCTCCATATTATGCAGATCCATCCACGATTGCGCCAATTCCATAATTGATAGGATAAGACGAACTATCTTGCACAGAATTGCTGCCTCTGGTTCAGATTCTAGAGGACACAAGGTACAAGTTTAACACAACATGAAGAATTATCTACCTCTTTGTTTTCTAAGTATATATCACGAGTATCAATGTTGTTACATGTTTTCTTGTTGTCCCAAAATTTTGCGGGAGTTACAGTGGATATAGGGACTGTTTCACATCTGAAAATCCATGCCCTGTAACTTCCAGGTTACACCTTCCCCTCTGCTCTTACAAATTAGCTCTTCAGGTAACTTCAGCTCGATGTTATTTTGATATGGTAGCAACAGTGGGTCGTTTGAGTGGTGCAGGAGCTACCTCTTGCTTTTCCAATGCATTTATTTTCGTTTCATGCTAGTATTATTGGATCCTAAGCATGACATCATTCAGGTTACTAAAGTAAACAATTTAGTGTGCCAATGAACATGAAGCAGTTGGGCATTCACGCGCTGCTTTCGAGTGTTATCAGTAGTCCACCAAAATAACTTCTGAGCTAATCCAGGTACACATGCAAATTCCATGTAATGTTAATCTAAGAGGAGAGAGAATATTGTTTGGTTGAGTTGCGTATATTGTAATAAATCACGCAATATTCAGTTCAAGTATCGAACAGTAAAGATTATATTGTTGTTGTGTATGAAGCAGATGCACAAATGACATTCCTACAATTCCTGAAGTGACCGTATCAAACAGTAAAGGTTATATTGTTGGTCCGTATCGAATAGTAAAGATTATATTGTTGCTCCGTATCGAACAGTAAATGAAGCTTGTTGACATTTTAGTTGCCGACGATTCATATTTCACACCATTTGCCGGCTCTAGAGTAAGCACACTCCTACAATTATCTGGCCTCATGTTGTATAATATTTATTTCCAGTACTTTGGTTATCAAGTTTGGCAATGGGATGAGCCCCCAAATAGTCAATTCTCTCTCTCTCTAAAAAAGGGTTGTCTTTGCGATTATTGCAAGAAGATAAATTACAATCACACTATTATAACTAGATCGAAAGTATTAGAAATGTGTATTCTAACTGGCTCCAAATATTAGAAAAAAAAAGACCAATGAGCGCTAGCATGTGTGGCATGCCGACCACCAAGGGGGTTCAGAACTCAGACCTGCCTGTGACATCTTTTGTAACAGTGGGGAAGTTGGTGTGAACTGAATTCATGCACTCAGCCATACTTTATCGGTGTCTATTGGGCATACTACCTTCACCATTTCATTAAAAAAAACATAAAACATGTGTGGCATAGCGTTCCTTAAAGTTAAGATAGTCCTAAGAAAGGAAAATATGTGTTATGCACAAACATAGTAAATAGTTCTTGAAATGGATACAGCAGGCAAACAGAGTTGATTGATCCAACTTTTAGATCTTATCAGTTATTCAACATATAAAATGTGTGTTACAAACGAGTTTTTATAAAATTGTCATTCAACCAAATGATCAAAGAACTGCCGAGCTTTTGGTTTGGTGGTGCAT
The DNA here is from genome assembly GCA_963921465.1 of Triticum timopheevii. Lineage (NCBI taxonomy): Eukaryota > Viridiplantae > Streptophyta > Magnoliopsida > Poales > Poaceae > Triticum > Triticum timopheevii. The sequence goes on along the minus strand of OY997264.1, from coordinate 623,499,524 downwards.
TTTCTAACTTATAGTTCAGAAACTTCTCAAGAATCTAACAACATGTATGATTTCAGGTAATCAAGCATTTGAGGTCCAATGTTGCTTTTGTTGACAACGGTTGTTAGCGAGCTGGATTCTTTTGATATACTAAACGAGCTGATGAATAATGGGTGAAAATACTTGTAAGCCGGGTAAGATGATGAGATTTTGTTTTTCCACATGCATCTATTAGTAATATATTCTCTTTTTGAGGTCTTCCTTTTAAAAGTGATAATGTCGTGATTCGTTCAGGTGATCATCGAAATGCTTACAACATGATGCCAAACTTTATACCTTTGATACAGTCTGAAAGTGTAGGCGTGCCATGCTACTCCATGTGTGTCTTACATGATAACTATGTGGTTTCGGTGATGGTGTCATAGTTATACCTATGACTTCAGTAATGTTTAAAAGGTCGTGCTTGTAACTGGTTACGTTGGATTTAGAGTGTTATTTTTGCCGTCACATTTATAGTCACATAACTTTATGTCCCTAACTTTGAGTTCTAAAGTTAAAAAAAATAGAAAAAATATAGCAATGGGTTAGATAACATTTCTCTACATTTTCAGTGTTTTGTGTATATTTAAATGGTGGCGACCGCAAGCTCACATTACACATATTTACCATCAGCTGTCCTAACTGAAAACTCTATAACTCAGGCATAAGCTCAAACCAACTTGAAGCCCACTAGACCTAAGAAGAAGAAAAATCCTATAGGCGCACTACTTTATAGCAATCTGGTCAAACTACCTCTTTGATTATGACCAGTATACTTCATTGCAAACTGATCAAATTACCTCTTAGGTTATACAATATATGTAGGATCTCCTTCTCTATAAGTAAAATAAGAATATATGTATGATCTTCTATACTACTCCCTCTATTCCAAAATAAGTCACTTAAAGTTAGTACAAAGTTGAGTCACTTATTTTGAGATGGAGGTTGTATTATATTGTAAAAATGGATGGGCGAGGCAACACGCTCCTCTGCTGTTTTCTCGCATTTTTCTTTCTCTCTCCCGAACTTGAGCAATTGAATGAAAACCAATGGCTATATATGCTGGAGCCAGCGAATTATATAACACACTATACTCTGTCTATCAGCATCTTAAACTTATGTTGCTATCATCGCCTTTCTGAGTTTTTTTTTACTATGAACCACCATCACAAGTTTACTCTTGATAATAGTAGTGATTACAGTGCATGCCGATTTTTAGGTCAGATTGTGTATCCCATCTCCAAGTTATGCAATATGGTGCTACTTATTCTTATTCTAATATCTCATATTGTATCTATCATTTTTTGAGTTGGGTATCATTTCATCTTTGAGAATGTGATGCACCACAATTTTTGTAAGTATTATGGTTGGCATTCTGTTCTCCAAGGTTGTAATCTGTAACAAAACTTGCTTCTTATGATTGCCATGATTTTAGAAATGCAAATATCTAAGATTTCTTTTGAGATCTCAGTTCTTATTGTTGAAGCTTTGCTCTTGTGATATTTGTTTTGTTTCGTGTTGAGATTGTTTACACGAACCCTTCGACCTTGTTAGTTTCCCAGAATTTTAACCTACAGAAGCTATGGTGGTACTCTAAACATATTCTAAGGCATCAACTCCGAACATTTCATAATACAAAGAGACGGCGCAGCAACGCGCGCCATCAATGATCTAGTGATAAAGTAAAAGCCCAGGAAAAGAAACAAATTGTGAGAGGAATGGAATATGGAGAGAAACAACCTTGGAATCAGAGTGAGAGGGGGATCACATGTACGTGCTGCTTCCAAGGATTGCCTCATTCTACAGGCCATTGCAGATCTGAAAATAAAAGGCAACCGAGGTTGAGATCACACACACACAGACACACACACACACACACACAGAGAGAGATGGCCGGGGTGCTTTGCTCCCTGATAAACCATGGCGAGCCAGCGTGCTACACGGGAGCAAATGGATGGAATCGAGGCCTTGGCACAAGGCGCTTGTAGGACTGGATGTAGAGGAGGAGGAGCACGTTGTGGAGGTCGGCCTCCCACGCGCCGTCCGCTGCGGGGTCATCGTCGTCGCCGGGGAGCACGGCGGCGAGCGCCCCGAGCGCCAGCGCGGCCTGGTCGGCGTGGATCTGCAGCGGCTCCGCGAGCACCGTGGCACCCACGCGCCCGGCCCTCGGTGCCACGAGCTGAGCAGGAGGGCTTGGGAGCCGCCGCCGTGCCCGGGGACCAGCTCGCGGACGGGGAGGGCAGGCGCCCACTCGCCGCCGCCTTGCCCTGCTGCTGTTCCTCCCCACTGCCGCCGCCGTCGTGCTCCTCGTCCTCCCTTCGCTTTTGCTCATCGTCGTTGGGGAGGGGGGCATTGCAGCGGTGGATCTGGCCGCCTACGGCGCGGGGAGGCGGGCGGCGGCGGTGGCAGCGGTGATGTGGGCGGGAGGAGAGGAGGCGTGCGGGAGGGGAGGCGAGGGGAGGGGAGGAGGAGAGGGAGAGGAGGCGCACGGGAGGGGGAAGGGAGCCGGCTAGGGTTGCCTCCACGGGAGCCGGCCCTTTTATACCCCGTGCGAGTGAAATGACGAAAATGCCCCCGGCGGGGCAGGCTATTTACGCGCGGTGGCACAGTCGAGGTGAAACTGTTCATTGCAATAGTAACTTTTTTTATCCGACGGACGAGCTCATTCCAGGGCTCGATCCGACGGCCCAGATCCGATCAAGCACGCAGATCCAACGACCAGGAATCCAAACGGCTGAGGAGCCGGGATGATCCTCCTCATTCAGGAATTTGGATCAAAATATAATTACACATGTCATAACAATTAGACATGAACACTCATTTGTGCATTTGTGCGTCTCATATATTTGTTTAGAGCAGAATTTGTCACACACACATTGGAAACGATGGCATTTAATTTGGTGGCATTAAAAAAAGAAAAATGGCTACTAACAGAGGGTATAAAATCATTTGAATGAAAATAAATAAGCTGCTACAGGCATCAAATTATAATGTCATTGGCATCTCACAAAGACATGGCATCTCAGCTTTCAGCCACAAGGGAATCAAGATTGAGAGATAGACAGACCTGTTTAATAGCAGAGCATACCTTGAAAACAAAATGCTTGTACATCAATGCAGAGTAGACACCGACACATCCGAATAGAAACAACAATGCCATGAACAGAGCAGAAACACAGAGATTAGGGTTATGGAGAATAGCAGATCATTAATAGCAGAAAAATTGCAAAACAATAAATTTTCTAAGAGTTATCAAGTACAGCGAGTTAATTGTTTTCAAAAAACGACGAGATCATTTATTACAACACAGTACGGCGCTTTTTCTTCCCAAGGGAAGTTTAGCTTGTCTGAAAACTTAAGTCGAAGCACCCGAAGAGGACCATCCTACACATCAATCAAAAAAAATAGTGACTTCAATATTCTGGCCAATTTTGATGTATCATATTTTTTTTGAAACTACATTAAATGTACCCTGTTCTAGCTGTTGTTGGTTAAGATCTGAGATATACAGTGAAAAGGAGAGCATTAGTCCTAACAAATGCATCTTAGACTCTTAGTGAAGCTCCAAATGAGAATCTCTCATAATTATTTTGAGATGCCTTATTCAGTTAACCAAACAAAGCATGTTCATCTTAATAAAAAGGCAGGAGAGGCATCATACCACTATCCGTGAAAATTGAGCTGGGGCTCTTTGGTGCTAGCTCTTCCATTTCCAGAGAAGTTGCTTGTTCTTCTCTGGGTATCCTGCCATAAACCATGGATGGCTTTTTAAAAAACAATTATACATACGGATTAAGCATACAATAGCGGCAGCAGCAGCATACAAGCCTACAAATAATCAAACCTAGAACAACAACAGCGTTCAAGGAAACACCACACTCTTGCTGTGGAGGAAGGAATAGCACATCAAGCAGTGTAGGGAAGTAATTGGTAGGGAGGAATAACAACAAACCTTAGAAGCCCACTCGGTGTGCTTCCTCTCCGGCCGACCCGCAAGACAGCCCCAACGCCACGCCACCGTCCCAACCATGAAACAGCCAGAGAAGCAAGGAAGATGGTAAGAAACAAGCGAAATAAAAGGTAGTGGGCTCCAATACAAACATTAACCAGCCTAAAGACGTTGTTATTAGAAACATGACATCGTGGTTTCTGCTGGTTTATCAACAAATTAAAACTAGCCATTGAACCGACAACTTGCTTACTCTTAACCAGATGAAATCAAGGACCAACAACAAACAATAAAAGTCAAGAACAACTTATATGCAATAAAGGTATGAGAGAGAAGAAATATTCACATAGACGCCTATAAACACTGGAGCAAAAATAAGCAACACCTTTAAATACAAATAAAAAGGGTTCAGGGTTCAATGCATAGTGGGCTCAGATTTGCCTTTCCTCGATCATATAATCTACCCCCGCCATCTCTTGTCACCAGATTAATCTGTTTATATAGTGGAGCTGCCCTGGTTATCACTCAACAAGAATGACCATCCAAGGACAGAACAATAAGTATCACATGATCAAAAAGGATTCTAGAGACAAGAGGGAGGACCCAACTTGATACCCACAGGTGCCTTGATTGCTCAAAGGCACACTTATTTCAGCCACAACAAATCATCATCGCCCTAGCAAGGATGGCTTCCGACCGGTGGGGCACGTGCGAATAAAAAGGGTTCAGGGTTCAATGCATATGGGCTCAGATTTGCCTTTCCTCATCATATAATCTACCCCATCATCTCTTATCACCAGATCAATCTGTTTATACAGTGGAGCTGCCCTGGTTATCACTCAATAAGAATGACCATCCAAAGGACAGAACAATAAGTATCACAGGATCAAAAAGGATTCTAGAGACAAGAGGGAGGACCCAGCTTGATACCCACGGCTAATCATCATCGCCCTAGCAAGAATGGCTTCCGACCGATGTGGCACGTGATTCAAACGCGGTGGGGCGGGCTATTTACGCGCGGTGGCACGGTCGAGGTGAAACTGTTCATTGCAACAATAACTATTTTTTATCCGACGGACGAGGTCATTCCACGGCTCGATCGGACAGCCCAGATCCGATCAAGCACGCAGATCCAACAGCCAGGAATGCCAAGCGGATGAGGAGCCGGGAGGATGACCGGCATCCTTATTTCTGGATTCTGGATGCTTAAACCATTGAGTACAAAAGTCATTCATGCCAACCACAAAAAGGAAATAATTTGCAATGCAAGGCTAATATGATTTATCTATTGCCAATCACTGTATCCATTTAAATTATGATCTGAACATATATACTTTCCAGTCACATGGCATCATCTTTTTAACTGAACTAAACCTCCAAAGTTATGTCAATGATTAAATATGGCATTAATGTAAAATATGGTAATGGGGTGGTTTATTTGGGTCAAAAAAAGGCAAACAACACAACACAGAGTATCCAATTAAGCATAGCAATTAACAATCAGGGATACTAATGAGGGAACTCTGAAAATGGATAGATCACCTCACATAATGATTATCTCAGCATACCTAGGCTAGGCAACTGAAACCGACAATAAGGGTAAATAGAGCAGCCGTTCCCTTGGCAGTGGCCAGAAATGCTTAAAACCCACTAAACACCAACGCTGACTATTCGATATTTTGCCAAACGCACCATCTATTCTTCTCTTAATTCATCGATGATGGCACAACAGGTGTATTGCTCAATCTATCTATCCAACTAATGTATAGCCTTCAACCATCTATGTCGATGCATCTCACCTCTAACTGAACTGTTACCACCCAAAACATAAATACACTGCATCTGTACCAAGAAAAATAATCCTTGATTTCTCTTTGCATAGCACTAATGAAATTAAACAAAGGAGAACATAATGCTTACATAGACATGAAAAGCAACAAAATTAGATATTTTGTTAGAAGCATAGCACGCACATGATAAAGTAAAAGCCCAGGAAAAGAAACAAATTGTGAGAGGAATGGAATATGGAGAGAAACAACCTTGGAATCAGAGTGAGAGGCGGATCACATGTACGTGCTTCTTCCAAGGATTGCCTCATTCTACAGGCCATTGCAGATCTGAAAATGAAAGGCAGCCGAGGTTGAGATCACACACACACACACACACACACACACACACACACACACAGAGAGAGAGAGATGGCCGGGGTGCTTTGCTTCCTGATAAACCATGGCGAGCCAGCGTGCTACACGGGAGCAAATGGATGGAATCGAGGCCTTGGCACAAGGCGCTTGTAGGACTGGATGTAGAGGAGGAGGAGCACGTCGTGGAGGTCGGCCTCCCACGCGCCATCCGCTGCGGGGTCATCGTCGTCGCCGGGGAGCACGGCGGCGAGCGCCCCGAGCGCCAGCGCGGCCTGGTCGGCGGGGATCTGCAGCGGCTCCGCGAGCACCGTGGCACCCACGCGCCCGGGCCCCGGCGCCACGAGCTGAGCAGGAGGGCTTGGGAGCCGCCGCCGTGCCCGGGGACCATCTCGCGGACGGGGAGGGCGGGCGCCCACTCGCCGCCGCCTTACCCTGCTGCTGTTCCTCCCCACTGCCGCCGCCGTCGTGCTCCTTGTCCTCCCTCCGCTTTTGCTCATCGTCGTTGGGGAGGGGGGCTTTGCAGCGGTGGATCTGGCCGCCGACGGCGCGGGGAGGCGGGCGGCGGCGATGGCGGCGGCGATGTGGGCGGGAGGAGAGGAGGTGTGCGGGAGGGAAGGCGAGGGGAGGGGAGGAGGAGAGGGAGAGGAGGCGCACGGGAGGGGGAAGGGAGCCGGCTAGGGTTGCCTCCACGGGAGCCGGCCCTTTTATACCCCGGGCGAGTGAAATGACGAAAATGCCCCCGGCGGGGCAGGCTATTTACGCGCGGTGGCACGGTCGAGGTGAAACTGTTCATTGCAATAGTAACTTTTTTATCCGACGGACAAGGTCATTCCAGGGCTCGATCCGACGGCCCAGATCCAATCAAGCACGCAGATCCAACGACCAGGAATCGAAATGGCTGAGGAGCCGGGATGATCCTCCTCATTCAGGAATTTGGATCAAAATATAATTACACATGTCATAACAATTAGACATGAACACTCATTTGTGCATTTGTGCGTCTCATATATTTGTTTAGAGCAGAATTTGTCACACGCACATTGGAAACGATGGCATTTAATTTGGTGACATTAAAAAAGGGAAAATGGCTACTAACAAAGGGTATAAAATCATTTGAATGAAAATAAATAAGCTGCTACAGGCATCAAATTATAATGTCATTGGCATCTCACAAAGACATGGCATCTCAGCTTTCAGCCACAAGGGAATCAAGATTGAGAGATAGACAGACCTGTTTAATAGCAGAGCATACCTTGAAAACAAAATGCTTGTACATCAATGCAGAGTAGACACCGACACATCCGAATAGAAACAGCAATGCCATGGACAGAGCAGAAACACAGAGATTAGGGTTATGGAGAATAGCAGATCATTAATAGCAGAAAAATTGCAAAACAATAAATTTTCTAAGAGTTATCAAGTACAGCGAGTTAATTGTTTTCAAAAAACGACGAGATCATTTATTACAACACAGTACGACGCTTTTTCTTTCCAAGGGAAGTTTAGCTTGTCTGAAAACTTAAGTCGAAGCACCCGAAGAGGACCATCCTACCCATCAATTAAAAAAAATAGTGACTTCAATATTCTGGCCAATTTTGATGTATCATGTTTTTTTTGAAACTACATTAAATGTACCCTGTTCTAGCTGTTGTTGGTTAAGATCTGAGATATACAGTGAAAAGGAGAGCATTAGTCCTAACAAATGCATCTTAGACTCTTAGTGAAGCTCCAAATGAGAATCTCTCATAATTATTTTGAGATGCCTTATTCAGTTAACCAAACAAAGCATGTTCATCTTAATAAAAAGGCAGGAGAGGCATCATACCACTATCCGTGAAAATTGGGCTGGGGCTCTTTGGTGCTAGCTCTTCCATTTCCAGATAAGTTGCTTGTTCTTCTCTGGGTATCCTGCCATAAACCGTGGATGGCTTTTTTAAAAACAATTATACATACGGATTAAGCATACAATAGCGGCAGCATTAGCATAGAAGCCTACAAATAATCAAACCTAGAACAACAACAGCGTTTAAGAAAACACCACACTCTTGCTGTGGAGGAAGGAATAGCACATCAAGCAGTGTAGGGAAGCAATTGGTAGGGAGGAATAACAACAAACCTTAGAAGCCCACTCGGTGTGCTTCCTCTCCGGCCGACCCGCAAGACAGCCCCAACGCCATGCCACCATCCCAACTGTGAAACAACCAGAGAAGCAAGGAAGATGGTAAGAAACAAGCGAAATAAAAGGTAGTGGGCTCCAATATAAACATTAACCAGACTAAAGATGTTGTTATTAGAAACATGACACCGTGGTTTCTGCTGGTTTATCAACAAATTAAAACAATCCATTGAACCGACAACTTGCTTACTCTTAACCAGATGAAATCAAGGACCAACAACAAACAATAAAAGTCAAGAACAACTTATATGCAATAAAGGTATGGGAGAGAAGAAATATTCACATAAGACGGCTATAAACACTGGAGCAAAAATAAGCAACACCTTTAAATACAAATAAAAAGGGTTCAGGGTTCAACGCATAGTGGGCTCAGATTTGCCTTTCCTCGATCATATAATCTACCCCCGCCATCTCTTGTCACCAGATTAATCTGTTTATACAGTGGAGCTGCCCTGGTTATCACTCAACATGAATGACCATCCAAGGACAGAACAATAAGTATCACATGATCAAAAAGGATTCTAGAGACAAGAGGGAGGACCCAACTTGATACCCACAGGTGCCTTGATTGCTCAAAGGCACACTTATTTCAGCCACAGCGAATCATCATCGCCCTAGCAAGGTTGGCTTCCGACCGGTGGGGCACGTGCGAATAAAAAGGGTTCAGGGTTCAATGCATATGGGCTCAGATTTGCCTTTCCTCATCATATAATCTACCCCATCATCTCTTATCACCAGATCAATCTGTTTATACAGTGGAGCTGCCCTGGTTATCACTCAATAAGAATGACCATCCAAAGGACAGAACAATAAGTATCACAGGATCAAAAAGGATTCTAGAGACAAGAGGGAGGACCCAGCTTGATACCCACGGCTAATCATCATCGCCCTAGCAAGAATGGCTTCCGACCGATGTGGCACGTGATTCAAACGCGGTGGGGCGGGCTATTTACGCGCGGTGGCACGGTCGAGGTGAAACTGTTCATTGCAACAGTAACTATTTTTTATCCTACGGACGAGGTCATTCCAGGGCTCGATCGGACGGCCCAGATCCGATCAAGCACGCAGATCCAACGGCCAGGAATGCCAAGCGGCTGAGGAGCCGGGAGGATGACCGGCATCCTTATTTCTGGATTCTGGATGCTTAAACCATTGAGTACAAAAGTCATTCATGCCAACCACAAAAAGGAAATAATCTGCAAATGCAAGGCTAATATGATTTATCTATTGCCAATCACTGTATCCATTTAAATTATGATCTTTACATATATACTTTCCAGTCACATGGCATCATCTTTTTAGCTAAACTAAACCTCCAAAGTTATGTCAATGATTAAATATGGCATTAATGTAAAATATGGTAATGGGGTGGTTTATTTGGGTCAAAAAAGGCAAACAACACAACACAGAGTATCCAATTAAGCATAGCAATTAACAATCAGGGATACTAATGAGGGAACTCTGAAAATGGATAGATCACCTCACATAATGATTATCTCAGCATACCTAGGCTAGGCAAGTGAAACCGACAATAAGGGTAAATAGAGCAGCCGTCCCCTTGGCAGTGGCCAGAAATGCTTAAAACCCACTAAACACCAACGCTGACTATTCGATATTTTGCCAAACGCACCATCTATTCTTCTCTTAATTCATCGATGATGGCACAACAGGTGTATTGCTCAATCTACTTATCCAACTAATGTATAGCCTTCAACCATCTATGTCAATGCATCTCACCTCTAACTGAACTGTTGCCACCCAAAACATAAATACACTGCATATGTACCAAGAAAAGTAATCCTTGATTTCTCTTTGCATAGCACTAATGAAATTAAACAAAGGAGAACATAATGCTTACATAGACATGAAAAGCAACAAAATTAGATATTTTGTCAGAAGCATAGCACGCACATGATAAAGTAAAAGCCCAGGAAAAGAAACAAATTGTGAGAGGAATGGAATATGGAGAGAAACAACCTTGGAATCAGAGTGAGAGGGGGATCACATGTACGTGCTGCTTCCAAGGATTGCTTCATTCTTCAGGCCATTGCAGATCTGAAAATAAAAGGCAACTGAGGTTGACATCACACACACACATACACACACACACACACAGAGAGAGAGAGAGAGAGAGAGAGAGAGAGAGAGAGAGAGATGGCCGGGGTGCTTTGCTCCCTGATAAACCGTGGCGATCCAGCGTGCTACATGGGAGCAAATGGATGGAATCGAGGCCTTGGCACAAGGCGCTTGTAGGACTGGATGTAGAGGAGGAGGAGCACGTCGTGGAGGTCGGCCTCCCACGCGCCGTCCGCTGCGGGGTCATCATCGTCGCCGGGGAGCACGGCGGCGAGCGCCCCGAGCGCCAGCGCGGCCTGGTCGGCGGGGATCTGCAGCGGCTCCGCGAGCACCGCGGCACCCACGCGCCCGGGCCCTGGCGCCACGAGCTGAGCAGGAGGGCTCGGGAGCCGCCGCCGTGCCCGGGGACCAGCTCGTGGACGGGGAGGGCGGGCGCCCACTCGCCGCCGCCTTGCCCTGCTGCTGCTCCTCCCCACTGCCGCCGCCGTCGTGCTCCTCGTCCCTCCTCTGCTTTTGCTCATCGTCGTTGGGGAGGGGGGGCTTTGCAGCGGTGGATCTGGCCGCCGACGGCGCGGGGAGGCGGGCGGGCAGCAGCGGCGGCGGCGATGTGGGCGGGAGGAGAGGAGGCGTGCGGGAGGGGAGGCGAGGGGAGGGGAGGGGAACGAGAGAGAGGGAGAGGAGGCGCGCGGGAGGGGGAGGGGAGCCGGCTAGGGTTGCCTCCATGGGAGCCGGCCCTTTTATACCCCGGGCGAGTGAAATGACGAAAATGCCCCCAGTTGGGCAGGCTATTTACGCGAGGTGGCACGGTCGAGGTGAAACTGTTCATTGCAACAGTAACTTTTTTTATCCAACGAACGAGGTCATTCCAAGGCTCGATCCGACGGCCCAGATCCGATCAAGCATGCAGATCCAACGGCCAGGAATCGAAACGGCTGAGGAGCCGGGATGATCCTCCTCATTCTTATTTCTCGATGCTCAGGGGACAAGAGGCGGCCCGCGCGGCCTAACTACACTATTCGAGAGACATCGATGTGACACGTTACACTTGCTTCAGTGCGCTACTATTAGTCAAGAGTTCCTTACTATTGGCGCACAGTGAAGCGACACGCTATAGTGTTTGCTTTATCAGCAACAGTGTTCAGGTATGGCCGTCTTGTCCGCGTCACGTTGATGCTGCAGGTGGCTCCGCGCAGCAGGCTGGCTGGAGCAGCCGGACAGGGAGCCGACTGGAGCAACCGGGTGGGGAGGACCGAGGGGCGCTAGATGTTTTGAAGCACCGTCTCGCCATCTTGGGCCTACCCGTGGGTCATCCCCCCCTCCCCCCCCCCCCCCCGACAGTAGCCTCCGAGCCTTCGAGCGACTTGGAAAGTCGGGCGGAGGGTTTTCGCAGGCGTTGTTGTAGCAGATGTCGTTACAGAGTTTGTCGATGACAGCGTGCCCCCACTGGGTGTAGCCTCCGAGCCTCGGGCGACTCGAAGAGTCGGGCGGAGGGTCCTTGCAGTCTATTGTAGCAGATGGGTGCGAGGTGCCGCCGGGAGTGGAGTGGAGTCTGCCGGCAGGCTGGCGCAAGGCGCCGCCAGGCACAGAGTGGAGTCCGTCGGCAGGTAGGCGCGAGGTGCCATCGGGCGCGGAGCGGAGTCCACCGACAGGCTGTTTCCAGTAGGGGGCGCGCAAGCGCACCCATTGGGTGTAGCCTCCGAGCCTCCGGTTGACTCGAAGAGTCGGGCGGAGGATCTTCGCTGTCGTGGTAGCAGAGGTCTATGATGACAGCCGGCTGCGGGCTGCAGCCGGCACGGCTCTTTCCAGTGAGGGCGCGCAAGCGCACCCATTGGGTGTAGCCTCCGAGCCTTTGGGCGACTCGAAGAGTCGGGTGGAGGGTTTTGCAGAAGTTGGAGCAGACGGTGGCGTCGAGGATGCCGGTTGCATTTAGCGGCGGGCCTACAACAGGCGTGGCGTTTTCCCAGCGGGGCGCGCCGGCATATCCACTGGGTATAGCCTTCGAGCCTCCGGGTGAGGAGGAGGATTCCCCGCGGAAATGATCAGACAGAAGACGAAGTTCCGACCCTACAGAGACGGGGATTTCACCGTCACCACAAAGCACCAGCCCAAAGACGTCACTCATCCCCATCCAAAATGCCTTTAGGGACAGGTTGGAGAACCTTGTCTCTATTTTTTAGAGACGGGTTTGTAAGCAAGTCAGAGATAGGTTTTGAAACCCATCACTAGTATTAGCGACGCATTTTGGAAACACGTCACTGTTACATTAGAGCATCTACAACCGGAACTCCCAAATACGCCTCATACGCCCTCAAACGTCCGGCATGACCGGCACCCTCCTATCCAGCCTAAATATGGGGCGCCCGGACGCGTCCGGGCATGCCCGCCACGTCGGACCGAACAGCCCGACCCCATTCCAAATTGCACCAAATCTACACTCTTCGGCTCCGCCTTGCGCTTGATGTGTTCGACACATTCACCGACCAGAATTATTGTGATTTTGTTAGGTAAAAGATGGATTCTGACTCTTCGTCGGACGAGGAGTATGGACCGACAGAGCTTGACCAAATGATTCAAGATGAGTTCTTCAATTCCTCAGTTTCAGATGAAGAAGTGGACATGATCATGCTCTTGAGCATGCAAGAGGAAATGGACCGGCAAGCGGAGCATATTCTCAACTTCAAGGGCTCAATCAAAGGGAGAAGAGTGATCAACCGGAACAGGGTGTCCGGAGCAAAGCTACTGCACAATGACTACTTTGCTCGCCTGCTTTCCCGGATACTCCATGGTTTCATCGCTGTTTTCGTATGCAGAAACTATAGTTTCTGCGCATTGTGGAAGGAGTGGAGGAACACGACAACTACTTCAAGCTGAGAAGGGATTGTTGTGGCCAACTCTCTTTCTCGGCCAAGCAGAAGTGCACGGCTGCTCTGAAGATGCTTGCACTTGGTACTTTTGTAGACGCCATTGGTGAGCTACTCAGGATGGGGGAGAGAGCACGTGCCTGAAGACTACTGTCAAATTTTCCAGCGCCGTGGTCGAGGTGTTTGGACTGGAGTATCTCAGAGAACCAAATGCGCAGGACACAGAGAAGTTGTTGGCTATTGGAGAGGCAAGGAGGTTTTCAGGAATACTCGGATCAATTGATTGCATGCATTTGACAATGGAAAAACTGTGCCAAAGGTCTGCAGGGAATGTATCAAGGCCATGCCAGAGAGGCCATCATCATACTAGAAGTGATGGCATCACATGACTTATGGATTTGGCATGCTTTCTTTGGAATGCCCCGTTCTCACAAAGACATCAACGTGAACGATCTCCGGTGTTCAGGAGGCTTTGCAATGGGGAATCACCGCTGTGGAACTATACCGTCAACGGCCGGGACTACAACATGGGGTACTATCTTGCCAATGGTATTCTATCCTCAGTGGACGGCGTTTGTGAAGACCATATCTGAGCCGTGTGGCAATAAACAGAGCCACTTTGCAACAATGCAGGAAGCGGCTAGGAAGGACGTGGAGAGGACATTTGGTGTGCTTCAGGCTCGTTGGGGAATTGTGCGGAGCACTACAATGACGTGGGAATCAGAAACTTTGTGGCAGCTGATGACATTTTGTGTTATTCTGCACAATATGATTGTCGAGGATGAGGGTGAAGGTCTAGCCCAAACCCATGATTTTGAAGCACCCGGAGAACAAGTTGAATCCCGGAAGATCAAGATGCGGATCAGCTTATGAATTTTTTGCAGATGCATCAAAATCTTCGAAATCAGCAGGTGCACATGTAGCTACTCAATGATCTTGTGGAGCACATATGGATCCACAATGATAACCAAGGAGGCAATGCTTGAGTTTGGCACTTCAAATAAATTTTATGTAAACGCTATGTATGCTTCATACCGACAATAACTATTTACGTTCAACATTTTGTTGCATGATCGATGTGCATGTATTTGTATGGATTTGAGAGTCCGGATTTGAAATATGTGGATGTATGATACAAAATTTGAGGGGCCGTCAGGACACGTCCGCGGGCGTTTGAGGAGCCGGATTTGCCAAGTCCCGCCGTAGATGCTCTTAAGTGATGTTTACAAAACCCCTTCTCTAACAATGGATGTAAAAAAGAATCACACCAAAAATGTCTCATTTTTTCTCTGTTTTATTCTCTCGCAATGCAGTTTACAAGAATTACACTTCCATAGACATATACATGATTACATAATCAATATACATTCTCCCCAAGAAATGTACAAATTGGACACGTCCATCTACACTAAGAACCTGAATAGCCTGAAATCAAGGGAATGGCAGACATGGAATGGCTCCAGAATCAGTTACCACATAAGCTAATGATGAAACAAAGAGTCAAAGACTAGCTAGGAGCATGTCAACATGTGACGAAATGATTGTTCATGCGAATAAACAAACTAAGATGCATAGGTGGTAAGAGCATCTCCAACATGCGCACAAAAGTTTCACGCCCTAAAATAGTTTTAGCGCGTCACCGTAGCATTTTTAGCGTGCCGGACCCAACATTGATTTACCAGATACCCAAAAACGCGCGCCCAAAAAAACACGCATTGTAAACTGTGAAGCGCGCGCAATCCGGCGTCTCAAATTTGCAGCATGCGATAGCGTTTTTCAGCGCGCGCGCCCAACCCTTTTTTGCGCGTGCACTATTTTGCTGGAGCTGTCCGGCGCCTGAAAAATCCGAATTTTAGCGCACGGAGCAGTTTTTGAGCGCCTGTTGGAGATGCTCTAATAGTGCAATACATGTCGAGTTGTTGTTTCTTAGGTGTTTGTGCGTAGCCTCTGTCAGTACTCATTGCTTCTGTTTAAACAAATGCTATCCCAAGTGGTTGTATTGTGATTTCCATTTCTAATTTGTCATGGTAGTTTCCAAAGGTAGTATCAGCTTCAGATGTAGAGTAGTGAATGTAAACTGACTGTTGTAACATCTGGACAGCATTACAACAACATGTGAAGCATCGAGCACTAAATATACGTGGCACAAGCTATACTTAAAGCATGAAGCATCGAAAGAAGAATATCTACACCATCATTTCTTAAGCTTGGACATGGCCAAACAGGGAATGCTCATTTTCCGTTTCCTTCTGGCATGAAGTGCAAACGAGCAACTAACTGAACTGCACATCGCTTATCCAGAAAAAGATATATTTTTAAGATTATGATTGAGGCCATCACTGATTTGTGAGGAGCATGTTCAACTTGACATACTAACTTCAAGTTTAGGAAACATTTCAACAATAAGCAGTGGGTTAAACATCAGAACATGAACCTGCAGAAGATTCCACGCTATTGGAGTTCAGAAAATAATAGTTCAGCTATTTGGGTATATATTTTTTTCACATGCATGATACTCAAGAAAGTGAGGAGTGGTCTATCTTTTGACAAAAACTGAAGCAAGCATGTCATAGACAGTACAGTAGTCCTGTCAATTTCCTACTAGTATAAGCACGAGTCTTTATATAGAACAAAAATGCACAATGAACATCTAGTTTACTCTTGTATTCTTAAACAAATACTTCAATAATGAGCTAGAGTTTCTATATTGTAGTTTCCAATCTGGATGACACATTATTTCCGTTTGTATCAACAATGTTTAAGAGCACAGGAAATTAACAGTTATAAATGAAGTTGACTAGAGATCAAAATAGAGTTGCCGGCCGTTTGGCAAACTATAGTCGTACAGAGTGTACCACGACTGTGTGGATGCATGTAGGACCATCATGTATTGAGGATCTTTTGCCTCTCGGCTGTAATTCTCTCAATATGGAATAAAACTCCTTTTCACTCGAAAAAAGCAGTGATATTATCCGGTGAATTCAGAACGAACATTTTTTTTAGGCAAAGTAGTGAACGGAGTTTTTTTTTTTTGAGACAAAGTAGTGAACGAACTGGCATTACGGAGAAGGAATGAACCAGGGGCTGAGTAATGAAAAGCCCAGAATATCCTAAGGGCCTTTCCACCGCAGAATCACCAGCAGGGCGCGTAACCGAGCAACCGGAATCAATGGCTGCGCGCCAGTGGCGGCGAACAAACACACCGAATCCGCCGCCGCGGCATCCGGCAGCTCGAACGGCGATGGTATCAAAGACCTCGCCCCGCCTCCTCCCATGGGCACCGCGCGCCACACGATTTCACACATTCGCGGCCGAGGGAGCGAGCAGCGCCGGCCGCCCCGCGGCACCGCCGGTTGCTCTCGCCTCCCGCTCCGCAGCACCGCCGGTAGCTCTCGCCTCCCGCTCCGCGGCACCGCCGGTAGCTCTCGCCTCACGTCCCGCGGAACCGCCGGTAGCTCTCGCCTCCCGCTGATACAATGGCCAACGCCGCGGTCGACCCCGAGCGCAACAGGTCGCGGTTGACGTCGTCCATGTCGTCCATGTCGTCCGTGGACACCATTCTCCGTCTCCCGCCCTCGCCGCTGTTGACGTCCCCGACGCGCGCCCCTGCGGGACACGCGCTGGAGGAGCCTCCCGCGCGGCGCAGGCCGGCGCGGAGATCCAAGCCCGTGAGGATTTTCCAGAGCATGTTCCGGTCTCTGCCGGTCGTGACGGTGCCGCGCTGCGGGGGGATTCTGACGCCAGCCCCGACCGCCGCGGCCGCGTCCACGTCGCCCGCGCGGTCGGACTCCCTCCTGTCGCAGATCATCTCGCCCTCGACCGCGTCGAGTGGCGGCGGAGGCGTCTGCGCGTCGTCCCGGCGGCACATGACTGGCACACTCTTCGGCTGCCGCGAGGGCCGCGTGTCGCTCGCGCTGCAGGAGAACCCGCGGTGCCGCCCGGCGCTCGTGGTGGAGCTGGCGCTCCCGACGCACACCCTGCTCCACGAGCTTGGCGGCACGGCCGGCGCGCGCATCGTGTTGGAGACCGAGAAGAAGCACGTGAAGGAGCACGGCATCTCCGGCGGCGGCGAACATGGCGGCGCTGCGGCGAGGCAGCACGACGACGACGACGGGTGGCTGCTCCATGAGCCGATCTGGACTATGTTCTGCAACGGCAAGAGGGTGGGGTACGCGGTGCGGCGGGAGCCGACGGACGGCGACATCGCGGTGCTGGAGACGCTCTGGGCCGTGTCCATGGGCGGCGGCGTGCTCCCCGGGAGGGCAGGCTCGGCCGCGGCTGACGGGGAGCTGGCGTACATGCGGGGTTGCTTCGATCACATCATCGGGTCCCAGGACTCGGAGTCGCTGTACATGCTCGGGCCGCACGGCGGCGACAGCCCGGAGCTCGCCGTCTTCTTCGTTAGGCTTTGAGCCGATCGATCGTCTGTCTCTCCCTCTCTCTCGGTCGAACACTTCGTGTACGTATACGTACATAGATACAAAATGGCACGCGTGAATGCTTGGACGTTGACGATCATCTCTTTGATTTTTTTTAAACAACGATCCTCCTTATTGATTTTCATTAAAGGAACTGCCACAATTTACAAACCAAGAACAACAAAAACTCATAAGGAAGTCTCACGGATATGAGGAATACAAATAAAAGATGGTGAAAGTGGACAAATCTGGCCTTTTCTGAAACTTTAGCATAAAATGAACCGATTCAAAACAATTCCACAAAAATAACCCATTTACATGACACACGGGCCCGGGGTGGCTCCGGCGTCACGCAAAAACGGACCATTTTATGATTTTTTTTATGGATTGAGTTCATTTTATACCAAAGTTTCTAGAAAGGGGCCAGATTTGTCAACTTCACTAAAACCTGCAACAATCAGGCAAAGCCACTTATGAACCAACTGCACGCAAAGTTCAAACCATCAACTAAACAAGTTCCGAAAACCAACCATAGCACTTTAGATGAAGCAAGGCAGAAACTCTATGAGTGACTAATTCTCCTGGCCAAGGGATTTCATCCATGCACTCTGGCAAATGCCTCCCACAAGACCTCCTTGATCTCCATCCTCAGTATCTCTTCTGCCTTGGCTTTTCTGCAATATGCTCCAAGATTTAAGATTAAATAGCAAAAACCTTAATAGCAAAAAAAATTAAAACAAAAGAGACCTGATCATCGGATTTTTTTTATATCAAAACATGCCCTATTTTTAGTCTTCCAGGTTGTCTAGTAAGGCTCTGTTTGGTTCATAAGTCCTAGGACTTTTTCTAGTCCCAACTCAAAAGTCCCTAGTCCCTAAAAGGTCCCTCCCTGTTTGTATCCAGAAACTAAAAAGTCCCTAGTCCCTTCCTAAAGGTTATTAAATGATCATGTTGCCCCTAGTATATAGAAAAATAACAATCAAACAACATCATGGGGTGGCGGGCCAATGAATACATGGAAGAGCATTATTGGAAAAGTCCCAAAAAGTCCCAAAAAGACTCTCCTTGAGAGTCTTCTTCATTTAGTCCCAAATGCCTAGTTTAGTCCCTAAAAAGTCCATCCCGTTTGGTAAAAAAAGTCTCTAAGAGGGACTTTTTCTAGTCCCTACACAAAAAAGTCCCTGGAAACAAACACCCCCTAAATTATCACTACCCCCTCACCCCTCCTCTTCCCGAGAAGTGCAACCATTGTCCCGGAATTTAAAACATTAAAACCGTGCATCTTTCCAACCCGCCAGGGCCATCAACATTTTCAACCGTCAGATCTACACTTTTGGTCGTTCGTGGCAGTTTGTTGTGCTTTCAACCCCGCTTGGGCTTCAATATCTCTTACTCCCTCCTTTCCTAAATATAACTCTTTTTAGAGTTTTTTTTTGCATGGTAATACATGTCTCATTTATATCATAAAGAACAAAGTACAAGTCACGTAAAGACCGACATGACAAAATCGAAAAGATAGTAGAACATCTCTGAGCTTTGAGCTTGACACCAACGCCCGTCACCTACTTCCGACACCACCACAGCAGTCACCGAAGAAAAGAATGACGGATCACCTCCTCACCCCCGAGCTCGACGCGGCTCCATCGCTGATATGCAGCTTTGCGGACCTCCAAAGTGGCTCACAAAAAGTGAAGCCCTTACAGTTGAACGAATCAGACCGGGGCAACACCCCGGACCACACCATCGTACTCCAGATCTGGCACCCCGCCACGACTAAAACGCCGAAGGAGGAAACCATATCTGCCATCCACAAACCACGAGCCCAGCACATGCTCCGTCTTCCATATGTCGTCGATGCAGACCACAATCTGCATCCGCTCCTGGACTACCTCCCAAGATACGGAGTAAAAAAAAAGAATCTACACTCTAAACTACATCTACATACAGTCATACATAGTCCATATTTAATTCTCTAAAAAGACTTATATTTAGGAACATAGAAAGTAGATCTCTTCTCCCTGCACCATGTTTGGCCTGGCATTCGTCGCTCATGAGTTCGATACGTTTGAGGAGAGATCGATGAACAAAAGCCACGGAACAGGCACAGCATGCATTCCTGGCCGTCCCGCCGTTCCGTCGTCAGAGCTCAGAACGTCCATGCACACCGGATACGCTGGCACAGTGATGCTCATCGGCCATGCGATGGGAGACGGAACACGCAGTACGCCTTTCACGTAGCACGCGTCAACTCACGCAAGTGCACGCACCCGCCAGGGCCGTGTATCGATCACATCGGTTGCCGTCTTCGGATACGCAACGAGTGTGCAGTGCAGAGACTAGTCGGGTAGCTGCATGGGCCCTTGGCGCCGTGCATGGTGGTGCGATACGGCGCTGAGCGGCTGGACACGCACGTACGCGCACTGCACACACGACACAGATGCATGCACGGTCAAACACGTCCACAGTGCGGTGCGCTTTTGGGCAGCGGGGCACTGGCAGTGGCGATGCATAGTTTACATCACGCGCGCAGTTCCATAAACTATAGAATATCCGCGGCCGGGCAGCGCAAGGGCACAGCAGCAAGGCTCCAAGGAACGAGTGAACTACTGTTCACTGTGTTTTCCAAGTAAAGCCTCCCGGAGATGCACCCAGTTACGCACGCATGTCCGTACCTTATGCATTAGTGCACACGCATGACTCCACGGCAACGTTTTTCTTTCACGGCAACGTACCTGATGAATAGTCTGTTCTTTTTTCTAATAGACGTATTTCCTATATGATTTCCATTAACAGAAACCAAATGCCTTTACATCCAGAACACAAGAACACAAGTTTTTTTTTTTTTTTTGTTGAGACAACACAAGAACACAAGTAAGCGCCCCAAGCTGCCCAAAGGAGAGAAACAACTGCTGAAAGAAAACTACGCTCAAAAGTCATCTTTCATCTGAGCTCGCGATGAACAGTAAAATCCGAAATAATGATTTCTTTTTCAAAAGATTCTAATTTTTTGTGTGGAGAATTTTGAAAAATGTTTTCAATGCTTGCAAAATTTCATTATGAAATTATATTCTTGGAAGTCATGGCAAAAAAAATCAGCACTCCAAAATGCTTTCAAAAATAAAATAACACTTTTGGAGTATTTTTTTTTTGCCACGACTTCCACGATGTCATTTCATGATGAAATTTTGTGAGCTCTCAAAACATTTTTCAATGTTTGCACCAAAAAAATAGATTTTTTTAATTTTGTTCAAGTTATTTTTGGTTTTACTATTCACCTGAGCTCATTTGAGCTCGACCTCAGCAACACAACATCCAACTAAGGTAGGCTATATCTGGAGGGAGAGTCTCCTAGCGCAATGACGAGTGCGTCATGTTTTCATTTAATGCGCCCGGGTTTGATTCTCCCCACCTACATAGCAACAGATGTTAAGGGAGGGAAGTTCCTTCCTTATCCTCGTTTTAAAGCTAGATATAGCTATCAACCGACAACCAGTGGAGCAAAATAGAAACTGGAATGTTAACCTCATAGCAGTAGCGCTAGGAACAGAACTGACTAAAAACATCTCTTTTTTTGTTGCATAGGGAAGCAATTTGCATCAAGCATTGCCTAGTTCATCAATCAGGGATCCAATATGCCCAACACCTCCTAACCTTGTACACTTCAACCATGACTCATTCCAGTAGCCCTGCAGATCCATGCAACTCATAATTTGCGGCTTCTTCACCAACAATTTGCTCCAAAAATCAACCCAATAAACAACACTGTATAAAACCTCAACGGGTTCAACAAGCTACTTCTATTGGAAGGACACAAGATTACGACATTTCCAGATGCCTGAAAAAATAGCCGCCATCCGAGCAACATGGAGTTTTTGCTATTTTTTCCCCAACCCGTTTAATCACACATTAAAATAGTGTTCATCACTCTAAAAGTGACAATCGTTCCAATCACACAACCTACAATGTTCCTGATGTACCTAACCAAAGGGATTCAAAGAAAATGTGACTTGTAAGATACCTTTTTTAGTACAAACCAGAAGAAGGTTTTCATGCGGAGAGGAATTTTGATTCTCCGAAGAAAACCATACGAAACTTTTCCAAATATTGCATAGCTGAAAGTGCAGTTGCCTTTTTGTTGTTTTTTGGTTTTGATGATGGCAAGGTTGTTGGGACTAACACTGCCCACTAAGTGTTTACACAAGTATTAGTCTCAAGGATACAAAGTGGTGTGGATAGACCACCGTCAAAAATTATTGTAGTCAAGAAAGAGGTGCAAAAGGCTATCAAGAGTACCATATATTTTATGTTTCTTGAGTACAACAATCCTGCATTATTAAGAGGGGATTGTCAGGCTACAAGAAGAGCTCAAGTTATAATTACACACTTCCCATATCCATAGCCAAATATCACTGCCACATCCTACGTGTCAAAAACAGGGAGAAGTCCTAATCAAAGGACCGATCTAACCGAGCATTCTGTCCCACTATAAGCTGCTATGATGTTTGGTAGTAGGCAGGAGCAGGTGGCTAGCACTGCCAGTTCAACTGGGAGTTCTTGGGCCAAAGTCGGATACACCAGGCGTACAACCGGGCCTTTGATGACCCACAGGTATAGGGGATCTATCGTAGTCCTTTCGATAAGTAAGAGTGTGGAACCCAACAAGAAGCAGAAGGAAATGACAAGCGGTTTTAGCAAGGTTCTCCGCAAGCACTGAAATTATCGGTAACAGATAGTTTTGTGATAAGATAATTCGTGATGGGTAACAAGTAACAAAAGTAACTAAGGTGCAGAAAGGTGGCCCAATCCTTTTTGTAGCAAAGTACAAGCCTGGACGAACTCTTATATAAAGCAAAATGCTCCCGAGGACACATGTGAATTGCTGTCAAGCTAGTTTTCATCATGCTCATATGATGCACATTCGTTACTTTGATAATTTGATATGTGGGTGGACGGTGCTTGGGTGCTGTCCTTCCTTGGAAAAGCCTCCCACTTATGATTAACCCCTCTCGCAAGCATCCGCAACTATGAAAAAAGAATTAAGGTAAATCTAACCGTAGCATGAAACACAGGGATCCAAATCAGCCCCTTACGAAGCAACGCATAAACTAGGGTTTGAGCTTCTGTCACTCTAGCAACCCATCATCTACCTATTACTTCCCAATGCCTTCCCCTATTCCCAAATCATGGTGAAGTGTCATGTAGTCGACGTTCACATAACACCACTAGGGGAAAGACAACATACATCTCATCAAAATATCAAACGAATACCAAATTCACATGATTACTTATAACAAGACTTCTCCCATGTCCTCAGGAACAAAGTTAACTACTCACAAAGCATATTCATGTTCATAATCAAAGGAGTATTAATTATCATTATGGATCTGAACATATGATCTTCCATTGGATAAACCAACTAGCATCAACTACAAGGAGTAATCAACACTACTAGCAACCCATAGGTACCAATCTGAGGTTCTGAGACAAAGATCGGATACAAGAGATGAACTAGAATTTGAGAGGAGATGGTGCTGGTGAAGATGTTGATGGAGATTGACCCCCTCTCGATGAGAGGATCGTTGGTGATGACGATGGTTTTGATTTCCCCCTCCCGGAGGGAAATTTCCCCGGCAGAACAGCTCCGCCGGAGCCCTAGATTGGTTCTGCCCAAGTTCCGCCTCAAGACGGCGGTGCTTCGTCCCGAAAATTTCCTTCTGATTTTTTTCAGGTCAAAACACACCATATAGCAGAAGATGGGCACCGGAGGCCTGACAGGGGCCCACAAGGTAGGGGGCGCGCCCTCCACCCTAGTGGATGGCTAGTGGAACCCCTCTGGTGCTTTCTTCGCCCAATATTTTTTATTAATTCCAAAATGACTCTTCGTGAAGTTTGAGGACTTTTGGAGTTGTACAGAACATGTCTATAATATTTTCTCCTTTTTCAGCCCAACTGCCGGCATTCTCCCTCTTCATGTAAACCTTGTAAAATAAGAGAGAAAAAGCATAAGTATTGTGATATAATGTGTAACAACAACCCACAATGCAATAAATATCGATATAAAAGCATGATGCAAAATGGATGTATCAAATCCTCCAAGCTTAAACCTTACTTGTCGTCAAGCGAAAGCCAAAATCGAAAAATATGTCCACATGTTTAGAGATAGATGTGTCAATAAAATAAAATATGGACATGAGGGCATCATGATCATCTTTAGAACATCAACATATAATTTCATATAATTTCTTATGCCAAAGTAACAATTTATTCACAAGGTAAAGTATGAATCAAAAACTTCATTAAAAACTAACAAACTATGATCTCAGTCATTGAAGTAATTGCAATTTATCATAACATCGAAAAGAGTAAATTTAAGAACTTTTCAGTAAGTACACATACTCAACTATCATTTAGTATTTCAAAATTGCTAACACTCACGCGATACTTATGGGTTTAAAGCCTCAGTCAGACACAGAGAAAGATAGGGGCTTATGGTTTTGCCTCCCAACCTTTTACCTCAATGGTAATGTCAATAATAATACTTTATAATAACCTACATCTGAGTGGATATATATATCTGGATCTTTCTCCAACACATAGTGCTTGCCAAAAGGAAAAATGTGTAAAAAGGAAAGGCGAAGATCACCATGACTCTTGTATGTGGGTAGAAGATAAAAGTAAAAGATAGGCCCTTCGCAGAGGTTGTCATGCACTTTTATGGTTGGATGCACAAAATCTTAATGCAAAAGAACGTCACTTTATATTGCCGCTTGTGATAAAGAACTTTATTATGCAGTCCGTCGATTTTATTTCTTCCATAATACAAGTTTGTATAAAGCTTATTTTCTTCACACTAATAGATCATACATATTTAGAGAGCAATTTCTATTGCTTGCATCGATGACAACTTACTTGAAGGATCTTACTCGATCCATAGGAAAGTATGGTGGACTCCCATGGCAAAAACTGGGTTTAAGGGATATTTGGATGCACAAGTAGTATCTCTACTTGGTGCAAAGAATTTGGCTAGCATAAGAGGGAAAATCAAGCTCAACATGTTGGAGGATCCATGACAATATAACTTCTATTCGGATATAAGAAAACATAACCCATTATGCTATCTTCCTTGTCCAACATCAACTTTTTAGCATGTCATATTTTAATAAGTGCTCACAATCACAAAAGATGTCCCAGATAGTATATTTATATGTTAAACATCTCTTTCTTTATTACTTCCTATTAATTGAAATAGTGACCAAAATTATGTTTGTCAACTCTCAACAACTTTTATTCATCATACTCTTTATATGTGAAGTCATTAATCTCCATAAGATTATTATATGATCTTTTTATTTCTTTCTGTTCTTTCTCTTATTTTATTCCCTCAAGATCATAGGAAGAAAGCAAAGCCCTCAACTCAAAACTACTCTTTATTATATATAACTCAAGGACTCGATTACATAAATAGATCTCAAAACAAATCTCAAAGCTAGATCATACTAAAATTTTATTCTACTAGATCAAGGTATAACCAAAAAGGATCGAACTAAGAAAAACGATAAAAGTAAAGGTGTGATGGTGATACGATACCGGGGCACCTCCCACAAGATTGGCAGTTGCCAAGGGGAATGCCCATACCCATATATTTATGACTCTTTCTTCGGCGGTGGTGATGTGATATTCTTGGCGATGATGCCCCTTAGGATGCGATTCTCCTCCTCGAGTTTATTATTTTGCTGCTTAAGATCCATTATTTCCTTGAGAAGTTTACCCGTGATGGCTAGAGCTCCAATCACCCATGGATGTTTCATAGCTGTGGGGGAAAAGCAACAGTCTTTTTCATATTTTCATAAGAGAGAAATCTAGCATTGGGAGGAATGAACGGATTTGGAATTGTTGAGCTCTGAAGTTCCTCCAGCATGAATCCATTTTGAAGACGAGAGGTAACTTCGTGATCCTCCTCCATGGCATCCACCCTTTTCAAGTCAGCCTCCATCTCTTCCTCTATTGATAGCTGGAAGTGGTCAGCTTCGCTGTTTGCTCTTGGCCCCGGTGTCAGATGAGAGACATGGCTATCTCCGGCCGACTCTTGTGAAGACATCTTGCTCCAAATCTGCTACAGAAACAACTCAAAATGAAAACAAGGGATTTTGCCGTGGTACGGTGGTCAAAATCTTCGGAAGATTATATAGTGAACTTTTACCGACCAAAAGAAGTATAGTGCAATAAAACAGAGTCCGGAGGGCACACGAGGTGCCACAAGGCAGGGGGACACGCCCAATGGGTATGGCATGCCCTCCACCCTTGTGGTCTCCTCGTGCATCTTTCGGGCAACTTTTAATTGTCCTAATTTTTCAAATATTCCAAAACGGAGAAAAATTGCTATTATAACAGTTTTGGAGTCGGTTTACTTACCGTACCACATATCTATTCCTTTTCGGAGTCTAAAACGTTCTGGAAGGTATGCCTTATGTACTCCTCCAGTGTTATGATATTAATTATATTGGTTTCAACATTTATGGGAGTACCTGAGATATAATTTTTGATTCTTTGACCGTTTACCACCTTCGAATTTGTGCCTTCGGCGTTGTTGATTTTGATGGCACCGAAATGATAGACCTCCTCGACAATGTAAGGACCTTCCCATTTAGAGAGAAGCTTTCCTGCAAAAAATCTTAAACGAGAGTTGTATAGCAAAACATGATCACCTACATTAAACTCACGCTTTTGTACCCTTTTGTCATGCCATCTGAGGGAGTCTTGGACTAGGGGGTGTCCGGACAGCCGGACTATCATCGTCCGCCGGACTCCAAGACTACGAAGATACAAGATTGAAGACTCCGTCCCGTGTTCGGATGGGACTTTCCTTGGCGTGGAAGGCAAGCTTGGCGATACGGATATGTAGATCTCCTACCATTGTAACCGACTCTGTGTAACCCTAGCCTCCTCCGGTGTCTATAGAAACCGGAGGGCTTTAGTCCGTAGGACAACATACATTACAACAATCATACCATAGGCTAGCTTTAGGGTTTAGCCTCCTTGATCTCGTGGTAGATCCACTCTTGTACTACCCATATCATCAATATTAATCAAGCAGGACGTAGGGTTTTACCTCCATCGAGAGGGCCCGAACCTGGGTAAAACATCGTGTCCCTCGTCTCCTGTTACTATCCGCCTAGACGCACAGTTCGGGACCCCCTACCCGAGATCCGCCGGTTTTGACACCGACATTGGTGCTTTCATTGAGAGTTCCTCTGTGTCGTCACCGATAGGCTTGATGGCATCTTCAACCAACAACGCTGTCCAGTGTGAGACTTTTCTCCCCGGACAGATCTTCGTATTCGGCGGCTTCGCACTGCGGGCTAATTCGCTTGGCCATCTGGAGCAGATCGAAAGCTACGCCCCTGGCCGTCAAGTCAGATTCGGAAGTCTAAACTTCACGGCCGACGTCCGCGGAGACTTGATCTTCGACGGGCTCGAGCCACAGCCAAGCGCGCTGCACTGTTACGATGGGCATGAACTAGCTCTGCCGCCGAACAGTGCCTTGATGGCCGCACTCGAATCCGCTTCGGCCCTTAGTCCGGAGTCAATCGCCCAGATCGAGGATCGGTGGGTGGACGCCACCTTGGGGGCTTCAACTTCCACGGCGATGGAGCCGAACACTAACCTTGTCCCTCACGAAACTCGTGATTCTGAGGTGCCGGACTCCTTGCCGAACTCCGGACCTCCCCCGCCCCTACCAATCGAATCTGATTGGGCGCCGGTTATGGAATTCACCGCCAGGGACGTCTTCCAACACTCGCCCTTTGGTGACATCCTAAATTCGCTAAAGCATCTCTCGCTATCAGGAGAGTCCTGGCCGGACTATGGCCAGGATGGTTGGGATACGGACGACGAAGAAATTCAGAGCCCACCCACCACCCACTTTGTAGCCACTGTCGACGATCTAACCGACATGCTAGACTACAACTCCGAAGACATCGACGCTATAGACGACGACGCCGGAGACGAACAAGAACCAGCGCCTACAGGGCATGGGAGGATCACCTCGTCATACGACGTATATATGGTGGATACCCCAAAAGAGAGCGATAACGAGGACCAACGGGCCGCGGCAGAAGATAACCCCGCCGACAAACAACCAAAACGGCGGCGCAGACGCCGCCCTAAGTCCCGCCTCGACAACAACAGCGCTCCTAAGGACCCCGCAATACAGCAGGGCACACAAGTGGACGACGAACATGCAGATAAGCAGCCGTCCGAACAGGACGAGTCAGAAAATCAGTCCAGGCCCGGCGAAAACAACAGTCCGGACGACCTCATGCCGGACACGCCGCCGGAGAGTAAAAACCTTCGGAAAAGACTCGTCACCACCGCAAGAAGCTTGAAGAAGGAAAAACGGAAGCTCAAAACAGCGGAAGACACACTCAGAATGAGGTGGAGCAAAGTGCTCAAAACCACGGATAAATACGGCAATGGCCACCAATCAAAGAGCTACCCGAAGCACAAGCTGCTGCCAGAATTTGACGAGGAGGCCATAGAGCCCCCACAGTCAAAAAATAAAGAGGCTGCCTGGCTGGATAGACGGCCAGATGATAGGCCAAATTCTGAAAGCGGCGCCGCACATAAACCGACTAATGAACCTGGAAAGACAGATGGCCCAGTCAGGTCCATTTACGGGCCAAAGAAGAAGGCCCCAGGAAGCAATGCAACACGTCAAGTGTCCGAAGATAGTGGCACACCCAAATACAGGGGCGCCACACACCCACTATGTTTCACCAATGAGGTGCTGGACCATGAATTCCCAGTAGGATTTAAACCCATAAACATAGAGGCCTACGATGGAACAACAGACCCTGGAGTCTGGATAGAAGATTATATACTACACATACACATGGCCAGAGGAGATGATCTCCACGCCATAAAATACCTACCCCTCAAGCTCAAAGGGCCAGCCCGTCATTGGCTTAAAAGCCTCCCAGAAAACACTGTTGGAAGCTGGGAAGAGCTCGAGGACGCGTTTAGAGCAAATTTTCAAGGGACTTATGTCCGCCCTCCGGATGCAGATGATCTAAGTCATATAACTCAACAGACCGGAGAGTCAGCGCGCAAATTCTGGAACAGGTTCCTCACCAAAAAGAACCAAATAGTCGACTGTCCGGACGCCGAAGCCTTAGCAGCTTTTAAACACAACGTCCGAGATGAATGGCTTGCCAGACACCTCGGCCAAGAGAAACCGAGGACAATGTCCGCGCTAACAAGCCTCATGACCCGCTTCTGTGTGGGAGAGGATAGCTGGCTAGCAAGATGCAGCACCAGCGACCCAAGTACATCCGAGATAAGAGATGGAAACGGAAAATCACGGCGCAGAAAAGAGCAGCACCGGAACAAAGAGAAAAGCCCAAAGAGCACGGCAGTCAACGCCGGATTCAAAAGCTCGCGGCCAAACAACAAAACACCGCCTCTTAAGGATGACAGCAACGAGCTATCCAACTTAAACAAGATTTTGGGTCGGATATGTCAAATCCACAGTACCCCCGGAAGGCCTGCAAACCACACCCATCGAGATTGTTGGGTTTTCAAACAGTCCGGCCGACTAAACGCCGAACACAAGGGGCTCGACGCGTCAAGCGAAGACGATAAACCCCACCAGTAGAGCACCGGAAATCAAAAGACTTTCCCACAAGAGGTCAAAGCAGTAAACTCACTTCATGTGATAATACGGAAAAATAGTGCGGCACCCTCTAAAAGGAGCCTCGCACGGTCCAATCCAGCAGACCATAGAGATTGGATATCAAAACCAATAACTTTTGACCACCTGGATTATTCCAGAAGCGTTCGAAATGCAGGACGGACTGCCCTGATATTGGATCCTATAATCGACGGACTACAATTTACTCAAGTCCTGATGGACGGAGGCAGCGACTTAAACCTGCTGTATCTAAACACAATCCGCAAGTTGGTGATAGACCCTACTAAAATTCGACACAGCCGCACTTCCTTCAAAGGAGTGACGCCAGGCCCTTACGCCAAGTGCACAGGCTCCCTATTACTAGAAGTTGTGTTCGGATCACCGAACAACTTTCGACGCGAAAAACTAATCTTTCATATCGTCCCATTTAAAAGTGTATATCAAGCACTCTTGGGACGAGAGGCTTTTGTCCGTTTCAATGCCATACCACATTACGCGTCTCTTACACTCAAGATGCCCGGTCCACGTGGCATCATTTCAGTGCGAGGGTCACTTAAAGACCCCGGACACGGACAAACGAGTCCGGCATAAGTAGGCTAGGGGCTCCCTAGCCGCACATACCTTCACAAGGGGCTGCGCGCACAAACAACAGCGAGTCCATGCAGACCCCGCTTTACTTATTTATATTTCTTCTTTCACATATACTTTTTTCGCACAAGTTCTTTTCAAACTAAGTTCCTCTCTTTTTACAAATGAACGATGTGCACACCCGTCCAGGATAATGGCACAACGGAGACACAGGCGCAGACGTGCAGTAGGGACCCGTTGCGAGGATTCTTTTCAGATTAAGACCCTGCGTAAACCTTGTTTACTGTCTCTTATTGTTATTCTTCCTTGGTTTCTTCCTATAACCAAAGCGAAGCCTGACGTTTTGGCATCGGCCGCGTTAGAGGACCATGCCCGTACCTGGACACTAGGGGCTTAGGGCATCGTTCTGCCCATTATTATAAAGACCGAACACCTTAGGGAGTGTTCGGCGTCTTGAGTTAGGCATTATATGCATCAGCTCCGAATCATGTCTTTGGTCAAATGT
Organism: Triticum timopheevii; assembly: GCA_963921465.1. Classification (NCBI taxonomy): domain Eukaryota; kingdom Viridiplantae; phylum Streptophyta; class Magnoliopsida; order Poales; family Poaceae; genus Triticum; species Triticum timopheevii. The sequence goes on along the minus strand of OY997264.1, from coordinate 623,469,100 downwards.
TGGGTTTGCCCGGCTCCTGTGTTTTGCTGCCTTACGTTCCGTATCATCGGCTAACGCAGCACCAGGAGAACTAGTGCGATTGTGCCCCAGTTCGGCTGGGCGAGCACCTTAGTAGAGAAAGCCGAAAACTGACTGTCATGATATAGCAAGAGACTGGTCAACCACTTGATCGACTACCGGAATGTTTAGAATTCCCCGCTTTGACGAAGGACCGTTTCCCGGTCAGGCACACACGCGCCCCGAACTCGGAGAAGCGCGGTGCCCCAAGGGGCTATATCGTAGCCCCACCCTCAAACTCCACTGGCTAAGTGAAAGTGATAAAGCATTATAGTTTGGATTGCCTCGTTTGCTACACTACCACCTCCTTAACAGGACCGAGACGTCGGATCAAGTGTGAAAACGCGCTATTTTGCGAACACCCCCGCACCTTGTGCGTGGGGGCTGAAGCCGAAGACTGCAAACTTTCAGGTTATACAAATGTATACGTAAACGGCCGCATAGGAGATATTTTACTACTTGGGACGCACAAGTATAAAAAGCAGTTATAGCATAATCATTGTTTTACAAGCTAAAACGTTCATTTGAACGTGACATTTTTTGAGCACTGCGACTCTATTACACGAGCGCCACGCATAACTTCCCCAAAATAGTGCTCGGCGGGTAACCGGCTTTCGTCCGAACCCTGGGCGGCAATAGCGGTGGCATCCATCTCTGTCCAATGTGTCTTCACACGGGCAAGAGCCATCCGCGCGCCTTCGATGCAGGCCGACCGCTTCATCTCCTTGATATGCGGCACCGCTCCAAGAAATTGCTGCAATAAGCCGAAATAGCTCGTCGCCTTGGGCCTCTCTGGCCAGACATGAGCCACGATGTCAGTCATGGCAAGTCCGGACAATCTATTTAGCTCGGCCCATTCGGCCAACCGATCGGTCAACGAAAGTGAATGATCCGGACTATGGAATTGAGACCAAAATAGCTCTTCCGTCTTGTGATCCTTCTGGCTCCGGAAGTGCTCAATGACATCAGCCGCACTTGCCGCTAAGTCCATATACGGATCCTCTGGACCCCACAGCTAGCCAAGTTGAGCATACTTTTGATCCGTAAACTGGCGACGCAACAGAAAAGGCTTGCCAGCCACAATATCTCCGGCCTGGCGCAGCTCCTCCTTCATAGCCCGCATTGCAGAACGGGCATCCTTGGCCTCGGCGGTGGCCTTCCCCAGGTCTTCCCGCTCCGATAAGCGCTCATTTTCAAGAGCCTCATTACAGTCGGCAGCATCTTTTATTTTCACGGCCAATTCGGCCATCTTTTCCCTGCTTAGGCAGTGGGCAGCCTTTTCGGCTTTCAACTCTTCGGTCGCCCTCGAGGCAGCCGCATCACTCCTTCGGGCTTGCTCCTTAGCATGAGCAAGTTCGGCCCGAAGGCTCTCAACAGCAGCAGCACCGTCTGTATCACAGCATATATATTATCAAAAGCGGGCTTTAACCCCGTAAATAAAGCGATTGTGGAGAACTCATTTACCTTGCGACTCATCCAGTCGCCGGTTGACAAGTGCGATGTCCGCATCCGCCACGTCTAGTTGCCGCATTAACTCGGCAACTCCACTAGTCCGGCTAGCCCTCGGACTATTCGCCACCTGCATAGGAACGGCGACATACATTACTTGCGATTTTGATCCTCGGCACGCTGTCGCTTTCGACAACCTACCGAGTCTCAGGGGCTACTATCTATACAGGGCGCACTTTTATGTGCAGAACTGTCAAGAAAAAGGTGCGTCATTCTTGCGTACCTCAAATCCCGCCAGCAAACTCCTGACGGCATTATGCAATCCGCTCTCGGTGGACGAAATCCTTCCAATCACCATACGCATCAAAGCGCGGTGATCTTCTGAGATGGACGCCCTCTCAAGCAGATTCTTCAGCTCTCCCGGCCGGATACTAGTGGGCGCCGAACTCTCCGGCCCCTCCGGACTCAGGGACACCCTCCGTGACGATACTTCTGGCTCGTCTGCCCTGTCCGGCGACGCAGCAGACGGAGGCGTTTCGCTCTCCATCATCTCCGGACGAAGATCCCCTGAAGACGAACTCATCTGAGAAGTCCGCAAATCCAAACTGCAAAGCAAAAACTTCGGTTATCCACAGAAGCACAAATGAAGGTATTTTCTTATTAATGAACTCCCCTTTTCCTACTCACGGCTCGCTGGAGGGCTGATCCTTTAGAGACGATTGTACGTCCGGGTTCTTCCCGGACGCCGGACCCCCCCGGTGAAGATCTCTTCCCCCGTTTAGGGGCTTTGGCCTCCGGATCTTCGGAGGCGGTCCTCTTCTCCCCCTGGAAAGAGGGTTTTTTGATCCCCCCTCTTCAGACGCCCCTTTGGGCGAAATAATAGCTCCTCTAGTTTCCCCATCGCTCCTTTCTACGGGCGCGACCTCCAACATTCTGACCAGCACGGGCTCCAGTGCGGTCTTTGGGAGGGGAGCCGGACACCTTATCAGCTTCGATCGCGCTACCCACTCCTGATGAAGAGTAATGGGTCAGGAGGCGAACTCCAGAAAAGCAGATAAACAGAACGTCCGGACTCTGAGCTATTTACCTGAGTATCCGGGCGATTGCAGCTTAGGCCTGCGTCCTCGGTCAATTCCGGACACGCTACTGCGGTCCGAAGAACAACTTGTACATCTCCACGGGTGTCGCACCCATGAAGTGTTGGAGAATTCGAGGTCCCTCCGGATTGAACTCCCATAGACGGAGAGGACGGCGTTTGCAGGGCAAAAGACGCCTGATTAGCATAACCTGCATCACCACGACCAGATTGATCTCCCTCGCCTGGAGGTCTCGAATCCGGCCCTGCAAGGAGGGCACGTCTTCGGACGGCCCCCAATTGAGCCCTTGGTTGACCCACGACATCAGTCGGCGTGGAGGTCCCGGGCGGAATGAAGGCAGCGACTTTTGCTTGCTGCCCTTCGGAGCGGTGATATAGAACCACTCCTGCTGCCAAAGTCTGAGCTCCTCTTGGAAGGAGCCCTCGGGCCACGGGGCATCGGCCCTTCTGTTTATGGCCGCCCCGCCGCACTCCGCTTGACGCCCCCCCATCATCTTCGGCTCCACATTAAAGGTATTCAACCACAGGCCGAAGTGGGGAGTGACGCGGAGGAAGGCTTCGCAGACGATAATGAATGCGGAGATATGGAGGATGGACTCCGGAGCCAAGTCGTGAAGATCCAGCCCGTAGTAGAACATGAGCCCTCTCACGAAGGGGTCCGTCGGGAAGCCTAAACCCCGACGGAGGTGGGATACGTAGACGACGTACTCACTGGGCTCGGGGGCGGGCACGGCCTGCCCTTGGGCAGGCAACCTATGCGAAATCTCGTAGGACAGGTACTTGGCCTCACGCAGCTTTAACACGTCCTCCTCCGTCGCATCCACCGACCCTGGAGGTCGGAGCCAGACATGGTTAAGAATCCGAAGCGCTCGAATCTGGGGCTCTGGGTGTTGGAACTGGGAGCAAGGAGGAGATTCGATGCGAGATTGAAGATAAGAAATGAGCCTTGGTCCTCTTATAAAGGGGAAAAATACCAAGAATCGTCTCCGTGACCGTTCGGGATTCACCTTCGATAGAGGAGGCGTGGCGACGGGCACGGTTGGGTTACCCACGCACGTATTGATGAGAATCCCGGAATAAGGGGAACACGATCTCTGCTTCGACAAGACGTGCCAAGGAAACCGCTTCGCTAAATGTGCTGAGGTGGTATAATAAAAAACGATTCAAGTAAAGGCCTGGTAGCGGTGTGATGTCACGCCGCAAAATACGTCAGCAGATTGGATTTATGTGCATTATTCTCTCTAGGTGGAATGTGGAATTTATTTTGCAGAGCCGGACACTATCCTGGTGTTCATGATCTTCTCTGGATTATTCAAGGGAGGAACCCGCCTTGCAATGCCGAACATTATGCGCGCCGGACTTATCGTCATTGAAGCCTGGTTCAGGGGCTACTGAGGGAGTCCTGGACTAGGGGGTGTCCGGACAGCCGGACTATCATCGTCCGCCGGACTCCAAAACTACGAAGATACAAGATTGAAGACTCCGTCCCGTGTCTGGATGGGACTTTCCTTGGCGTGGAAGGCAAGCTTGGCGATACGGATATGTAGATCTCCTACCATTGTAACCGACTCTATGTAACCCTAGCCTCCTCCGGTGTCTATATAAACCGGAGGGCTTTAGTCCGTAGGACAACATACATTACAACAATCATACCATAGGCTAGCTTTAGGGTTTAGCCTCCTTGATCTCGTGGTAGATCCACTCTTGTACTACCCATATCATCAATATTAATCAAGCAGGACGTAGGGTTTTACCTCCATCGAGAGGGCCCGAACCTGGGTAAAACATCATGTCCCTCGTCTCATGTTACCATCCGCCTAGACGCATAGTTCGGGACCCCCTACCCGAGATCCGCCGGTTTTGACACCGACACCATCTTTTAACTTTTTCTTTAAACAACTTGGCATTCTCATAGGCTCGGGTTCTCCATTCATCGAGCGAGCTTATGTCAAATAACTTTTTCTCACTGGCAAGTTCGAAATCATAGTTGAGCTCTTTGATTCCCCAATAAGCTTTATGTTCTAGTTCAAAAGGTAAGTGACAAGCCTTTCCATAAACCATTTTATATGGAGACATACCCATAGGTTTTTTTATAAGTAGTTCTATAAGCCCATAATGCATCATCAAGTTTCTTAGACCAATTCTTTCTAGATCTATTAACAGTCTTTTGCAAAATCAATTTAATCTCTCTATTTCTCAATTCTACTTGACCACTAGACTGAGGATGATAAGGAGATGCAATTCTATGATTAACATCATACTTAGCAAGCAATTTATGAAAAGCACCATCAGTAAAGTGTGGACCACCATCAGTCATTAAATATCTAGGGACTCCAAACCTCGGAAAAATAACTTCTTTAGGCATCTTAATAGAAGTGTTGTGATCAACACTACTCCATCCATCTCAGTTTACAAGTCTTGCACGTGTATCTAGGTTGTCAATTTAACTTATAGAAAATAGATTGTTTAACATGAAAATTATACCATTAGAAAATAGAATATCTAAAGTTTCTAATGGTATATTTTTTGTAATGTATGCCTATTAGTAAGTTGGTCAAATTAACGACCTAGGTACACGTGCCTGAGATGGAGGGAGTAATAGTTGGAATAGCTTCTACCCACTTTAGTAACGTAATCAACAACAACTAAAATATGTGTATACCCATTAGAGGAAGGAAAAGGTCCCATATAATCAAAGCCCCAAACATCAAATGGTTCAATAACAAGTGAATAATTCATAGGAATTTCCTGACGTCTACTAATATTGCTAATTCTCTGGCATTCATCACAAGACAAGACAAACTTACGAGCATCCTAGAAGAGAGTAGGCCAATAAAAAACGGATTGCAATACCTTGTGTGCAGTTCTATCTCCAGCATGGTGTCCTCCGTAAGCCTCAGAGTGGCACTTGCGTAGGATCTGTTCCTGTTCATGCTTGGGTACACAACGTCTAATAACACCATCTACTCCTTCTTTATAAAGATGTGGGCCATCCCAAAAGTAATGTCTTAAATCATAGAAAAACTTTTTCTTTTGTTGGTATGTGAAACTAGGTGGTATAAATTTAGCAACAATGTAATTAGCATAATCAACATACCATGGAGTATTACGAAAAGCATTTATGACAACTAATTGCTCATCAAGAAAACTATCATCAATAGGCAGTGGGGCATTAAGAACATTTCTAACCTAGACAAGTTGTCTACAACGGGGTTCTCAGCTCACTTTCTATCAATAATATGCAAATCAAATTCTTGCAGCAAGAGAACCCATCTAATAAGTCTAGGTTTAGCATATTTCTTTTCCATAAGATATTTAGTAGTAGCATGATGAAAGCACAAGTGCTCCCTAGGTGGTTTTGGTAATTAATGTCAACATATCTCTTGTTGGACTAACACTTTTATCTAGTATGTTTCAGATAAGTTCAACAATGGAGTGGCATGGATTAAAGGATGTGGGAACTCCTTCAAGATGCTAAGGACAAAGGATTGGCTCAAGCTTCAAGCTCAAGACTCTTCATTTTATATTTTAGTGATCCAAGATCACATTGAGTCTATAGGAAAAGCCAATACTATCAAGAAGGGATGAGGTGTTGCTTAATGAGTTTCTTGCTCCACGGTGCTTAGTGATATGCTCCAAAACCCTCAACTACTTTCCCACTTCCACACAAATGACCTAAACCTAAAGTCAAACTCGGCCCCACCGATTCTTTCTATCCGGCGCCACCGAGTTTAGATGTCATAGCCACTGCCACAAACCCTAGGCAAATCGGTCTCACCGATAGGGATCTCGGTCTCACCGAGATGGGATTGTAATTTCTCTGTGTATGTCCATTACCAAAATTGGTCTCACCGAGTTTGAGAAATCGGTACTACCGAGATTACAATGCAAACGTCCTGGTTAACTTATTACCAAAATCGGTCCTACCGAGTCTTTGTAATCGGTCCAACCGAGTTTGCATGACCAACTCTCTGGAAAACTTATTACCAAAATCGGTCTCACCGAGTTTGTGTAAGTGGTCTAACCGAGATTACGTTATGCCCTAACCCTAACCATATCGGTCCTACCGAGTTGCATTTCGATCCCACCGAAAATCCTAACGGTCACTAGATTTACTAAATCGGTCCGACCGAGTTTGTTGATTCGGTCTCACCGAGTTTGGTAGATTGTGTGTAACAGTTAGATTTTGTGTGGAGGCTATATATACCCCTCCACCTCCTCTTCATTCGTGGAGAGAGCCATCAGACTGAACCTACACTTTCAGCATACATTTTCTGAGAGAGAACTACCTACTCATGTGTTGAGGCCAAGATATTCCATTCCTACCATATGAATCTTGATCTCTAGCCTTCCCCAAGTTGCTTTCCACTCAAATCTTCGTTCCACCAGATCCAAAACCTATGAGAGAGAGTTGAGTGTTGGGGAGACTATCATTTGAAGCACAAGAGCAAGGAGTTCATCATCAACACACCATTTGTTACTTCTTGGAGAGTGGTGTCTCCTAGATTGGCTAGGTGTCACTTGGGAGCCTCCGACAAGATTGTGGAGTTGAACCAAGGAGTTTGTAAGGGCAAGGAGATCGCCTACTTCGTGAAGATCTACCGCTAGTGAGGCAAGTCCTTCGTGGGCGACGGCCATGGTGGGATAGACAAGGTTGCTTCTTTGTGGACCCTTCGTGGGTGGAGCCCTCCGTGGACTCGCGCAACCGTTACTCTTCGTGGGTTGAAGTCTCCATCAACGTGGATGTAAGATAGCTCCACCTATCGGAACCACGCCAAAAACATCCGTGTCTTCAATTGCGTTTGAATCCTCCAAAACCCTTCCCTTTACATTCTTGCAAGTTGCATGCTTTACTTTCCGCTGCTCATATACTCTTTGCATGCTTGCTTGATATGTATTGTGAGTGTTAAACTTGTGCCTAAACTTCACCAAAACTTTAAGAACTTAAAAACTGCTACTTTTTCACTTAGTGTCTAATCACCCCCCCCCTCTAGACACCTCTTCTCAAGGTCCTACAAGTGGTATCGGAGCTTTGGTATCCATTGCCTTGGTTTAATCACCATTGGAGGAAGATGGATGAGTCTACTTTGGGGAGTCTTAGACATAGAGTGCCTATTCTTGATGGAGAGTATTTTCATGAGTGGAAAAATGAGATGCTTGTAATTTTAAATCAATATCATTTGAACAAGTACATTGCTAGCCCTTGTGCACCGCATGTTGATCCTATGCATCCTACTCTTGATGAGTCAATTGATATGATTAGGAATCTTAGAACTGCCGAACTTATCATTAAAGGATTGCCTAGAAACTTGATTGGATGTTTGTCTACTCTTAAGTGTGCCTACACTATATGGAAATTTCTTGAGGAACGATTTCCAAATTATTCCTTAAAAAATCTTGATGAAATTCTCCATAAGTCCATTGCTTTGAGTAAGATAAATACTAGTGATCCCATGTTTGGTGATCGTCTATTTGAGCTTACAAACCTTATGCGTGCCAAAGGAAATGTTGGAATTATTAGTGATATTATTTCTGAAGCTATAAAAATTCATAAGCAAGATCATTGTCAAACTCACTCTAACGAATTACCCTCTCTAGGATTTGATCCACCACATGACGATGTTGAACATGGATACTATGATGAGGATGATGATAGTGACTTCGATCTTGATGATGCAATGAGACATTTTGGTCTTATGGCAAATCTACGGGGATATATGTCAGGAGGAAAGGAATGGGTTCTTGATAGTGGATGTACCGATCACATGACAGGAGATAAAGACATGTTTCGTGAGCTTGCTGAAAATGATAGTCCTCGAAAGTATGTCACTTTCGGTGACAACTCAAAGGGTAAGGTGGTTGGCCTCGGTAAGGTGGCCATATCACATGATAGCTCCATACAAAATGTCATGCTCGTTGAATCTCTTGGATACAACTTACTTTCAGTATCTAGACTTGCTGATTTCGGTTTCAATGTCCTATTTACTGAAGTAGATTGTCAAGTGTTTCGTCGAGATAATCATAAAATGGTCTTTACCGGTGTGTGTAGAGGTGATCTATACATTGTTGATTTCACTAAAAAGGCTCAACCTAAAACCTGCTTCATTGCTAAATCCTCAAAAGGTTGGTTATGGCATAGACGACAAGGTCATGTTGGTATGCGAAACCTTGACAAGCTTATTAAGGGAAATCATATCCTTGGAGTTAACGATGTCATATTTGATAAAGATAGACTTTGCAGTGCTTGTCAAGCAGGTAAACAGGTTGGAGGAAGGCATCCCGTGAAGAACATCATGACCACAAGGAGGCCACTCGAGCTACTTCACATGGATCTTTTTGGTCCCAACTCTTACAAGAGTCTCGGTGGAAATTCTTTTGGTCTAGTTATAGTTGATGATTTTTCAAGATTTACGTGGGTGTTCTTTCTTGATGATAAATCGCAGGTCCAAAAGATCTTCAAAAACTTCGCTAGGAAGACCCAAAATCAATTTGAAGTGAAGATCAAGAAGGTTCGCAGCGACAACGGAACGGAGTTCAAGAACGCAAATGTGGACACCTTTCTTGACGAAGAAGGGATTTCACACGAGTTCTCGGCTACGTACACACCTCAACAAAATGGAGTTGTTGAGAGGAAGAACCGGACGCTCATCGAAATGGCGAGAACGATGCTTGATGAGTACAAGACATCGAAGCACTTTTGGGCAGAAGCGGTTGAGACAGCTTGGCATGCAACAAATCGCTTGTATCTTCACAAGCTACTCGGCAAGACGGCATACGAGCTCCTCACCGGTAACAAACCCCAAGTTGGATACTTTTGAGTATTCGGCTCAAAGTGCTACATTCTTGATAAGCATCGTCATTCTAAATTTGCTCCTAAGTCTCATGAAGGTTTCCTACTAGGTTATGGCTCAAACTCTCACACTTACCGTGTCTACAACAATTTCACCCGAAAGGTTGAAGAGACGGTAGATGTGAAGTTTGATGAATCTAACGGCTCGCAAGTAGAGCAATTGTCAATTGATGTAGGAGACAAAGATCCTTCGAAAGCAATCCAAGACTCGTCTATTGGCAAGGTTCGTCCAACGGAGGTGAAGGAGAGTACCTCGTCCGTCCAAGTGGAAGCTTCTACTTCACGACAAGGTGAACCAAGAGTTGATACGGAAGCATCCACGAGTGGGACACACCAAGATGAAGAAAACGAGGAAGTGCATCAAGATGAACGTCAACAACCTCCTTCTCCACCACGATAAGAGAACGACAACACCAACAGTGAAGTAGGCCAAGAAGAAGAACACGATGAAGAAGAAGTTCAACCAAGAAACAAGCAAAAGCTTTCACGAGTTCGAGCAAGAATTGCTAAAGACCATCCCGTTGAGCAAATCTACAATGATATTCAAACCGGGAGAATCACTCGCTCTAAAACTTGTTTAGCTAACTTTTGTGAAAATTATTCTTTCATCTCTAGCATCGAACCTATGAAGGTTGAAGAAGCATTGGAAGATCCGGATTGGATAAATGCTATGCATGAAGAGCTACACAACTTTGAGAGGAACCAAGTGTGGACATTGGTTGAGAAGCTCGACAACAACCACAACATCATCGGTACCAAATGGGTGTTTCGCAACAAGCAAGATGAAGATGGACAAGTAGTTTGCAACAAAGCACGTCTCGTCGCCCAAGGCTACACACAAGTCAAAGGTATGGACTATGGTGAGACTTACGCTCCCGTTGCTAGACTTGAGTCCATTAGCATCTTACTTGCCTATGCTAATCATCATGATATCACCTTGTACCAAATGGACATTAAAAGTGCTTTTCTAAATGGCGAAATAGAGGAGGAAGTTTATGTTAAGCAACCTCCCGGCTTTGTCAATCCTAAGAAACCCAATCACGTTTACAAACTTCACAAAGCCCTTCATGTTCTCAAACAAGCTCCTAGAGCGTGGTATAAATGCTTGACCAAGTTTCTTATTGAAAAAGGCTTTGAAATTGGAAAAATAGATTCTACTCTATTTACTAAAAGGGTTAATGGAGAACTATTTGTGTGCCAAATCTATGTTGATGATATTATATTTGGTTCAACTAACCCTCATTTTAGTGAAAAGTTTGGAAAGCTAATGTCAGAGAAGTTTGAGATGTCTATGATGAGTGAACTCAAATTCTTTCTTGGGTTGCAAAGCAAGCAAACTAAGGAAGGTACCTTTTGATGTAGGGTGGAACCCTAATTCGTCGATCTTTCACGTTTGGAGGGGATCCTACGGAGGAAACACGAAGAACACGCGGAAGCACAAAGGGAAACACGGGGAAAACGAGAGAGAATCACTCAACCAACAAGGAATCGATCACACAAGTGCTAGATCAACATACACACATGAGATCCACAAGATACATAGTCAACTAGGGTAAGGATACAAAGGAACCGTTCGTCTCCAAGAGGAGGCCTTGAATCCACGAGGGGATCTTCCCGAAGAGGGGTCTTGAATCCGAAAGGATCTTCTCCGAAGAGGCCGCGGTCTCTCACGAGGAGGAGATCCGATAGATGAGCGAGGCTCTATCTCAAAAACGAGCTAAATCAACGCTAAGTCTCAAAGTGAGGAGATGGGGTCCTATATATAGAGTTGGGGGGGCGAAGGGGTACATGGGCTCAGCCCAACACGCGCGCGCAGGCGCTGGCCGGATGATCCAGACGAGGGTCCGGATGATCCGGGTGGAGGCCCGGATGAGCCGGAGGGTCGGCTGGTGGTCGCGCAGGGCCGGATGTCCGGCTGGGGGTCCGGATGTCCGGGCCGGGTCCGGATGATCCGGGATGGGGTCCGGATGATCCGGCTTCAGGGTGGAGCTTCTGTAGGCTTCGGTCGATTTAGCCGGATCGTCCGGACCGGGGTCCGGATCGTCCGGGCTCTGTCCAGATCGTCCGGGCCGCCGTCCGGATCGTCCGGCCACTCTGGTCCTTGGTGCTTCTTCCTCTCCGTCTTCTCGCATGTCTTCCGCTTCCGGTTCTCCTTGCTTCCTAGCCTCTTCATGGTTGACTCCTTGGTACCTGAGTATGCATAGCATTTCCGTTTGAGGTAGTAACCATGTCTCATGTGAATCGAAAGGGAAATGTGAGAGGAGTGATGTCACCTCGGTTTCAAGAGCTCTTGCACGTGCTCGAGTCATGGGTCCTTGTGGGGTTGGATGTGTTGATGTAGAGTCCATGGGGATGATGGAAGGATGCTCCGCATCATATCCCCTCCCTTCGAAAGGATCCGACCTCGGATCTAGATCTTCATCACCATGGAAAGGCGAGAGGTCTTTGACGTTGAAGGTGTCGCTCACGTTGTACTTGTCGCTTGGTAGGTCGAGCTTGTAGGCGTTGTTGTTGTAGCGTGCTAACACCTTGAAGGGTCCATCGGCTCGAGGTAGAAGTTTGGACTTGCGCTCGTTGGGGAAGCGTTCCTTGCGAAGGTGTAGCCATACGAGATCGCCTATGTTGAAGATCATGGGTTGCTTGTTGATGTTGAGCTTGGTCGCTAGTCGTTGTACTTGGCGCTCGATGGTGTTTCTTGTATCTTCATGCATCTTCTTGATGTAGCTTGCACGGGCGCTTGCGTCGAGGTTGGTGCGCTCTTGTAGAGGTAGAGGTAGAATGTCCAATGGGGACAATGGGTTGAAGCCGTAGACGACCTCGAAGGGGGACTTGCTGGTCGTCGAATGTCTTGCGCGGTTGTAGGCGTACTCGGCGATAGGTAGACATGCCTCCCACTCCTTGATGTTCTTCTTGATCAACACGCGAAGTAGAGTGGAGAGCGTCCGGTTCGTCACCTCCGTTTGGCTGTCGGTTTGAGGATGGTACGCCGATGAGAATAGGAGCTTGATGCCGAGCTTGGCACAAAGAGTCTTCCAAAAGTAACTCAAGAACTTGACATCGCGGTCGGAGACGATTGTCTTAGGTACTCCATGAAGGCGCAAGATTGCCCTACAAAAGAGATTTGCAATATGTGAAGCATCGTCTACCTTGTTGCAAGGGATGAAATGTGCCATCTTAGAAAATCGATCCACAACAACAAACACGGAATCCTTTCCATTTTGAGTTCTAGGCAAACCAAGTACAAAGTCCATGCTAATGTCTTCCCAAGGTTGATAAGGAATAGGAAGAGGCATGTAAAGACCATGAGATTGAGCTTTTGACTTAGCTTTGCGGCATGTTGAGCATCGGGTAGTGTAGCGTGATACGTCTCGAAACATCTTTGGCCAAAAGTAGTTCTTGGATAGCATGGCGAAGGTTTTGTCGCGTCCAAAGTGTCCCATGAGTCCACCTCCATGAGCCTCTTGCAAAAGGAGCAAACGAAGAGAAGACTTGGGTATGCATAGTTTGTTAGCTCTCATAAGATAACCATCCTTGAGGTAATATTGTTCCCAAGATGTATGCGTCAAACATTTAGCATAATGAGGTGCAAAAGATGGATCACTAGCATACAAATCTTTGATGTGCTCAAAGCCAATAACATTCAACTCAAGTTGGGTGACAAGCGTACATATGCGTGAAAGTGCATCGGCAACTACATTTTCCTTGCCCTTAATGTACTTGATCACATATGGAAAAGATTCAATAAATTCACTCCATTTGGCATGACGCTTGTTCAATTTAGTTTGACCTTTCAAGTACTTAAGCGTTTCATGATCGGTATGGATGACAAACTCATGAGGTCTAAGATAATGTTCCCAAACATGTAGGACACGCACTAAAGCATACAATTCTTTGTCATATATGGGATAGTTAAGTTGAGCACCGGAGAGTTTTTCACTAAAATAAGCAATGGCACGTTTTTCTTGCATCAAAACTCCGCCAATTCCGGTACCACTTGCATCACAATGAACCTCAAAAGTTTTGTCAAAATTGGGCAAAGCAAGAATCGAAGCATGAGTAAGCAAAGACTTGAGCTCATCAAAAGCGTTGGATTGCAAAGGTCCCCAAACAAAAGGAGTATTATTCTTACTCAAAGCATGCAAAGGAGCTGCAATACTGCTAAAGTTTTTCACAAAGCGACGATAAAAACCTGCAAGACCAAGGAAACTTCGCACTTGTTGCAAACTGGTGGGTTGGGGCCAAGTTTTAATTCCTTTGATCTTAGTTTCATCAACACGGACACCCTTGGAAGAAACAACGAAACCCAAGAAAACTACTTTGTCAATGCCAAAAGTGCATTTTTTCAAGTTGGCATAAAGACTTTCTTTTCGAAGTGTTTGCAAAACAAGCTTAACATGATCAAGATGCTCTTTCATGGTTTTGCTAAACACAAGAATGTCATCGAAGTAAACCACAACAAAGATTCCAATGTATGGACGTAGTACATGATGCATGAGACGCACAAAAGTTCCGGGTGCTTCCGACAAACCCATTGGCATAACCAACCATTCATATAAGCCAAATTTTGTTTTGAAAGCAGTTTTCCATTCATCACCCTCATGAATGCGGATTTGATAATAGCCACTTTTAAGATCAATTTTTGAGAAAAAGTTGGCTCCACTAAGTTCATCAAGCATATCATCTAAGCGAGGAATGGGATGTCTATAGCGCACGGTGATAGAATTTATAGGTCTACAATCGGAGCACAAGCGGAAACTTCCATCGGGTTTAGGCACAAGTATAACGGGCACGGCACAAGGGATTAAGCTTTCACGTACATGACCGTTGTCGATTAGTTGTTGTACTGGCCATTGAATCTCCTTGGTTTCTTCGGGATTGACACGGTAGGGAGCTTTGTTTGGAAGTGGCGCTCCGGGGATGAGGTCGATTCGATGCTCAATACCTCGAAGAGGAGGTAGACCCGGAGGTAGCTCATCGGGGAAAACATCTTGAAATTCCTGCAAAAGAGATTGAAACACCAAAGGTAGCTCATGAGTGGTGTTAGTTTTTGGTTCTCCATCCTTGCACACAAGGACAAAGTGCATCACACTCGATGGGTTTTCACACACTTCTCTCATCTCATGTTTGGTGGCGAATAGTATGAGGTTTTTCTCTCTAGGAGAAGAGGCGCTCAAATTTGGCTTGTGGCTCTCACTCACTTTTTGTTGGCTCACTTTCTCACTCTTCTCTCTTTGGTTGGTGGCTTGTTTGTCGGCTATCACTTGACTAGGAGACATGGGTCGTAAGACATATTCTTTGCCTTTCATCTTGAAGCTATAGTGGTTCGTATGCCCATTGTGGTAGACACCACGGTCGAATTGCCATGGCCGACCAAGGAGGAGGTGGCAAACGGTCATTGGGACCACATCACACTCCAAAGTGTCCTCATATGCACCGATTTTGAAAGATACTTTGACCGTATGCTCAACTCTTATAGTGCCGGATTCACTTAGCCATTGGACCTTGTAGGGTTGCGGATGCTTCTTCTTGACTAATTGAAGCTTTGAGCATAGTTCTTCGCTTGCCAAGTTGTGGCAACTACCTCCATCGATGATGACCTTGACGGAGCGTCCATTGATGCGGGCCTTTGTGTGGAAGATGTGGCATCTTTGATCTTCTTCTTGTTGATGTTGAAGTGTCAAGACCTTGGAGACAACAAGAGCGGGGCTCGTATCTTCATCACAAAAGACTTGATCATCTTCATCCTCGTTGATGCGCCGGCGCATGGCCACTTGCTCAATAGCGTCCATTTCATCTTCACTCAATGAGTCGTAGGTGCCATCGTCGTTGAGTATCATGGTGCACTTGTTGGTGCATTCATAGGACTTGTGGCCTCGGCCGCCGCAAGTGAAGCACTTGAAGGAGCTTGTCTTGACGGTCTCATCGGTTGGAGTAGATGATGACGCACGCGGCTTGGATTTGCTTGTAGTAGGAGGAGGAGGACTTGAACTTGAAGAAGTTTTCTTGTAACTTGACTTGTCGTCGTTGCTTGGAGGAGGCTTGGTTGATGTCGAAGTTGGTGTAGTTGTTGAAGCTTGGTTGTTGGAGAAGCCGTATGTCTTGGATGAGTACTTGGCGTACTTGAAGTCATCTTGCACTTGTCGTTCCGCCTTTGTAGCTTGATGCACGAGCTCAATGAGGTTGGAGTAGGGTTGGAAGTCGGTGATCTTCTTGATGGGATGGTTGAGTCCATTCAAGAATCGTGCCATTGTTTGCTCATCATCCTCCTTGACATTGGCTCGAATCATGGCAATCTCCATTTCTTTGTAGTATTCTTCAAAACTCTTTGTTCCTTGCTTGAGGAGTTGTAGCTTCTTGAAGAGATCACGGTTGTAGTAGGTGGGCACAAAGCGTGCTCGCATGACATCCTTCATTTGAGCCCAAGTGGTGATTGGAGGTTCACCTCTTGCTTGTCGGCGCTCAAGTACTTGTTCCCACCATATGAGCACATAGTCTTGGAACTCAAGTGATGCCATAGCGATCTTCTTCTCTTCCTCATAGTTGTGCAAACGAAAGATTTTGTCGACCTTCAATGCCCATGAGAGGTACTCTTCGGGATCATTGGTTCCATTGAACTTGGGCATTGTGAACTTGAGCTTGCCATAGCGTTGTTCTTCATTGTGTTGAGGTCGATGTTGATGATGACGTTCTTGACGTGGAGGGTAATCATTCTCATGTTGCTCTTGGTGAGGAGGAAGTCCATGATCAACTTGTTCTTGTTGACCTTGAGGTTGAGGTTGAGCTTGAGGAGCTTTTGGAGGAGCTTGTTGGGCTTGACGTTGCGCACGCGGATGGTAGTTCCTCTCTTGTATTTCTTCTCGAAGGGCTTCCTCTTGATTGCGCCTTTTGCGATTGCGGTTGGCGAGAGCTCGACTTGATGCTTGAAGGGCACGTTCCGCCTCAAGAGCTTGTGCTTCTCGTTGTTGTTGTTGAAGACATTGAGCCTCGGCGTCTTGTTGCTCTTGGTGTAGGCGCGCTCGTTCTTGTTCTTGTTGGCGACGAAGACGTTGTCGTTCTTGAGCTTGAGCAAACGCTACTTGGTTTGATTGAGGACGAGGAACTTGTTCATCAACTTGCTCTTGGGAATGCTTGTCGTGTAGCGGGTTGCGAGATGCATGACGGTCTTGACGCGCGGCTCGTCGAAGAGTGTTCGATGACGGTGTACTTGTGTCGGAGAAGGAGTCGTCGGAGTGGCGACTTGAGTGGCTCCGTCTTGAGTGTGAGGAAGTAGAAGGACGCCGGTTCACCAACAAGGCGCGGATCTCGTCCATTCTTGCATCGTTCTCTTTCTTGTGCGCGTCGAGTTTGTTGTCGAAGTAGTCTCTTGTACGTTGCTCGGAGAGTCGCAAGTCGGTGGCGAGGTTGTCGATGCGTTCGCTCATTGCTTGTTGCTCTTGATGGAGAGCTCGTTGTGCGCCAAAGAGGTGGCTCTTGGTGACGTATGATGACATGTTGTCGTCTTGCTCGATGAAGAGTGGATTTGTAGAAGAACTTGGCCTATCCATCATTTCAAGCAAATTGTGAGTGGTAGAAGGAGAAGAACTAATACCAATGTACCTTTGACCGAAGTTGAAGATGAATCAAGTTCACTCAAACGCGGACAATGAAATAGCACTATTGGTACCGATCCTTGTCGATTCTCACACCTACACAAGTAAAAGCTTTTGGTGGAGCTTGGTTAGGATGGTGGCACAAAATTGATTGCAATCGTTAGCTTGACTCAAAAATGTTGAAGAAGATTCGCAAATTCGCATATGCAACAAGTAGACCAAGCAAGTAGTGGTACACGGAAACACACATGCAAATAGATAAATGGGATTGTGCAAACCAAAAGTGAGCCAAAATGTGGAATCCACGAAAATGCTCTTGTTGCACAATACTAGAGAGACGCTAGCACGATTGCACTATAGGCGGATACGGAGCTTGTGCACAACCTACTAGGCAAAAATGCAACGATCTCTATCCCAAGTATGCTATATGTATGGTATTTTGGTGCAATGATCCAAGATGATCTTATATGACAATCTTAATGTTGTATGATGCTATGCTTGTTGCTTATAAGCTTTTTGCTTATCTTCCCTCTTTGCTTAAAAGCTTGAGTGGCTCTTTCTCTTTTGAGCTCTTTTCTTATGCAAACTTGAAGAACTAAGATAGCAATTGTGTATGCGATGACAACTTTGTGACACACAAGTTGATTCTGAGATATGCACCACGATGGTATATATGATATAGTGTATGCAACTAATGTGCACAAGTCACGTTGCCGGCAATACTCAATGGCTAGTCTCGATGGGTATGCAACGCAAAAGATGGTCTATGATGGTTATCAATGCAATTGCAAGGTATGACAAAGATGTCGTCGATGTTACCGTCCGTAGCGAAGATGAGTAGTCGACCAAAATGAGCGTTTGTTGTTGATGTTGCACCGCGCCTAAATAGCCAAAACACAAAAGGACACGGAAATCTCACTCAAATTGTCGAACCCAAAGTAGAATGGTGGTACGGAGGTTGTGTTGCTGGGGGTTTGGCAAGTGGAAGTGGTGGTGGTTGGGGTGGGGAGGTGGTATGTAGGTGTCGGTGGTGGTGGTGGTGGAGGGTGACTGCACAAGTGCAGTTTCGGCAGTGGAAGTCGGATGATCCGGGCAAGGAGCCGGATGATCCGGACACGTCCGGATGATCCGGGTCAGGGTCCGGATCGTCCGGGCAGGTCAACTCGCACGGGAACTGCTCGGGAAGAACATGAAAATGGTGAGAAATTTGACGATTTCGGGGATTTTGGATGGATTTCGAGGGGGAGAAGGTGGGGGAAAGCAAGATCCACGAGTTACACACCGAATCCACGGATCAAAAACAACAAAACATCATCAAAACTAACAAATTACAAAAAAATTTGGGGGTATTTTTGGTGGGGATTTTCGGATTTAGGACGAAAACAACAAAATCAAGCTAGAAAAAGAGGGGTAGGGGCTCCAAAAACGTGATCAACGTGGCTCATGATACCATATGATGTAGGGTGGAACCCTAATTCGTCGATCTTTCACGTTTGGAGGGGATCCTACGGAGGAAACATGAAGAACACGCGGAAGCACAAAGGGAAACACGGGGAAAACGAGAGAGAATCACTCAACCAACAAGGAATCGATCACACAAGTGCTAGATCAACATACACACATGAGATCCACAAGATACATAGTCAACTAGGGTAAGGATACAAAGGAACCGTTCATCTCCAAGAGGAGGCCTTGAATCCACGAGGGGATCTTCCCGAAGGGGGGTCTTGAATCCGAAAGGATCTTCTCCGAAGAGGCCGCGGTCTCTCACGAGGAGAAGATCCGATAGATGAGCGAGGCTCTATCTCAAAAACGAGCTAAATCAACGCTAAGTCTCAAAGTGAGGAGATGGGGTCCTATATATAGAGTTGGGGGGCGAAGGGGTACATGGGCTCAGCCCAACACGCGCGCGCAGGCGCTGGCCGGATGATCCGAACGAGGGTCCGGATGATCCGGGCTGGTCCGGATGATCCGGGTGGAGGCCCGGATGAGCCGGAGGGTCGGCTGGTGGTCGCGCAGGGCCGGATGTCCGGCTGGGGGTCCGGATGATCCGGGACGGGGTCCGGATGATCCGGCTTCAGGGTGGAGCTTCTGTAGGCTTCGGTCGATTTAGCCGGATCGTCCGGACCGGGGTCCGGATCGTCCGGGCTCTGTCCGGATCGTCCGGGCCGCCGTCCGGATCGTCCGGCCACTCTGGTCCTTGGTGCTTCTTCCTCTCCGTCTTCTCGCATGTCTTCCGCTTCCGGTTCTCCTTGCTTCCTAGCCTCTTCATGGTTGACTCCTTTGTACCTGAGTATGCATAGCATTTCCGTTTGAGGTAGTAACCATGTCTCATGTGAATCGAAAGGGAAATGTGAGAGGAGTGTTGTCACCTCGGTTTCAAGAGCTCTTGCACGTGCTCGAGTCATGGGTCCTTGTGGGGTTGGATGTGTTGATGTAGAGTCCATGGGGATGATGGAAGGATGCTCCGCATCACCTTTGTTTCTCAAATGAAGTACATCAAGGACTTATTCAAGAAGTTCAATATGCAAGAATGCAAAGGTATGTCTACACCCATGCCTACTAGTGGACATCTTGATTTGACCAAAGATGGTGAACTGGTTGATCAAAAGGTTTATCGCTCTATGATTGGTTCATTGTTATATCTATGTGCTTCACGTCCCGATATCATGCTAAGTGTGTGCATGTGTGCTCGATACCAAGCTGCTCATAAAGAATGTCATCTTAAGGTCGTGAAAAGGATAGTGAGATACTTAATCCATACACCAAATTTTGGCATTTGGTATCCTAAGAGGGCCTCTTTCGATCTTGTTGGCTACTCCGACTCGGACTATGCCGGAGACAAGGTTGATAGAAAGTCAACTTTGGCTA
This sequence comes from Triticum timopheevii, assembly GCA_963921465.1. Taxonomy (NCBI): domain Eukaryota; kingdom Viridiplantae; phylum Streptophyta; class Magnoliopsida; order Poales; family Poaceae; genus Triticum; species Triticum timopheevii. The sequence continues at coordinate 623,449,188 of OY997264.1, read as the reverse complement.
CTTGTCAATTTCTTGGTAGATCTCTTGTGTCTTGGTCCTCCAAGAAACAAAACTCGGTATCCCTATCCACTGCCGAAGCGGAATACATTGCCGCTGGTTCATGTTGTGCTCAATTACTTTGGATGACCCAAACTCTTAAAGATTATGGGATATATGTGAAACATGTTCCATTGCTTTGTGACAATGAAAGTGCTATCAAAATTGGTCATAATCCTGTACAACATTCTCGAACTAAGCATATTGAAGTTTGTCATCATTTCATTCGAGATCATGTTGCTAAGGGTGACATTGACCTTAAGCATGTTCGCACCAAAAAGCAGTTAGCGGATATATTCACTAAACCTCTTGATGAGAAAGTGTTTTGCAGGTTAAGAGGAGAATTGAACATCATTGATGCTTCAAACTTGGAGTAGAAACTCCATTGGATACATGCAAGACATGAGCTTATGACTAATCCTTGATATTTATCTTATGATGAAAATCTTATGTCTTGGATATATTTGCAACTTGCATGTTATCTAACCCATGTAGGTACTCACATCTTGAACAATCTCTACATCACCAAGTTTCTACACTATGGTGGTTGAAGACAAGGAAGCATGGAACCATCCAAACATATCCTTTGACAAATTCTATGTTGAGCTTCATGATTGTAATTTTTGGATACACAAGTGCTCTTCCTTGCAAAAACTAACCCATGTAGGTAGTTGGACTCAAATTCCAAGTGGTGCTCCCAACTCTTGATGAGCTACATCAACCTTGAGCAACCCACACAAGTTCAACTACATGGACAACACCACCAACCAAGGTATGTTACTCCATCTTAGAGAAGCTTTATTCCAAGTCATGAGCTAAAGCAACTCGACAAGATGTGAATACATCAAGATGCTTAAACAAAAAATGGCAACCCCATTTTGAGCTTAAACGATGAGTATGACCTATGATCAAGTGATCTCACTTGACTCCTAAGTCAATATACTCTAACATAGGTGACTTTGTCGCCGACCATCTCTAGATGAAGTTCTCTTGTGTTCTTTTAAGTGTTTTTGCATTTGTCTCATGCATATTCGTTTCCCCTTTCAAAAAAAACTTCATCTAGATTTCTTTCTGTTTGCTCTGCATTTTCTGCATCCAATTCCTTGCATATCATTCAGTAAATTCCTTGCAAATCCTTGTGAGATCTTACTAGTCTAGTGAACTGAGGTGACAAGTGTTTTTCTCTACAATGAACTCGGTTTCACCGATTTGTTGTTTTCGGTCCAACCGAATCCTTTCGGCACAACCGAAGCATACCACTCGGTGCCACCGATTTCACAACAGGAAAAACAGTTTGCCACTTGTTCTGTGTTTCTTCTGATCCAGCTCCACTCAATGAGTCTTGTCCTCTACAAGCATCACATTTTTATACATGCTTTGTACTGTGTCTCCATGATCAAACCCTTCTTGGAAATTGATGTCAAAGGGGGAGAGAGAGATCACACCAAAGCTTATCACTTAAAGAGATCACATCAGAGAGAGAGAGAGAGAGTATCACCTCCTCAGTGGGAGAAAGAGATCTCCATGGGGAGAGAATACTCTTATAAAAAGTATTTCTCAAGGATCCCAGATGCTTGGTGTTCAAGAGGAGAGATGCCACATGTCTTCTTGAGGGGAAAGACATGTTCATATGTGCTTATTTGCATTAGCTTGCATTAGCTCTGTTCATTTATATCTTTCAGCTCTGATTTTCTGTTCCCTACCTTCTCCCAATATCCCATGCTAGATTCGGGGGGAGCAAGACATCTAAGGGAAAGAAATCACTTAAATTCATTGCATATCTTTACTCTTGGGGACATGTCTAATCCAATGTGGTACTTAGTACTCACTCCTTACATGTCATCCCAATCTTGGTATTCTTGTGGTTTCTTCTGGTTGCTCTGGCTAGTAGATGTATCTGTGTTATCTAACCTTATTTTCACAGGTTCATTCGATCCTAAGCCAACTCAAGACTCCAAGGTAAGTATATGCATGACAATCATGTGTATGAGGAATTCTTGCTGATGTACATACTGTTTGCAAGAAGGACTCATGGGCATGAAGGTATTTTCCTTAATATTCTTTGCTCTGATGCATATGGCCAAGATACATGTAACACATTGCCTACTCTATCATGGTTATGCTCTCACATACTTCTATATTCCATATTCACATGATTGCATACATGTAGGGGGAGCCTATGCTTGTTACATGTCTTTCCAAAGCTTTACTTGCTATTCTCTATATCTTCATCTAAAGCTTTGATGTATGTTGTCATCAATTACCAAAAAGGGGGAGATTGAAAGCACAAGTGCTCCCTAGGTGGTTTTGGTAATTAATGTCAACATATCTCTTGTTGGACTAACACTTTTATCTAGTATGTTTCAGATAAGTTCAACAATGGAGTGGCATGGATTAAAGGATGTGGGAACTCTTTCAAGATGCTAAGGACAAAGGATTGGCTCAAGCTTCAAGCTCAAGACTCTTCATTTTATATTTTAGTGATCCAAGATCGCATTGAGTCTATAGGAAAAGCCAATACTATCAAGAAGGGATGAGGTGTTGTTTAATGAGTTTCTTGCTCCACAGTGCTTAGTGATATGCTCCAAAACCCTCAACTACTTTCCCACTTCCACACAAATGACCTAAACCTAAATTCAAACTCGGCCTCACCGATTCTTTCTATCCGGCGCCACAGAGTTCAGATGTCATATCCACTGCCACAAACCCTAGGCAAATCGGTCTCACCAATAGGGATCTCGATCTCACCGAGATGGGATTGTAATCTCTCTGTGTATGTCCATTACCAAAATCGGTCTCACCGAGTTTGAGCAATCGGTACTACCGAGATTACAATGCAAACGTCCTGGTTAACTTATTACCAAAATCGGTCCTACCGAGTCTTTGTAATCGGTCCAACCGAGTTTGCCTGACCAACTCTCTGGAAAACTTATTACCAAAATCGGTCTCACCGAGTTTGTGTAATCGGTCTCACCGAGATTACGTTATGCCCTAACCCTAACCATATCGGTCCTACCGAGTTGTATTTCGGTCCCACTGAAAATCCTAACGGTCACTAGATTTACTAAATCGGTCTGACCGAGTTTGTTGATTCGGTCCCACCGAGTTTGGTAGATTGTGTGTAACGGTTAGATTTTGTGTGGAGGCTATATATACCCCTCCACCTCCTCTTCATTCGTGGAGAGAGCCATCAGACTGAACCTACACTTCCAGCATACATTTTCTGAGAGAGAACTACCTACTCATGTGTTGAGGCCAAGATATTCCATTCCTACCATATGAATCTTGATCTCTAGCCTTCCCCAAGTTGCTTTCCACTCAAATCTTCTTTCCACCAGATCCAAAACCTATGAGAGAGAGTTGAGTGTTGGGGAGACTATCATTTGAAGCACAAGAGCAAGGAGTTCATCATCAATGCACCATTTGTTACTTCTTGGAGAGTGGTGTCTCCTAGATTGGCTAGGTGTCACTTGGGAGCCTCCGACAAGATTGTGGAGTTGAACCAAGGAGTTTGTAAGGGCAAGGAGATCGCCTACTTCGTGAAGATCTACCACTAGTGAGGCAAGTCCTTCGTGGGCGACGGCCATGGTGGGATAGACAAGGTTGCTTCTTCGTGGACCCTTCGTGGGTGGAGCCCTCTGTGGACTCGTGCAACCGTTACCCTTCGTGGGTTGAAGTCTCCATCAACGTGGATGTACGATAGCACCACCTATCGGAACCATGCCAAAAACATCCATGTCTCCAATTGCGTTTGAATCCTCCAAAACCCTTCCCTTTACATTCTTACAAGTTGCATGCTTTACTTTCCGCTGCTCATATACTCTTTGCATGCTTGCTTGATATGTATTGTGAGTGTTAAACTTGTGCCTAAACTTCACCTAAACTTTAAGAACTTAAAAACTGCTACTTTGTCACTTAGTGTCTAATCACCCCCCCCCTCTAGACACCTCTTCTCAAGGTCCTACACATGATCAAAATGAACAGTTACTTTAGAATCAACAATATAAGCTCTGAACATATTAGAAGCAAAAACAACTGCTAAAAATTCTTTTTTAGTAGTAGCATAATTTCTCTGGGCACTGTCTAGAGTTTTACTAACATAATGAATAACATTCAATTTCTTATCAACTCTTTGTCCTAGAATAGCAGCAACATCATAATCACTAGCATCACACATAATTTCAAAGGTTAATTCCAATCAGGTGGTTGAACAATAGGTTCAGAAATCAAGGCTTTCTTAATTATTTCAAATGCTTCTACACAATCATCATCAAAAACAAAAGGAACATCTTTTTGCAAGAGATTAGTGAGAGGCCTAGAAATTTTAGAGAAGTCTTTATTGAACCTCCTATAGAAACCAGTATGACCAAGGAAACTTCTTATGCCTTTGAATCTTTAGGACAATGCATATTTTCAATAGCATCTACTTTAGCTTTATCAACTTCAATACCTCTTTCAGAAATTTTATGCCCCAAGACAAAACCTTCATTAACCATAAAGTGGCACTTCTCCCAATTCAAGACAAGATTAGTTTCTTCACATCTCTGCAAAACTCGATCAAGGTTGCTTAAGCAATCATCAAAAGAAGTTCCGTAAACGGAGAAATTATCCATGAAATCCTCAACAATCTTTTCACAAAAGTCAGATAATATAGCAGTCATACATCTTTCAAAAGTAGCAGGTGCATTGCATAAACCAAAAGGCATACGCTATAAGCAAAAGTACCGAAAGGGCAAGTAAAAGTGGTGTTTTCTTGGTCCTCTTTTGACACAGGTATTTGAGAGAAAGCAGAATAACCATCTAGAAAGCAGAAATGTGTATGTTTGGATAGTCTTTCTAGCATTTGATCAATAAAAGGTAGAGGGTAATGATCTTTTCTAGTAGCTTTGTTTAATTTGTCGAAATCAATTACCATTCTATAACCGGTAACAATTCTTTGTGGAATCAATTCATTCTTATCATTAGGAACAACAGTAATGCCTCCCTTCTTAGGGACACGATGAACATGACTTACCCATCTGCTATCAGAAATAGGATAAATTATACCTGCCTCCAATAGCTTTAGTATTTCATTTCTTACCACTTCTTTCATCTTAGGATTTAACCGTCATTGATGATGAACAACTGGTTTCGCATCAGGCTCCATATTAATTTTGTGCAGACATAGAGTGGGACTAATGCCCTTAATATCGTCAAGAGTATATCCAATAGCGGCATGGTGCTTCTTCAGAGTTTTCAATAATCTCTTTTCTTCATGCTCCGAAAGGTTAGCACTAATAATAACAGGATATATCTTCTTTTCATCAAGATAAGCATATTTGAAAGTATCAGATAATTGTTTAAGCTCAAGAACGGGATCGCCCTTGGGTGGAGGAGGATCCACAAGGATTTCAATAGGGAAATTGTGTTTCAAAACAGGCCCTTGATTAAAGAATATTTCATCTAATTCCTTTCTTTCATTCATAAACATATCATTTTCATGGTCTAGAAAATATTGTTCTAAAGGATCAGTCGGAGGCACGACAATAGAAGCAAGACCAATAATTTTATCCTTACTAGGTAATTCTTTATCATGGGGTTGTCTTTGAAATTTAGAGAAATTAAAATCATGAGACATATCCCCCAAGCTTACAGTAACAATTTCTTTCTCAGAGTCTATCTTAGCATTAACAGTATTCAAGAAAGGTCTACCAAATATAATTGGAAAAAAATCGTCTTGTCGGGAACAAAGAATAGGAAAATCAGTAGGGTATTTAATTTTCCCACACAAGACTTCAACATCTCTAACGATCCCAATTGGTGATATAGTATCTCTACTGGCAAGCTTAATAGTAACATCAATATCTTCTATCTCAGCAGGTGCAATATCATTCATAATTTCTTGATATAAAGTAAAAGGAATTGCACTCACACTAGCATCCACATCACATAAGCCATGATAACAATGATCTCCTACTTTAACAGAAACAACAGGCATGCCAACAACAGGTCTATGTTTATCTTTAATATCAGGTTTAGCAATAGCAGCTTCATCACAGAAATAAATAACATGCCCATCAATATTATCGACCAAGAGATCTTTCACCATAGCAACACTAGGTTCGACTTTACTTTGTTCAGGGGGTGTAGGTTTTCTAGTATAACTCTTGTGAACCACAGTTGAACCTTTAGCATGATCCTTTATTCTAAAAGGGAAAGGTGGTTTCTCAATATAATCAGTAGGAACAATATGATCAACATTATAAGTAATAGTTTCTTCTTCAACTTTAATACGTTCTAATACTTTAACTTCAATGGGAGGATGATATATAAACCACTTCTCCTTAGGGAGATCAACATGAGTAGCAAACAATTCACAAAAAGAAGCTACTATCTCAGAGTCAAGTCCATATTTAGTGCTAAATTCACGAAAAGCGTCGGTATCCATAAAAGATTTAACACAATCAAACTTAAGGTTTATACCTGACTCATTACCTTCGTCGAGTTCCCAATCTTCAAAGTTGTGTTTAATTCTTTCCAATAAATCCCATTTGGATTCAATAGTCTTCTTCAAAAAGGAACCAGTACAAGAAGTATCGAGCATGGATTGATCATTACGAGAAATCCGAGCATAAAAAATATGAATAATAATTTCTCTTGAGAGCTCATGATTGGGGCATGAATATAACATTGAATTAAGCCTCCCCCAAGTTTGAACGATACTTTCTCTTTCACGAGGCCAAAAATTATATATATAATTCCGATCACGATGAACCAGATGCATAGGATAAAACTACTGATGAAATTCCAATTTCAATCAGTTGTAGTTCCATGATACAATATCATCACATAGCCTATACCATGTCAATACCTTTCCCTTCAAAGATAAAGGGAATACCTTCTTCTTGACTTCATCCTCGGGCAAACCTGCAACCTTAAATAATCCACAAACTTCATCCACATAGATTAGATGCATATCAAAATGTAACCTTTCATCTCCTGCATAAGGATTAGCTACCAGTTTATCTATCATACCCGAAGGAATTTCATAATAAATGTTTTCAGTAGGTTCAGTAGGTTGCGGAGCAACTTCTTGCTCTACCGATCGAGGTGAATATACCCCGAACAAGCCCCTCAAAGGATTATTTTCCATAGTGACAAGTGACAGTAAATTTCAGCACACTATATAAATGGTTCCTTACCAAATTCCACTTACCAAAGGCGCTTCACTCGCGGAAACGGCGCCAGAAAAGAGTCTTGATGCCCCACAAGTATAGGGGATCTATCGTACTCCTTTCAACAAGTAAGAGTGTTGAACCCAACAAGGAGCAGAAGGAAATGACAAGCGGTTTTCAGCAAGGTATTCTCTGCAAGCACTGAAATTATCGGTAATAGATAGCTTTGTGATAAGATAATTCGTAACGGGTAACAAGTAACAAAAGTAACTAAGGTGCAGCAAGGTGGACCAATCCTTTTTGTAGCAAAGGACAAGCCTGGACGAACTCTTATATAAAGCAAAGCGCTCCTGAGGACTCATGGGAACTACTGTCAAGCTAGTTTTCGTCGTGCTCATATGATTCGCGTTTGTTACTTTGATAATTTGATATGTGGGTGGACCGGTGGTTGGGTGCTGTCCTTTATTCGACAAGCCTCCCACTTATGATTAACCCCTATCGCAAGCATCCGCAACTACGAAAGAAGAATTAAGATAAATCTAACCAAAGCATGAAACATAGGGATCCGAATCAGCCCCTTACGAAGCAACACATAAACTAGGGTTTAAGCTTCTGTCACTCTAGCAACCCATCATCTACTTATTACTTCTCAATGCCTTCCCCTAGGCCAAAATCATGGTGACGTGTCATGTAGTCGACGTTCACATAACATTACTAGGGGAAAGACAACATACATCTCATCAAAATATCGAACGAATACCAAATTCACATGATTACTTATAACAAGACTTCTCCCATGTCCTCAGGAACAAACATAACTACTCATAAGCATATTCATGTTCATAATCAGAGGAGTATTAATTATCATTAAGGATCTGAACATATGATCTTCCACCGGATAAACCAACCAGCATCAACTACAAGGAGTAATCAACACTACTAGCAACCCACATGTACCAATCTGAGGTTTTGAGATAAAGATCGGATACAAGAGGTGAACTAGGGTTTGAGAGGAGATGGTGCTGGTGAAGATGTTGATGGAGATTGACACCCTCTCGATGACAGGATCGTTGGTGATGACGATGGCTTCGATTTCCCCCTCCCGAGAGAAGTTTCCCCCGCAGAACAGCTCCGCGAGAGCCCTAGATTGGTTCTGCCTTGGTTTCGCCTCGAGACGGCGGTGCTTCGTCCCGAAAGCTTCCTTCTAATTTTTTCCAGGTCAAAACACACCATACGGAGGCCTGACAGGGGGCGCGCCCATGGGGGGTAGGGCGCGCCCTCCACCCTTGTGGATGGCTGGTGGCCTCTCTCTGATGCTTTCTTTGCCCAATATTTTTTATTAATTCCAAAATGACTCTCCGTGAAGTTTTAGGACTTTTGGAGTTGTGTGGAATAGGTCTCTAATATTTGCTCCTTTCCAGCCCAGAATTCCAGTTGCCAGCATTCTTCCTCTTCATGTGAACCTTGTAAAATAAGAGAGAAAATTCATAAGTATTGTGATATAATGTGTAACAACAAACCATAATGCAATAAATATCGATATAAAAGCATGATGCAAAATGGACGTATGAGCCTTCCTATGCAAACCAGCAAACAACTGATTACTCGCAGGCTATTGCCGGTGTAACAAGGCACTTATGCCTAGTATAACCAGATGCCTGGTTGACTATGTGGGTAATGGCGTGGGGGTCCTCTCCCACCCGGTGTGACCTGCAACACTACCGTCCGCTCTCGATCCCATATGGGTATAACCGGGCCCTAAGTTTTGGAGGTACTCTACCTAACCGCCTCTATCTCCCCGTGGCCAGAAATTGTTGACTGCATGGTATAACCGGACACTTGTCAGGTAAAACGACTCCTTCCCACCCACCTATAAGCAACCTATCACTTTGCTAGGCAGTGAACGCACTCAAGATATTCCAAGCGAGATCCATTTGAGTCTCTCTCGTTTTCCCCACACCAAATCAAAGATTTCTTTGAGGGATTTTTTAGAGTTTGAAAAGAGATTTCACACAAACATAGATCCACCCGTGCCCTCCCTTTTGACCTAAGCTTTTCTTTATTTTGTTAAGTTCTACGTTTCCCCCTTCGATCTTGTTACTCTTGGAGGTTGGAGACTCCTAGGCGGTAGGATTTCTTACGTGTTGAATCAAATGGTGATTTACCCCAAAAGGTTTGGAGGACGCCTCAAGGCCTGCGCCTAGTGATTGGGAATTGCCTTGGTGGTGATATCTCAAGGAGAATTGAGAGATCCTATAACCACTTTGACAACAAAGCAATGTTCATACTAGCTAGATCTAAGATCCCTATCACCCCCTAGTCTTTCTAGAGGCAAACTAAGGACCAGGAGAACAGATAATATTTCTACCTGGTCTTACCCCCACTCCAGGTAAAGCTCTCTAGGCATATCATGGCTCTTTCTAACCCACTTACAGATCATGTAGAAAGGAGCATGTATAGAGGGATACATGATACTTGAGAGGAATGAGTTAATGAGAGTAGTTATGCCTCCAATATTTAAGTTACTTCCTTGCCAACAATTCAACCTTTTCTCAAAATTCTCTGCTGAAACAGTCCAACCACTATTCCTAAGTCTTTATTCATCTACAGGATCACCCAAATACATCATGGGTAGCTCTCCCCCATTACATGTAAAAAATGCCTCAAACACGTGTGATCTTTCTTTAGCCATTTCAATACAAACAAATCACTCTTATGAAATATGATTTTTATATCCGATGTTTGTTCTAAGAGGTAGAGAAGGAACTTCATGTTCTCGGCTTGCTCCAAATCATCCTGCAAGAGGAGGGTCATCAACATACTATAGGATGGACACACCACCATCCATGAGATGGGAAGCTAAGCCAATAATCTATCCTTATCTTACAACTCTAATATCAATTATGTAAATAACATCTACATCAAGATAAAACAACAAAGGCGAAAGTGCCCCCACCTTGTCTAAGACCTTGATGGGTGTGAAAGTAAGGTCAAATGTCCACATTAACTTTCGTTTTGACCTCCCCCCACCCCCGACATTATCTTCATGATTTAGTCACTGTGTTTACTAGGGAAACCCTTTTTTTCATTGTTCGAAGAAGGAAAGACCGATTGATCTTCTGAAACTCCTTTCCAAAGTCTATTTTGAAGAGAACCCTCGGGCCTTTCTTGTTCTGTAAATCATTTAGGGTTTCGGAGAGGATTACCATTCCCTCCAAGATCTGTGTACCCTTCAAGAAGGTGGTCTAGGAGGCAGAGATCACACCCTTAATAATCTTGATAAGGGGGTTGACGAGCACCATAGTAATGATTTTGATAACAACATTTAAAAGACAGATGGGTTTGTACTTTTGAATTTTCTTTGCATCACTAGCTTTAGGTACTAGGATGATAATACTATAATTCAATCTATCTATATCTAGCGCGTTTTTCTAAAAATCCACTAGCAGATTGAATAGGTAAAAGCCAAGGTCACATCCATCATGTTTGACTATTTTATTTCATTCCATGCCAAACACAGATCCCACAACTCCTCTATTGTGAACATTTGTGTTAAGTTAGTTTGATCCTCACTGGAAATTCTTTCTATCCCTTTTGGATCCAGGAACAAACTGGATTGTTTTGGTTTACCAAACAAGTTATTGTAGAAGTGTGTGATATAGGTTTGAGATTTTCTTGTCCATCAACAATTCCATCCTCTCGATGTTGTTACTGGTGTATGAAATTCTTCCTCCTCCTCCCATTTTCTTTTGCATGCTACTCCATCCGTTCCAAAATACTTGTCATGTTTTTAGTTCAAATTTGAACTAAAACCACGACAAGTATTTTGGAACAGAGGGAGTAATACCTAGTGTTAATCCTCATGTAATTCTTTCTCATGCGATCTTTGCCACTTTATCCCCTCTCACCGCAACATCATCCTCATGCTTTCTTGGCATTGTCGTTGGGATAATATATCTTCGACAGATAAAACCTGAGACTCACTTAACTTGTCTAGCCTATCAAACTCGTCTAAACGCCCCTTATGTCCTCTATAATTAGCTTCAATGTTTCTGTTCCACCCCGGCCATCTGTTGCCATCTATTCAGACAGGTGGCTCCAACAAAGTGTTGTCCCCAAACTTCAGTCACTAAAAGCATCTACAACATGACTTAGCAAATATGACCCCCTAAACGCCCGCGGAACCGGGCGCATCCGTTTTGGGCCCCTATTTTTTCGTCCGCGCAGCCACACCCCTCATTTTCTTCCTCATATGACCGGGTACTTGCACATGCATGATTGGTGGAAATGAAGAGGGAGAAAGAAAAGAATGAATAAAGAAAGAGAAAAGGTGGTCCGGGTGGGGCCGCATCCTATGTGACGGACTGACCGGGCGCGCCCGGGCGCGTCCGCGAGCCCTCATATCCTCCCTACATTTATCCTTAATATGAGGGTTCGCGGACAGCCTGGACATATGAGGATGATGTGAGGGGTCCGGTTGGGCCACTTTTTTTCTTCTCTCTTCTATCCGGTCACTGACCGAGCGCGTCCGCGGGCGTATGAGAGAGGGTTTGATGCGTCCGGCTATAGATGCTCTAATGCTCCTAGTTCAGACTCAAGAACCAGCAACTTTCAAATTTGAATACTTGTGAGATCTTGCGTACGTACCTCACCAGAGGGAGCCGGGGGAGGGCGGATCCTAATGTTGCCTTGATGTGTCACATGTTCCACCATGGTGCTGACAGCTAAGCGCCTAAGCGTAGCAGTGTAGTAACATCTACTAGTACTCGGCAGCATGCATGCATGAATGAAGCGCCTGTAGCCAGCACCCTTCATCAAGTTGATCATGTTGAATGTATGCAGATTGCACGTTGATCACCAGTTCAGCAGAGGAACAGCGCGCCATATCTTTGCACTCAGTTTGAGTATTTTTGTTTTGTTTTGTTTTGCATGGAAGAAGCGACGCGCGCGCGTGGGAGAATCTCGGGCCTTTTCCCGAGCGTCAAAGGAGACGACAAGCCCTTTGCATGCAACAAGCAACACATGCACTGATGCATGCATGCATGCACGATCTCCCTCAGAGTCAGAGCTCAGACCTCAGAGCTCAGGGCACGGCATGGCGGCCCATGCCCCTAGAGAACTGGCCACTACGGCATCCCATGCCTAAATGGCTTCAACTAGCCGACGTGCCGCGACAAGGCTGCTATAAAATCACCCACGGCCCCCGTGGGCAGCCCTCGGGGGACCGGCCGGAGGTGTTCCCCTCTTGGTCTCCCCTCTTCTATCCGAGCTCGGCAGAGAGAGATGTATGTGCTCGTGACATCTATCTACGGCATGTCGCCATGTCGGGGTAGATGATCAGATCATTGGCCGGTGATACATAGCACCCCTGGTATACACATTGGCTTCTTCTTCTTTCTTGTTGTCTTCACTTTCAGTCGTGTTCTGCAGGCGTACGATTCTGAGTTTCTTTCATCTTGAATCTGTGTGTGAAGGATAGATCAGATGCGCTCTATGTCCGGGGAGCGGTGGCAGCGCGCGCGGACGTCGGCACCAGCCGGGGAGATCGATGCCGTCGGTCGCCGAGCTAGGATAGAAGAAGAAATAGGTCATGTTGCTAGCAGCTTCTGTCCATTTATTTACTTTTGTCGTTGTTACGGTCTCGCTGTTGTTCGATGTGCTTTTTTGTAACCTCCCTTTGTGGTCGTAGCTAGGTATTCCTTGTCGATGTTAATCGAGATCGTTCTTCTGGACCATCTATTTACATCTGTCGTTGGGAATGTTTTGTTGGGTGACTGTTTCACTTGCAGGAATTTCGGGCACCTCTGCAAAATTTTGTAGGATTCCGTGACCCTTCTGCCATTCATTTCTGTTACTGTGGGGGTGCCTGAAGTGCTTATTTCTGTCCTTCACTTATTTTTGCAATTGTAGCTGGAAATGGGTTTATCATGCTTCAACTTCTTTAACTAATGCGAGAACTTCAATTACCCCGTCGAGAATGACACTGCATTATCTATGTAGACGAACAAAAAAGTGTGAGCTATAACTTCATAATTATCACCTAGTCGTTGCACGCACAATTTTTGACTCCCCTCTAATCACTTTTATGTTTTTCCACAAAAAAGAATCATTTTTATGTTAATAACGCCATCATCTCCTTACTTCCTCCGCTTCAAATTAATGTAAACAGTTGGAATATTGTTGCAAGTGAAATTAACGTTGACCAAGTTTAATATCAATCAACATCTATAAAACCAACTTTGTTTCATTAGTTTCACCATCGAACATATTTTCGTCCTAGATATATTTTATGTTCTAGATATTAATGTATCTTTTGTGCACATAGTCGAAGTTGAACAAGTTCGATCTACAGCAAAGCTAGAACTTCATTCCCCGCAAAAATAGAGTTAGAACTTCATTTTATTTGAAAAGGAGCGATTAGTTTCTACGTCAAGCGAAAATGCACAATAGAGCTTGAGCTCCATGGAGGTTTTTCTTAAAAAAAATAATCAAAAATCACATTTAACGGTTTTGAAAATTCTAAAAACAAATCACATATGTTCATATGGATGTAGACTACATGTGTGTATAGTTTGATGATGGTATACATTAAGATGAGATCTACACAAAAAACGCAAATATGGGAATTTGAAAATATTCCCTTCGTTCCGGAATATAAGGTGTATTGGTTTCCATGCAAGTCAACCATTTGAATGTTTGACCAAGATTATAGAAAAATATAACAATATCTGGAATACCTAATAGATAAAATATGAAACTACTTTTCATGATGGATCAAATGATAAAAATTTCGTATAGTGGATATCTATTTTTCTAAAAAATCGGTCAAACATGCACTCGTTTGACTTTTGAAAAAACAAATACACATTATATACTGTTCACTATTAAAATGCATGGATTTTATCTTTTATGTGTATAGCTCGCATGTCACTGAATTTGATTGTGAAACTTTATAAACTTATAATCCATATGAACATGTAGAATTATTTTCAGATTTTCTTAAGCTTTGAAATATGCTTTTTGATTTGTTTTTTAAAGGCTCTATGGAGCCCGAGCTCCAAACTGCCTCTCTCCCTGTTGTGCTACTCTGTACCCCACGAAAATCCTAAATCGACTTACGTGAGTACGTGTCACAATCCCCCCCCCCCCCCCCCCCTTCTAATAAAAAATTGTCATGTAATCCCACTGGTATGATCTTCCGAACTGCTATCTTTCGTAGGTGTAGCAAAGCTCGTACCCCGCCAGCCTCCATAAACCTTTGGATGTACCTAGCCTAAACAAACTCCATTATTAATATAAAAAGCACTAGTTACTATTGATCCAAACACCCTAACCATTCTACTAAATGTATTTGAAAGTCCATATTCATTTCACGTTTTGCACAATACAACATATACAATATGCCTAAACTTGCCAATTACCCTCCACTACCACTGGTTATAATGCTTTTCTAACCAGTGCATCCTTCGGAATCCCACACGTGTTGATGCACCCCTCCTAATCGTGCATTGCACATGTTGAGTTACTAGTTGTCGTAAAAGGCACAATGGTTTCACCTTTCGAGGTTCGGACAACAACTTCTTTTGTTCACATTAGAAACTCAACAAGGATCCAAACAAAATGTGTGCACTGAACTTTTGGGGAGTGCCAAATTTACCACTGAAGAAATCATGAATTCAAATATGCCTCTCAAAATCTGCACCAGCTCCAAAATACGCCTCTACTGCCAGTCGACCTTTTTTTTTGCGAAAAGCTAGTTGACCGTTATTTAGCCAACCAGTATATATGCACTAAGTGACGAGTGAAAATTATAATATAGGGTAATAAATATTATTTTACAATTTTTTACTCCCCCTTTTCTTAATTTCCCTTTTGTATGGAGAACAGCATATGGCTATTTCAACGAGATCATCATCTTAGACAATTATTTCAGTGACTATATATGGACAGTCTGGATATGTAGTACAAACAGCTACCAAGCTAGTAAACTTTCATAATTGAGCACACCGGCCACATGATAGCACCCAACACGGTACCAGGTTGGTCGAGCACTTTAATTAAAAAGAGCATCCACAATTCGAATGATTTTCTCCCGTTCAAATTATTGCATTTTATAGGACCAAAAGAGCTAGCATTCCAGTTGGCTCCAGGCCCCAATGTTTACGGAGCAATCTAAAGTTGGAACAAGGAGGAAATGACATGATTAAATTGCATGCTGAATGATTCTTGACGGTTGGTATTTGTAGGCCGAGCTGGAAGCGTGGAATGATAGAGCGCAGCTCCCCTTTTCATTTTTAAAACAAATATTTTATTTCGAATTAGAAGGAACAGATATAAGATTAAAAGATGTAAATCATAAAATAATAAAATAGAGATTTTTTAGGGGAATAGTAAAATAGAGAAACTAAATATATTCGAGGGAGAACGGTACCAAAGCCCAGCTTGGGCTAACTTTATACTCCGGGCCTTGCCGGCCTCAACGGATCGATTCTTCCTCGGGTCTTTGCCATCCCAAACTCAAAGTCACACGCGCGAACCACCTATGATTGGATGGTTAGAAGGACATTAATATACACAATCCACCAGAGTTCAATTCTAGACTGAATATTGGTGCTCGAATTTTTCTGATTTTATTTCAGGCCTTTCAGCAATGTGCGTTCAGCAGGTGGAGATGTCCCCTTCAAGTATGATCGTGTATGTGAGCTACTTTGATTAATTGTACTGTCTCACACACGCGAGTCCATCATGCGGTACGCCGTCCGGGTACGTGTGCACACGAGTGTCACGCATGTGGAATACCGAAGGTTCCCGGCTGCTCAAAGCTAGGCCATCGAGATCGAGGCATCGATGGTCGACCGCGGGAGTGCACGGTGGGACAACGTAGTTACGGGAATATATGCATGCAGATAGGGAAAAGGCAAAGCTATCTGAATGAATATTACCGATCCTTCCGCGCGCGTGGGCCGTCCCTGTCGTGTCCGCTGAAGCTGGCCGAACGCACAGCGTAGTTTCGGCGTATAAAAGGAGGGCGCCCAGTGACCACAACCCACCACGGGAAGCAATCGAAAGCAATAGCAACTTCAGAGCTCAGAGCACAGTTTGCCAACCAATCAAGCGCGAGAAGAATTCCGCACAGCTCGATTGATCCACCCCATGGCCAACTTCGCCGCCCAGCTCAAGGAGAGGTTCCTCGGCCTCGTCGACCGCGTCACCGGCTGCGGCCGCGGTACTGCCGCCAAGGAGGAGCCCACCAAGCCGGCGCCGGCCATGAAGGAGGTACCTGTATACGTTTTAGTTTGCTCTACACTGTACCGTTTCCGTATCTCGTACTAGTTTATGTGTACTTAGCAGAGAATAAAGCGTATGTCTGCTACTTGTTGCTTTTGCAGCACGTGGAGATCCGATCGAGAGCTCCCAACGTGTCAGGAGGATCAGGGGCGGGAGTCAATTAGCACACTGCATGCATGCTGATGCGGGCTGAAGATGTACTGTATTTGTCGTTGCAGATTCGTGCGCCTGTTTCTTTCAGTGCACGCCATGTAATTAAGCTTGCGGATTCTCGTTGTTTCCTGTAACTGTAAGTGTGCCGCTTTGCTGTGCAATCTCCTCATGTTAATTTCTTGGGACGATATCTTGTGTGATCTCCACGTACGCCGGCCGTGAGGCTTGTTTGTGGAGTGATCTAAAAGATCTTATATTTGTTTACAGAGGGAGTACGTATAAGGTTAATAAAGGGTATTTTTGTGAAGAAGATAGTGCTTTGCATCAAGGAATTTGCTCCGTTTCCCGTTTCATGCAGCTGTGTCTTCACATAATGCGGTTCATCAAAGCGGCGAACACCTGTGCAAGCATCACGATTAGCTATAGCAAAAAAATATGATAAGCTATAGCAAAGAAAAAAAGATTAGCTGTAGCAGAAATCTTATGAGCTATACGATTCAACTACTTGGATCATTGTTTTCCAACCCCCTATGCACTAGAAGGTGACGCGCACCTTCGTCACGCGGTTATTTATTGGAGTTTTTCTCGTGAAAGTAATTTGTATTACTAACAAAAACGGCCCATGCATTGCAACGAAAAAAAGCATAATCTCCAATGGTCATGATCATATTTTGCTGCATCACCAAAATTAGGATGGAGCTCGCGTGTAAAGGCTGGTGTCAATTGACACCAGTGTCGATCGTAACCTGAAGTAATCTTGTTAATTTTTTTTTGAGGGTTAGTAATCTTGTTAATAGGATTTGACTTTGTGTCAGTACTCTGGAGGTAGCGAAGGCGCGAGCAAGGCAAGGAAGACGGAAGAAGACGCGGCGAAAGCGTAAAGGCATCGCGGGAGTGTTTGAATTCGAATGTGCGTGTGTTGGGCCGTGGGCCGTGTAAAGGACAGGCCGTGGGCCGTGTGTGTGAGTGCCACTCGCGTGTATATAAGCGAGACCCGTCACCGTGGATATGTATCGAGAATTTGAAATGAGACATCCTGAGCCACAGGCTCCTCTTCCTCCTCTCGCTACTTTCTCCTAGTCTCTCCCCTCTCTGCTCCGATCTCCCCTACTTCTTCTCGCCGCCGGCGAACCTGTATCTCCCCCTAGGTCCTGACAATCTGGTATCAGAGCCACCTCCTCGCTCCGCCGTGCGTCAAATTTTTTTTCCCGAATCGTACCCCGCAAATCCGAGGTGACGGTAGCGGATCGCCCGTGGGCTTGATCTGTGTAAATCCCGACCTGAGGTGGGTTGATTTGGGGATTAATCGGACACCACGACGACATTCAAGCCTAATCCGCAGTCGCGGTTCATCGCGGACGAGATGGAGGCGCTTCAGGAGCGCATGCTGAAGGAGTTCGCCGAGATCAGAGCGGCGCAACGCAAGCTGGAGGTAGTCGATGGGATCTGCGCGCAGTTGGCAGCGCTCGACGCCAAGCTGACGGAGCAAACGGCGCGGCTCGATCAGGTCCAAGTGAAGGTGAATTTGTCCTGCGACACCCTGGGGCAGGTTCAGCAGAGTCAATTCCATGTCGCCCAGAAGGGGAAACCACCAGAGGTACCAGAGACCTCGTCGCCGACAGCGTCGGAGTTGTCGGCCGACATCCTGGGCCCAGGGCCACCGTTCGTCGTTCAGGAGTTGCCTCGTCCTATCCAGGTACCACCCAACCTCACCCTGCCCCAACAAGTTGTGCAGCCTGTCCAGGAGGAGAATTCAGGCAGGAGGCCATGGTTGCCCAAAATGGATTTTCCCCGTTTTGATGGAAATGATGTCAGGATCTGGTTAGATAAGCGTGAGGCGTTCTTCCAGTTATACAACATACCGGAAAATTTCAAAGTCACTTCTGCATCTCTGTATCTGACTGACAACGCTGCAAGTTGGTATCAGGCTTTTAAACAAAACAGTGCATATCATACTTGGCCGCAGTTTTGTGCAGCAGTGATATAGGAGTTTGATGTGAATGTGTACAGGCAGAAGATGAAGGACTTAATGTCACTTAAACAAGGGGAAACAGTGGAGGAGTACAAGCAGAAGTTTCTTCAGTTGGTATACACTGTTAAGTTGTATGAACCATCGATCGGCGATACTTTCCTGGTAACTCGTTTCATTATGGGGCTCAAGTCCGAGCTACGAGCCGCTGTGGAATTTCAGATCCCAACAACTGTCCAAATGGCAGTGATGTATGCTTCTGTTCAGGAGGGACTATTATTGCAACAAAAGACAGCCAGAGGTTCATATCAGAAGTCGGCATTCACTAAACCTGACAATCGTCCAGCATTAGCTACAGGTGATCTGTGGAAGGCCAAACAACTGAAGGAGTACAGAAGAGCTAACAGCCTCTGTTATAAATGTGGAGAGAAGTTCACTCCAGGGCATGTATGCAATCAGTTACCAGCGACTGGGCTCAACTAAAGGCAGCAAAAACTGTGGTACAGAACGAGATAATTTCTGATGCTCTTTTGGATGCTCTTGTGGAGCAGTCTACAGCAGACTGTGCTACTATTTCAGTTACGGCTTTGTCAGGCGCAGCCCACCCAAAAACCATACAACTAAGGGCCTTAGTTGGAAATCAGGTGGTGCTCATACTAGTAGACTCAGGGAGCACCCACACTTTTGTGGATCAAGCACTGCTCAGCAGGATAAAGGTTCCTGGGGAGCCACTGGATAAGCCTATGAAAGTGAAGGTAGCTAATGGAGAACCGGTACAATGTGCTGAAAAAGTTTCTCAGTTAACCTGGTGGATTCAAGGACATAACTTCACAAATGCAATGTACTCCCTCCTTCCCAAAATATAAGGCGCGATTGACTTTTTACGGTCTTTGATGCACGACTTTGACCACTAATATATTTCAATGTATATGGATTGAACATGTATAAATGGCATCATCGTATTTGTCTTGCAGAACAATTTTATTTCATATGTATGTTTATACTAATTTTATAGACATAGAATACATGAAAATCATAGTCAAAGTTTCGTAACGAAGACCAGAAAAGTCAAACCGCGCCTTACATTTTGGGAAGGAGGGAGTATGTACTACCTCTTGGAGGACATGACATCATTTTGGGCATGGATTGGCTCGAGCAATGGGGAGTTATGCAATGTCATTGGGCAGAAAAATGGATTCAGTTCAATTATTTAGAGCAAGAGGTGAAGTTACAAGGTGTGCTACCTACACCACCAGCAGAGATTACAGAAGTAACAGTGGAACAATTGTTAAAATGGGATAAAGGCAATGAGGTTTGGGCAACTGCTGTGTTAAACAGAATTGTGATGGCACCTGAAACTCCAGTACCTCCTGCTGTACAAGAGTTATTGCAACAACACCACACTGTATTCAAAGATCCTCAGACATTGCCCCCTCACAGACCACTGGATCATGAAATTCATCTCATTCCTGGAGCTGTTCCAGTTAATTGCAGGCCATACAGATATTCTCCCCTTCAGAAGGATGAAATAGAAAGGCAAGTATCTAAAATGCTCAAGGCTGGTTTGATTACACCAAGCATTAGTCCTTTTGCTTCTCCTGTTCTCTTAGTTAAAAACAAAGATGGCACTTGGAGATTTTGTGTAGATTACAGAAAGTTGAATGATATCACTGTGAAAAGCAAGTTTCCTCTCCCAGTGATTGATGAGTTACTGGATGAATTGGGAGGTGCCAAGTGGTTCTCTAAACTGGATTTAAGAGCTGGATATCATCAGATTCGCATGAAGGAAGAAGATGAGCATAAGACTGCATTTAAAACACACCATGGTCAGTTCCAGTTCAGAGTGGTCCCTTTTGGACTGGCTACTGCTCCAGGAACATTTCAGTGTAATATGAATGTGTTCATGGCAGGGCCCAACAGAAAGTTTGTGTTAGTGTTCATGGATGACATCCTAGTGTTCAGTTTCACTCTGGAAGATCATGTTCAGCCCTTAAGGACTGTGTTTGAAATTCTAGCAAAAAATCAGCTATATGTGAAACAGAGCAAGTGTGTTTTTGCTCAGCAATCAATGGAATATTTGGGGCACATCATTTCTGACAAGGGAGTGGCTACTGACCCTGCTAAAACTGAAGCTATGATCCATTGGCCTGTCCCAACTAATGTGACTGAGTTGAGAGGATTTTTAGGGTTAACAGGGTACTATAGAAAGTTTGTGAGGAACTATGGTCTGTTGGCTAGACCCCTCACTGTGTTATTGAAGAAACAAGCCTTTCAATGGTCTGACACAGCTCAAGCAGCTTTTCAGCAGTTGAAACAGGCCATGGCCACTACTCCTGTTCTAGCTTTACCAAATTTTGCAAAAACTTTCACTGTGGAGACAGATGCTTGCAATACTGGAGTGGGAGCTATTCTTTCTCAGGAAGGGCATCCTATTGCATACTATAGCAAGGCACTAGGAATAGCTAGCCAGAAATTGTGCATCTATGAGAAAGAGTTCCTAGCAATCATGATGGCAATAGACAGGTGGAGATCTTATTTGGCCAGAGCACCTTTTGTAATCAAAACAAATCACCAGAGTCTGTGTCACCTAGGAGATCAACTTCTCACTTCAGATTTACAGAGAAAGGCCATGACAAAGCTAGTAGGACTGTAGTTCACTATCCAGTACAAAAAAGGAGTGGAAAATACTGCAGCATATGCTCTTTCCAGAGTGGCTCATTTATTTCCCATTCAAGCAGTGTCTACCAGCAAGCCTGTCTGGATACAAGAAGTGTTGAACTCTTATACAGTGGACCCTGCTGCTCAACAGATGTTACAGAAACTAGCAGTGGATAACACAGCTTATCCTGGGTTTTATTTGCAAGAAGGGCTGATTAAAAATGAGGACAAAATTTGGATTGGAGCAAATACAGGTCTGCAAACCAAACTCATTCAAGATTTCCACTCATCACCAGTGGGAGGCCACTCTGGGATACTGCCCACCTACCACAGAGTGAAGCAATTGTTTAGTTGGACTGGTATGAAGACAGACGTAGAGAACTTTGTGAACCAGTGCAGTACTTGTCAACAGGCTAAGCATGAGCTGTGCAAAACACCTGGGTTGTTGCAACCTCTTCCTTTACCAGATCGACCATGGCAAGCCATTAGTATGGACTTCATTGAAGGGCTACCCAAATCAGAGGGGTTTAGTGCTATTCTAGTGGTGGTGGATCGTTTCACAAAAGTAAGTCACTTTCTGCCCCTGAAACATCCGTTTACAGCAGCATCCGTAGCCAAGATATTCCTCAATCACATTGTCCGACTACATGGACTGCCCTTGTCCATTGTTTCTGATAGGGATAAGATCTTTACGAGTGCATTCTGGAGAGAGTTGTTTCGAGTCTGGGGCACTGAACTTCAGATGAGCACAACATATCATCCACAAATGGATGGTCAAACCGAGCGTGTGAATCAGTGTTTAGAAATGTACTTATGCTGTGCAGTTCATGCCTCTCCAGCTAAATGGGCAGCCTGGCTCCCTCAGGCAGAGTTTTGGTATAATTCTACTTACCACTCTTCTTTGGGTTGCACTCCTTACAAAGCATTATATGGACAAGACCCGAATGTAGGACAGTTGGCAGGTCAGTCTATTTCCATGAATCCAGATGTGCAGACTTGGTTGAGTTCTCAGAATGAACACACAGCGTTGCTCAAAGATCATTTGGCACGAGCTCAGTGCAAGTATAAGCAGTTTGCTGACAGAAAAAGGTCTGATCGCCAATTTGTGGTGGGAGAGACAGTGTATCTATGTCTACAACCGTATGCTCAGTCGTCTGTGGTTAATCGTCCATGTCCAAAACTGGCTCTCAAATATTTCAGGCCCTTCAAGATCCTAGAGAAGATTGGAAACGCAGCATACAGGCTGGAGTTGCCGCGTGACAGTATGGTTCACCCAGTTTTCCATGTGTCCCAGCTCAAAGCTCATGTCCCGGATCATACTCCGGTGTTTACTACACTGCTGGTCCCGCTCGATTTATCCCTGCCGGGTGTGCAGCCAGAAGAAATATTAGATTGCCGCCTGGTCAAAAAAGGGAACGCTTCACATCTTCAGATCCTGGTGAAGTGGACAACAATCCCTGCGTCTTCGGCTACCTAGGAAGACTATCAAGTACTCAAGGATCGTTATCCGGCAGCACCAGCTTGGGGACAAACTGGTCCTTTAGGGGGAGGTATTGTCAGTACTCTGGAGGTAGCGAAGGCGCGAGCAAGGCAAGGAAGACGGAAAGAAGACGCGGCAAAAGTGTAAAGGCATCGCGGGAGTGTTTGAATTCGAATGTGCGTGTGTTGGGCCGTGGGCCGTGTAAAGGACAGGCCGTGGGCCGTGTGTGTGAGTGCCACTCGCGTGTATATAAGCGAGACCCGTCACTGTGGATAGGTATCGAGAATTTGAAATGAGACATCCTGAGCCACAGGCTGCTCTTCCTCCTCTCGCTACTTTCTCCTAGTCTCTCCCGTCTCTGATCCGATCTCCCCTACTCCTTCTCGCCGCCGGCGAATTTGTATCTCCCCCTAGGTCGTGACACTTTGACCCCAGCCCAGCCGGAGAAGCCCAAAGCACAGCCTAATTCCACACAGCCCAAAAGCAGTCCTTCCTAATTCCTTAATTTCCAATACGCAGATGCGTTGTTGTATGCGCATGAGTTTTTCTTTCTTCATCTCATCGCCTCCTCTCAATCCTTAATTCCCCAATCCCCTTCGGATGTGAAAATTTCTTGCAGGTGCCGCCTGGTAGAATTACAGCCGACGAATTAGAGGGATTTTGATCTAATCAGTGGACGACGGTCAGCCGATTGTTGTGCCATAATCTGCGAAAATCCATCTTTGCACCCGAGCTCATCTGCACCCGCGCTGACGAAAAAATCAAAACAAACACTAGAAATGTTTAAAAAGTTCCATTTTTTGTGCGGTAGACAATTTGATGTGTGAGGTCCGCTTTAATTTTTAAATCATTTGGACATCTGAGAAGCTCTCGGCAAAAAAGACAAATTGAGGGTCTGTAAAAATATTTATTGTTCATGTACTGTTTGGCCCGATTTGTCTTTTTCGCTGAGAGCTGCTCAGATGTTCAAATGACTTGAAATCTGGAGCGACCCTCACACATCAAATTCTCTACCGCACAATTTTTTTTTGAATTTTTTTTGATTTTTTTTTTGATTTTTTATTTTTTTAATCGGGTGCAAATGAGCGTGGGCACCGAAACGCCCTACTCCATTATCTGGTGCTAATCCACCAAGCCTAGATCAACTCTTCCCAGGTATGCCTTGTGACATGCATGTGTATTACCTTCAGCCTTTGGACTAAATTTCGTAACTGAACTATTTGATCAAAAAAGAATATTACAGTACACTAAGAATCATAATTGTGGAATCAATGTACACCACAAAAAAGACCCAATATAACACCAGATCAGATGAAGATATTTAACTAAAGGGCATCATAGGCTGCAAGAACCAATGTACACCACAAAAAAGACCCAATATAACAAACCTCCATCATTACCAAATAATGTGTCTCACTTTTGTTATTGATCGTCAACTTAGGGAGTTGAATGAAAGATTCAATGAAGTAAATTATTCATTGCTTATTCACATGGCTTCTTTTAACCCAAAAAACTCATTTGCTGTTTTTAACTTGAAGAGTTTATTGAAGTTAGCTGAGTTCTATCCTGATGATTTCAGTTCAACACAATTGATTTATCTTGGCCATGAACTTTGGATTTACATTGACAATGTCCGAGCGGACCAAAGATTTGCCAATTTGGATGGCATTGATGATCTTGCTAAAGTGTTGGTGGGCACTAGGAAAGCATCTTGTTTTTCCTTTGGGGTATCAACTTCTAAAGTTGGTGCAAATTTTGATGGTTGCCACAGTGGAGAGATACTTTTCAACAATGAATACTGTCAAGAGTGTTTTGCGAAACAAAATGGATGGCGAGTTCATGAATGAGTGCTTGATTTGCTATGTGGGGCAAGATATGTTTTCTACAATTACGAACGATGATGTGATTCATCTATTTAAGAAAATGGAAGGTTGAGAAAGGAAGTTATAAAATGGGAGCCTCATGTCACTTTATATTTTTGATTAATGATATTTATTTTTTGTATTATTTTTTTGTAACATTGTTGTGAATATAATATATTCTTTTGTTCATCCTTTTCAGAAAGTAACTACTGAAGTGCTTTAAGTTAACCTTTGGCTTTATGACTTCGCTCAGCCTCTACTCGGTATGACTTTTTTAATGTAACAATAATAATAATAATAATAATGAATCATTGTATATTTTTCTCTCTGTATGGCGCACTCCAACATTATTGTATGTTGCGCTGCTATAGTTTGCACTAGAGTGGACAAAGCTTGACACCAGTGCCCATTTTTTCTAGCTTCGTTCCTGCCCAGGATATACTATCAATCTCACTTTTGTGAAATCATGAAATTTTTTTAAAAATCATAAACATTTTTTCAAACTAGTGAACATATCTGATGAACATTTTTACAGATATTTCGAACATTTTGCAATTATGACCTTTTATACTATTTACACACATTTTTTTAAACATTTTTCCTGAGTAGGCGGACATTTCTAGAATCGACAAACATTTTCTTGGTAATTTTTTGATGGTACAAATTTTGAAATTCATGAACTTTTTTTATTTGACGAACCTTTTTTTATTTAATGAACTTTTTTTGACATATATGATCATTTTTGAATCAATAAACTATTTTGTAAGTCACCGACAGTTTTTGAATTTTTAGAATATTTTTCAGTTCACGAACATTTTTTGAATTGGAAAAACTTTGTTCAATTTTATTAACATTTCTTTATACACGAACTTTTCTAAAAAATTATGAATTTTTTCGATTTCCTGAACATTTGTTTTCAAAATGGCAAACATTTTTTAAAATCATAAACATTTTCTAAATCCACAGATATTTATGAATTATTAAAATAATTATTCGAAAATTCTCATTTTTTAAATTTCTGAAAAAAATTCAAGTCCCAAATTATTTAAAGTACAAAAAATGAAGACGAAAAAGAAAAATAAAAAATAAAAAATAAAAGTTAAAAAAACAGGTCACCCGAACATGGGTCGGCCCACACAGGAGGGCTGCAAAGAAGGTTCCTGGTACATGGGTCGGCCAAGGCGGGGATTCCTTTGTGTGAAACGTTTTTTTATCACTTATAGGTGACATCGGTGGGTAATATTTTGCAACTTTAGGGGCGATTTCGGTGACGTACCGCCAGAAGCACTGGCCCCTCTATTATTAGGTATAGACTCAAACCACACCAACATGGTCCAAACTACAAAAGTTCAAAAGCATATCCGAATCTGACACTAACTATATTGCAGTTCTATGCTGGGTACGCCCATAAGATGCCATCGTATAACACTATAACTAGCCTAGTTTTGGAAGTGCTTGGTATGAGTAATACGAATTGCACGATTATCATGCATAAGGGCATGCATATCTTTTAACAAAAAAGTATATCTTGACTTATCATCGGCATACATCCTAATATCATTGGCATGACAGTTCATATCAATAAACTGCATTGGCATACTGTCAACTCTACCTCTTGAGCTTGCGTTGGTTTTCGCTCGAAGAGAAAAGGGTTATGCAGCAAAGTAGCGTAAGTATTTCCCTCAGTTTTGAGAACCAAGGTATCAATCCAGTAGGAGACGACGCACAAGTCACCGAATAACCACACAAACAATCAACAACTTGCACCCAACGCGATAGAGGGGTTGTCAATCCCTTCACGGTCACTTGCAAAAGTGAGATCTGATAGAGATAGATAAACGGTAAAGTAAATATTTTGGTTTATATATCGGAAAGTAAAGATTGCAAACTAGTAGATCGGAAACTAGCAAGATGTAAACGAGATTCAATATAATGGAAAAGAGACCTGGGGGCCATAGGTTTCACTAGTGGCTTCTCTCGAGATAGTAAATATTACAGTGGGTGAACACATTACTGCCGAGCAATTGATAGAAAAGCGCGTAGTTATGACGATATCTAAGGCAATAATCATGAACATAGGCATCATGTCTGTGTCAAGTAGACTGACTCCTGCCTGCATCTACTACTATTACTCCACACATCTACCGCTATCCCGCATCCATCTAGAGTATTAAGTTCATAAAGCACGGAGTAACGCATTAAGCAAGATGACATGATGTAGAGAAATTAACTCAAGCAATATGATGAAAACCCCATCTTGTTATCCTCGATGACAACAATACAATACGTGCCTTGCTGCCCCTACTATCACTGGGAAAGGACACCGCAAGATTGAACCCAAAGCTAAGCACTTCTCCCTTTGCAAGAAAGATCAATCTAGTAGGCCAAACTAAACCGATAATTCGAAGAGACTTGCGAAGATATCAAATCATGCATATAAGAATTCAGGGAAGAACCAAAAAATATTCATAGATAATCTTCATCATAAATCCACAATTCATCGGATCTCGGCAAACACACCGCAAAAGAGTATTACATCGAATAGATCTCCAAGAAAATCGAGGAGAACATGGTAATGAGAATCAAAGAGAGAGAAGAAGCCATCTAGCTAATAACCATGGACCTGAAGGTCTGTGGTAAACTACTCACGTTTCATCGGAGAGGTAATGGTGTTGATGCAGAAGCCCTTTGTGATCGAAACCCCCTCCGGCAGGACGTCGGAAAAGTCCCCTAGATGGGATCTCACAGGTACAGAAGGTTGCGGCGGTGGAAAAGTGGTTTCGTGGCTCTCCTAGATGTTTTTAGGGTATAAGAGTATATATAGGCGAAGGAACTAGGTCAGGGGAGCCAGGGGAGCCACAAGGGGCCCACGAGGGTGGGCGCGCCCCCTACCCCCCTGGGCGTGCCCTCCTGCCTCGTGGCTTCCTCGTCGCGTCTCCGACTTCATCTCCAAGTCTTCTGGTTTGCTTTCGGTCCAATAAAGATCATCGTGAAGGTTTCATTCCATTTGGACTCCGTTTGGTATTCCTTTTCTGCAAAACTCTTAAATAGGCACAAAAAAACAGAAATTGGCACTGGGCCCTCGGTTAATAGGTTAGTCCCAAAATTAATATAAAATAGCATATAAATGCCTATTAAACATCCAAAACTGATAATATAATAGCATGGAACAATCAAAAATTATAGATACATTGGAGACGTATCATCAACCATGTAGGCACTATCTCCTTGTATCCATAGACCGCTATCCAGCATGCATATGTAGCTAAAACTCCACCCACAAACCGCTATCTAGCATACATCCTTGGTATTCAGTATTAAAAGAGTATAACATCAGAAAATTGACACTATGTTGCCTATTGGGTTCTCTACACCACATCCATTAACATGGTAGCAATATCAACTATCCTTTTATCCTCAGTGGCAAGGATAACCAATGTGCTTTATATTCCTATTGCCAACACAAATAATCACTGAAAGAAATCAACCCCAATGAAAATTTTGGATAAACAATGTGAACTGTCACTTTGTAATCTAAACATGACTAGTGAAAAAACTAATAGATCAGAAAGCATATGCATATAAAAATTGTGCATAAATAAAAAAATTCCATATGTAATATGCACAAAGTGACAATTCATCACACCGCAATAAAAATACCGAAGATTACATCAGATTGATCACAAGCATGTTAGGAAGTGTCGTGGAATTAATACGTCAGATGTCCTAGCGGAAGGACTTAGTCGTGGAGCCATCGCAACGAGATTAGCTTAAAGGGGTTAAACCGAAACAAGGGACACGGGAAGTTTATACTAGTTCGGCCCCTTGCGGTGAAGGTAAAAGCCTACGATCCAGTTGTTGTGGGATTAATTTCTCTCGATGAGCAGGGAGCGAATCCGCTTTACCTATCTCTCGAGCTGTTGTTTCTTGTCCTTGAACCGCCGCCGGGTCGTCCCTTTATATACACAGGTTGACGCCCGGCCGGTTCACAGAATCTCGAGGCCGGCTCATACAAGTGTCTGACTTAGTCTCTTCCTTTCCCTAACTTACAATAGAAGTTTTACATCTATGGCAGTTTACTACTATGGGCCCTAATCCGCCATTGGGCTCTGGGCCTTTAAGCCTCCATAGTTAAAGCGCCATATCCTTCATCTTCATGGGCTCTTGTACAGGACTCCTTGTGAGTGTAATCTGGCCCCTCCTGGGCGGTTTACACCCAGTAGTCATATCCCCAACATTCGGCCCCAAATTGATTTGAACCTGTTCATGTCCATCTTCAACACTTAGAAAAATTCTTCTTGAACATCCTCCTATAATCCTCGTAAACTGCCATGACGTCACCTCCAGATGAGCTTGGTAAACCGCCATGACATCATCTTCAAAAATTGCAGCAAATCGTCATGACGTCATCTGCGTAAATAACTCAATAAATACCTTCCTTTTTTTAATTATTTTCCGAAGATCGAGGCAACAGCTGTGCCCCATCTTCCGCTTCGAGCTCCTCGATCCCCGCGCTTGCCTGCTTATCCATTCGCCTTATAAATAGGCCTAGGGGTCTTTCCCTTTCCCCTTCTGTGCCTCTTCTTCCTCCTCTCGACGCTCAAGCCCGAAAGCTCCGCCGTGATACGTCTCCAACGTATCTACTTTTCCAAACACTTTTGCCCTTGTTTTGGACTCTAACTTGCATGATTTGAATGAAACTAACCCGGACTGACGTTGTTTTCAGCAGAACTGCCATGATGTTGTTTTATGTGTAGAAAATAAAAGTTCTCGGAATGACCTGAAAATCCACGGAGGCACTTTTTGGACTTAATAAGAATTTCTTGGCGAAAGAAATACACCAGGGGGCCCAGGGCCTGTCCACGAGACAGGGGGCGCCCCCCCTGTAGGGCGCGCCCTCCTATCTCGTGGCCCCCCTGGACCTCCACTGACCTCAACTCCAACTCCATATATTCATGTTTGGGGAGAAAAAAATCAGAGAGAAAGTTTCATCGCGTTTTACGACACAGAGCCGCCGCCAAGCCCTAATCTCTCTCGGGAGGGCTGATCTGGAGTCCGTTCGGGGCTCCAGAGAGGGGGATTTGTCGCCGTCGTCATCATCAGCCATCCTCCATCACCAATTTCATGATGCTCACCGCCGTGCGTGAGTAATTCCATCGTAGCTTGCTGGACGGTGATGGGTTGGATGAGATTTACCATGTAATCAAGTTAGTTTTGTTAGGGTTTGATCCCTAGTATCCACTATGTTCTGAGATTGATGTTGCTATGACTTTGCTATGCTTCATGCTTGTCACTAGGGCCCGAGTGCCATGATTTCGAATCTGAACCTATTATGTTTTCATGAATATATGTGTGTTCTTGATCCTATCTTGCAAGTCTATAGTCACCTATTATGTGTTATGATCCGACAACCCCAAAGTGACAATAATCGGGATACTTCTCGGTGATGACCGTAGTTTGAGGAGTTCATGTATTCACTATGTGCTAATGCTTTGTTCCGGTTCTCTATTAAAAGGAGGCCTTAATATCCCTTAGTTTCCGCTAGGACCCCGCTGCCACGAGAGGGTAGGACAAAATATGTCATGCAAGTTCTTTTCCATAAGCACGTATGACTATTTACGGAATACATGCCTACATTACATTGATGAATTGGAGCTAGTTCTGTGTCACCCTATGTTATAGCTATTACATCGCATCCGGCATAATTATCCATCACTAATCCATTGCCTACGAGCTTTTCACATATTGTTCTTCGCTTATTTTCTTTTCCGTTGCTAGTGTTACATCTACTACAAAAACCCAAAAACAATTATCTTTACTTTTGCCACTGTTACTTTTATTATCATACTACTTTGCTACTAAATACTTTGCTGCAGATACTAAGTTATCCAGGTGTGGTTGAATTGACAACTCAACTGCTAATACTCAAGAATATTCTTTGGCTCCCCTTGTGTCGAATCAATAAATTTGGGTTGAATACTTTACCCTCGAAAGCTATTGCGATCCCCTACACTTGTGGGTTATCAAGACTAATTTCTAGCACAGTTGCCAGAGAGCATAGCTCTATTCTCTGAGTCACTTGGGATTTATATCTGTTTATCACTATGAAGAACTTGAAAGACGATCGAACTACTATTTTGCCCTCAACTACGAGGGGAGGTAAGGAACTGCCATCTAGCTCTGCACTAGATTCTCCCTCCGTTATTAGTAGGCTTGCGACACCTAAACCTGCTACTGCTATGAATTCTGATATGTCGCATGTTATTGATGATGCCACTTCTACTATGCATGATGAAACTACTTCTGTGCTTGATACTACTTTGCCATTAGGTGAATTTCTTGATGAACAACTTGTTAGAGTTAGGGGGAATGAAATTACTGAAGAACCTATTATTGATGATAGTGATGATGAAGGTTCTCCCAATGATTATGCATTGCGTGTTGTTCCTAAGGGTTATGTTATGAATGAAGAAGCTGCTAGGGAAATCTTTTCTTGCAATGATAGATATGATCTTAAGAAATTATTAGCTAAATGGAAGCAGCAGTCTCTTAATGCTAGAGTGAAACCTAACCCTGCTTTTGCTACTTCACCTATCTGTGTTACTGATAAGGATTATGAATTCTCTGTTGATCCTAAGATTATTACTTTAGTTGAATCTGATCCTTTTTATGGCCTTGAATCTGAAACTATTGTGGCACACCTTACCAAGTTGAATGATATAGCTACCCTGTTTACTAATGATGAGAAGTCTCGCTATTTTTATATCCTTAAGATATTCCCGTTCTCATTAAAGGGTGATGCTAAGACTTGGTATAATTCTCTTGCTCCTGGTTGTGTGCGTAGTCCCCAGGATATGATTTATTACTTCTCTACTAAATATTTCCCTGCTTGAAACAAGCTGCCTTGCGGGAAATATATAATTTTATGCAAATCAAAGAAGAGAGTCTCCCACAAGCTTGGGGGAGGCTTCTCCAGTTACTTAATGCTTTGCCCGATCATCCTCTCAAGAAAAATGAAATACTTGATATCTTTTATAATGGACTAACCGATGCTTCCAAGGACTACTTGGATAGTTGTGCTGGTTGTGTTTTCAGGGAAAGAACGGTCGACGAAGCTGAAATATTATTGAATAATATGTTGACTAATGAAAATAATTGGACTCTTCCCGAGCCAATTCCTGAGGCAATTCCTAAACCAATTAAGCCAATTCCTGAGCCTATTCCTAAACCCACTCCGAAGAAGAGAGGTGTTTTATTTCTCAGTCCTGAAGATATGCAAGAGGCAAAGAAATCAATGAAAGAAAAAGGTATTAAAGCTGAAGATGTTAAGAATTTACCTCCTATTGAAGAAATACATGGTCTTAATATACCGCCTATTGAAGAACCATATTGTCTTGATAACCCGACACAGGTAGTAAAGGTAAATTCTCTCTATAGATATGATAAAGTTGAAATTCCCTCTACTAAATTTCATAGCCCTTGCTTAGATGAATTTGATGACTTTATGGCTAGACAAGAAAGTTTTAATGCTTATGTTGGTAGAGAGTTAAAGAATAATGCTTTAGAGATAGGACGTGTGAGCGATAATTTGGCTAGAGTTAAAGATGAACTCAAACTCGTTAGCAAATATGCTTCTATGGTTGCTACTCAAGCTGAGCAAGTACTTAAAGCTCAAAATGATTTGCTTGAGGAATTAAATAATAAAAATGACTTTGGTGTTAGAGTGGCTACTAGAACTGGTAGAATGACTCAGGAACCTTTGTATCCTAAAGGCCACCCTAAGAGAATCGAGCAAGATTCTCAGAGAAACAATCTAGAGGCACCTAGTTTCTTCTAAAAAGAAGAAGAAGAAAGATGATAGAACTTTGCATGCTTCTGGAGAACCTACTGTAGTCACACCTAAGAATCCCAATGATATTTCTATTTCTGATGCTGAAACACAATCAGGTGATGAACATGAACCTAGTGATAATGTTAATGATAATGTTCATGTTGATGCTCAACCTAACAAAAACAATGAAGTAGAGATTGAACCTGCTATTGATCTTGATAACCCACAATCAAAGAATCAACATTATGATAAGAGAGTTTGTTGCTAGGAAGCACGGTAAAGAAAGAGAACCATGGGTTCAGAAACCCATGCCCTTTCCTCCTAAACCATCCAAGTCAAAGGATGATGAGGATTTTGAGTGCTTTGCTGAAATGATTAGACCTATTTTCTTACGTATGCGCTTAACTGATATGCTGAAAGTAAATCCTTATGCTAAGTATATGAAGGATATCATTAAAAATAAAAGAAAGATATCGAAAGCTGAAATTTCCACCATGGTTGCTAATTACACTTTTAAGGGTGGAATACCAAAGAAACTTGGAGATCCCGGGGTACCAACTATACCATGCTCCATTAAAAGAAATTATGTTAGAACTGCTTTATGTGATCTTAGAGCCGGTGTTAGTGTTATGCCTCTCTCTTTATATCATAGACTTGAATTGAATAAGTTGACACCTACTGAAATATCTTTGCAAATGGCTGATAAATCAACTGCTATACCTGTCGGTATTTGTGAGGATGTGCCTGTTGTGGTTGCAAATGTCACTATCTTAACGGACTTTGTTATTCTTGATATTCCGGAGGATGATAGTATGTCTATCATCCTTGGTAGACCTTTTCTTAATACTGCAGGGGCTGTTATTGATTGCAACAAAGGCAATGTCACTTTTCATGTTAATGGTAATGAGCACACGGTACACTTTCCGAGGAAACAATCTCAAGTTCATAGCGTCAATTCTATTGGAAAAGTTCCAACTATTATTATTGGAGGTTGCGAATTTCGTCTTCCTACTGTCAAG
This sequence comes from Triticum timopheevii, assembly GCA_963921465.1. Classification (NCBI taxonomy): domain Eukaryota; kingdom Viridiplantae; phylum Streptophyta; class Magnoliopsida; order Poales; family Poaceae; genus Triticum; species Triticum timopheevii. The sequence goes on along the minus strand of OY997264.1, from coordinate 623,415,738 downwards.
AAAAAGTATGATATTCTTATTGTTGGGGATTTTCATATCCCCGTTGAGGTAACTTAGTGTTATTCAAAATTTCTCCGGTTCCGTGTTATTCAGAATGAGTTTGTTAACAAGACTTGATCAACCTTGTTCGTGGATTCATTTTGATGATCATGAGATGGATGAAACTAGAAGGCACAACCTTCTGTACCCTCTTTTTACTTTCTGTTATTTAGAATAAATAAAGCAAAAATAGTATTATCCGTCTGTTTTCTGAATTATCCGTGCATTCAAAAATAGTCCGAAAATAAAAGTGCTCCAAATGCCCTGCAAATTTAGTATGATTTTTTCTGGAATATTTGAGGATTTTAGGCACTGAAATCACTGCAGTAGGGGCAAGCACCAGGCCACGAGAGTGGAGGGCACGCCCCCTGTCTCGTGGGCCCCTGGTGGCCCCCCTCCACTTATGCCAGCACCCACACACTTCATCTTCTACCCAAAAAATCCCCATCCATCTCAAGCACGAGTTCTAGCTCATTTTGCTACGATTTTCGATCTCCTTGCTCAAAGCTCCATTCACAAAACTGCTTTGGGAGATTGTTGCTTGGTATGTGACTCCTCCATTGGTCCAATTAGTTTTTGTTCTAGTGCTTTATTCATTGCAAATTTTTGCTGCATAGGTGACTTTGTTCTTGAGCTTGCATGTTAAAATTTTGAGGTCCCAAGCAATTCCAATGCATGATATAGGCTCTAGGCACTTGTAGGAGTAGTTGCTACCAATCTTGTTTAGTTTTATTCACTTTTATTTTGAAGTTACTAAATTTCAGAAATTTTAAAAAAAGAATTATGCTTAGAAGAATGTACCAAGGTGGTTCCTCGGCAAAGAAAGGGCCAAGGATTGCAATACGTGAGCAAGATGTTGAATTGCCGAGGGACGCAGATGTACGAGCTTGTGAGTGGCCATCTGATGATTTTATGGTCGAAGCAGGCTTCAAGGAGGAATTTGACGCGTATGTGCGTAATGCCGAGCTGGAGGACTTCTTACAAGATAAGTGTCCTCAGTACTACCAATTGAGTGATTCCTTTGTGCGGAGGTTCCAATATAACTGTGCGCGTAATTCTCCTAGTGTCATGTTTGATATTTATGATACATCTTATACCATGGATTTAGAGGATTTCACAACTGCTTGCAAACTCCCGCAGTGGGGTAATATTAATGATCCTCGCAAATCTGAATTTAGAGATTTTCTTGCTAGTATTACTGTGGGAGAATCTAGGGACATAGCACAAGCTACCATAGGGAGCATTCATTTTCCTGCTATACATTATTTTGCTCTCTTTATTGGTAGATGCATTAACGGTAAGGACGAAGCATGTCACATGTGTGTCCCTAATCTTTGTGTCCTCAAGAGTGCTGTGTCAGGTTATAAAGGTTATAACTTGGGGGCAATAGTTGCACGTAGGTTGCAGAATAATAGTAGAAAGGGAAATTTATTTGGAGGAATTTATGCAACCAGTGTGGCTAATTATCTTAATATAGCCCCACGAGAGGGGAATATGATTTTACCTCCTGTTTATTTGGATAAAGAAGCTATGTTCAATCATCAATTTCTTGAGAGGAATGAACAATTCCTCCATTATCGACTAATCTATGACAGACGCAACGTCGTCCCTGTTACTCTTCCTGCTCCCTACCTTTTTGATTATCAGGAAAAAGGAAGATATGTTTTCACCAGGGAGGAAGCAGTTGAATACGAGAGGGGAGTGGAGGCAGCTCGCCAACACGCTGCTGCCCAGGAGGTGGTTGCCTCTGCAGCTCAGTACAACCCCAGTTTCACTTATATATATCAGCCAGGCGGTCCTTGGTATTAAACCAACTTAGGCCAAAAGCCTAAGCTTGGGGGAGTACGTATTTCTCACCGACTTTACATTCATGTTCACACATTAGTCGTCGGTGCTCATACTATTTCATTGTATTATCCATGCTAGTTTAAATTTCTTTTTCTAGTTTTCTTCTTGTGTGCTTCTTAAACCTTAAGAAAAACCAAAAAAATTAGTTAGTTTAATTTCCATGCTTGTAGTAGAATTAAAATGAAAACCCAAAAAGATTTCTTGTTCTTCTTCTTACTTGTTGGGAGCTTTCCCGTGTAAATAGTTTTATTTTCTTTTCTTTCCTTTGGGGGTCGAGAAGACCTTATTGAAAATTTTTAGGTGCTCTCATACGCATGATTGTTTATTTAACTTAGAGCCCATATTACTTGTCTTCTCTTTTGAATTGAATGCTTGCAGATTCTAGCTTAGTCCAATGCACATGCACTCTTATTATTATACACATCGTTCGGTCGTGCAAGTGAAAGGCAATAATGACGGTATATGATGGACTTATTGAGATGAGAAAAGCTGGTATGAACTCGACCTCTCTTGTTTTTGTAAATATGATGAGTTCATCGTTCCTGAGTCAGCTTATTATGAGGTAAGCATATTTGCAATGACATTTAGAGATTATAGTTGCTTGTGCCATGCTTGATTAGCTATGAGTTATAATGGTTTACCTTGCGTGCCAACATGCTACTAGAATGATTATGATGTGATATGATGGGATGGTATCCTCCTTTGAATGAATTGAGTGACTCGACTTGGCACATGTTCACGCCTGTAGTTGAAACAAATCAACATAGCCTTCATGATATTTATGTTCATGGTACATTATATCCTACTCATGCTTGTATTCGGTGTGAATTAATTTCAATGCATGTTTATGACTGTTGTCGCTCTCTCAGTTGGTCGCTTCCCAGTCTTTTGCTAGCCTTCACCTGTACTAAGCGGGAATACTGCTTGTGCATCCAAACTCCTTAAACCCCAAAGTTGTTCCATATGAGTCCACTATACCTTCCTATATGTGGTATTTACCTGCCGTTCCAAGTAAATTTGTATGTGTCAAACTCTAAACCTTCAAATGAAATTTTGTTTTGTATGCTCGAGCAGCTCATGTTACAACTAGGCCTGCCTATATCTTCCATGCTAGGTGGGTTCACTACTAGGAAAAGGCCTACTAATGGCGCACTGGTTTTGCCTACTAATGGCGCATTACCAGTGCGCCATTAGTAGCACGCCAGTAGTATTTTTTACTAATGGCGCACCACTGGTGCGCCATTAGTATCTGGTATACTAATGGCGCACCAAGCAGTGCGCCATTAGTTTTTCCCACATTGCGCCACTAGTTTATTCTATACTAATGGCGCATCACATGGTAGTGCGCCATTAGTAACAATTTTTTTAATTTTTTTCTTAGTCTCAGGTCACTATTTCACCTATGAGATATCCAACACATATATATACAACAAGCATCCATATAACAATCATAGCCAACACACAAGTTCCATCATATATACATACATAGCCAACACACAAGTTCCATCATATATACATACATAGACAACACACAAGTTCCATCATATATACATACATAGCCAACACATAGTTCCATCGTTACATATTACAAAAGTTTCACATTGTTCATCCAACAGCGTTATCCATCAATTCACAAAAGTTTCACATTGATACAAAATAAAAACACAAATGGAAAAGAAGCACTCCATCCATGCAAGCTTCCGTGAATTAAATCAAATATGCAAAATGATAAACAAGAAGTTAGAAGAAGAAAAAGAAGAAGACTAGAAGAATACTAGAAGAAGAACACTAGAAGAAGAATAAGAAGAATTTTGGAAAAGAAGAAGAATAAGAAGAAGACTATAAGCTTATTATGTAAACTTGATCATTTTGTGCTAACATAAGTTATTTTGGAGCTAACCTATAGGAAACTAAGCATATTAGAGATATCATTTTGGATAACTAACCTATAGGAGATCTGACATACTTGACAAAGTTCAGTTCTCATGCATTGTTCTTCTCCTTCTTCTCATTCCTCTCCCTGATGCGCCTAGAGCGGCGAGGCGGTGGAGGCAGTGGAGGCAGTGGGATGTAGTCTTCTACCACAATTGGCGTGGTCATGTCGCCCAGCTGTGGGATCGCCGGTGCCACCACCGGTGCGTGGTCATTGTCAGGCACCACCACCATCGCGAGGCCACCTTCAGGCACAACCATCGCTAGGTCATCCTCAGCCACCTCCATCTCTTGCCCATGGTCAGCCACCACCATCTCTTGCCCTTGGTCAGCCACCACCAGCACTAGGTCATCCTCAGCCTGATGCCCATCGTCATCCTGCAGCTCCTCATCCTCACTCAGCTCCTCTTCTCCCGCACTCTAGTCCGGATCATCCTTTTTGTTGTCTATGCTGCTGCTAGAATCGCTGCTGCTTTCGCTACAGCCAGAATCGCTGCTGCTTTCGCTACAGCCATAGTCGCTGCTGCTTTGGCTGTAGCCAGTGTCGCTGCTGCTGCTCCCATTACCTGTCCAAAATGCAACAATGACCGTTAACAATCGATGTGAGACAAAGCCAAATGTAGAGGAATAAGAAGAGGCAGAACGTACCGACATCATCATCGGCAGCATAGCGCATGCGACACATAGTCGTGTTGAACACCTTCACGATGAGCATGGTGGCGTCGTCGTCGTACCTGAAGAGAAGGAAGTACCCCAGCCGCAGGTCGTAGGCACGATAGAACTTCTCCCACCCACGAGACAAGTACATGTGGCCCTTCTTGATCACCAACTGCACATCCCACTGCCTGCGAAACCCGCTGCCGGCCTGTCGCAGCTTCACATTATTTGGCGGATCTTCACCCATCAGCATGTTCATAAAACTGTCAGGCAGCCTCTGCAGTTTGGGACAATGAGTGATGTAGCAAACAACAGATATCATAATGAGATGGCTGAAGGGGAGATCTCTCGTTTTATATACCTGCGTCATGGATGATACTGAAGTCTCAAGTATGATAGTGAAGAACTCGGAAGCATCCAACTCGTACTGCGATGTCGCAGAGCGGCGGTGGCTGCTTCCCGCCATCTCTGATAAGCAGCAGAAGAGACCAATTAATACCCTTACAACAGATCATAAAACATGCATGATAACAGGCATTAGTCGCAAGTACCCCATATGTCCTATTTTTAGCAAAGTCATGCTAAAATTCACGGAAAATTTCAGCATGACCTTTGCTGAAAATAGGACATATGGAGTACCCGAATTTGCCGGAACGGAAGTTAATCAACATTCCGGCAAACTCAAGGGCCTCTCGGGGTACCTGCAATTTCATGATAACTGCCAACAAAAACATATGGAGTACTTGACATAGTACTTGCCATAGTAATAGTCAATGTGCCTCTGTATGTATGTGTGTGGTGTCTAGATGCCAGCCACAGGTCAATGGCCATGCCACTACACTGCTTTGATTCTGTTTTTGATGGAGCTTTGTGCCACTAGGTGGCCTGTTTGAAGTGAAATAATCAGCTTGGGCAACTGGTATTGGATTCACAGTGTAAATGATGGATGAAAAGGTATTGTGCCCAAGTACAACATTTAACAATGCAATGCAGATAATCATTTTTTTTCTCACAGTACTTTTCCCAAGTAATAATAAACTAAATAACTGAGTAATCCAAATGAGGAAACAGAAAATAGCTGGCTACAACAACATAGCAAGCCAGAAGATACAAGTTAAACTTAAGCTAGAAGATACAAGTTGAACACACACTAGGTAGTTTTTATAATATTATCAGAAAAATATCTTCAGTGTAACTCAGGACAAGAAAAATCTCCACCAGAATAGGACTAGCATTTAAGAGTAATTTCCTCCAGTCAAACAAAGTTGAAACAAAAACTGACAACAGTCTTTTGATTAAGAGCCAAGCCACAACACTCTTGGAAGTTCAAACAAAAACTGACAACACTTGTTTGATCTGTCTCCTCCAAGAAAGAGCCAAGTCAGTCTCACCCAACTAGGGAAACATCAGTTAGACCACTAGCAATTGGGAATACACAACTGGGCTAGGTTTGTGCTCTAGCTAGGCAGTAAAACAGAGCATATAGAGGCATTGCCTGCCTCTGCTGCAAGTGGGGATGTGAGCCGGATTATCACAATTAGATCACTAGCAAGACTCATAGTTAGGGATTTCACAAAGAAACTCTGTAAAGTGCCAGAGCCTAACATCTTGCATCACAGAGCAAAGCATTAACCGGGCCAACTCCACAAGTCACTAACCAGGTGCACAAATTGACTAATGTCTGCTGATCTTAGATACTAATATATACATAAGAGGTCAGATGGTTAAACCCGGCAAGTTCACTTCACAGCCCACGGTACCTAAAAGTAGAACAACCTACAGACTACATAGAGGAGACATCTCAACATCGACCACATCACATTCAGGCTAACTCGGGTGAAAGCTTCTGCAATTCCAGCTTCACCAGAGACCCACCTCTCGGCCTACTGGATCACGGAAGGAACTAGCGCTAGTTCTACTAACTGAACTCAACTTCGGCACCACCGCTGCTTCTGTCCATCGCCGATTTCCTGGACAAACAGAGTGTTTGCAAGAAGGAAGAGGGGAGAGGAGGCGGAGCTCACCGGGGAGGCGCAAGGAGGCCCTGCGACAGCTTAGTAGCAACAGAGGTGGCCGGAGTTGAGGAAGACAACGGCGACCCGAGGAATAAGAGGTGGAGGGGGGGTGGAGGGGTCGAGCGCCATCGCGTCCTGGTTCCGCGGCTCGCCGGCCCGGTGTTGAAGCAGATTTTGCCCGCCGCCTTGCCTGTCGCCTCGCACAGTGGAGCTCGAGCGAAGAAGGCACGATGGAGCGTCACGGGTTTCTAGGGTTTCGAGGGCTGGGAAGGCGAGGGAGGGGGTGGGTGGGTGCGGTGAAGGCGAGGGAGGGGGTGGATTGGGAGCGGGCGGCGATGGGGGGCAGGGCATGGGCTGACTGGGGGCGGCGACGGAGATGGAGGCGCGGGGGCGGCGGGGGGAAGTGGATCTGGCGAGGGAGGGAATTAGCTAGGGGGGAATCTTACTAATGGCGCACCCGCGGTCGGTGCGCCATTAGTAATTTTTTTTACATAGCAATGGCGCACCAGCCGGAGGTGCGCCATAAGTAATTTATTTTTATTTTTGTTGCATGTAATAATTTTTTAGAAAATGAATATGAATATGAAACAGTAATATTTTTTATAAAAACAGTAATAATTGTTGTTTAACAACAATTGTAGTCTACACTTTTTTATTATTATTTTCTAAAAAATGAATATGAATATGAAACGGGGGGTGCTCGTCGGCGGCGGTGGAGCGGGGGAGGGTGCGGGGGGTGCTCGTCGGCGGTGGTGGAGCGGGGGGTGCTCGTCGGCGGCGGTGGAGCGGGGGAGGGTTGCGGTGGGTCGTCGGCGGCGGTGGAGCTAGCGGGGGAGGGTTGCGGTGGGTCGTCGGCGGCGGTGGAGCTAGCAGGGGAGGGTGCGGGTCAGATCGAGATCGAGATCAAAAAGTGCGCCATTAGTAGTTTTTGCAGAATAGTAAAAAAAATATACTAATGGCGCACTGTGGAAAAGTGCGCCATTAGTAGTTTTGCAAAAAAGTAAAAAAAATATATACTAATGGCGCACTGTCTATAAGGTGCGCCATTACTAGTTAGAACTAGTAATGGCGCACTTTGACGTCATGCGCCATTAGTATGTATGAAAAATGAAAAAAAAATCAATACTAGTGGCGCACCGTGTGTCTGGTGCGCCATTAGTGTCTTCCACACTAATGGCGCACCTCCAACCGGTGCGCCATTAGTATATAGTAGTGGCGCACTACTTACCAGGTGCGCCATTAGTATCAATCCTATCTATAGCCCTTTTCCTAGTAGTGGTTATTCTCAAGAGGAGTGAACTCGGCTCCTCATTCACGAGAAAGGGCCGGTAACCGGGATGCCCAGTCCCATGATCCAAAAAAAAGATCAAAGCAAATCAAAATAATTAAATAAAACCCCCCAGGCTGTTGTTAGCTGGAGGCACTCGTTGTTTCGAGCAAGCCATGGATTGATGCTTGTTGGTGGTTGGGGGAGTATAAACCTTTACCATTCTGTTTGGGAACTGCCTATAATGCATGTAGTATGGAAGATACAGCCATCTCATAGTTGTTGCGTTGACAGTGAAAGTTTGCCGCTTAAAATGTTATTCAATCTCTATTTTAAAATCGAGCTCTGGCACCTCTACAAATCCCTGCTTCCCTCTGCGAAGGGCCTATCTATTTACTTTTATGTTGAGTCATCACCCTTCTTATTAAAAGCACCCGCTGGAGAGCACACCGTCATTTGCATTCATTATTATTGGTTTATATTGGGTATGACTTGACTGGATCTCTTTTACCATGAATTACAATGTTTAGTCAGTCCTTGATCTTTAAAGGTGCTCTGCATTTATGTTTTGCGGTCTCAGAAAGGGCTAGCGAGATACCATTTTATTGTATCATGTTATGATTATTTTGAGAAAGTGTTGTCATCCGAGTTTTATTATTATGGCTCGCTAGCTATTATGCTATTCATATGAGTAACTATGAGACCTAAGTGTTATTGTGAGTATGGTTAGTTTATAATATTTGCCAAAACTTGAATGCTGGCTTTTCATGTCACAACAACAAGAGCAAATAGAGTTTGTAAAAGTTTTTCTTTATCACTTTCAGTTTATCAACTGAATTGCTTGAGGACAAGCTAAGGTTTAAGCTTGGGGGAGTCGATACGTCTCCAACGTATCTACTTTTCCAAACACTTTTGCCCTTGTTTTGGACTCTAACTTGCATGATTTGAATAAAACTAACCTGGACTGATGCTGTTTTCAGCAGAACTGCCATGATGTTGTTTTATGTGTAGAAAAGAAAAGTTCTCGGAATGACCTGAAAATCCACGGAGGCACCTTTTGGAATTAATAAGAATTTCTGGGCGAAAGAAATACACCAGGGGGCCCAGGGCCTGTCCACGAGACAGGGGGCGCCCCCCTGTAGGGCGCGCCCTCCTATCTCATGGGCCCCCTGGACCTCCACCGACCTCAACTCCAACTCCATATATTCACGTTCTGGGAGAAAAAAATCAGAGAGAAAGTTTCATCACATTTTACGACACGGAGCCGCCGCCAAGCCCTAATCTCTCTCAGGAGGGCTGATCTGGAGTCCGTTCGGGGCTCCGAAGAGGGGGATTCGTCGCCGTCGTCATCATCAACCATCCTCCATCACCAATTTCATGATGCTCACCGCCGTGCGTGAGTAATTCCATCGTAGGCTTGCTGGACGTTGATGGGTTGGATGAGATTTACCATGTAATCAAGTTAGTTTTGTTAGGGTTTGATCCCTAGTATCCACTATGTTCTGAGATTGATGTTGCTATGACTTTGCTATGCTTAATGCTTGTCACTAGGGCCCGAGTGCCATGATTTCAAATCTGAACCTATTATGTTTTCATGAATATATGTGTGTTCTTGATCCTATCTTGCAAGTCTATAGTCACCTATTATGTGTTATGATCCGACAACCCTGAAGTGACAATAATCGGGATACTTCTTGGTGATGACCGTAGTTTGAGGAGTTCATGTATTCACTATGTGCTAATGCTTTGTTCCGGTTCTCTATTAAAAGGAGGCCTTAATATCCCTTAGTTTCCGCTAGGACCCCGCTGCCACGGGAGGGTAGGACAAAAGATGTCATGCAAGTTCTTTTCCATAAGCACGTATGACTATTTACGGAATACATGCCTACATTACATTGATGAATTGGAGCTAGTTCTGTGTCACCGTATGTTATAGCTATTAAATGAGGAATCGCATTCGGCATAATTATCCATCACTGATCCATTGCCTACGAGCTTTTCACATATTGTTCTTAGCTTATTTACTTTTCCGTTGCTACTGTTACATCTACTACAAAAACCCAAAAACAATTATCTTTACTTTTGCCACCGTTACTTTTATTATCATACTACTTTGCTACTAAATACTTTGCTGCAGATACTAAGTTATCTAGGTGTGGTTGAATTGACAACTCAACTGCTAATACTCAAGAATATTCTTTGGCTCCCCTTGTGTCGAATCAATAAATTTGGGTTGAATATTTTACCCTCAAAAGCTGTTGCGATCCCCTACACTTGTGGGTTATCACGCCGCCGCCCTCAACCTTCAAGTGTTGCATCATCCCTGGCCGTTGCATTGACCTGAACGTACCAGAGAACCACGGAACTTCTCTGCCGATCTTGCGAAGCCGGTAAGCCTTCTTTCTTCAACCCTAGATCTGCATTAGGGTTTCATGCCTTCATTGGTGTTCATCGTTGTTCATCGTTGTTCTTTTTCCTTTCCTTACTGTCTCATCAAGTCTAGATAAACTTGATATCTCTCCTCTTCGGCCAAAGCTATAGTTTTATTTTGCCTCTCCATAATATCCCCTCCTATGTTGCCGCTGCCATTTTAAATCTTTGATACTTTTCCTTTTCCTGAAGTGCGCTAGATCCATAATAATAACCTTGGCTTGCGAAACCTGTTTGCGTAGCACTTAGCAATTTTTAGATCTGTTTTCCTCCATACCACTGTAGGCGGTTTAACCTGTAAAAATGATAATCCGCCAGGTACCATTAGCCCTCACGTAAACCGCCATCTTTACTTGATCATCAGTATCCGGCTTAATGTGCACACACGCTTTGATTAAATTCCCCGGTTTGACACCGGTTTATGCATATCAATCTTGTACCGTGAATCGGCGTTTGAACTTCCTTTACAGTTTGTCATCAAAAATGGCCAAACAATTCTCTTCTTGCAATTGGGTTCCCTCCCGGATCATAGAAGAGCAACTTACTGGATATGTTGTAACTGGCGCTTTGGCAAAGAAGGAGGTCATTCATTGGAGAGTCCCGGGTACTGAAAATCCTCCTGAGCCTCAAGATGGAGAGGTAGTTGTGTTTATGCAGCATTTGGACCGAGGGTTTAGCCCTCCCGGATCAAAAAATTTCCGTGATGTACTTGCCAATTTCCAACTACACACTCAAGACATTGGACCGAACTCTGTGTCCAACATTTGCAATTTTCAAGTGTTCTGTGAAGTTTATCTGCAAGAAGAACCAACTGTTGAACTTTTCAGAGATTTCTTCCACTTGAACCGCCGTACCAAATTTTCTAATGGCCCAAATACTGAACTTGGCGGTGTGTCGATTAAAAAAAAGAAAGAAGTCGATTTTCCTCATGCCAAACATCACAGCCACCCCAAGGATTGGAAACAGACATGGTTCTACTGTCGGAACACCGCTCCCACTGATGAAAATCCTCTACCGGGTTATCGTTCTTACCGACTCAGCAATGGACATCCACTGCCTCAACGGCTTACCCCCAGAGAATGACAAACATATGCACCACAGCTTGCTAAGCTCTGGGCTATTCTAGCAAACGGTTTAACCGACATTGACCTTGTCCGTTGCTGGGTTTCATGGGGTATCCTGCCCTTAAGCCGCCGCACTAGATTAATGCATGAATATACTAGGGATGTCAAAGACCCTCAACGGCACACTGAAATATAGATGAATGATGATGAAATCATTGAGTCTGTCAAAAAGATGCTAGATGAACCGATATCTGAGTGCAGCAAGACCGGGCTGCGTCCCTTTTATGCTTCCAACAAACCGCCAGCTGTAAGAATTTATCTTTCTGTTTTTTAATCCGTCTCCCCTTTAACATTTTTCTGATAGCCTTTTGTTTATTCTTACAGGCCAAAGATCCATTCTGGAAGAGGAAAACTCAAGACAAACCGGCAAAACCACAAGACAAATCCGGTTAAAGCTCCTCGTGCTAAGAGCAAGGCCACAAAGAGGCCAGCAAAGAAGAAAATTGCTGAGTCCTCTGATCCGCCCGAAGATGTTGATGACTCGGAACTAGAGGTAGAACTTGACTCCCTTGTTTCATTTTTCATACATCTTGTTGACAATGACCATTATCAGGATGACGCGGAAGCTAGCCGTGCTGACCACGTAGAGGTAATCTCCCTTTCCTCCAATTCCGATCTTGTGCCAGTACAAAAACTCCATCGCGCAGTCCGAAAAGTGAAATGTTCACATCCTCTCACTCATTTGGATCCACAATTTTCTTTGAAGACACAACACCCTGAAGCTCATCGCACAACCCGACACAGTGGCCAGCAAGTCACTTCCTCCAGTTTACCAGACACCCCAATCCGGAAGCGTCGTGCAGAGGTCTTTTGTAATTCTAACAAATCTTATCCCTTGGCGGGTTACTTCCGATACCCTCTTAATCCGTCTGACTCGAATTATCAGGTAACTTCCAATTCATCCTCTGGCGACTCATCAACCACACAAATGCCTCCCATCAAGACCGTACCTGGGTAAGTATAATAATTTTAGCTTTGCTTTCTTGCACTGGTTTACCATATTAACCTCTGCTTTGCTATTTTGCAGCGCCAAAGCCCGACTCAGCCAAAAGCAAAACTGAGTGCTCCCACTAAGGAGTTTGAACCGGAGAGGACCTCAGAAGGTGCTGGTGGAGACGCTGATATTGCTATGGATGATCCTATGCCACAAGGTCTGGACACTTATGTTGATCCGCCAGAAGTTAATCCGGCTAGTCCTCATGTTGATCCGCCAAGCCCAGCTGCCGATTCACCAAGTCCAGCTGCTAATCCTCCAAGTCCAGCAAGAGCCGCTGCCAAACCGTCCAACGCAGATGAGCTTGTTGATGGCAAGACTGATGATCTGGTGATTACCGGTTTCGGCCACACTACTCCTCGCGACCCTGTCGCTTTATCAAAACACAGTGCCAAGGAGGAATTTATTGCTGTGGACAAAGGCAAGTGGAAGACTGACTTGTCAAGTTATGCTCATCTTAGTGCTCAAGACATCCATTCTGGATACTAAACCGCCTGTATACAAGTCGTGATTACGAGGCCAGTTTAGTCAACTTGATGAAGGAGCACTATGAGGTAACTTCTATTCAAATGTTTATAAAAAAAATTGTGTATTGTATATCAACTCCATTGTAGCCCCCAAGGGCCGGTTTATCTCTTCAAGATGAACCGGGACTTTGGATAAAAAGACTTCAACTGTGTAGCACCCAAGGGCCGGTTTATCTCTTCAAGATGAACCGGGACTTTCTGTTGCAAAACTTGTCTTTGTTGAATTCCTTCACCTCTGATTTTTTTGATTAATTAGGCGTTAGCCCCCAAGTGCCAAGATCAATACTTGTATTGAGCCTTGGGACTTAAAATATCAGTTAAGAAGAAACAATCCGCTTTAGCCCCCAAGTGCCAAGTGTATAACTTGTTATGTGCTTGGGACTTTGAGAAAAATATTAACATCTTCATCATCTGTCTTTTGCAGGCTAACTTGAGCAATAAAGACTCCCAGATTGCCGAACTTCAATAAAATATCAAGTACCAGCAAGCAGAGACCTCCAAGGCAAAAGATGAATTGAAGGGCGCTTTAACTGCCATGGAGCAACTAAAGGATGGTTTCAAAAGCGAGCGGGCGGACTGGGAAAACGAGAAAGCCTCTCTGTTAAAGCGGGCTGAGAATGCTGAGGCGACTCTTAAACCGGTGGCGGAAGAGCTAACTGGGTTAAAGCGTCAAGTTAATGCTATGACTTCTGCAATATTTGGTATGTACTCTTTGCAAGAACCTTTCTTAAACATCTTTGAAGTTGCCGATTTAACAACAAATTATTAAACCGTTGCAGGTAGTCGTGTTGCTCATCTGGGTTCGGATATGCGGATGAAGTTAAAAGCAGCCTATACTTTGACAGAACAACTGTATACTAGTGCTCAACGAGTCATCTGTGCGGCGGCATACAATAAACCGGCGCCAACCTTGATCAAAGATGCATTGACCAAATTATCTATGACACCTGCCCAAATAGAAGAGGTAAAGCGATCTGCTGCAAGGGTCGGTGCATTAACAGCACTGACTCAGGCCAAAGCTTGGATAGCTGATCTTGATCCGGCAGATATCGCAAAGGGCTATCCTGGCCAACAAGAAGACGGGTTAGAATTTGACAATGAAGCCCTCAAAGCCTTGACAAAGGAGATGCGCCCCTGGCAAGCCAATTGGCCGAAGAAGTTGACTTGTCCGTCCATCGGTCCAGCTATGATTCGGACAACAAACGGGTTGATGCAACTATGAAAGAGGCACAGAATCTTATCCCGCCAATCCGTAAGCACACTTATGCCCCCGACATTGAACCGTCCAATCTTATAAGTGACGAAGCTATCTTCCAAGCTTTAACCGGGATTGATTGGGCCACCATTGACTTCCAGCTACTGGGTGGGGAGGAGGAGGGTGAACCGAGGCGAGATGATCCATCGACTTCACGTCAACCTGGTGACGAATCATAATACAGCAACCAGCTTAATCTCCGTAGATTGCATTATAGACAACAGACAATTATTCTTTCACTACAAAAAAAGACACAACCATGACATTTTGGGCCGAACGAAAAAAATTTCTGTCATACATATGACACTTCTATGACGATAATTGTGACAAAACCCGGTATCATCATAGATGTGGTGGGCTCCTACTTCTATGACAAAAAATCATGACAGAAAATGGGCTTTTCGTCCTGGGTGGGCCAGAGACGCAGCTGCATGACATTCTTTGGGCCGTCCATGACGGAAAAAACCATGGTAGAAGCGAGGGGGAGGAAAATTTTGGGGAGTTGCCGGTTACGGTGGGAGGTCGGGGGCCGAGCGATGCACATTTCTCTCGTACACGTGCGAGGCGTTGGCTCTAAGTGAACCCGAGCGAGGCGTTGGGCTCTAACTGAACCCGAGCGATTGCACTGCAGGCTACACATTACTGAACCCGAGCGATCGATCGATGGCTGTTAACTGAACCCGATTTAAGCGATTCCTTCGCTACTTCTGCTAACTGAAGCCGATCGATTGGATGAACAGTGAGTGTTGCGGGGGGAGGGGGGTTGGATGAACAGTGAGCGGTGGCGTTGCCTCTGGATGAACAGGACCCCGTGGTGTGGAGGGCTGGATGAACAGTAGACGGTGGAGGGCTGGCCGTGGAGGGGTGGTTGAACAGGACCCCATGGTGTGGAGGGCTGGATGAATAGTAGACGGTGGAGGGGTGCCCGTGGAGGGGTGGTTGAACAGTAGCCGATGGAGTAGCGTGCAGTGGAGGCTGGATGAACAGGAGCCCGTGGAGGCTGGAGGGGAGGTCGACGGTAGCCCGTGGAGGCTGGAGGAGGTCGACGGTGGAGATGAACAGTTTCCCGTGGAGTCCCGTTTTGCGGTACTCCACACCTCTCCCGATGAACAGGACCCCCGTTTCGACCGTAGCGCTCCAACACAAGTCCGTTTCGTCCGTTTTGCGGTACACCACACCCCTCCCGATCAATAGGACCCCCGTTTCGACCGTAGGAGGTCCATTTCCTCCATTTTGCGGTACGCCGCACCCCTCCCGCTCAACAGGACCCCCGTTTCGACCATAGGAGGTCCGTTTCCTCCGTTTTGCAGTACGCCACACCCCTCCCGATCAACAGGACCCTGTTCCGAACGTAGGAGGTCCGTTTCCTTCGTTGTGCAGTACGCCAAGCCTCGTTTCCCTCGCATGTTCCGTCCAAGCCGGTTGGCTCCCACGCATTCCATTGCCTCCCGATGAACACGACGCATTCCGTTGCCTCCCCATGAACCGACGACAACATTATTTCTCCGTTCTGACCCAGCCATGTACACAAGCCCTGGCCGTACGTATGCGCGAGTAGGCGTTCGAGACCTTGCCCGTATGTACGTACGTGGCCGTATTTTCTTTCTTGCACCCTCGCCGCTGTATGTATGTATACATGCTACGTGCGCGCCTCTACTACGACATGTGCGCGCCTCTACAACGACCAGTATGTACGTACACGTTCGTGACCAGAATGACACCGCTACGTATGCTTCGACCAGGTGGGTCCCGACTGTCAGGCACTTCCTTGCCTGCGAAGATGTAGCTGGTGGGTCCCAGCAGTCAGGGGGGCGAATCATTTTTTGTTGCCCGGACGCACTTCCTTGCGTGCGAAGATGTAGCTGGTGGGTCCCAGCAGTCAGGGGGAAATGTTTTTTTTCGCAAAATACGGTGGCCCGTCCAGTGGGTCCCTGCTGTCAGGTGGAGGAATAATTATTTTGCGCGTAATAAGGAGGCACTTCCTTGCTGCGGCTGTGGACCCAGCTGTCAGCCTCTCCACGTACAGTCCACGTCCGATGGAAGCAATTCCTTGACCACGTTGACCACGCCGCACCGAGAGCACCAGGGTGGTGGACGACGGCGAGGCCTAGGAAGGGGACGGCGCGGAGCCGGGGAAGACGCGGCAGTGGATGCCCATGCGTAGAGGAGTACGAGGGTTCACTGGTTCACTGCGGTGTGAGGCTGCCGTCGCCGCAGAATAACAGGGGGTGTGGGTGAGTATGATAAGTCTCCGTCGTATCTATAATTTTTGATTGTTCCACGCCAATATTACTCACTTTCATATACTTTTTGGCAACTTTTTATATTATTTTTGGGACTAACATATTGATCCAGTGCCCAGTGCCAGTTCCTGTCTGTTGCATGTTTTTTGTTTCGCAGAAACCCGATATCAAACGGAGTCCAAACGGAAAAAAACGGACGGAGATTTTTTTTGGAATATTTATGATTTTCTGGAAGTAAAATCAACGCAAAACGGTATCCGAGGTGGGCACGAGGTAGGGGGGCGCGCCCTACCCCCCCAGGCGCGCCCCTGACCCTCTTGGTCCACCCGTAAGGCGGTTGATGCTCTTCTTCTGGTGCAAGAAAGATAATTTTATGACGAAGATCTGGGCAAAAGGTTCACCTCCCAATCGGAGTTACGGATCTCCAGATATAAAGGAAATGGTGAAGGGGTAGAATCTGCCAACGCAGAGAACGCAGAAACAGAGAGATAGATCCAATCTCGGAGGGGCTCTCGCCCCTCCCAAGCCATGGGAGCCAAGGAACAGAGGGGAAACCCTCCTCCCATCTAGGGAGGAGGTCAAGGAAGAAGAAGAAGAAGGAGGGGGGGCTCTCTCCCCCTCGCTTCCGGTGGCGCCGGAACGCCGCCGGGGGCCATCATCATCACCGCGATCTTCACCAACACCTCCGCCATCTTCACCAACATCTCCATCACCTTCCCCCTTCTATCCACAGCGGTCCACTCTCCCGCATCCTTCTATACCCACTACTTGAACATGGTGCTTTATGCTTCATATTATTATCCAATGATGTGTTGCCATCCTATGATGTCTGAGTAGATTTCTATTGTCCTATCAGTGATTGATGAATTGCTATGATTGGTTTGAGTTGCATATTTTATTGGTGCTGTCCTATTGTGCCCTCTGTGTCGCGCAAGCGTGAGGGATTCCCGCTGTAGGGTTTGCAATATGTTTATGATTTGCTTATAGTGGGTTGCGTGAGTGACGGAAACACAAACCCGAGTAAGTAGGTTGTTTACATATGGGATAAAGGGGACTTGATACTTTAATGCTATGGTTGGGTTTTACCTTAATGATCTTTAATAGTTGCGGATGCTTGCTAGAGTTCCAATCATAAGTGCATATGATCCAAGTAGAGAAAGTATGTTAGCTTATGCCTCTCCCTCAAATAGAATTGCAATAGTGATTACCGGTCTAGTAACATAGTCAGTTGCCTAGGGACAATTCCACAACTCCTATCACCACTTTTCCATACTCGCTATATTTACTTTAGTTGTGCCTTTACCTTAGCAGCCCCTCGTTTTATTTATGTGTTCTTTACTTTCTTGCAAGCCTATCCAAAAACACCTACAAAGTACTTCTAGTTTCATACTTGTTCTAGGTAAAGCGAACGTCAAGCGTGCGTAGAGTTGTATCGGCGGTCGATAGAACTTGAGGGAATATTTATTCTACCTTTAGCTCCTCGTTGGATTCGACACTCTTACTTATCGAAAACTGTTGCGATCCCCTATACTTGTGGGTTATCAAGACCTTTTTCTGGCGCCGTTGCCGGGGAGTCATAGTGTGGGGTGAATATTCTCGTGTGTGCTTGTTTTCTTTATCACTAAGTATTTTTTATTTGCTTTTCTTAGTTGTTCTCTATCTTTAGTTATGGATATGGAACACAAAATACCAAAAAAATTAGGTGTAGTGGCTACTCATGAGGATTGGGTAACTCCTAAAACCCTCGATTCTCATTATGCGAGAGATATTATATACTACTTTGATAATCCTGAGAAAACCCCATTCAACTTTACAATGGGAGTAACGTTGGATCAACGTGAATACTTTAGGGATTATCGCTTAACACAAAAAGGGAAACTATTATGGGATCAAATTCATTTATTGAAGTGGTATACTTGGAAACTATGCATGGAATATGATTATACTTGTTGCTCTAGGATGAATTCTCCGCACCTTCCCTTTTCATGCAAATTTAATGGTAATAAAATCTTAGCTTATTATGCTAATGGTATATATGATTACTATGATGTGGAACAAATAGAAGAATTTGTTGCTTTTATGGGTGCTTATGAAATTGAAGCTATGTGTAAAGAGTTTGAGGATTATGATGATGTCGTTAATAGATCTGAAAATTTAGCTATCCTCAAATATTGCTATGAGAATTATAAATACAATTATGCAATTGATGCACTTATTGAGAAAGTCTCTGCTGTCCAAGAAGAGACTAATATTTTGCAGGAAACTATGGAAGAAGAAATTGATGAAACTATGAGCTCATTGGATGAAAAAGATGAGGAAGAGAGCGAAGAACAAAAGGAGGAAGACGGATTGATCACCCGTACCCACCTTCTAATGAGAGTAACTCTTCAACTCATACATTGTTTAATTCCCCTTCGTGCTTACCGAAGGATGATTGCTATGATGACTATTATGATCCCTATGATTCTTTTGAAATATCCCTTTTTGATAATGCTTGCTATGCTTGTGGCCAAGATGCCAATATGAATGATGCTTATGGAGATGAACTTGGTATAGTTCCTTATGTTAAACATGAAATTGTTGCTATTGCACCCACGCATGATAGTCATATTATCTTTTTGAATTCTCCCAACTACACTATATCGGAGAAATTTGTGCTTATTAAGGATTATATTGTTGGGTTGTCTTTTACTTTTACACATGACGATTTTGATGAATATAATATGCATGTGCTTGCTGCTCCTACTTGCAATTATTATGAGAGAGGAACTATATCTCCGCCTCTCTATGTTTCCAACACGATAGAATTGCAAGAAACTGTTTATACTATGCATTGGCCTTTACTATGTGTGCATGAATTGTTCTTTTATGACATGCCGATGCATAGGAAGAGAGTTAGACTTCGTTGTTGCATGATTTATGTTACTTTGTGCTCACTACTAAATTACAAATCATTGTTAATTAAAATTGGCTTTGATATACCTTGGGATCCGGGTGGATTCACTACTTGAGCACTATATGCCTAGCTTAATGGCTTTAAAAGAAAGCGCTGCCAGGGAGACAACCCGGAAGTTTTAGAGAGTCATTTATTTCTGTTGAGTGCTTTCATATAGTTTAAAAACAACAAAAATATAGAGGGGAACCTAAAAACTTCTCAAAAAGGAAAGTGAAAGTGAGAAAGACAAGCATTGTTGAAGTTGGAGCTAGCCTTGGACTTTGTTCATGCTCACGAAAACTTTGTGAATCTTGATTACAGAAACTTTTCATCAAAAATAATTATCCCCTTGTACAATTCCATTGTATTATAAAAATAATGTGCCAAGGTTTGCCTTTAGGATGTTTACAATGCTTGTTGGGTTGTACGGTGCAGGACAGAAACTTTGGCTGTAGTGCGCGATTTTAAATTTTTAACTGGAACGTCAAATGGTTCTGATTCTTTTTGAAATATCTTGCTATACAACTTGTTTATTTTTCCTAATTTGGGTAGAATTTTTGGGGTAACAGAAGTATGGTGGATGTTCAGATTGCTACAGACTGTTCTGTTTTTGACAGATTCTGTTTTTGATGCATAGTTTGCTTGTTTTGATGAATCTATCAATTTATATCAGTGGATTAAGCCATGGAAAAGCTATATTACAGTAGACACAATGCAAAAAAAAATATGAATTGGTTTGCAACAGTACTTAGAGTGGTGATTTGCTTTATTATACTAACGGATCTTACCGAGTTTTCTGTTGAAGTTTTGTGTGGATGTAGTGTCTAATCGAAGATGTTTCGATGTGAGAAGAAGGAAGAGGGGCAAGAGCTCAAGCTTGGGGATGCCCGAGGCACCCCAAGTAAATATTCAAGGAGACTCAAGTGTCTAAGCTTGGGGATGCTGGGGAGGCATCCGCTCCTTCTTCAACAAGTATCGGTATATTTTTGAATTCGTTTCGTTCGTGCATTATGTGCAAGTCTTGGAGCGTCTTTTGCATTTAGTTTTTATTTTTCTTTTACGCACCATGCTGGTATGAGATAATCCTTGGTTGATTTATAGAATGCTCATTGCACTTCACTTAAATCTTTTGAGTATGGCTTTATAGAATGCTTTATGTGCTTCACTTATATCATTTGAAGTCTGGATTGCCTGTTTCTCTTCATATAGACAACCGCCATTTGTAGAATGCTCTTTTGCTTCACTTATATTTGTTAGAGCGTGGGCATATATTTTGTAGAAAGAATTAAACTCTCTTGCTTCACTTTTATCTATTTAGAGAGATGTCAGGAATTGGTCATTCACATGGTTAGTCATAAAATCCTACATAAACTTGTAGATCACTGAATATGATATGTTTGATTCCTTGCAATAGTTTTGCGATATAAAGATGGTGATATTAGAGTTATGCTAGTGGGTGGTTGTGGATTGTAGAGACACTTGAGTTGAGGTTTGCAAGTCCCATAGCATGCACGTATGGTAACCGTTGTGTGACAAATTTGAAGCATGGGGTGTTTCTTTGATTGTCTTCCTTATGAGTGGCAGTCGGGGACGAGCGATGGTATTTTCCTACCAATCTATCCCCCTAGGGGCATGCGTAGTAGTACTTTGCTTCGAGGGCTAATAAACTTTTGCAATAAGTATATGAGTTCTTTATGACTAATGTGAGTCCATGGATTATACGCACTCTCACCCTTCCACCATTGCTAGCCTCTCTTGTGCCGCGCAACTTTCGCCGGTACCATACACCCACCATATACCTTCCTCAAAACAGCCACCATACCTACCTATCATGGCATTTCCATAGCCATTCCGAGATATATTGCCATGCAACTTCCATCATCATCATATACATGACTTGAGCATTCATTGTCATATTGCTTTGCATGATCGTAAGATAGCTAGCATGATGTTTTCATGGCTTGTCCGTTTTTTGATGTCATTGCTATGCTAGATCATTGCACATCCCGGTACACTGCCGGAAGCATTCATATAGAGTCATATCTTTGTTCCACTATCAAGTTGTAATATCGAGTTGTAAGTAATAAAAGTGTGATGATCATCATTATAGAACATTGCCCAAAAAAAGAAGGGGGAAGGCCAAAGAAGCCTAAATAAAAAAAGGGGGGCCAAAGAAGCCCACCAAAAAAAAGAAAAGAAAAGAAAAGGGGCAATGTTACTATCTCTTTTTCCACACTTGTGCTTCAAAGTAGCACCATGTTCTTCATGTAGTGAGTCTCATATCTTGTGCTTCAAAGTAGCACCATGTTCTTCATATAGATTGTCTCCTATGTTGTCACTTTCATATACTAGTGGGAATTTTCATTATAGAAATTGGCTTGTATATTCCGATGACGGGCTTCCTCAAATGCCCGAGGTCTTCATGAGCAAGCAAGTTAGATGCACACCCACTTAGTTTCAGTTTGAGCTTTCATACACTTATAGATCTAGTGCATCCGTTGCATGGAAATCCCTACTCCTCACATTGATATCTATTAATGGGCATCTCCATAGCCCGTTGATACGCCTAGTTGATGTGAGACTTTCTCTTTTTTTTGTCTTCTCCACATAACCTCCATCATTATATTCTATTCCACCTAGAGTGCTATATCCATGGCTTGCGCTCACGTATTGCGTGAGGGTTGAAAAAGCTGAAGCACGTTAAAAAGTATGAACCAATTGCTCAGCTCGTCATCGGGGTTGTGCATGATGGGGGCATTTTGTGTGACGAAAATGAAGCATGGCCAAACTGTATGATTTTGTAGGGATAAGCTTGCTTTTGCCTTGTTGTTTTGAAAAGACATGATTGCTTTATTGGTACGCTCAAAGTATTATTGTTTTTATGTCAAATCATAGACTATTGCTTTGAATCACTCGTGTCTTAATATTCATGCCATGATTAGACATATGATCAAGATTATGCTAGGTAGCATTCCACATCAAAAATTATTCTTTTTTATCATTTACCTACTCGAGGACGAGCAGGAATTAAGCTTGGGGATGTTGATACATCTCCGTCGTATCTATAATTTTTGATTGTTCCATGCCAATATTACTCACTTTCATATACTTTTTGGCAACTTTTTATATTATTTTTGGAAATAACATATTGATTCAGTGCCCAGTGCCAGTTCTTGTCTGTTGCATATTTTTTGTTTCGCAGAAACCCGATATCAAATGGAGTCCAAACGTAAAAAAACAGACGAAGATTTTTTTTTGGAATATTTATGATTTTCTAGAAGTAAAATCAACGCAAAACGGTATCCGAGGTGGGCACGAGGTAGGGGGGCGCGCCCTACCCCCCCAGGCGCGCCCCTGACCCTCGTGGTCCACCCGTAAGGTGGTTGATGCTCTTCTTCTGGCACAAGAAAGATAATTTTATGACGAAGATCTGGGCGAAAGATTCACCCCAATCGGAGTTACGGATCTCCAGATATAAAGGAAACGGTGAAGGGGTAGAATCTCCCAACGCAGAGAACGCAGAAACAGAGAGATAGATCCAATCTAGGAGGGGCTCTCGCCCCTCCCAAGCCATGGGAGCCAAGGAACAGAGGGGAAACCCTCCTCCCATCTAGGGAGGAGGTCAAGGAAGAAGAAGAAGGAGGGGGGCTCTCTCCCCCTCGCTTCAGGTGGCCATCATCATCACCGCTATCTTCACCAACACCTCCGCCATCTTCACCAACATCTCCATCACCTTCCCCCTTCTATCCACAGCGGTCCACTCTCCCGCATCCCGCTGTACCCTCTACTTGAACATGGTGCTTTATGCTTCATATTATTATCCAACGATGTGTTGCCATCCTATGATGTCTGAGTAGATTTCTATTGTCCTATCGGTGATTGATGAATTGCTATGATTGGTTTGAGTTGCATATTTTATTGGTGTTGTCCTATTGTGCCCTCCGTGTCGCGCAAGCGTGAGGGATTCCCGTTGTAGGGTTTACAATATGTTTATGATTTGCTTATAGTGGGTTGCGTGAGTGACGGAAACACAAACCCGAGTAAGTACGTAGGTTGTTTACGTATGGGATAAAGGGGACTTGATACTTTAATGCTATGGTTGGGTTTTACCTTAAAGATCTTTAGTAGTTGCGGATGCTTGCTAGAGTTCCAATCATAAGTACATATGATCCAAGTAGAGAAAGTATGTTAGCTTATGCCTCTCCCTCAAATAGAATTGCAATAGTGATTGCCGGTCTAGTAACATAGTCAGTTGCCTAGGGACAATTCCACAACTCCTATCACCCCTTTTCCATACTCGCTATATTTACTTTAGTTGTGCCTTTACCTTAGCAGCCCCTAGTTTTATTTACGTGTTCTTTACTTTCTTGCAAGCCTATCCAAAAACACCTACAAAGTACTTCTAGTTTCATACTTGTTCTAGGTAAAGCGAACGTCAAGCGTGCGTACAGTTGTATCGGCAGTTGATAGAACTTGAGGGAATATTTATTCTACCTTTAGCTCCTCGTTGGGTTCGACACTCTTACTTATCGAAAACAGTTGTGATCCCCTATACTTGTGGGTTATCAGAGTAGAGGGATGGTCTGGCCAGCGGTGGGAGTAGTAGGGGGCGGTGAGGCCTCCACCGCATCGCAGCCGGCCACGGGAGGCAGGAGCACGAGGCACGACCGGCGCTGGTTTGGGCGGCTGGAGCAAGAAGACCAGAGGTTGAAGAAGCACTACGGCCGTTGGATGGACATCGTACGGCCACTGGAGCTAGAATCGTGCATATTAACTAAGTTGACAAAGCCCTCCGTCCCCGTCAACTTAGTAGGCCCACAAGTCAGCCTGCCACTATACTGGGTCCCAGCTAACAGGGGGAGTATTCATTTTTTTGTGCGTAATAAGGAGGCACTTCCTTGCGTGCAAAGATATCACTACTAGAAAAAGGGCTATAGATGGGATTGACACTAATGGCGCACCAGACAAGTGGTGCGCCATTAGTATATCTAATGGCGCACCACCTTCTGATACGCCATTAGTTTTGAAACTACTAATGGCACACCTGGCCCAGGGTGCGCCATTAGTATCAATTTTTTTTTGAACTAGTGCGCCTGTCCAAACATACTAATGGCGCATCCAGACGAAGTGCGCCATTACTAGTTGTAACTAGTAATGGCGCACCTGTCAGAAAGTGCGCCACTAATTTTGTTTTTTTATTATATTTTTTATTCCTTTTTTTGCAAAACTACTAATGGCGCACTGTACCACCGTGCGCCATTACTAGTTTAAACTAGTAATGGCGCACTGTGGGACAGTGCGCCATTAGTATGTTTTTTTTTTGCAAAACTACTAATGGCGCACCACCAGAAGGTGCGCCATTAGTAACCTGGATTACTAATGGCGCATTTATGGTTGGTGCGCCATTAGTAAGTGGGCAGCAACAAGATATTTTGGACAGCCTTTCCTACCCACACTCACTTTCTCCCCACTTCATTCTCTCCACCGCCTCCTCCTTGTCTCGGGTGCCTCCTCTTTTTCACCTCATTTCCACCATAGATTCATTCAAATTAAGTGGTCAAATTACCTTGTTTTGATAGGTAAGTAAGGGGGGAAGCTATATTTATGTTGTTCTCCCTACAACAATGTGCACATGCACTTTTTATGGCCTAGCTAGATCTATGTATGTTCGTGGTGTTGCATATGTTTGTGGTGTTGCATATGTGTTTGTGTTTGGAGGTGTACCGGTATTTGAAATGCGATAGTTGCCAATATTTTGCCGAAATGTTGATTCATTTCCGTTTCGGCGAGAATTTTGGCATTAAGCATTCTTTTTGGTCCTATTTTTAGGGAAAGTCATGCCAAAATTTTTCTTGGTTCTAAAATATCGTTTTGCTCTACCCCGCAGGCGACCATGGTCTGCACGATGACCGAAGGCATCATGAATAGGTTTTTGAGGTCCGCGAAGGCCGAGATGCTTCAAAAGAACGAGACGGAGATAAGATGTCCGTGTCGAAGATGCAAGCTGAAGAGCCTTATTGCGGATCCGGATTCCGGGCAGGTGCGGGACCACCTGCTCTTGCGTGGTTTCATGGATGGCTATCGATGGCAAGGTGATGAAGATGATTACGAAGTCGTCCATGGGGGCCGGGCAAGAAATGAGGAAGGGCAGCAAGACAACCACCGCGGCTCGGGTGGGCGAGAAGACGAAGAATCCCTAGGAGATGATCACGACGGTGATGCTGTACACAGTCATCATGTAGAAGATGCAGGACATGATGATGAGGAAGATGCCAGAGCAGACGACGGGCATGATCATGAAGATGATGATGCCGGCGGAGCAGACGACGCTGGACCATCGATGGGCTGGGTGCAGGACCCTCATATTCAAGAGCTGCCGCCCGAGAGAAAGCCAAGATGGATCAACTTGAGTTAGACGCGGTTACTCCATTGTATGAAGGATGCAGGCCCGAGGATACCCGCCTGAAAGTAACGCTCATGGCTCTGGAGATGAAGGTAAAACACAAAATGACCGACGCATGTTTCGATGAGAACATGTCATTCTGGCACGAACGTCTTCCCAAGGGGAACAAGTGCCCGACCAGTTTGGAGGAGGCGAAGAAAATCGTGTTTCCTCTGGATTTACCACACGTGAAATACCATGTGTGCATGAACAATTGCATCATTTATCGGGACGAGCACGCGGAGTCTACCATATGTCCGGTGTGCAGCGTCACTCGATACAAGAAGAGGAAGAAAGCTCCTCGAAAAGTGGTGTGGTACTTTCCGATCACTCCTCGTCTGCAGCGGTATTTCGCAGACCCTAAGGTAGCAAAGCTCCTGCGTTGGCATGCGGATAGGGAGGAGAAGAAGCGAGAAGATGACGCAAATGATCCGGAGATAGATAAAAAAGACAAGATGCTGAGTCACCCTAAGGATGCGAGCCAGTGGCAAGCGTTGAACTTCGAATACCCAGAATTTGGGAATGATCCAAGGAACATCGTGCTGGGCGCGAGCACCGATGGAGTCAATCCGTTTGGCAGCCAGAGAAGCACACATAGCACCTGGCCTGTGTTTGTGTGGATGTACAACCTTCCCCCCTGGTTGTGCATGAAGAGGAAGTACATTCACATGAGTATGCTAATTGAAGGGCCGAAACAACCAGGGAACAACATCAATCTGTATCTGGGGCTGCTGAAAGAGGAGCTTGACACGCTGTGGAAAATGCCAGCCAATACATGGGACGCCGCAGAGAAAGAATATTTCCCTATGAGAGCCACAGTGCTCACGACGGTGCACGACTATCTCGGTTACGGATATCTCGCGGGGCAGGTAGTCCACGGATTTTCTGGATGCGTAAGGTGCATGGATGACACAATGTATCACCAGCTAGATAGAGATCCCGGGTCTTTGAAAACCGTGTTCATGGGACATCGAAGGTGGCTTCGCGACGATGACCCGTGGAGGAAATGCAAGGATCTGTTCGATGGTGAAACCGAACCCCGAAAACGCCCGTGTACGAGGAGCGGCGAGGAAATAGACAAGTTGTTGAAAAATTGGAAAGACTGCCCACTGCCGGGAAAGAAGCAAAAGGCGCCAGAGCTGGGAAAGAAGCGAAAGGCGCCAGAGCCGCTGCTGAAGGTATGGAAAACGATGTCTGTTTTGTGGGACTTGCCGTACTGGAAGATCCACTGTGTGCCTCACAGCCTTGATGTCATGCATATCACGAAGAACGTGTGCGAGAGTCTGCTTGGTACCCTGCTCAACATGCCAGAGAGGACCAAAGATGGGCCAAAAGCAAGGGCAGACTTGAAATCAATGGGCATCAGGCAGGAGCTTCATGCTAATGATGATGATGATGATGATGGGGCGAAGCAGGACACAGAAAGTCGTCGCAAAGGCAAAAAGGCCAAGAAGACCGGAAATGACTACCCTCCCGCGTGCTTCACTCTAAGTCAGGAGGAGATCGAGCAGTTTTTCACCTGCCTCCTAGGAGTAAAACTTCCTTACGGTTACGCGGGGAAGATAAGCAGATACCTAGACCCAGCGAAGCAGAAGTTCAGTGGGATGAAGTCTCACGACTGTCACGTGCTGATGACGCAGATACTTCCAGTTGCAATCCGTGGGATCATGGACGTGCTGATGCCGTTCGAAAGGATGAATCGTGTCATCAAAGGATACGTTCGCAACATGTCACGTCCAGAGGGAAGTATAGCCAGGGGCTTTCTGACCGAAGAGTGCATCTCCTACTGCACGAATTATCTAGGCATCGAGAACCCCGTTGGTCTGCCCGTCAACAGGCACCTCGGCAGGCTCGCTGGATGGGGTCATTACCAAGTTGACCAATGCTTCTTCATTACCGACCCGTCAAAGCCCAGTCGTGTTGTCGTGAGGAGGGGCAAAAGGAAGATCATCGGAATGGATGGAGTAGCCAATGAGCAAGACTTCGACAAGTACGGCGACCCGAGGATCGAACATGACGACGATGATGAAGTAGCAGCATACACCACAAGAAGAAGCAGGACCACCCTACCTAAAGGACGTCCGTTCCACAGAAGAACTCCATTTGCAAAAAAGAAGGGCAAGAAGATTGTGAACAGATAGCTAGCTAAGATCGATTGTATTTAAATCGTAGCCTTCATTTCTCAATTGTATTTCATGGGCACTTTTTGAACTATCATGAATATTTTCAAATTTCATGGACACTCGATCTCGATCCCCCTCCATCTCGATCGCTATCCCACCTCGCCAGATCTAGTCCCCCTCGCCGCCGAGCACCCCCCGGTCCACCGGCCGCCGCCGCTGACCCCCCACACCCTTCCCCTACTCAACCGCCGCCGCCGACCCCCCCGCACCCCTCCTGTCGGAGTAATGGGCCATGGGTAGGCCGACCAGGGACCCAGGATCTTTCAAGACATCGGGGCAAGCCGCGCCCCTCTGGCCGAGTCCCGGCCGGCGACCTTCGCGGAGGCCGAGTCCCAGAGGGCGATCTCCCGAAGGGCCAAGTCCCAGACGACGACTTTAAAGCAAGCCGACTCCTGGCTTGCGACCTCCAGAAATGCCGACTATGGGAGTCGGCCCGCGACCTTTCACGAAGACCAATGTGGGGCACGGCCCCGACGTGGCCGTCCCCTCCGGCCCACGAGGGGTGGGCATGGCTACAGTGAGCCGTATCGCCGGGAGATCTCCGGTGAGGTGCGACACTGTTGCCATGCCTCCCCTGACCTCAGCCACAGTGCGCGAAGCACTGTGCCCACGACGCCGGCCTGTATGGCCCGAAGATCGACGGGCCACCTGTCAGTGGGAGAGTCAAAGACGGCCAGAGCGCCTGAAACGGCCCTAAGGGAGTCGGCCTCCGCAGAGTCGGCCGCCTCCCCGCCAGGGCCCCACAAGCCATAAACCAGATTGGATGGGGAGTGGCGACAGTGATTGCCTGACTGATGGCGGCACTGTTCCCATGACCCCATGACCGAGCCTGCGTCATCAAGAGTGCTACACAGTGTTCCGCCTGTCCGCGGGACCCACCAGTCGGCGGGCCCCAGAAGCCGGCAGGAAGGACGGCGGCATGAGAGACAGACGGCTGGGGGCCACGCCTAGTCGGATTACCATTGTACCCCCGGGGGGTAGGCCTATATAAACCCCCCGGGGCACCCATGCAAAGGGTTCGGCCTTTGATAGAGTTAGACCCATAGACAAGGGAGGAGAGAGCCAGCCTAGCTCCCTCCTGCCTCCCGATACAGCTCCAGGAGCACCCTTGTAATCTTTTCACCATAGAGATCATGCGGAGACCCCGCAGAGTAGCAGTAGGGGTGTTATCTCCCCGGAGAGCCCAGAAGCTGGGTAAGATTCGCCGGAGTGCATGTCTGCGCCTCATCTCGTTTCCAGGCACCGGCGACGTTCTACTCGCCCCCACCATGATAAGCCACCCGTTGGCATATGTCGCACCCAACCCCCGACATTTGGCGCCCACCGTGGGGCGAGGTGCAGCGTCGTCCGGAGATCTGTTCTGGACGGGAACCCTTTTCCTCCCTGGCGAGCGCAGCCAGCCAGGCTCGCCAGATGGAGTCTGCATCGACACGCTGCGCGGCGCCGAAGCTGCCTGCGCCGCGAGCGGCCTCGCCGAACTTATCGGCGAGGTGCGCCTCTCCGACGAGCCTGCATCCGACGCAGGCATGGGCGGCCCCGAGAACCTTCTTGCGGGCCTCCTCGACCAACTCCACGTCGTCGGCGAGCCTGCCGTAGACTTGGAGTCCGTAGGCTCCTCCGACCCGATGCTGGTCGACTCCGACGCCGTATCGCTTGATATCTTCCCCACCAACGTGGTGGTCTACGACGAGCCGCTTCCATACGAGGAGAGTGGCGGAAGCGCCGTCACGGAGGTGCTTGTCATCAGCCACGGCGAGCACTCCGGCGACGGAGCCCAGGACCCGCTGCCGGCGGTCTTGCAAGACCTGACCGCGCCCATTCCAGAGGATACGGACGCCGAGACGCTGGAAGAACGCCGCCTTCAGATCATCGAAGGAGCCAAGAAGTTGGCAAGCATGAGACGCTTGTCAGAAGCATACCAGCGCGAGATGGATCGCGCCGTAGGCGGCTCGCCGGCTCCGACTGGGCCGAGCCGTCTGGGTGCGGTCCGACAGCGTGGCGCGGCCATTGCCGACTTGCTCGGGGCAAAGTGCCCCGTGTACGCCACCCCAGCAGAAAATATCCGCGCCGCCCAGGCGGCGACTGACGAGCTGAAGAACTTCGAGGGCGAAGAGCGCCATGTGATGACGGAGCGAGTCCAACAGCTCCTTGATGCGGTTGCTACGCAAAACGCGGCCGGCGGCCGCGCAGATGCGCTGCAGCAGCCAAACGACGACTTACCTCCCCGCCGAGATCAAGGCGCGACCTCCCGGACGCCGACTGGCGGAGTCCGCGGAAGGAAAGAGAAGGAGCCGGCTGGTAGTCACAGCCGGACGTGTATCACCATCGAGCGCGACCAAGACGGCCGCCCAAGAGCAGTAGAACGGCGGGACGATTATCTGCCTCCCCCGCCCAGAAGAGAGCGGCGAGTTTCTCCGCCGCCTGTTGAGCATCCGACTCTCGGAGGTCGCCTTGGCCGCCGAGAGGGAGTCGGAGAGAATGACGCCCGCCATCGGATCGACCGACTCCACCGATCCCTGGCGCTAGAAGAAGAAGATGAGTTGGGTCCGCCTTGCTTCGGGCCCCGCATCAGAGACGAGCCCTTCCCCAAAGGGTTCACGCTTCCCCGAGACACGCCCAAGTACACCGGCTCTGTGAAGCCGGAGGATTGGCTGATAGACTACTCCACAGCCGTCAACATAGCAAACGGCAACAAGCGAGTTGCTGTGAAGTATGTTCCCCTCATGCTCCAGGGCACGGCCCGGATATGGCTGAACAGCCTGAAGCCCCGCAGCATCAATAGCTGGGTCGACTTCACCGAAGCCTTCATTCGCAACTTCACCAGCACGTACAAGCGACCTCCCAAGCCGCGCCAGCTCTCCTTGTGCGTGCAAGGCCCTGAAGAATCAACGCGCGACTACCTCACACACTGGGGCGAACTTCGAAACTCCTGCGAGGGCGTGCACGAGGTGCAGGCTATCGAGTACTTCACTGCCGGGTGCCGAGAGGGCACCCTCCTCAAGCACAAGCTCCTCTGCGACGAGCCAGAAACCCTTGACGAACTGCTGGTTATAGTGGATAAGTACGCCACGGCTGACTCTTCTATGAAGACGGAGATTCAAGTCAACGCGGCTGGCAAGGTGACTCCCCAAGCTCCCAGAACCCCAGCTGGAGATGCCGGTCGGCGACAGCAGCAAAACGACAACAAGCGCAAGGCCCCGCAGCCGACTTCCAGCAGTCGGCAGGTCGCAGCAGTAGAAGATCAGCAGCCGGAGGGGCAGCCTCCGGCGAAGCGGCAGAAAGGCGGCAAGTCCAACTGGTTGCCGGCTTTCTCCTATGAGCAGACTTTGGATGGTCCTTGCAAGTTCCACAGCGGCGCGAAGCCATCGAACCACACCACCAGAAAGTGCCATTGGCTAGCCAGAATCGCCAAGGGAGACGGCCTCACTCCTCCGCCGCCTGCAGGGCCGCCGCCTCCGCTACCGCCCCAGCAGCCGGCGGCTAGGCCAGTCGGCGCAGTACAAGACGAGTTCCCAGAAGAGCACGGAGCCTACGTAGTGTTCACCAGTGTGGCAGATGACCAGCGTAGCAGGCGCCAACGGCAGCAAGAAGTAAATGCAATAGCAACGGATGCCCCAGAGTTCATGCATTGGTCGGAGAGGCCTATCAGTTGGAGTCGGGCGGATCACCCAGAGGTGATGCCGAGTCCAGGCTCCTACGCCCTGGTCCTAGGCGCGACCTTGGCCACTGATAGGCGGGCCGCCTGTTTCTCGCGGGTCCTGATAGACGGAGGCAGCAGCATCAACATCCTGTACAAGGACACCATGGAGAAGCTCGGAATCAGGCGAAGGCAGCTGCAGAGCAGCCGCACCGTGTTCCATGGAATTGTACCCGGCCTCTCCTGTTCACCGATCGGCAAGATTCTGATAGACGTCCTCTTCAGAGACAAAGACCACTTCCGCCGAGAGCCAGTCTGGTTCAGGTGGTGGACTTGGAGAGCCCGTACCACGCCCTGCTTGGCCGGCCTGCCTTGGCCAAGTTCATGGCGGTTCCACACTACGCTTACCTCAAGATGAAGATGCCGAGTTCCAAGGGGATCCTGACCATTGCCGGTGACTACAAGAAGTCATCCGCTTGCGCGGCCGAGAGCAGTCGGCTGGCCGAGTCCTTGGTGATCGCAGCCGAGAAACGGCTCCTTGACCGGGTCGTGGCGATGGCCGGAAAGCAGCCAGAGATGTCGCCCGACCCCAAGGAGTCGGAGGCAGAAGGATCATTCAAGCCAGCTAAAGAAACCAAGAAGATACCCTTGGATCCAGAGCACCCAGAGAGATACGCTGTCGTGGGCACAGGCCTTGACAGCAAATAGGAAGGCGAGCTCGTCGATTTCCTCCGTGAGAATCGGGACATCTTCGCATGGTCCCCCAAGGACATGCCGGGTGTACCGACGGAATTCGCCGAGCACAAGCTACACATCAGGCCAGATATGAAGCCCGTCAGGCAGCCCTTGCGCCGCCTATCAGAAGAGAAAAGAAGAGTTGTTGGAGAAGAGATAGCCCGGCTCTTGGCAGCCGGCTTCATCATGGAAGTGTTTTTTCCGGAGTGGCTAGCAAACCCAGTGTTGGTACTAAAGAAAAACAAGCAGTGGCGAATGTGCATCGACTACACAAGCCTCAATAAAGCCTGCCCAAAGGACCCGTTTGCTTTGCCAAGAATTGATCAGGTGATAGACTCCACAGCCGGATGCGAGCTGTTGAGTTTCCTAGATGCATACTCAGGGTATCACCAGATCAAGCTGAATCCTGCAGACAGACTGAAGACCGCATTCATCACGCTGTTTGGAGCCTTCTGTTACCTGACTATGACGTTCGGCTTAAGGAATGCCGGCGCCACCTTTCAGCGTTGCATGCAGAAGTGCCTCCTCAAGCCACTCGGCAAGAACGCCCACGTCTATGTGGATGATGTGGTGGTGAAGACGGAAAAGCGTGGGACGCTGCTGGAAGACCTCAAAGAGACCTTTGAAAATCTGCGCCGATTCCGGATCAAGCTCAACCCCGAGAAGTGCGTTTTCGGAGTACCAGCCGGCCAGCTCCTTGGCTTCCTGGTCTCCGAACGCGGCATAGAGTGCAACCCCGTGAAGATCAAGGCCATTGAGAGAATGGAGGTACCCAGCCGACTGTTGGATCTGTAGAAGTTCACCGGCTGCTTGGCGTCCATCAGCCGATTTATCAGTCGGCTGGGCGAGAAAGCTCTGTCCCTTGTATCAACTGATGAAGAAGACCACCTTTTTTGAGTGGAACCACAAGGCAGACGAGGCATTTCTCCAACTGAAGAAGATGTTGATTACTCCCCCCGTGTTGGCGGCTCCGACTCCCAAAGAGCCTATGCTCTTGTACATCGCCGCCACCAGCCGAGTAGTCAGCACAGTTATCGTAGTCGAGCGCAATGAAGAAGGCAAGGCGCTCCCAGTCCAGAGACCGGTATATTACCTGAGCGAGGTACTGTCGGCCTCCAAGCAAAACTACCCTCACTATCAGAAGATGTGTTACGGCGTGCATTTTGCCGCCAAGAAGCTGAAGCCCTACTTTCAAGAGCATCCAATCCCTGTGGTTTGCACTGCCCCACTCGCCGAGATCATTGGAAGCCGAGACGCCTCCGGTCGAGTGGCCAAATGGGCTATAGATCTAGCCCCTTATACCATCTACTACCAGCCCCGCACCGCCATCAAGTCGCAGGCGCTGGCCGACTTCCTCGTCGACTGGGCCGAGACCCAGTACCTGCCGCCAGCGCCCGACTCTACTCATTGGCGGATGCACTTCGACGGCTCCAAGATGCGCACCGGCCTTGGAGCCAGCGTCGTCCTCACCTCCCCCAAGGGAGATAAGCTCAAGTACGTGCTGCAAATCCACTTCGCCGCCTCCAACAACGTCGCCGAATATGAAGCGCTCATCCACGGGCTCCGGCTTGCCAAAGAACTTGGCATTCGCCGGATCCTGTGCTATGGCGACTCCGACTTGGTGGTTCAGCAATCATCCAGTGACTTGGAAGCCAAAGACACAAACATGGCAAGCTACCGCTTCCTGGTGCAGCAACTTAGCGGATATTTCGAGGGGTGCGAATTCCTTCACGTGCGAAGAAATGACAACGATCAAGCAGACGCCTTGGCACGAGTCGGCTCCACTCGCCAAGTGATACCTTCTGGCATCGCCCTTCAGCGCCTCCTCAAGCCGTCTATCAAGCCTTCACCAGAGTCAGACTCCATCTTCGTGCCGGCTCCGCCAGAAATAGTCGGATCCGACTCCAAGGCCCCAGCAGGCGACCTCAAGAAAGCCACAGTTAAAGCCAGCCCGGGGACTGCGCCAGTCGGCCCGGGGACTTTGGAGCCCGGCCTGGGGACTGCGCCAGTCGGCCCGGGGACTTCAGAGCCCGGCCCGGGGACTGCGCCAGTCAGCCCGGGAACTGCCCCAGTCGGCCCAGAGATTCCCTCAATCCAGCAAATGGCGGCAGACTCCAACCCGCCACCTCCCAGCCCAGCCACCCTTGTCCAAGTTGCTGTGGTAGCAGTTGAAGAGATAGCAGCACCTTCGTGGGCACAACCCATCCTCAAGTTCCTAGTGAACAAAGAATTACCAACAGACGAGACCTTGGCTCGGCAAGTGCAGCGCCGAGCAGCAGCTTACACCATAGTCAACAGAGAGCTAGTCAGGCGCAGTGTCACTGGTGTCCACCAGTGCTGCATAGAGTCAGAGCAAGGCCAAGCGATCCTCAGAGACATCCATCAGGGCGAGTGCGGCCACCATGCGGCTTCAAGGGCGCTCGTGGCCAAAGCCTTTCGGCACGGTTTCTTTTGGCCGACTGCCCTGGAAGAAGCTAAAGAGCTAGTCCAAAAATGCAAGGGGTGCCAGATGTTCCGCTCCATGCCCCTTCAGCCGGCTTCCGCACTAAAGACAATCCCCATTGCTTGGCCCTTCGCAGTTTGGGGCCTGGACATGGTAGGACCATTCAAGACGGCCCGAGGCGGCCTAACTCATTTGCTTGTCGCGGTGGACAAGTTCACCAAGTGGGTGGAAGCAAAGCCCATCAAGAAATTAAACGGGCCTACAGCAGTAACCTTCATTGCCGACATCACGGTGCGGTACGGCATACCGCACAGCATCATCACCGATAACGGCACCAACTTCGCCAAAAGGTGCCTTGGCTCGTTTCTGCACGACGCAGGGCATCCGACTGGACTTAGCGTCCGTTGCCCATCCGCAGTCAAACGGCCAGGTGGAACGAACCAACGGCCTCATCCTGTCCGGCATCAAGCCTCGATTGGTCGAACCACTCGAGCGCTCGGCCGGCTGTTGGGTCGAGGAGCTGCCTGCCGTCCTTTGGAGTCTGCGTACAACCCCAAACAAATCAACCGGCTTCACGCCTTTCTTCCTCGTCTACGGTGCTGAAGCCGTCATCCCGACGGATATAGAGTTCAACTCTCCGCGAGTCTCCATGTACACCGAGGAGGAAGCCGAAGAAGCACGCCAAGACGGCGTCGATCTGCTGGAAGAGGGCCGACTGTTGGCACTCAGTCGGTCCGGCATCTACCAGCAGAGTCTGCGCCGATACTACAACCGCAAGGTCAAGCCAAGATCGTTCCAAGAGGGCGACCTTGTACTGCGGCTGATTCAGAGAACAGCCGGCCAGCACAAGTTGTCGGCGCCTTGGGAAGGTCCCTTCATCATCAGCAAGGTGCTAGGGAATGACGCCTACTATCTGATCGATGCTCAGAAGCCTCGAGCGCGCAAGAGGGACGACTCCGGCAAAGAAACAGAGTGCCCGTGGAACGTGAATCTTCTTCGAAGATTTTACAGTTGACGCAGTATGTATCGCACTACCCTCCTTGTATTAAAGTACTAAGACCTTAGGCCCCCCGGGACGAGCTCGGGGACTGCCTTTTTGATTATCTGTATGATAAGAACCACGCTTCCGAATATGCTGTTCCTTTTTATCATACTGCCTGGCACCGGGTCCGACTAGTCGGCCCGGGGACTCGCCATCTTGCGCTATGAAATGCTCCCTGCGGTCAGACAAGTAATATGTTGCGCTCAAAGCCATCTCCCGTCGAAAGCCGCAGCTCGCAGAGCGACTGTCGGTAGGCAGGGGACAAGCAAGAACGAGCGCACATATGAAAAATGGCTAAGGACCTAAGAGCTACGCATAGCCCAAGCCAGCTACCAGTCGGCTCATGACCAGTCGGCTCGCCGTCTCAATTTTTATCAAGGACAGCCGACTCTCGAATAGTCGGCCTGTCGGCTTCTAGCCAACTTGCTGAGACACTCTAAACGACTAAGTACTTACCTCCCTAAAGTAGCTAAGCACTTGACCCGGCAGCAGTCCGCAGAGCGGCTGCCCAGCCGGCAAGGCGGCAACTAAAGGAAGGCGGCAAAGGAAAAAGTCTAAGGAGCAAAAGGCAAGGAAAGGCATAAATTAGATAAATATTTACATAAGGCCGTCGGCCGAGTCTCCGAATAAGAATTCAGGATACACCCAGTGGGTGGAATTGTTCGAATCTAACAAGTCTTGCAAAAAGTTAAAAAAGACAGATAAACAGAAGCAATCTAGGAGGCGGCCTCCGGGACCGGAGGATTGGAGGTGACGGCGGTGTCGGATGCCGGGGTAGTCGGCCGGGCGGTCTCGGCCTGGTCGCCTCCGGCGGCGGTCGCCTTGTCCCTGCGCGGCTCGTTGCTGAAGGCGCGGTCGGGCTGAGGCTGGCCGCCTGCTTCGTCCTCTGGCGCCTCCTCCTCGCCTCCATCCTCCGACCCGTCCTCCTCTTCGGCGCTGGAGTCGATCACCTCCGCCGAGTCCTCCTCGTACTCCGGGTTCATCCCGAACCAGTCCGGCGGTGCCTCCTCGCCGCCTTCAGTCCGCTCGGGCACAAAGACACTGGTGTCCGTGTACTCGGCGATCGCCGCCGCGCGCTCGACAAGGGCGCCTTCTGCGGCCTCCAGCTCGGCCTGGGCCTCTGACCGGAATGCGGCCAAACGGTCCAGGTCCAGCCCCGGATTCCACCCCTTGACGAACTCCAAGGCTCGGCGTGCTCCGGCCCGAGCCGAGGAGCCCTTCCAAGCCTCAAAGCGGCCGGTGGCGACCTCCAGCCAGTCGGCGGTCCGGCTGGCGGTGTGAAGAGCCGGCACTTCCGGCCACAGGGCGGCAACCACTTGGGCACCGGCACGCTGAAGACGGTGCAGCAGACGGTGAGCAGGACGAAGACGAGCCCCGATGCTCAAAAGCTGCTCATTGATAGTTCGGGGGGCGTTGGCGGCAATCACTTTGCCCTTCGCCCTTCGCTCCTCCCGAGCCGCCTCGATGGCCAGAGGGACGGCCTGCGAATGGCCGGGAAAGAAGTCTGCCAAAGCAGAAAAGAAGATAGTCAGAAAATCAAAAAATCAGCTCGACACAGAGTTGGAAGACCAAGGAAGAGAAAAAGACTTACCATCGACGATGTCCTCGAGCTCGTGGTAGCCGGAGGTCAGCATCGCCTCCCGGTCGGTCCAGGCGGAGCGCTCGACCTCGAACTCAGCCATGAGGGCATCCTCCCGTGACTTGGCGTCGTCCTGCGCTTTCCGGAGCAACTCTTTCTGCTCGGCCAGCTGCGTCGCCAGCAGGTCGCGCTCTTTGACGAGCTTGTCGCACTCCTCCTTGGCACGACGAGCGATGTTGGCCTCACCCAGTTGCTCCTGGAGGGCGGCGTTGGCGCCTGAAGATCGAAGAAGAAAACAAAAAATTCATCAGCAAGGTAGATCGCCGGGGAGATCCGGCCCGACTGCTCTGCAGTCGGCCCGAATCTCGGGGACTACAGCCCGCGGGCGCGCCAGCGCGCCCCCGCGGAGAAGAAGGAAGATAGATCACCGAGAAGATCCGGAGTCGGCCCGAATCTCGGGGACTACAGCCCGCGGGTGCGCCAGCACGCCCCCGCGAAGAAGGAAGAAATAACTCACATCGGCTTTCCGTAAGGTCGGCGGTCCACTTCTTCAGCTCTTCAACGTTGCGGTTGAAGACGGCGGCGCGGAGATTATGATATTCCTGCAAAAAGCCGGCAAAGGCAAAAATTAGTACTCGGAGCTCACTAGAGGGAGTTCCGAGCCGCCTGCTCAGCAGCCGGCCCCGAACTCGGGGACTACACCCAGTGGGTGCGCAGGCGCGCCCCCACAGAGAAAGACAGAAGTCGAACAAGAGAAAGGAAGCTTACTCGGACGGATGTCCTCAAGGCCAGATGCGCTCTGGTGCTGACCTGGAGGGCGTCGCCTTCTGCGCGCAGTTTGGCCTGGACGTCCAGGAGGGCCTGGTTCAGCGGGCCGGTGCCGCCTCCACGCAACCAGCCGATGGGCACGGCACTGGAGGCCTTGACGTCCAGACTCGCCGAGATGGCCGCGCCAGTCTCCCGAGCTCGTGGCGCCGAGCTCGTCCTCACAAGCCGGCGGCGCGTCGGCACGGCGACCTGAAGAAGCAGCCGCGCCTCGGCGTCATCCGTGGCCGGGGGATCCTGCGGGCCCACCGGCTGCTTGCCGTGCGGCCTCTCAGACGGTGGCGGAGGCGGCGGAGGTGGCGCGTGAGTGTCCGAGCCTGAAGCGTCGCCGCCCTCCTCCAAGAGAGGGTTCGTGGTGCCGACCTCCCCGGTCTGCCCCGTGAACTCAGGAGCCGGCGGCGCCGACGACAGCGGGGGGACAAGCATCGCCGAGCGGCGACGTGCGACCTCCTCAGCGTGCCGCTTCGTCGCGGCGGCAGTCTCGGCCTCCTCCAGCCTCCTCTGGGCGTTGGCGGCCGCCTTGTCAGCCTCCGCCTTCTCCAGGCGGTCGGCCTCCTCCTCCTCGCGCTTCTCCCGCGCGTTCCGTTCCGTCGCCTCCCGAAGGTCGGCGGCGGGATCGACCCGCCGGGTGTTGGCGGATGTCTCTACCGACCCCATGACGGAGGGGACGGCAGCCCTCTCAAGGGAGAGGGGAGCTCTGGAGAAGATCGGAGGGAAAATCAAGCAAAATTCGGATAAGACCCAGCAAAGAAAATGAAAGAGTAAAAGGACTTACGAGGAAACTAGCGGCGGCCTTCTCACTTCCTTTCGGAAGCGGTTGGCATTCGCGGCCGCCTCCTCCCGCTTGGTCGCGGCGGCGGCCCCCTTGAACTTCTTTTGCTTGCCGCCGGGCGCACTCGGCCCGGCATGATGTCTCTTCGCGCCGGCTTGGCCGGAGGGGCCGGCCCTCGGCTAGCGGCGC
This sequence comes from Triticum timopheevii, assembly GCA_963921465.1. Taxonomy (NCBI): domain Eukaryota; kingdom Viridiplantae; phylum Streptophyta; class Magnoliopsida; order Poales; family Poaceae; genus Triticum; species Triticum timopheevii. Next base: position 623,376,625 of record OY997264.1, on the reverse strand, counting down.
GGGACGACTTCCACGTCGACGTCGTCCTCGGGCCAGTCGGCGAAGGTCGCCGACGGCCTGAGGCCGCCGTCTGCCCCTTCTCCGCCACCTTCGGCGTCGGCCTCCAGCGCCGCCGCCCCCAAGTCAGGGTCGTCGACGTCGCTGACCTCGCGATCTGGGACGTAATCGCGAGGCTCTCTTATGGTACCGGCTGCGGGCGCCGTGAGGGGATTCTGCCCAGAAGAAGCCAACGATGATTAGAGTTCGGAGTCAGACGCAAAGAAGATCGAACTACAGACGGATGCGACTTACCATTGGAGGGGGGTTGTCATGCGAGTACGGCTCCTTGCCGAACTGCCAGTCCTCCGTGAACTCGCAGTGAGCGATGTGGTTCACCAAGTTCGCCACCTCCCCACGCGGCATGTCCTTGGTGCACAGCCGGATCGGATCGTGGCGGCCGCTCATCTGATAGATAAGGTGAGGCCGGCCCTGGAGCGGGAGGACTCGGCGCGCCACGAAGACGGCCAGAAGATCGGAGGCGACGAGTCCCTCCGACTACAGCAGAACTCGGAGTCGCGCCACGGCGCCGGCTCCAGAGGGCGAAAGTGATTTGGACCGGTGGGACCAACTGGCAAGCCGGCCAGTCAGAGGCTCGGGGTCGAAGGGCGGCAGGTTGACCCAGTCGCCATCGGTGGAGATGTTCTTCACGTAAAACTAGGACTTCTGCCACATCTTCACTGACTTCACCAGCGGGATGGGAGGAAAAGGATTGTCGGCCGTCGAGCGCCGCACCGCGATGTAGGTGCCGCACTGAGCCGGCGTGCCGGCGGCCTGAGTACCAAGTTTTGAAGAGAAAAACTCCCCCCACAGCTCGAGGGTGGGGAGAACACCGATGTAGCCTTCGCACAGAGTGGCGAAGGCGGAGAGAAGCACCACCGCGTCGGGGGTGAGGTGGTGCGGCTGCAGCTTGTTGAACTCCAGGAACGAGCGGAAGAATCCGCTCGCCGGAAGCCCCAGCCCGCGCATTAGGTGCGAGCGGAAGATGACCCGCTCGCCCTCCTCCGGCGCGGGCCGGATCTCTCCCGCCAGAGCGGGACGGGCGTGCACCAGGTCCGCGCTCGGGAGACGGCAGGTCCAGCGGAGAAAGTCGATGTGCTCCGCCTCCACGTCGGAACCGTCCCTCACGCCGGAGCGCGAGGCGGGGGGGGCGCGGCGGAGGAAGAGCTCATCGTCGACGAAGAAGACGCTCTGGCTCGCGGCGGAGGAAGAAGGAAGGGCAGGAGAGCGGGGGAGAGGGCGTGCATACAGTGCCGCCCCGCTCCTCCCCGCCTATTTATAGCCTATGGGCTGAGAAGCCGAGGGGCGGACGTGGGATTAACTGCGCCCGAGGCCCCACGCCGCCCCACGATTTACCCCACGAAGTTACTGCGCGCAGTAAGGACGTGGGAATGCCAACCGTCCGCAGCCACAGCGGATCCGCCCGGAAGCCGAGGCGCGGTAGTGGCGGGCCCCGCCTGGCGGCCCATCCCGTCACGCGTGTGGGTAGGCAAACTATCCTCCCCACATGGCGCCGCGCGACAGGACCGTCTCGATGGCGGCAGGGAAGCGTGTCTGATACGCCGCCTGTTTTCCCGCTGCGACTTACGAATAAAGGCCCCACGCTGAAAAGGTCTGACTTCGGCGAGCCGGCCCGAAGAAACGGCGGCCGAGTCTCAGAGTCGGCGCGGGGAAAATTGAAACTGTTGAAGCCCCCCCCGAGGCAGCGCCCGCCGGGCTTCACCAGCTTCGGGGACTACTGTCGGAGTAATGGGCCACGGGTAGGCCGACCCGGGACCCAGGATCTTTCAAGACATCGGGGCAGGCCGCGCCCCTCTGGCCTAGTCCCGGCCGGCGACCTTCGCGGAGGCCGAGTCCCAGAGGGCGATCTCCCGAAGGGCCGAGTCCCAGACGACGACTTTAAAGCAAGCCGACTCCTGGCTTGCGACCTCCAGAAATGCCGACTATGGGAGTCGGCCCGCGACCTTTCACGAAGACCAATGCGGGGCACGGCCCCGACGTGGCCGTCCCCTCCGGCCCACGAGGGTGGGCATGGCTACAGTGAGCCATATCGCCGGGAGATCTCCGGTGAGGCGCGGCACTGTTGCCATGCCTCCCCTGACCTCAGCCACAGTGCGTGAAGCACTGTTCCCACGACGCCGGCCTGTACGGCCCGAAGATCGCCGGGCCACCTGTCAGTGGGAGAGTCAAAGACGGCCAGAGCGCTTGAAGACGGCCCTGAGGGAGTCGGCCTCCACGGAGTCGGCCGCCTCCCCGCCAGGGCCCCACAAGCCATAAACCAGATTGGATGGGGAGTGGCGACAGTGATTGCCTGACTGATGGCGGCACTGTTCCCACGACCCCATGACCGAGCCTGCATCATCAGGAGTGCTGCACAGTGTTCTGCCTGTCCGCGGGACCCACCAGTCGGCGGGCCCCAGAAGCCGGCAGGAAGGACGGCGGCATGAGAGACAGACGGCTGGGGGCCACGCCTAGTCGGATTACCATTGTACCCCCGGGGGGTAGGCCTATATAAACCCCCCGGGGCACCCATGCAAAGGGTTCGGCCTTTGATAGAGTTAGACCCATAGACAAGGGAGGAGAGAGCCAGCCTAGCTCCCTCCTGCCTCCCGATACAGCTCCAGGAGCACCCTTGTAATCTTTTCACCATAGAGATCATGCAGAGACCCCGCAGAGCAGCAGTAGGGGTGTTATCTCCCCGGAGAGCCCCGAAGCTGGGTAAGATTCGCTGGCGTGCATGTCTGCGCCTCATCCCGTTTCCAGGCACCGGCGACGTTCTACTCGCCCCCACCATGAGAAGCCACCCGTTGGCATATGTCGCACCCAACCCCCGACACCTCCCCTACTCAACCGCCGCCGCCGACCCCCCGCACCCCTCCCCTACTCAACCGCCGCTGCCGACCCCCCGCACCCCTCCCCTACTCAACCGCCGCCGCCGACCCCCCGCACCCCCCGCACCCTCCCCCGCTCCACCGGCATTACTGTTTGATGATATTTTAAAAAAAAAATTACTGTCTTATAAAAAATATTATTGTTATGATTTAAACAAGTTTGAACATATTTAAACACAAATAAGTATCAAACAGCATTTTAAATGAAAAAAAATGTGGAGCCTAGGAATCAAACCCAGCACCTCCTGGTGTGAGAACTGGCTGCTGACCAGTCGAGCCAGTAGAGGGAGCTTGATGTGGATCAGGTCAGGTGGAATATAACCTGTTGGCTCGAGCAGAAAAAAAAATTACTAATGGCGCACCAGGATGAGGTGCGCCATTAGTGTGGATGTACTTATGGTGCACCGAGGGGTGGTGCGCCATTAGTATTGTGCCGCCCCCATCCATAGTCTTCCCCGGCGGCCCACCTCTCTCCCTCGCCCTCGATCCCCTCTCTCTCCCTCGCCCTCGCCCTCGATCCCCTTCCCCGACGCCGCTGCCCTGCCGCCCCGACGCCGCTGCCCCGCCGCCTCAATGCCGCCCCGACGTCGCTGCCCCGCCGTCTCGACGCTGCCCCGCCGCCTTGACGCCGCCTTGACGCCTCGACGCCGCCCCGACGCCGCTGCCCCGCCGCCTCGACGCTGCCCCGACGCCCCAACGCCGCCTCGACGCCACGACGCCGCCTCGACGCCTCGACGCTGCCCCGATGCCGCCTCGACGCCTCACCCTGGTGAGTTCCGGCCCTTTCATCCATGGAGGAGAAGGTGCTGCTGCTGTGGATCCTTCTTGTACCTCCCGTCTCCATCTAGCTGACCCTCGTGTCATCTCTGCTCTGTAGGTAGAGCGCGTCGGCGAGCGACCAGGACGAGGACGACGCCGGTAGAGGAGGGCCACGTCGCCTCGGCTCTGACTGGTGGTGCTTCAGCCTCGGCTACAGCAAACATAGGTGAGTCCCCCACCCCCTTCTATTCTTCCTCCTCTCTGGTCCTCTATCAGTAGCTTTTGCAGTAGTTCTTGCATCGAATATGTATTCCTGTTCAAATACAGAAGCAACACTCGGCGAGTACACAAACAATTTAAACACTTGACTGAATTTAAAAACTTGCAGTAGTACTTTTACGAGGCTCTGCTTGATCAACTGGAGCTTAAACACTTGCAGTTGTACTTGACTGAATTTAAACACTTACAGTCTTTCTACTGCTGCTTGATCAAGTGGAGTACTCTGGACTTGATCAGTAGCTGTTTTGGTGTAGCAAGTGCAGGAGCTGTAGTACTCCATTTGGTACTCCATTTGGAGACTTTAACTGGATCAGATTAGATACTCCATTTGCTGTAGTACTCCAGTTAACTGAAACTAGTGACATCACTTGAAGCAACTTAAGTCTGAATAATCAAATTCATCATACACTATTACTTGAATCAAAGATCAGGTATTCCATTACAGTAGCAAGTGTACCAGTATTATTGGAGTAAAAAAATTCAGTTAAATTGTGCAGTAGTGTACTCCTGCTTGCTCTTCTCTGAAGCTTGTGAAATGATATACTTGCACTGATAAACTGAAAGAAATATTGCATTATAACTCTGGCTAAGTATTGAAACATAATACAATTCTGCTTATGTGTTGCATCTTTTGGAACTATATTTATCATTACCATTTCAAGGAATCTGCACTTCATGTGATGTTCGATCTCAACTTCGGCTTGAGAAAACATGTACTGATAAGCAAAATAACGGTTATCATGGTCCGACTCATGTTGAAGATTGTGCACCCCGGTTGAAAGCAGATTGCCTCAAGCAGGAAATCACTGGGAATTGTGCTTCTAGATGTATTATGTGCCATTGGTCTTTTTTTATAAGCAAAAACAATTGTTAGCTTTTAGATGGTGTGGTGGTTCACTTGGGAGTATATTGTTTTGACTTACACTTGTTAGCTTTTTTATAAGCAAAAACATGCCAATGTATTTTCCATGCTGTGATGGAGGCCTTTTTTGCCTTGTCCACCCGAGAGGCCCTTGAGTTTGTTGGAATGTCGATTAACTTCCATTCCAGCAAATTCAGGTACTCCATATGTCCTATTTTCAGCAAAGGTCATGCTGAAACTTTCCGTGAATTTTAGCATGACTTTGCTAAAAATAGGACATATGGGGTACTTGTGACTAATGCATGGGCCGGGGTAGTTGTGACTAATGATGAAAGCTTAGGCTTTTAGGGTGCCTCGGCGTCGAAAACCCTCAATGATAAAAGCTTAGCTTTTAGGATGCCTCGGTGTCGACAAACCCTAAACAATAACCAACTTTTTGACCAAACTTTGTTCCTATTTAGAGAGAAACATGGCCAACAACGATGAGGCCGGGGGTTCGGGCGGCAAGGCATTCTGGGAGCTGTCCCAGGAGATGGAGGACCAACCTCAGTTGTATGAGGATGCCGCCTTCCCCACCGATCTTGAGACCACTGATGGTACCGCCGAGGATGACCCCACTGATGCCACCACTGATGGTGCCGCCGAGGATGCCACCACTGATGATGGCGGTGCACGCACAGATGGCAGCCAACCGAAGAGGCAACGGAAGAACCGGCGCCCGATCGTGCTCCTCACCCTCAAGGAGGAAGTTACTGAAGTGGACTCCAACGGGAATCCAACGGCGCCCGAACGAATAGTCAAGGGGTACTCGCTTCAGCTCGGGTGCATTCTCCGGAGCACCGTCTCGATCAACACCGAGAACCTGAGGCATCCTGACCGAGGGAATTTGCGCAACCTCCTCTTCACGAAGCTGCACGAACGATACAAGTTCCCGGCTGAATTTGCAAACACAAGCCTCAAAGGGAATAAAGTGAACAATGCTGCCCTCATGAAAATGAGCAAGGCCTTGTCTACTTGGAAAAGCAATGTGAAGAGAATGATCGAGAAAGGTGAGAGTTATCAGAAGATCAAGGAGAAAAATCCTTCGATCACCGAAGATGACTACAACGACTTCAAGATCAATTGCTCGAGCACCGCAAACTCCCAATCAAGTGAGTGGGGGAAACAAATGCAGGAGCTGAACATAGGGGAGCACACACTCGGTCCCAGCGGTTACAGAGTGGCGGAGCCTATATGGGACAAGGAGGAGGCGGACCGTGCCGAGCAAGGCCTACCGCCCCTCTTCGATAAATACGGTGACAAGCAGACCAGGAACTTTGTCAGGGCCCGGTACAAGAAGGACCCGAAAACAAAGGAGCTTACCACGGATCCGAAGACCAGGAAGCTTGAGCTTGTTCTGGTAAGGAATACACCCCCGCATAATTAGCTCCATATGGTTGCATTCTAATTAATGAAGCCAAATTTCTAAATGGTTCACATTCCTTCCGCAGGCGACTGAAAGCAGTAGCGTGGGGTCAACTAAGAGCAACCCTTGGGACACCACTCTAAATAGGGCGTTGAATGTAATGAAGAACAAGGATAAGCTCAGTAAGCCGACGTCAGCTGGTCGTGTGGCCGGCAAAGGCTTGTCGACAAAATGGGGGTCATACTATACCGATGGTGTGCGGAAGGAGAAAAAGACCAGCTCGGAAAGCCAGGCGCGTGAGGTTCAAGAACTCAAGGCACAGGTGGCGCGGATTCCGAAGATTGTCCAAGAGCAAGTGGAACAACGACTCGGAGCGATGATCACCGCCATTGTGCCTACCTTGATCTCGGGGTTGAGTGCGTGGATTGCGGGCGGCCAACAGGGGCCGCCCCTGATTCCTAGCTTCACGGCCAGCAACTCGCATAATGCGATGGCGGGGCCATTGGTGCCTCCAGCGGAGGCGGCATTGGTGTCTCCGACGCCGGCACGTGAGCTTAATGCACCCGGGTGTACACCGGCCGGCACCTCTGCAGCAAGCGGCCCCTCCGTCAACTGCACGCCCGCCGTTGGCGGTGCCTCGACATTAGCCGAGCTCGACGCCATCATCACGGTAACTAATTAAGCCTCTCTCGACCGAGGACTTCATCTCCTTGCCTTTGACTTGGCATCCCTGACGCCCTACATGTTTTCGCAGGGCGCCGCCGACGTTCCGTGCACTCTCCTCCACTTCGTGAACAACGAGTTGGTCGATGTTGCCAAGGGCAAAATCGTTCAACCGGGCAACCCCTTGTTCCACGGTACCTAGATGCCACCCAACTTGTTTAGGGTTCAACTGGTTCGGGTGCTGCCAGGCTGCGACGAGTTGTTACCTCCGATTCGACCCGTCGGGGCCGACGATGATGACGTGATGACCCTCAGCGCCTGCCTGAGCTGGCCCCTGCTTTGGCCGAAGAGCCAGACTCGTTTGGGGGCGGGGGACACCACCCCAAAGATAACACCGCCAGTCGTGCCGGCGCCAAGTCGGCCCCATGGCAAGACCGCCGCAACGGTGCCAGACATCCCTATGACACTGGATCCAAACATGCATATGGCACAGGATCAGAACGACGACGACGACAACGACGATACATTTGGCAACGTCGATCAGTACTTTGCCGATCATGGGTACGATGGCGACTTCATGGAGCCTCCTTCTCAAGAACCCAACCCAACAAAAGACGTGTGCGATCTAGCTGGTACCGCGGAGAAGCCAAGTTGCAACAGGCGCCGTCTGGCGTTCAGCTCTCAGGAGACGCCTCCAGCTGCCGACTTCACCAAGCCTCAGATAGGCGAGGTGCGAAATATTATCAGCCCCAACACACTCAAGAAGGCGGTCTGTGAGCAGAACTCGGTCCCATTACAGGAGAAGAAGAAGGCACGCAAAAGAAAGACTAAGAAGGGTGCGAGCCAGCCGGCACCGAGTACGATCCATGCTCAGGACGGGCCACCTTCACCTAAGGATATCTCGAGGAGGGTGCATGTGGCGGGTAGGGCGATGCTACCAACAAATATGCTCAATGCTGCAACCGGTGCTTTGCGGAGTCTGCATGACAGTGTTCTTTCTTTGGAGAAGCAGCGTCTCAGAGAGAAGGATGTGGCATACCCGGTTTTCACGGCCAAGGTGCCAGAGGGCAAAGGCTTTGTGGATAACTCCATTGGGCGTACGATCGTCCTGCGGTTTGATGACATCCACGCTATGTTGAACCTTCATCCGCTGCACTACACCTTCGTTCGGCTATTTTCGCTGAGTATGGAGATGCGGATCATTCACGACAAGACCCCGGACATCGTGATAGTTGACCCCTTCTACATGCGTGCCAAGATCTTGGGCAGCGCTGGGGACTGGCAAGTCGCGAGTTCTTACCTCGAAGGCGTCATTCTGGCAAACCAAGATAAGGATAACTTCCTCGTGCCTTACTTTCCCGAGTAAGTCCTCCCCTCAACCGGCCCGTAACATATGAATTCTTAGATTTCGATCGTTTTTCTTTTAACATTCCGTGTTTTCTGCAGTGACACACATTGCACGCTCATCCTCCTAAGCCCCAAATATTCCATGGCCACGTATTTCGACCCGGACCGTCAGTCGAACGTAGACTACACAAATGTCAAGAAGGTTCTTGATGATGTTCTCCCCGGCTACGTCAAATCTGGAGGCACCTTCACCAAGCCTATTCGTAAGTAAGGCAAGCATGTGTTCTCCCACAATACGACGTTCTGCTGCGTCAAGCAGCCGCCTGGCGGTCAGAAGGGTGCCTACTACGCCATCCATCACATGCGGGCGATCGTACGGGACCATCATCAACTTCTGCTACCGAGTAAACTCAAAGATTGGGCAAAGAGTGTGTCGGCAATCCAGGACGCGGACCTCCGACAAGAATTCTTTCGCATCCAGTCGGAGTTTGCGGAAATCATCCATCAAGATGTCCTTCGTACCTCGGGGCAGTTCTACCTCAACAATCAACCGTCCAACAGTGACATCGACACAATGCTACAAATGCAGGCTGACAACGACCGTTATTTCATGACTCCCACGATAGACGGCGGCTTCATCCACGCTCCGGTCCCTTGAGTCGAGTCGAAAGCAGTGATGCTGTGTCTAGTTCTGAAACATCGATTGGCTCATGTTGTAATTAAACTTTAATGAACTTGTAGTATATCTCTTTGGTTTCGAGAGTCGTTCAACTTAGATGTAATCGATGCTATTAATGTCTTGCTTTTCTCTGCCGATCGTTCTGTTGCATACTTATATATTGCTTATGTATTGTCTGTGAATTGGTACTAACGTTTCGTTTGGCTAGTGCATAGCGATGCTGACGTATGTCGTGTAGAAGGGTAAGGTTCCCGGAGTCTACGACGACTGGGAGGAGTGTCGGAGACAGGTTCACCGATTCAGCGGTAACAGTTACAAAGGGTACACCACTAGGGCCGAGGCCGAATCTAGATACGCCCGCTATCTAGCGGGAGAGGGGAGGGAGCGTTGGAGGAACCGGATGAAGACGAGTTTGAGCGTGATGATGCTCATCGTGATGACCGCAGCTCTCTTCTATGTGATGGTAGTTTTGATGATCGATATCGACTTGTAATGTGAAGACAAACTCGCTACTCGCGGTCTCGAGACTTGTAATATAATGTTCTATCTTTGTTCGGTCTTTTCAATTCGGAGACAAATATGATGAATTGTATTCGGAGGCTAATATGATGAATTGTATTCAAAGACTAATCTTCTATTGTATTCGATGAATCTGTTGTTGATGTGTGCTGTCTATATTTTGTCAAATTATACATTTTGTAACCTGTGCAAAAAGCAGAAAATAAAAAATAAAAAAACCTAATATTCATACTAATGGCGCATCACATCACAGTGCGCCATTAGTATGACAAAGTATACTAATGGCGCATCACTAAACAGTGCGCCATTAGTATGCCGAGGTTACTAATGGCGCATCTTGTTGCTGTGCGCCATTAGTATGCCAGAGCACCTGGGTATACATGGCCCCTGGGAGGCATATTAATGGCGCACTTATGTATACACTAATGGCGCATCTGAGGTGCGCCATTAGTATACCGGATACTAATGGCGCACCAGTGGTGCGTCATTAGTAAAATATACTAATGGCGTGGCACTAACGGCACACCACTAATGCGCCATTAATGGCCAAATTAGGTGCGCCATTAGTAGGCCTTTTTCTAGTAGTGTATAGCTGGTGGGTCCGAGCTGTCAGCGGCGGTAACATTTTTTCGCGAAATACAGACGCCCTTTTGGTGGGTCCCTGATGTCAGGTGGAGGAATCATTATTTTGCGCGTAATAAGGAGGCATTTCCTTACGTGCGGCCGTGGACCCAGCTGTCGGCCTCTCCATATACAGTCCACTTCAGATGCATGTCGATCATTGACCAGTTGACCAGGCCGTGCCGAGAGCACCAGGGCGGTGGACGATGGCAAGGCCTAGGAAGGGAACGACATGAAGGCAGGGAAGACTCGGCAGTTGTTTCCCACACGGAGGGGAGTACGACTGTTCGAGGGTTTACTGGTTCGCCTGCCGTCGCCGGAGAATAACAGCAGGTGTGGGTGAGTAGAGGGATGGCTAGGCCAGCAATGGGAGTACGGTAGGGCGGTGAGGCCTGCGCGACAGCATAGCTGGCCGCGGGGAGGAGGGAGCAGGAAGTCCCGCCGGCGCTTGTTTGAGCGGCTGGAGCAGGAAGAGCAGAGATTGAAGAAGCACGACGGCCATTGGATGGACATCCAACAGTCACTGCTTGTGCGTCAACCTTTTTTTAGGAAAGTCTCAAATCTGTGGAAAACAGCATACAACCCATTTTCCATTATTTCTAATAATTTACAGCCCATTTACTAATTCTTAAGGTTTTTTTTGGAGCCCATATTCTTTTTGTTAGTATTACAGCCCATATTGTGGCCACGGTTAAAAAATTATATGAAATTTTGCATATTTCGGTGCGGTCCGAACTGTTTTTAATCCCGAAATTTCGACTCACATTCAAACTGATTTTAAAAATAAATGTATATCAATATAAAATCCAACAAATTCTCCACGCATAAAAATTAATGTAATTTAAAATCTCGAAATGAAAAAAAAGATATTTGAAACTAATTGCCGGTTTGATGTGTTTTAAAAATGTACAGCCCATTTCTCATTACTGATAGGCCATTTTCTCGGCCAGCCGAATGAAGCTCTCCTCGTCTTGAAAAATTTGCAGCCCAACAGGCCTGACAAAGCGACTTACTTGGCAAATCACAAAAAACTGGGTTGTGGCCGTGGACCCAACTGTCAGCCTCTCCACGTACAGTACTCTTCCGATGGAAGTCGGTCGTTGACCACATTGACCACGCCGTGGCGAGAGCACCAAGGCGGTGGACGATGGCGAGGCCTAGGAAGGGGACGACGCGGAGCCGGGAAAGACGCAGCAGTGGATGTCCACGTAGAGAGGGGTACGAGGGTTCATTTGTTCGGCTGCGGCGTGAGGCTGCCGTCGTCGCTGAATAACAGGGGGTGTGGGTGAGTAGAGGGATACCCTGGGCCAGCGGTGGGAGTAGTAGGGGGCGGTGAGGCCTCCGCGGCATCACAGCCGGCCACGAGAGGCAGGAGCACGCGGCACGACCGGTGCTGCTTTGGGCGGCTGAAGCAAGAAGACCAGAGGTTGAAGAAGCACTATGGCCGTTGGATGGACATCGTACAGTCACTGGAGCTAGAATCATTCATATTGACTAAGTTGACAAAGCCCTCCGTCCCCGTCAACTTAGTTGGCCCACAAGTCATCCTCCCACTATGGTGGGTCCCAGCTAGCAGGGTGGGTATTCATTTTTTGTGCGTAATAAGGAGGCACTTCCTTGCGTGCGAAGATATAGCTGGTGGGTCCGACATGTCAGCGGGGGGGAACGTTTTTTTCACGAAATACTGAGGCCCTTCCGGTGGGTCCCAGCTGTCAGGTGGAGGAATCATTATTTTGCGCGTACAGTCCACGGCCGATGGATGTCGTTCGTTGACCACGTTGACCAGGCCGCGCCAAGAGCACCATGGCGGTGGACGACGGCGAGGCCTAGGAAGGGAACGACACGGAGCCGGGGAAGACTCGGCAATGGTTTCCCACGCGGTGGGGATTACAAGGGTTTACTGGTCCGGCTGCCGTCGCCGGAAAATAACAGGAGGTGTGGGTGAGTAGAGGAATGGCCTGGCCAGCAATGAAGTAGGGCGGGGCGGTGCGGCCTGTGCGGCAGCACAGCCGGCCACGGGAGGCGGGAGCAGGCAGTCCCACTGGAGCTGGTTTGGGCGGCTGGAGCAAGAAGATCAGATATTGAAGAAGCAGCACGACCGTTGAATTAACATCCAACGGTCACTGCTACTAGAATCGTTTGTGGACTAAGTTGACAAATCCAAAGTACACGTCAACCTAGTAGACCCACAAGTCAGCCTCCAAATCTGTCCCAAATAGCATACAGCCCAAAATTTCTAGCCAGATTCAAATCTATATCTATATCTATATCTATACCTACTATTAAAGGGAATAGGTATTCTTGGTTTGGTTTCGTTTTGTTTCGTCCAGTTTTGATGATTTTTACATATGCTATTTTTTGGTTTAGTCCGTTTTGACCAACATATGACGTACGTGCAAAGGAAAATAGAAACCTAGCTGAGAACGTACCTGAAAAGGTTACAGGGACAGCCGGCCCATATGCAGAGGAAACGAAAAACTAAGCAACAATGACGTACTTGAAAGGAAAGCGAGCCGGCCGGCTCATATGTCTATATTCGTTGCCAGCCCATGTTGCGCTAAGGACGCTCCGTCGCTCGGCCGAGGAGAGAACGCACGGTGTACAACATGCGTACGGCACCGCCGCCGCTGCCTTCCTCCAGCTCCATGTCCGTTTTGGATTGAATCCCCATAGGAGAACTACTCCAGTGCGGAGCCATCGATGCCCCGATCTGTATTCCACAAAGAATTCCCGCAATAAAAAGAACGGGTTTGCTATTTCACATCTAGATGTGAGATATTATCTCACATCTAACTCCCTCATCCTTGATTTCTTTTTTCTTTTAAAGTCTCCCATTGATTTGTTTTGTCCCAAAAATTCACTCATAGGCTAATCTCGTGGTTGTTCGCGTTCGAGCTCGAGCGTTATGTGCTCGCGCAGCCTGAAGCCTAACGTGCGTCCATGTGTGTGGCAGCGTGGGCTGTCTTTGTCTGTTTTTTTTTCTACTTTCTGAACTGTCTCAGTTTGCTGCATCCTTTGCATTTTCTGAGGCCTTTTATCTTTTTTATTTATTTTTATTTTTTCTCCCACTGCGATGCTATGAATGCATATATGTCATATGTTGTGTGCATGCATCTCCTTTGTGCGTGTATATACCGCACGATTGTTGATGCATGTTTTTTGTTGTTGTTTGGATTTTTGTGTTCATTTAAATAAATCATGTATCGAATTGCTAAAACTCATATAGATTAGTTTCAATGATGTTCATCTAAGTTCCAGTCCATTTGACCCATCGCTATTAATTTCGTGCAATTTTTGATCGGGGTTGTCTAGTCCCGTGTATCCGGTGTCACTCGTGCATTGTCCATTTTGCGGCTCATCACACCGTGCGTTTTTTTGTTGGGCCATTCTTTGTGGGTTTTTTTTCTGTGTTGTAGTTGAAAAGACAAGTTGTTTGTATAAGTCGAAGGGATGAGCTGACCGCTGGCTAATCAGTTCTTCTCATCTCTCTCTCTCATTCCTCTTTGTCTTTGAAGCAGAGGTAACCCAAGGATGGATGTGCTTTTAAACACTACAATGCCAGGCAACAACCTTTTTTTTGGCAAGTCTAACCCTAATATGTAAGAAGCTCGATCTTTTCTTGTCCTACTTTGTGAGTGCACTGTTCATACGCAACTTGGCCTTGTTCCAGTTGTAACTCCACCCTCAACACGTAACTGGGGGACCCGACCACTTTTGTCCTAGCTGCAAGTCCACCCCTGACATGCAAGTCCACCCCTACAAGCCCATTTTTGACTCGTAACTGGGCATGTGTTTCGTCTTTCATCCCAACTACAAGTTGACAATTGACTTGCAATTGGGCTTGTAGTTTCGTAGTTGTCCTAGTTGCAAGTCCATCTTCCATTCACAACTGGGTTTATATTTCTCCCATTTGCAAGCCCACCCTCAACTTGCAACTAGACATGTTTTTGTTTTTCATCCCAGTTGCAAGTCTACCCTTGACTCGCAACTGGGCTCGTTGTTTCATAGTTGTCTTAATTTCAAGTCCATCCTCGACTCGCAATTGGGATCACAGTTTTGTAGTTGTCCTAGGTTCAAGTCCACCCCCAACTTGCGAATGGGCCCATATTTTTGTTGTTGTCCTAGTTGCAAGTCCACCCATGAGTCGCAACTAAGCTCATAGTTTTTGTTATCCTAGTTACAAGTCCTAGCTTGACTCGCAACTAGGCCCATAGTTTGTTTTATCCCAGTTGCAAACCCAACCTTAACTCGCAACTGGGCCCGTGTTTGGTCTTTCATCCCAGTTGCAAGCCCATCTTTGACTCACAACTGGACCGTAGTTTGTTTTATCCTAGTTGCAAGTCGACCATTGACTCGCAACTGGGCTCGTAGTTTGTAGTTGTCCCAATTTTATTTGCATCCTCGAGTTGCAACTCAACTCATAGTTCTCTCAGTTGCAAGCGCACCCTCGACTCGCAACTAGCCATGTTTATTGTTTTTCATCCAAGTTGCAAGTCCACCTTTGACTCGCAACTAGGCTCATAGTTTGTTTCATCCCACCCTCAATTCGCAATTACTGGTCTTGTCCCCCACTACATTTCACGCCTTCAATGCTAATGCAACTAGGCATGGCTGGGTTGGGTTGCGGAATTGACGTTCTCGGGGGTAATTGACCTTTTTCTCACAGCTGCAAGTCCACCATCGACCTCACAACTGGGGCTCGACCTTTTCTTGTCCCAGTTGCAAGTCCACCCTCGACTCGCAACTGGGGCCCAACCTTTTTTGTCCCAGTTGTGAGTCCACCATCAACTCACCACTAGGGGTCCGATCTTTTTTTGTCCCAATTGCAAGTCCACCCCTCGGCAGCAAACAAACCGCAGATGAGCCGCCCTAGGTAGCTGGGATACTTTTTATTTTTGTTTTGTTTTTCCTTCATGATTTTTTATTTTTATATTTTATCATTTTTTCTTTCATTGATTTCCTCGCGTTTTAATCCCAGTTGCAAGTCCACCCTTGACTCGCAACTAGGACGATAGTTTGTTTCATCCCAGTTGCAAGTCAACCCGTGACTTGTAAGTTGTCTCGTAGTTTCATAGTCGTCCCTGTTGCAAGTCCATCCCTCGACTCGCAACTGGGCACGTAGTTGTCCGAGTCCCAAGCCCACCCCAACTCGCTACTGGAGCCTATGTTTTTGTTTTACGGGTTTGCTATTTCACATTTAGATGTGAAATAATACCTCACATCTAAGTGCATTATTGTAGGATAACTCTTTGCTATAAGATTTTTGTTTTGTTTTCCCTTGTTTGTTTTTCCTCATTTGTTTTTCAACTTTTGTTTTTCTATCTCTTTTTGGTCTTTTAAATTTATAATTTTCAATAAATAAATAAATTCACCATTTAACTTATTTCCTGTAATTTCCATGCAAGCGCTCTCTCTACCTTGTGCCTCATTTGTTGCTTTTTGTTTATTACATATCATGTTGTTGTCTAGGCCTGTTTGGCTTCGCTTTTGTCGGCCCTCGACTCACAACTAATGCCTGATATTGTTTTGTCCCAGTTGCAAGTACGTCCTCAACTCGCAAATGGAGCTCAACGTTTTTTGTCCGAGTTGCAAGTCCGCTCTAGTCTCGCAACTGGGACCCGGTCTTTTTTTCCTAGTTGCAAGTCCACCGTTGACTCACAACTGGGTCTGACTTGTTTTCTTCTAATTGCAAGTGCACCCTCAACTCGCAATTGGGGCTCGAACTTTTTTGTCCCGGTTGCAAAAACCCCCTCAACTTGTAACTAGGACATGACTTTTTTTCCCAGTTGCAAGTCCACCCTCAACTCGTAATTGGGGTCCGATCTTTTTTGCCCGATTTCCAAGTCCACTCTTGAGTCGCAACTGAGGCCTGACCTTTTTTTCCCGGTTGCAATTGCTCTCTCGACTCACAACCGGGTCTCGACACTTTTGTTCCTAATTGTAAGTCTGCCCTTGACTCGCGACGGGGCTCCGACCTTTTTTGTTCGAGTTGAAAGTCCACCCTCGATTCTTAACCATGCCTCAATCATTTTTGTCTTAGTTACGAGTTCACTCTCGACACAAAATGGGGGTAGACATTTTTTTCACAAGTTGCACGGCCACCCTCGACTTGCAACTGCGGACCTTTTTTGTCTGAGTTGCAAGTTCACCATTTACTCGCAACTAGGGCACAACCTTTTTTGTCTGAGTTGCAAGTCCACCCTCGACTCACAACTAGGGTCCAACCTTTTGTGTTCGAATTGCAAGTCCACCATTTTTCGCAACTAGGGGCCCAACCTTTTTTTTGTCCGAGTTGCATGTCCACCCTCGACTCACAACTGGGGCCCAACCTTTTTTGTCTGAGTTGTAAGTCCATCATTGGCTCGCAAGTGGGGCCCGAGCTTTTTAAGTCCCAATTGCGAGTCCACCCTCGATTTGCAACTGGGACCCGATCTTTTTTCCCAGTTGCAATTCCACCGTCGACTCGCAACTGGGACTCGACCTTTTCTTTTCCCAGTTGCAACTCCACCCCTCGACTCACAAGTATATATGGCCCAACCTTTTTGGTCCCAGTTGCAAGTCCAAACTCGACTCGCAACTAGGGCCCGACCTTTTTCATTCCTAGTTGAGAGTCCACCCTCCACTTCCAGTAGGGGTTGGAACTTTTTTTGTCCTAGTTGCAAGTCCACCCTCGTCAACGAACAAACTGCAGAAGAGCCGGCCCAAGTAGCTAGGATACATTTTTTGTTTTGTTTTCTCCATGTGTTTTTTATTTATCATTTTTCTTCATTGGTTTTGCTCTGCTTTTATTTTTTCTATTTTTAGAAAATGGATCTCATTTTCTATGATTCTTTTTTATTTTTTTCATCAATTCACAAGTTTCAATAAATGTTTCAAATATTTAAATTTGTTTATTTTTCTAAAATTGTTCTTGTTTATCAATTTTTTAGAACAAATCAAAATGTGTTCATTTTTCATTCTCTTCTTATTTATCTATTTTCTCTATTTGGGTTTCTCTTTCTATTTTGTTTTCTCTTATTTGCTTTTTGTACAATGTATATAAAAAGTTCGCTTTTAGTTCATCGTATATAAAAAAGTTCATCATGTATCAAAAAATAATGTTCACTGTATATTGCAAAAAAAATTATGTGTATTCAGAAAATGATCATCATATATTAAAGGATTGTTCACCATATATTAGAATTTTTTTGGTATTCATTAACATTTTTTGTCATTTTAAAAAATATGTAAATTCATGAACATGTTTTTTGAAATATGTTTTGACCAAACTTTGTTCCTTACAGAAAATTAATTATAAAATAATAAGAGTGAAAAACGCAAAAACCAAAAGGCAAAAAGAAAAAAAGGTTGGTAGCCTACAAGCTAGCAATGAGAGATGTACTTGTAAATGTATAACGATCAGACGCAAAAGCTAACAAATCGACGTTTGGACTAGCGAGCAGTTTTTTCCGGAAAAAGCTAGCAATCAGTTTTTTTACCGGTAGGTAGCAGCCAGAGTTTTTAGGGAGCTAGTGGCCAGATCTGACGCTAACCGAGTTATTAACTGTTTGTGTTTATTATTATGCAAGAACAGCTCTTAGTTCTAGCGGCTATAAGTGAGTGTTTAAGAGTAAGAGGTAGGAAGTTCAACACCTGGTACGTGCGCTCTATTGTTTTCTTCTTCTTTTTTCAGAAATTGAGCCGGATAAAAGAAAACAAACAATAAAACAGCAGGTTGGCTGGATGTTCTTTGCGTTTTTTTTTTTTTGAGAAACTGAGCCGAATAAAAAAACAAACAAACAATAAACAGTTGCTTGGCTGGACAATTAACAAAAAAGAATGACATCATCTTAGATGTGAGATATTATCTCACATCTAGATGAGATATAGACAGACCCTCGCCCCCGTCGACTTCGCCGGAAATCCGCCCAATATCACCTCCACCGACTTCACCAGAAAACAAGACGACGTCCGACAGAATCTATTCAATGTTGCCTCCGCCTACTTCGCCGGAAGACTGCCTAATGTCACCTCACTAGACTTGGACGTAAAACAAACTAGCGTCCAACAGTTTTGGTTCTCTGGTAACCTATAGTTCATCACTTCAAATACGTCCGCAACCGCTCTTCCTCCCCAACTCGCTTTGGCTGCTTGACTGCATCTCAATTTGATCTGATGTATTATTAGTTCTCTGGCAACCTGCAGTTATTTGCTTGAAATACGTCTGCAACCTCTCTTCCTCCCCAACTGCATCTCAATTTGATCTGATGTATTATTATTTTGCTATATACTTGGCCCGTACTGATCTCTCTTTGGACGTATTTATTGACACTAATTAACCTTGATGAGATAGCAAAGTTTCTTACTGGAGAGATCCATGCCAATGACCATATCCTCTAGGACAAAGATTAAAGGTCCTGAATTATAGTGGTATGCATTAGAGATACATTCATGTATATGACTAACAGTAACATTAGCAACTGTTGTATGTGGTTTTTTCTAGGGAATCGAGAGTTCTGCTAGAGTTGCTTCCTACAGTTTATCACATTGGATTTAATATATAATTTACGTTTTTTTCCTAAGGGGAAAATGAGTTCAGTTATAACCCTACTCATGACATGCGCGTACCCTCGGTAGATGCATTTTCTGCACACATTCATGGATGATCTACAGGCTTAAGAGTATATTCTACATTGGTGGAGAGAACATGTAATACCTTACGGTGATGTAGATTGGTGACCAGAACACAGTATTGCAGCATATCATCTTAATTTTGTATTTGGTTAGCACAGACTACACTACCAAGTAGCCCAAAGTTCCAAACTCATATATGTATAGTTGGTGATCATGTAGATGCTTGTCGGTATGCTAGGTGATTACTCATGAGTGCTTGCAAGGGTGGATGAATTAGTGCAGATCTTTGACACATGCAGTTTTTGGAGGCACAACTTTTACATGTCACTGACGTCCTAATTTAAAAGTAGTCTATACCATTAATTTATTTCTCATGTGCTTCATGAAGTTTTTGGTAGTTCATTGTATCATGAGGACATAGTATTTGAAATGCGTTATGGATCATCTCACCCCTAAGCAGTGAACGAGTGAGAGGTATTTGAGGAAATTACTTGAGTTGTTGTTTGATAATTTAGTTCCCAATTCTCATTTTGTTTCTATCTAAATCCCGAGGCCTACACTCTGAGAACTCATCAGTAGTATTTCATTGGTGACAAACTTAGCAGTACTGTTGAGAGAGTAATGCTCGTTTGTGAATCTAGCTTCAGCAAGTAGCAATTTGAATTGATGCAAGCAAGTAGTGACGAAGAACAAGATGCTCCTGATTCTGTAGTATGTGTCGTATAGTACATTTCTATTTTTTCCTGCAGTATCACAATACTGCCTTCTTCATATTTTGTATGTTAATGTGACATAGATAGTTTGACCAGACTCAGCTTGCTGGTTACTAACATACATAGTTCTCTGCCCGTATCTTGCTGGAAAAATCCAAAAACCCAGTACTCCCTCCGACCGAGTGCTAGATACATCCGTTTGAGCGTAAAGTGATATGGATTGGATGGAGTAGCTCTTTTTTATTGAGAGGTGAGCAGAAACAGGGACTAACCAGTCAAAACTTGTACGCTGTAGTGCACGACTGACTCCAGGTGTCCAGGTGTTTTTTTAGATAAGTTCAGGTGTTTTTTTAGATAAGAACGTACTGCTGTGTAGGCCAAGCCCAAATAGTGCAAAAAAATAACAAATGAAATATAATTTTCAAAATCAAACATGTCATATTCATCAACAAAAATGATTTAAAATTTTCAAATAATGTTCTCGAAAATTACAAAAAAATACCTTTTAAACAACACGTGTTATTCTAGATAACAAAAGGACTATTCCATGCATCACTACTTTATCATCGGATGAAAGTGCGGAGCTGCAATACATCCCGATGAACAATGTTAGGAACATTTCTTCACATTCACACTTCATGGGCTGAAAAGTGATACTTAGGGTTATGTTATTTGTGGCGTTCGTCAAAAATTGGATATAAGAAGTGTTGAGAAATGACACGTGGAGTAGGTTCTATTAATTTTATCGCCCATTGCAACGCAGGGGCATTTGTACTAGTTAATATTAAATCTAAATATACCTTAATTTAAATTCAATGAAATTTTACCCGCACAAAAACAATGAAATTTAAAATATCAAAATTCGAAAGAAAACAATATTTGGGAACTAATTGCCTGTTTGCTGTATTTTTTTCATTTTACAGCCCATTTCTTATTACTTATAGCCCATTTTCTGGGCAAAATGCATCCCTCCCCGTCTTGAAAGATTTCCGGCCCAGCAGGGCGTAGAAAAGCAAGTAGGCCTATGTTGGTTATTTTGCAAAAAACAAAATAGCTGGCTAGCCATTTTTCAGAAAGGAAAAAAAACAAACTAGGCTGGTCATGTGCTAAACATATGAAATAAAAGCCTGGGCTAGACGGGCCACGGGTCCTGCACAACCCAGTTGATACCCTTCTCCGTCCCAAAAACACAAAATTACTGCGCGCGCTGCTGGGTCCCTACTGTCATCCTCACCATGCACAGTCATCTCCTTATTCCTCTCGGTTGTTGACCATATTAACAACACCGGAGGGCGGCGCCGCGGCGAGTGAACCAAGGCGGAGGATGATGGTGAGGCCTCGGACAGGAACGAACAAGAGCCGGGGAAATCACAGCCAGCCATGGGAGGCAGGAGCAGGCGGTCCCGCCGGCGCTGGTTTGGCTTTGGCGGCTCGAGGAAGAAGAGACTGAAGAAACGCGACAGACGTTGAATGTCAATCCAAAGGTCAAGGTTGGCACAATTGTTTTTTGACTAAGCAAACACCAAGTAGCATACTTTTTACATATAGGAAGAAAACTGCGAGGAAAATGCGTTCATCTGCCGTCCTCCTCACAGGGAACTTTCGCCACATAAGTGACTAGCACCCTTGGTTTTCAACCGAGAGGTCTTGGGTTCGAGTCTGAGGAACTCTCAATTTTGTCCTCCTTCCTTCCTTGCAAAAAAAGGGAAAGAAAATCAAAGACTTGGGAAGGCGTACAGAACAAACTAGTGTACCAGTAAAGAGATGGTGCCGAGTTTTAGAAAAAAGAAAGACGTGCTCCTGTAGCTGGTTCGAATCCAAACCTAGACTATGTCTATATATGGTGTTATGCTACTCTGCAAGTAATGAAACTGACATATCCAACGTTCACTTCTCCTCTTCTCTACTTACTCTGCCTAGCATCAGAAGCTCTGGCCGCAGCAACCATGTCCGCTGGCTACTCGTCCACCTGCTCTTCAGCAGGCAACAACCAGATATGCGCCAAGTTGCCACCCATACCATCGCCTGTGGGTCTCATCACACCCCTACCGGCACGCGCACCGCAGCCGATTGCTCATCGCAACCCGCTGCCGTTGGTGTGGTACCACTGCTGCAAATCACGCAGAGTCATTCGTCGCGTCTCAACCATAATCCACAACCCTGGCCGAGTCTTCTACAAATGCCCGAATCATGGGGTAATAATATGTTTAAGGGTTGTTCTGCTGCTTTCAGTTGCTGATTTTTTTAATAGTTTGGTTGATGATCTTCCAATTTGATTCATGCAGAAAAGGGAAGATTCGTGTGATTTGTATTTCTAGGAAGTTGTTGATGTGGGGGAATGCAACTACGCTGATTATTTGGTTAGCCGAGGAATCCCAATACCAGCAGGTTGGGGTGTTAGACAAGTAACTGAAGGAACGACAGAAGAGGAAGATGCAGAGCAGAAGGTTAAAGATGTAGTTCCTCTGATCATGGCCAAGCAATAGCTACTGAACGGCCTTGACAGCAATGAGGAGATGAAAGAGCTTGTGAAGATAATGGGCAAAATCGATGTGCTCTGTAGCATGATTATCTCTTTATTTGCAGTGTATGTAGCACTCGTGATGTATTCAGTGGCTACGACATGAGCACTTTGCTGAAACTAGTAATGAATGAAACCTGTGTAGCAGGCTGGGCGTAGTGTTGTGAACATCTAATGATTTCTATTAACGGAAACTAGGGGGTATCCCCTTTTGCTCATATAAATAAATAAATAAATAGCAGAGGCCCTGTCGGGTCCGCTTTGTTCTCATTCAAAGACATCGAGCAAATTGCAGTCCAACAGCAAACTATGTCATCAAATTCAAGTTTCACAGCCAAATATGATTACAACTAAACAACAATATCATCATGTTTTAGTTGTCATACAATCACCAAACACAAATCAGCATACATAACAAGTGATCTTCTCACAGCAAAATACTAAACAACATGTTCATCAGGTTTCAGTTGTCATAGCAAACACAATTTCACATAGTAGATAAAAGAACGTCTTCTGACAGGCAAATACGACAAAAGCAATGTAATCATCATCTGCAGCAGCAGCGTCAACATCTTCGCCATGTATATCAGTCTGAACCGTAATTCCCCACGGTGTCATCTTCTTCTTCGTCCTCAACATCCTCGAACTTTGGCTTCTTCTTGATCAACTCTTGTATGTCCACAGCACGACGGGCAATCTTTTCGCTGGCATCATTGACGTGATGGTTCTCAAAGATATTAGCAACATCTGTGTTATCTTGTACATCAGGAGCAGTGTAAGCATCATCTTGTTGTGCAACTTCATTAAACAAATTCCTCTGCTCAAACCTTTGCAAAACTCTCCAGTCATCGCTACGTGCAAATGTGTCTTCGAAGAAAAATATCTATGTTGCTTGATTTGCCAAAATAAAAGGCTCGTTGGTCTGGTACTCCGCCTTGACATTGATGGATTTGAAATAATCATCAGCTCTGGGTTTTGCGATCCTGGAAAACAGGTTATACCAACGACAGCACAACAGAACCACACACCGATGATCCTCGAAACTGGAGATATACTGCAACTGAACAATGTCTGTTATGTTAGCATACATTTCAGTTGTCTCTTTGTCATACGTATCCATGCTCATGATTGCACTGTTTTGTGTCTTCTCGCCTTCGTCTCGTGCAAGGGTGTTGTAGCGCACATCTCCAACAACACAAGATTCATAATGTCTTACCCGAGCATCAGGACCCATTGCTAGTGAGTAAAGGGCATCATCAACTGCCTGCCCATCCTCCCGCATCTTCTTAACCTATGGTTAGAAAATAGACAAGCTGATTGATACGTCTCCGTTGTATCTACTTTTCCAAACATTTTTGCCCTTGTTTTGAAATCTAACTTGTATGATTTGAATGGAACTAACCCGGACTGATGCTGTTTTCAGCAGAATTGTCATGGTGTTGTTTTATGTGCAGAAAACAAAAGTTCTCGGAATGACCTGAAACTCCACGGAATATCTTAGAATAAATAATAAAAAATCCTCACAAAAGATGAAGGCCAGGGGGCCCACACCCTATTCACGAGGGTGGGGGGAGCGCCCCTCCCCCCTGGGCGCGCCCCCCTACCTCATGGGCCCCCTGGTGGCCCTCCGACGCCAACTCCAACTCCATATATTGGCTTTCGGGGAGAAAAAATCAGAGAGAAAGTTTCATCGCGTTTTACGATACGGAGCCGCCGCCAAGCCCTAGTCTCTCTCGGGAGGGCTGATCTGGAGTCCGTTCGGGGCTCCGGAGAGGGGGATTCGTCGCCGTCGTCATCATCAACCATCCTCCATCACCAATTTCATGATGCTCACCGCCGTGCGTGAGTAATTGCATCGTAGGCTTGCTGGACGGTGATGGGTTGGATGAGATTTATCATGTAATCGAGTTAGTTTTGTTAGGGTTTGATCCCTAGTATCCATTATGTTCTGAGATTGATGTTGCTATGACTTTGCTATGCTTAATGCTTGTCACTAGGGACCGAGTGCCATGATTTCTGATCTGAACCTATTATGTTTTCATGAATATATGTGTGTTCTAGATCCTATCTTGCAAGTCTATAGTCACCTACTATGTGTTATGATCCGGCAACCCCGAAGTGACAATAATCGGGACCACTCCCGGTGATGACCGTAGTTTGAGGAGTTCATGTATTCACTATGTGCTAATTCTTTGTTCCGGTTCTCTATTAAAAGGAGGCCTTAATATCCCTTAGTTTCCAATAGGACCCCGCTGCCACGGGAGGGTAGGACAAAAGATGTCATGCAAGTTCTTTTCCATAAGCACGTATGACTATATATAGAATACATGCCTACATTACATTGATGAACTGGAGCTAGTTCTGTGTCACCCTATGTTATGACTGTTACATGATGAACCGCATCCGGCATAATTATCCATCGCTAATCCGGTGCCTACGAGTTTTCCATATAGTGGTTCTCGCTTATTTACTTTTCCGTTGCTACTGTTACAATCACTACAAAAATACCAAAAACATTACTTTTGCTGTCTTTACTTTTGTTGCCGTTACCACCATTATCATATTACTTTGCTACTAAACACTTTGCTGCAGATACTAAGTTTCTAGGTGTGGTTGAATTGACAACTCAGCTGCTAATACTTGAGAATATTCTTTGGCTCCCCTTGTGTCGAATCAACAAATTTGGGTTGAATACTCTACCCTCAAAAACTGTTGCGATCCCCTATACTTGTGGGTTATCAAGACCTTTTTCTGGCACCGTTGCCGGGGAGCATAGCTCTATTCTTTGAGTCACTTGGGATTTATATCTGCTGGACACTACGAAGAACTTGAAAGATGATCGAACTACTATTTTTCCCTCAACTACGAGGGGAGGTAAGGAACTGCCATCTAGCTCTGCACTAGATTCTCCTTCTGTTATGAGTAAGTTTGCGACACCTAAACCTACTACTGCTATTGATTCTGTTATGTCGCATGTTATTGATGATGCCACTTCTGCTATGCATGATACTTATGATGAAACTACTTCTATACTTGATACTACTGTGCCACTCGGTGAATTTCTTGATGAGAAAATTGCTAGGTCTAGAGAAAGAGAAATTATTGAACCTGAACACGATGATGTTAGTGATGATGAACCTATGACTGCTATTCCTGAGGGTTATCTTTTTAGTGCTGAATCTTTTGAAGCTATTGTTGCTTGCCAGGATAGTCTTGAACGTAAGAGGTTGCTAACTAGGTGGAGTAAAGAATCTTTTAGAGGAAGGATGAGACCCGATCCTGCTTTTGCTACTTCACCTATCTGTGTTCCTGATTATGATTATTATGATATTTCTGTCGATCCAGATATAATTACTTTGGTTGAATCTGATCCTTTTTATGGCTATGAATCTGAAACTGTTGTGGCACATCTTCGTAAGTTAGATGATATAGCTGCCCTGTTTACTAATAACCTGAGATCGCGCCACTTTTATATACTCAAAATATTTCTGTTCTCATTAAAGGGTGATGCTAAGAAATGGTTTAATTCTCTTGATCCTGCTTGTGTGCAAAGTCCCCAGGATATGATTTATTACTTCTCTGCTAAATATTTCCCTGCTCATAAGAAACAAGCTGCTTTGAGGGAAATATACAATTTTGTGCAAATTGAAGAAGAGAGTCTCCCACAAGCTTGGGGGAGGCTTCTCAAGTTACTTAATATTTGATATCTTTTATAATGGACTAACTGATGCTTCCAGAGATTACCTGGATAGTCGTGTTGGTTCTCTTTTCAGGGAAAGAACACCGGATGACGCTGAAATTTTATTGAATAATATGTTGGCAAATGAAAATAATTGGGCACCTCCTGAGCCAACTCCTGAGCCAACTACTGAGCCTATTCCTAAACCAAATCTGAAGAAGAGAGGTGTTCTATTTCTCAGTCCCGAAGATATGCAAGAGGCAAAGAAATCTATGAAAGAAAAAGGTATTAAAGCTGAAGATGTTAAGAATTTACCTCCTATTGAAGAAATACATGGTCTTAATTTACCGCCTGTTGAAGAAGTATATGATCTCAATTACTTATTTACTGAAGAACCTCCCGATATCCCGACACAGGTAGTAAGGGAAAATTCTCTCTATAGATATGATAAAGCTGAAGTTCCTCCTACAAAAATTGGTAGTCAGTGCTTGGATGAGTTTGATGACTTTATGTTTAAGCAAGATCATTTAATGCTTATTTTGGTAGACAATTAAAATAGAATACCTTTATGATTAAACGCTTGAGTGATTATATGGATGATATTAGAGGTGAACTTAAACTTGTTAGCAAACACGCTTCTATGGTAACCACTCAAGTAGAACAAGTACTTAAAGCTCAGAAAGAAGTGCTTGATGAAATGAATAGTAAGGAAAATGATTATGCTGTTAGAGTGGCTACTAGAACTGGTAGAATGACTCAGGAACCTTTGTATCCTGAAAGCCACCCTAAGAGAATCAAGCAAGATTCTTAGAGAAATAATATTGATATGCCTAGTTCTTCTAAGAGGAAGAAAAAGAAAAATGATAGGACTGTGCAAACTTCTAGTGAACCTATTGCTGAACCACCTGATAATCCAAATGATATCTCTATGTCTAATGCTGAAACACAATCAGGTGATGAACATGAACCTAGTGATAATGTTAATGATAATGTTCATTTTGATGCTCAACCTAGTAATGATAATGATGTAGAAGTTGAACCTGCTGTTGATCTTGATAACCCACAATCAAAGAATCAACGTTATGATAAAAAAGACTTCGTTGCTAGGAAACACGGTAAAGAAAGGGAACCATGGGTTCAGAAACCCATGCCTTTTCCTCCTAAACCATCCAAGAAAAAGGATGATGAGGATTTTGAGCGCTTTGCTGAAATGATTAGACCCATCTTTTTGCGTATGCGATTGACTGATGTGCTCAAAACAAATCCTTATGCTAAGTATATGAAGGATATTATTACTAATAAAAGAAAGATACCTGAAGCTGAAATTTCCACCATGCTTGCTAATTATACTTTTAAGGGTGGAATACCAAAGAAACTTGGAGATCCAGGAGTACCTACTATACTATGCTCCATTAAAACAAATTATGTTAAAACTGCTTTGTGTGATCTTGGAGCCGGTGTTAGTGTTATGCCTCTCTCTTTATATCATAGACTTGACTTGAATAAGTTGACACCTACTGAAATATCTTTGCAAAAGGCTGATAAATCAACTGCTATACATGTCGGTATTTGTGAGGATGTGCCTGTTGTAGTTGCAAACATTACAATTTTAACGGACTTTGTTATTCTTGATATTCCCGAGGATGATAGTATGTCTATTATTCTTGGAAGACCTTTCCTTAATACTGTAGGGACTGTTATTGATTGCACCAAAGGCAATGTCACTTTTCATGTTAATGGTAATGAGCATACGGTACACTTTCCGAGGAAACAACCTCAAGTTTATAGTATCAACTCTATTGGAAAAATTCCATCGATTATATTTGAAGGTTTTGAATTTCCTCTACCTACTGTCAAGAAAAAGTATGATATTCTTATTGTTGGGGATTTTCATATCCCCGTTGAGGTAACTTAGTGTCATTCGAAATTTCTCTGGTTTCGGCATTATTCGGAATGAGTTTGTTAACAAGACTTGATCAACCTTGTTAGTGGGTTCATTTTGATGATCACGAGATGGATGAAACTAGAAGCACAACCTTCTGTACCCTCTTTATATTTTCTGTTATTTAGTAGAAATAAAGTAAAATAGTATTTTTCTGTCTGTCTCCTGACTTATCCGTGCAATATAAAAATATCCCGAAAATAAAAGTCCTCAGAATGCCATGCCAATTTAATATGATTTTTTCGGGAATATTTGAGAATTTACTGTGCAAAATTTACCACGGGGGGAGCTGCCACCTGGCCACGAGGGTGGAGGGCGCGCCCTACCCCCCTGGGCGCGCCCCCTGCCTCGTGGGCCCATGGTGGCCCTCCTCCACTTATTCCTGCACCCATCTTCTTCCTCTGTCTCACACAAACACGAAAACCCAACTCAAGCACGAGTTCCAGCCCTTGTGGCTATGATTTTCGATCTCCTTGCTCAAAGCACCTCTTGCAAAACTGCTTGGGGAGATTGTTCCTTGGCATGTGACTCCTCCATTGGTCCAATTAGTTTTTGTTCTAGTGCTTTATTCATTGCAGATTTGTGCTGCATAGGTGACCATGTTCTTGAGCTTGCATGTCAAATTTATATGGTTCCAAGTAGTTCTAATGCTTGATACGCCCTAGGCACTTGTGGGAGTTGTTGCTATCAATTTTATTGAAGTTGGTTCACTTTTATTTAAAGTTACTAAAAATTTCAGATTGTTTCAGAAGTAATGAAGAGACTTTTGAGGGGCTCGTCGAGCCGAAGCTCTAAGGAAAAACAAAAGGAAGAAGAGGAGAAGCCCAAATTTAATTTACCTCGCACCGCGGAGGTCCGGCCGTGTGAATGGCCCTCTGATGACTTCTTGAGGAGAGTCGGGATTCATGATGATTTCTCTATATTAATTGAGAACGCCAGTCTCACCAACTTCCTCTGCGACCAACGTCATCAGTATCTCTTACTCACAAATACTTTTGTGCAAAACTTCTACTTTTTCCCTAAGAAATCACCTCCATTAGTAGAGTTTCATTTATATGATGTTGTTAAAAGGATGACATTAGCTGAATTCTGCGAGGTCTGCAGAATACCCTTTGAGGGCACCTTAGATGAACCCCACCGTAACGAAGTAGAAGCTTTTATTAACACTATCACGGTGGGAGAAACCAGGAAGGTTTCTGATGCAAGGATCACTAGCATACATTATCCTGTTTTACGCTACTTTGCCATATTTTCTAGTCGTTGCTTGATTGGACGCGGGAACTGTGGGAACCTTAGTATTCCTGATATTATTATTTTGCTCCATGGTTTAGACCGCAATAACTCTGTTAGTTTGGGTGGAATTGTTGCTAGACGGTTAAGTATGAACCGTACTGAGGGCTCCGTCTTTGGAGGCATTTATGCTTCGCGCCTAGCTGAACATTTTGAAATACCTATTCATGCGGAGAAAGAAGAAACAGTGCTGCCCCGTGCTTATTTAGATTACAAGAGTATGATAGCGCATGATTTTCTTGTTAAGAGTCGCGATGGGGAGCTCAAATATAAATTATACTTTGATGAATATCACCCTAAGACAATTACTTTGCCTACTCCTTCTTTGTTTAACTTGTTTGTAGAGCCTCACATCGTTCCGTGGTCGGCTGTTCAAGCCTATCGGAACCCTGCACCAGCCCGGAGCCACAAGATGAGCCTCCACGACTATCTGTTTATTCTTGGGATCCAGCGGAGGCTGTCAGCCAGTGGCAGTCAGAGTCTTCTTCCTCACACTACGACCCCAGCTTCACCTACGGATATCCGCTAGGCCACCCCTGGCAATAGACCAACTTAGGCCAAAAGCCTAAGCTTGGGGGAGTACGTATTCCCACCGACATTACATTTATGTTCACACACACTCATTGCTAGATGTCGGTGCTCATACTTTTTCACTGTAATATCCATGCTAGTTTACATTTCTTTTTCCTGCTTTCTTCTTGTGTGTTTGATAAACTTTAAGAAAAATCAAAAAAAAAATAGTTAGTTTACTTTTCATGCTTGTAGTAGAATTAAAAAGAAAACCCAAAAATATTTCCCGTTCTTCTTTTACTTGTTGGGAGCTTTCCCGTGTAAATAGTTTTTATTTCTTTTTCTTTCTTTGGGGGTCGAGAAGACCATATTGAAAATGCTTAGTGGCTCTCATATGCATGCTTGCAGATTCCAGCTTAGTCCAATGCATGTGCACTCTTATTATTATACACACCGTTCGGTCGTGCAAGTGCAAGGCCATAATGATGATATATAATGTACTTATTGGGAAAAGAAAAGCTGGTACGAACTCGACCTCTCTTATTTTTGTAAATATGATGATTCATCGTTCTTGATTCAGTTATTATGAAGTAAACATATTTGCAATGACATTTAGAGATTATAGTTGCTTGTGCTATGCTTGGTTAGCTATGAGTTATAATGGTTTACCTTGCGTGCCAACATGCTATTAGAATGATTATGATGTGGTATGATAGGGTGGTATCCTCCTTTAAATGCATTGAGTGACTCGACTTGGCACATGTTCACGCATGTAGTTGAATAAAATCAACATAGCCTTCATGATATTTATGTTCATGGTGGATTATATCCTACTCATGCTTGTACTCAGTGTGAATTAATTTTAATGCATGTTTACGACTGTTGTCGCTCTCTCAGCTGGTCGCTTCCCAGTCTTTTGCTAGCCTTCACCTGTACTAAGCGGAAATACTGCTTGTGCATCCAAACTCCTTAAACCCCAAAGTTGTTCCATATGAGTCCACTATACCTTCCTATATGTGGTATTTACCTGCCGTTCCAAGTAAATTTGTATGTGCCAAACTCTAAACCTTCAAATAAACATTCTGTTTTGCATGCTCGAATAGCTCATGTGTCAACTAGAGTTGCCCTTATCTTCCGTGTTAGGCGGGTTATTCTCAAGAGGAGTGGACTCCACTCCTCATTCACGAGAAAATGGCTGGTATTTGGGATGCCCAGTCCCATGCTTTATGCAAACTAAATCAAAATAACTGCAAACAAAACTCCCCTTGGGACCCGTTGAATGTTGGAGGCACTCATTGTTTCGAGCAAGCCATGGATTGATGCTTGTGGAGGAGGGGGAGTATAACCTTTACCATTCTGTTTGGGAACCGCCTATAATCTGTTTAGCATGGAAGATATCATCATCTTTTAGTTGTTATGTTGACAATGAAAGTATGCCGCTCAAAGTATAATTTATCTCTATTTAAAAACCGAGCTCTGGCACCTCTACAAATCCCTGCTTCCCTCTGCGAAGGGCCTATCTATTTACTTTTATGTTGAGTCATCACCCTTCTTATTAAAAGCACCCGCTGGAGAGCACACTGTCGTTTGCATTCATTATAATTGGTTTATTTTGGGTATGACTTGACTGGATCTCTTTTACCATGAATTACAATGTTTAGTCAGTCCTTGATCTTTAAAGGTGCTCTGCATTTATGTTTTGCGGTCTCAGAAAGGGCTAGCGAGATGCCATTTTGTTATATCATGTTATGATTATTTTGAGAAAGTGTTGTCATCCAAGTTTTATTATTATGGCTCGCTAGCTGATTATATTATTGATATGAGTAATTGTGAGACCTACGTGTCATTGTGAGTATGGTTAGTTCATAATAATTGCTGAAACTTGAATGCTGGCTTTTCATGTTTACAACAACAAGAGCAAACAGAGTTTGTAAAAGTTTTTCTTTTTCTCTTTCAGTTTGTCAACTGAATTGCTTAAGGACAAGCAAGGGTTTAAGCTTGGGGGAGTTGATACGTCTCCGTCGTATCTACTTTTCCAAACACTTTTGCCCTTGTTTTGGACTCTAACTTGTATGATTTGAATGGAACTAACCCGGACTGACGCTGTTTTCAGCAGAATTGCCATGGTGTTGTTTTATGTGCAGAAAACAAAAGTTCTCGGAATGACCTGAAACTCCACGGAATATCTTAGAATAAATAATAAAAAATCCTCGCAAAAGATGAAGGCCAGGGGCCCACACCCTGTTCACGAGGGTGGGGGCGCGCCCCTCCCCCCTGGGCGCGCCCCCTACCTCGTGGGCCCCCTGGTGGCCCTCCGACACCAACTCCAACTCCATATATTGGCTTTCGGGCAGAAAAAAATCAGAGAGAAAGTTTCATCGCGTTTTACGATATGGAGCCACCGCCAAGCCCTAATCTCTCTCGGGAGGGCTGATCTGGAGTCTGTTCGGGGCTCCGGAGAGGGGGATTCGTTGTCGTCGTCATCATCAACCATCCTCCATCACCAATTTCATGATGCTCACCGCCGTGCTTGAGTAATTGCATCGTAGGCTTGCTGGACGGTGATGGGTTGGATGAGATTTATCATGTAATCGAGTTAGTTTTGTTAGGGTTTGATCCCTAGTATCCATTATGTTCTGAGATTGATGTTGCTATGACTGTGCTATGCTTAATGCTTGTCACTAGGGCCCGAGTTCCATGATTTCTGATCTGAACCTATTATGTTTTCATGAATATATGTGTGTTCTAGATCCTATCTTGCAAGTCTATAGTCACCTACTATGTGTTATCATCCAGCAACCCCGAAGTGACAATAATCGGGACCACTCCCGGTGATGACCGTAGTTTGAGGAGTTCATGTATTCACTATGTGCTAATGCTTTGTTCTGGTTCTCTATTAAAAGGAGGCCTTAATATCCCTTAGTTTCCAATAGGACCCCACTGCCACGGGAGGGTAGGACAAAAGATGTAATGCAAGTTCTTTTCCATAAGCACGTATGACTATATACGGAATACATGCCTACATTACATTGATGAACTGGAGCTAGTTCTGTGTCACCGTATGTTATGACTGTTGCATGACGAACCGCATCCGGCATAATTATCCATCGCTAATCCGGTGCCTACGAGTTTTCCATATAGTGGTTCTCGCTTATTTACTTTTCCGTTTCTACTGTTACAATCACTACAAAAATACCAAAAACATTACTTTTGCCGTCTTTACTTTTGTTACAGTTACCACCATTATCATATTACTTTGCTACTAAACACTTTGCTGCAGATACTAAGTTTCCAGGTGTGGTTGAATTGACAACTCAGCTGCTAATACTTGAGAATATTCTTTGGCTCCCCTTGTGTCGAATCAACAAATTTGGGTTGAATACTCTACCCTCGAAAACTGTTGCGATCCCCTATACTTGTGGGTTATCAATGATCATCTTATGTACTCAATATATTAAAAAAAACTGACAGTGCACTTCAAAAGCTTACATGGTGAAAGTGCGACTATCCCTAGGTGGTTTTGGTAATTAATAACAACATATAGCTCATTGAGCTAATGCTATTCCAAGACTATTATTTCAGGAAAGCTCAATGAATGGCATGGCATGGATGATGAAAGTGGATCCCTCAAAATACTAAGGACAAAGGATTGGCTCAAGCTCAAAAGCTCAAGACTCTTCATTTTACATTTTAGTGATCCAAGATCACATAGATTCTATAGGAAAAGCTAATACTGTCAAGGAGGGATGAGGTGTTGCTTAATGAGCCTCTTGCTTCATGTGCTTAGTGATATGCTCCAAAACCCTCAACTACTTTCCCACATCCACAAATGACGTAAACCCAAAGCCTAAATCGGTCACACCAAAACTTCCTATCCGGCGCCACCGATTCCAGAAGTCATAGCCACTGCCACAAACCCTAAGCAAATCGGTCTTACTGATAGGGATCTCGGTATCACCGAGATGGGGTTGCAATCTCTCTGTTTCCCTTCGTAACTTTTCGGTCTAACCGAAGTGAGTGATTGGTCCCACCGAGATTGCAATGGAAACTCTCTGTTTCCTTTTTGTAACATTTCGGTCTCACCGAAGAGCAAATCGGTCCCACCGAGTTTACCTGACCAACTCTCTGGAAAGCTTATTACCAAATCGGTCTCACCGAGTTTGTGTAATCGGTCTTACCAAGATTACGTTATGGCCCTAACCCTAACCGAATCGGTCTCACCGAGATGCATGTCGGTCCCACCGAAAATCACTAACGGTCACTAGGTTTACTAAATCGGTCCGACCTAGTTTCACAATTCGGTCCCACCGAGTTTGGTAAATTGTGTGTAACGGTTAGATTTTGTGTGGAGGCTATATATACCCCTCCACCTCCTCTTCATTCGTGGAGAGAGCCATCAAAATGAACCTACACTTCCAACTTACCATTTCTGAGAGAGAACCACCTACTCATGTGTTGAGGCCAAGATATTCCATTCCTACCATATGAATCTTGATCTCTAGCCTTCCCCAAGTTGCTTTCCACTCAAATCTTCTTTCCACCAGATCCAAACCCATTGAGAGAGAGTTATGTGTTGGGGAGACTATCATTTGAAGCACAAGAGCAAGGAGTTCATCATCAATGCACCATTTGTTACTTCTTGGAGAGTGGTGTCTCCTAGATTGGCTAGGTGTCACTTGGGAGCCTCCGAAAAGATTGTGGAGTTGAACCAAGGAGTTTGTAAGGGCAAGGAGATCGCCTACTTCATGAAGATCTACCGCTAGTGAGGCAAGTCCTTCGTGGGCGACGGCCATGGTGGGATAGACAAGGTTGCTTCTTCGTGGACCCTTCTTGGGTGGAGCCCTCCGTGGACTCGCGCAGCCGTTACCCTTCGTGGGTTGAAGTCTCCATCAACGTGGATGTACGATAGCACCACCTATCGGAACCACGCCAAAAACATCCGTGTCTCCAATTGCGTTTGAATCCTCCAAACCCTTCCCTTTACTTTCTTGCAAGTTGCATGCTTTAATTTCCGCTGCCTATCACTAGTAGAAAAAGGGTCAAACGTGAAGCCCAATAGTGTCGGTTTGAATTTCAGCCGGCACTATTGTGTACAATAGCACCGGTTCGTGGCGGCGATCAATAGCACCGGTTCATGGCGAACCTTTAGTACCGGTTCATGCCACGAACCGGTACTAAAGGGGATGTGTCAGCCTGCGGTCAGGCTATGGCCCCACCATCACCATTTAGTGCCGGTTCGTACCACGAACCGGTACTAATGAGGTTATGACAAGCTGTTTTTAGTCCCACCTCGCTCCCCTAACAAGCCTTTTACCACCTTAAATATGTTATTTCTCAAACTATCACAAGAACTTGGTCTTCATTGAACTCTATATGTAGAATTTGTGGCCGCAATATGAGTCTTCATCGGTTTATAAATCGTTGATGACTCATATTGACAATTCAGATTGTACACACAAAGATCATTGATGATCAAAGTATTTTTGATGTTATAAGATCATATTGACAGTTTAGACTCTAAAGAAATATAAGATCATGATGTAAATGCTCTTATATTTTTTGCGTTCAGTATGCACCATTCAAAGCGACGCCATCAACTTTCAACCATTTCTGCATTCATTTGCTATTTTTCATGCATTCAATGATTTGTTTTGAGAACTAAATGACCTGCAAATTGAAAAGCACTACAAATGAACTCTGAAAAAAAAGAAACTTGGCATGGTATCATCATTTCACCCACATAGATTGTTCAAAAAAGTAGAGAGGGTTACGGCAAAAACTGGATGCACTTCGTTTACAAACTGGACAATCTCTTTCGAAGTATTCAGGTTTCTGACGAAATTAAACTCATCTGTTACAAAGGCATTTCATTTTTTTTAAACTTATTACAACTCCAGACTTTTTGTGCATTCAGTATGCATCATTCAAAGCGACGCCATCAACTTTTAACCATTTCTGCCTTCATTTGCTATTTTTCATGCATTCAATGATTTGTTTTGAGAACTAAATGACCTGGAAATTGAAAAGCACTACAAATGAACTCTGAAAAGTTGAAACTTGGCATGGTATCATCATTTCACCCACATAGATTGTTCAAAAAAGTAGAGAGGGTTACGGCAAAAACTGGATGCACTTCCTTTACAAACTGGACAATCTCTTTCGAAGTATTTAGGTTTCTGACGAAATTAAACTCATCTGTTACAAAGGCATTTCATTTTTTTAAACTTATTACAACTCCAGACTTTTTGTGCATTCAGTATGCACCATTCAAAGCGACACCATCAACTTTCAACTATTTCTGCCTTCATTTGCTATTTTTCATGCATTCAATGATTTGTTTTGAGAACTAAATGACCTGGAAATTGAAAAGCACTACAAATGAACTCTGAAAAAGTTGAAACTTGGCATGGTATCATCATTTCACCCACATAGATTGTTCAAAAAAGTAGAGAGGGTTACGGCAAAAACTGGATGCACTTCGTTTACAAACTGGACAATCTCTTTCGAAGTATTCAGGTTTCTGACGAAATTAAACTCATCTGTTACAAAGGCATTTCATTTTTTTAAACTTATTACAACTCCAGACTTTTTGTGCATTCAGTATGCATCATTCAAAGCGACGCCATCAACTTTCAACCATTTCTGCCTTCATTTGCTATTTTTCATGCATTCAGTGATTTGTTTTAAGAACTAAATGACCTGGAAATTGAAAAGCACTACAAATGAACTCTGAAAAAGTTGAAACTTGGCATGGTATCATCATTTCACCCACATAGATTGTTCAAAAAAGTAGAGAGGGTTACGGCAAAAAACTGGATGCACTTCGTTTACAAACTGGACAATCTCTTTCGAAGTATTCAGGTTTCTGACGAAATTAAACTCATCTGTTACAAAGGCATTTCATTTTTTTAAACTTATTACAACTCCAGACTTTTTGTGCATTCAGTATGCATCATTCAAAGCGACGCCATCAACTTTCAACCATTTCTGCCTTCATTTGCTATTTTTCATGCATTCAATGATTTGTTTTGAGAACTAAATGACCTGGAAATTGAAAAGCACTACAAATGAACTCTGAAAAAGTTGAAACTTGGCATGGTATCATCATTTCACCTACGTAGATTGCTCAAAAAAGTAGAGAGGGTTACGGCAAAAACTGGATGCACTTCGTTTACAAACTGGACAATCTCTTTCGAAGTATTCAGGTTTCTGACGAAATTAAACTCATCTGTTACAAAGGCATTTCATTTTTTTAAATTTATTACAACTCCAGACTTTTTGTGCATTAAGTATGCACCATTCAAAGCGACGCCATCAACTTTCAACCATTTCTGCCTTCATTTGCTATTTTTCATGCATTCAATGATTTGTTTTGAGAACTAAATGACCTGGAAATTGAAAAGCACTACAAATGAACTCTGAAAAAGTTGAAACTTGGCATGGTATCATCATTTCACCCACATAGATTGTTCAAAAAAGTAGAGAGGGTTACGGCAAAAACTGGATGCACTTCGTTTACAAACTGGACAATCTCTTTCGAAGTATTCAGGTTTCTGACAAAATTAAACTCATCTGTTACAAAGGCATTTCATTTTTTTAAACTTATTACAACTCTAGACTTTTTGTGCATTCAGTATGCATCATTCAAAGCGACGCCATCAACTTTCAACCATTTCTGCCTTCATTTGCTATTTTTCATGCATTCAATGATTTGTTTTGAGAACTAAATGACCTGGAAATTGAAAAGCACTACAAATGAACTCTGAAAAAGTTGAAACTTGGCATTGTATCATCATTTCACCCACATAGATTGTTCAAAAAAGTAGAGAGGGTTACGGCAAAAACTGGATGCACTTCGTTCACAAACTGGACAATCTCTTCTAAAGTATTCAGGTTTCTGACGAAAAAATAAAGCAGAAAATAAATAACTATATAAAAAATTACTCAAAAATAAATAGAAGAAAATAAATAATGCAGAAAAGAAAAAAAATTATATAAAGCAAAAATATTCACAAAGAAACTAAATACGGCAAAAAACTACTCCGAAATAAATAGAAGAAAAAAATAAAGCAGAAAATAAATAACTATATGAAAAATTACTCAAAAATAAATAGAAGAAAATAAATAATGCAGAAAAGAAAAAAAATTATATAAAGCAAAAATATTCACAAAGAAACTAAATACGGCAAAAAACTACTCGGAAATAAATAGAAGAAAAAAATAAAGCAGAAAATTAATAACTATATAAAAAAATTACTCAAAAATAAATAGAAGAAAATAAATAATGCAGAAAAGAAAAAAATTTAAAAAAAATGTTGGGGCGCTGCCCGGTGGGCCTGCCAGACCTAGGGTGTGCAAATGCAGGCCCACAAGGGCCAGCAGGCTCACAGGGCAGCGCGCCCTAGTTAGGCCCAGAAGCCTGCTATATAGAGGAGTTCGAAAGGGCAGCCGCGGCTGGGTTTATAAACCAGTGCGGCTGCCCTTCGCTCGGCGAGGTGGGACTAAACATAGCGCACCACGGGTGGCAGCGCACGGCCATTAGTACCGGTTGGTGGCTCCAACCGGTACTAGTGTGTTGCCCTTTAGTACCGGTTGGAGCCACCAACCGGTACTAAAGGCCCTCGTTTCCCGCCGCTTGGGCTGGCCAAAATTGGCCTTTAGTACTGGTTGGTGGCTCCAACCGGTACTAAAGACTCCCCCTATATATATGACACTTACGAAAAATCAGTTATCGTCGCCACTTCGTTCCACTTCTCGCGCGAGAGAGTCTCGATCTCAACGACGCCGCCCCCGCCGCGCCGCCGTGTCGTCGCCCTCGCCGCCCCCGCCGCCCGTCGTCGTCGCCGCGCGCCCCCGGCCCGCCGCCCGTCTCGTCGCCATATCGCTGCCGCCGGCCCGTCTCGTCGCCATCCCCGGCCGCCGCCGCCCATCTCGTCGCCGTCCCCGGCCCCCGCCGCCCGTCGTCGCTGCCCCGCGCCACCCGTACGCGCCCGGCGGCCCACTCCATATATATATACGTACACATGCATACACGCATACACACACACACACACTACACACACACAGACACACAAACACACACATACACACACACACGCATACACACACACTACACACACACGCATACACACACACATACACACAGACACGTACACACAAACACACAAACACACACACACACACACTACACGTACACACACACACACACACTACACGTACACACACACACATACACACACACACACGTATATACACACACACACATATTTTTTTACTTATTTTCTGTTTTCTATATATAATGTTTAGATGAATTAGAACTATCTAGTTTATTTTTAGAATGTTAGAAATGTTATCATCGATGAATTAGAAATATGTTAATGTTTAGTTTGAACTAGTGAATTAATATATAGAACGAACTAGTTTATTTTTAGTAAATGCTTAGTTGAACTAATTGAATTAATATATATAACTAGTTTATTTTTAATAAATGCTTAGTTGAACTAGTTGAATTAATATATATAACTAGTTTGTTTTTAGTAAATGCTTAGTTGAACTAGTTGAATTAATATAATAACTTGTTTATTTTTAGTAAATATAATGCTTAGTTGAACTAGTTGAATTAATATATAGAACTAGTTTATTTTTAGAAGATGCTTAGTTGAACTTGTTGAATTAATATATAGAACTAGTTTATTTTTAGTAAATGCTTAATTAGTTGAACTAGTTGAATTAATATAACTAGTTTATTTTTAGTAAATGCTTAGTTGAACTAGTTGAATTAATAGATTTTTCTGTTAATAGATTTTTTTTGTTAATAGATTGTTTTGGTGATATTATTATTGAATATGCATGTTTGGTGATATTATTGTTAATAGATTTTTTTTGGTGATATTTGGATTGTGTAATTAATTTTGTTCGTAGAATTTTAATGATTTTTTTGTTCATAGTATTTAGAAAAAGGAAAAAAGAAGAAGTAGTTTATATATAGTTGAACTAGCTAGTTGATTTAATAAACTAATTTATTTTACTATATATAGAAGTAGTTTGTTTTTAGTAAGTACTACTTATTTATTTATAGTAAGTGCTTAGTAGTTGAACTAGATAGTTGACTTAATTAATAAAACTAAATTATGAACGTAGGCCGGAAATGTCGTACTCATCGGACGACAAAACCGCCCGGGGGAGTGCGACTGGTGCCACGACGACCGAGGTATCTGCGACAGGTTCATTGAGCTGGACGAAGATCGGCGCTTCAACATTAAGCTCGAGGAGACCTGCGATGTTCATACTTTACGCAATGACGACAATAGTTTTTTTCGTAATTAAGCACGACTTCAACTATTTTAACGTGTATTTTTCATCTTTTCCAATTCGACTAGCTTATCCCATGCTTTGCAAGACGCTATGTCTTGGAGAGGATGGGTTTTGAAGACCATGAAAATTTCGAAACCAAAAATATTATCCTAAGTACCGAACATGGTGTGGATTTTCAAGTAAAGCTTTGCAATGCTCAGAGTGTAACCCATTTTGGTTGCAAAAATTGGGATGCATTTTGCAAGATGTATGGTCTTGATGAGGGTATGCTTGTCACCATGGATCTTGGTGATCCTACAATCAAGCAAGAGACACCTTCGATTTGGGTCCTTGTGGATACACCTCCAGTTCTTCCCTCATGTGAGCTAAACATAGTTATTAAGTAATTTATATTGTTTATTGCAAAGTATAATGTTGACAACTTATCTCCATTGACAGCTTATTTTCATTCTTCAAAGAATGTGCGGAAGATGGTAGACAGAACGTACTACACCGAAGGCTCCGAATTAACTTATCAGGAGAAAAATCATCTGGTCGGATTTTGTACTGATCTTGAGAATTACAATATCTACAATCAAACTCCTCAACATTATGGTCAATACGTGCCACTAGTGCACGTGTTGAACTACGGTAACTACCATGGAGATACCCTGGTAAGATTATTTTTCACTATTACAACATCCGTGCATCTTTTTGCACACTTCTAAAACTAGTACATCATTGCTAACTACGAAGTTATTACTATGTTTTTCAACAGATAATCCCGAATGATTGTGTGCCTCATCTGATGTATACGCGTGGTAGCCTTCATGTTTTGAACATACGACCAGGTCGTCCTACGAATCTCAACTGTCCATACCGGGTTTCTAAAAGAAGTGGAGACATAACAATCAAAGAATGGAAAAAATGTATGGACAGTCGTAAGGAGCTTCTTGGAAGCAATAAGCAGCGAAGGGCAAGAATTGGAGACAGGATGATCGCCATTCTTCATAATGGAGAGTCAGGGTCTATATTGTTTTATGCTATTTTACCTTAAGGGTGTTTAGGTCCTACCTGATACTGATGATCATGTGCTAAGAACAATTATGTAGGGTTGGGTTCGATGACTATATATGAGGATGATGATCGTATGACTTATTATTAATAACGAGTAGAAGTTGTATGATGATGCATGATTAGTAGGACTTGTTATTATATATATATATGATGATGTAATGATGCAAAGCATGCATGAGCATGTTATATCTGCGGGTGCAATGAACATAGCAGCAGCGTTGATAAACAAAGCATGCATGATGTATGATGCATAACGTGTACAATGTGTAGTATCGTAAAATACCAGCAAACGAAAAAGAATTAAAATGGAAACACAAAATTAAATGAAAAAGAAATCATAAAACTAAAAACCCACCAAACCTTATAGTACCGGTTGGTGTTACCAACCGGTACTAAAGGGCTCCAGGCCCCCGGAGCTGGCTCATGCCACGTGGTTGCCCTTTAGCACCGGTTCGTGCTGAACCGGTACTAAAGGGGGGGGCCTTTAGTGACCACAATTTAGTGCAAGTTATGTAACCGGCACTAAAGGGCCTTACGAACCGGTGCTATTGCCCGGTTCTGCACTAGTGTATATACTCTTTGCATGCTTGCTTGAATTGTGTGATGATTGCTTGACTTGTCCTAAAGTAGCTAAAATCTGCCAAACTCTAAAATTGGGAAAAGGTTAAGTTTTTTATTGGTCAAGTAGTCTAATCACCCCCCCTCAAGACATACTTCAAGGTCCTACAAGTGGTATCAGAGCTTTGGTCTCCATTTGCTTTGATTTCCATTGCTTTTGGTGGTCATAGCCTTGGTTTCACAACCTAGGAGAGAATGGCATCTAGCGAGGGAAATTATCACCATAGAGGTCCTTACTTTGATGGTACTAATTTTGCTAGTTGGAAGCATAAGATGAAAATGCATATTCTTGGACATAACCCGCCGTTTGGGCAATTATTTATATTGGCTTGCAAGGTGAATTTTTCGATGGGAGAGAACCGAACCGTGAAGCTAATGCGGAAGAATTGAAGATGCTGCAATACAACGCTCAAGCTTGTGATATCATCTTCAACGGATTGAGCCCCGAAGAATTCAACAAAATCAGCCGTCTTGAGAATGCAAAGGAAATTTGGGATACATTGATTGATATGCATGAAGGTATCGACTCCGTCAAGGAATCCAAGTTGGATGTGCTCCAAAGTCAGCTTGACAAGTTCAAAATGAAGGATGGTGAAGGTGTCGCTGAAATGTACTCTAGGCTTGCTCTTATCACAAATGAGATTGCCGGCTTAGGGAGTGAAGAGATGACCGACAAATTCATCATCAAGAAGATCTTAAGAGCATTGGATGGAAAGTATGATACCGTGTGCACATTGATTCAAATGATGCCAAAC
Source organism: Triticum timopheevii (assembly GCA_963921465.1). Taxonomy (NCBI): domain Eukaryota; kingdom Viridiplantae; phylum Streptophyta; class Magnoliopsida; order Poales; family Poaceae; genus Triticum; species Triticum timopheevii. Next base: position 623,334,553 of record OY997264.1, on the reverse strand, counting down.
TACAAAGATCTCAAGCCAACGGAAGTCATTGGAAGAATTGTTGCTCATGAGATGTCACTCAAGGATAAGGAGGAACTTCACAACAAGTCAAGTGGTGCTTACAAAGCCTCAAGTGAAGCCCCCACATCATCAAGTGAGAAACCAACCTTCAATGAAGAATTAAGCTTAATGGTGAAGAACTTCAACAAATTCTACAAGAGTAGAAGCAAAGAAAGAAGCTCCAAATCAAGGTCTTACAATGACAAGAGATCTTGTAGCCGAGAGTGCAATTGCTACAACTGTGGGAGACCCGAACACTACTCCAATGAGTGTACGGCACCCTACAAAAGAAGAGAAGATTCTCCAAGAAGAAGGAGCAAAAGAGAAGAATCACCATCAAGAGAGAGGAGGAGTAGAGATGATCGTTATGAACGAAGACCCTCACGGAGAAGCAAGGATTCGGAAAGGAAGGACAATTCATCAAGGAGTTACACAAAACGAAGACATCAAGCTCATGTTGGTGAATGAGTATCCGGCTCCGACTCCGACAATCACTCCGAGAGAAGCTATCACTCCGACTCCGAATATACTCAAGATGAAGGTGTTGCCGGTCTAGCACTTGTGTCAACCAACTCCTACGACATATTTTATTCACCAAATGAAGGTGTTGGAAGATGCTTCATGGCCAAAGGTCCAAAGGTAACACATCCCGAGTATGTTGATTTTAATAGTGATGAAGATGACTTGCTTGTGGATGATGATTTACTTGTTGACAACTCTAGTGATGAATACTATGATGAAACATCAAACAATCATGCTAAAATGAATGACAATGATAAGGAGAAGATTGAGCTTCTAACTAAAGAATTAAACTCTCTTAAGTTAGCTCATGAAACTATCTACGAAGATCATCGAGAACTTTTAAGGGCTCATGAGAAGTTACGCTTTGAAAAGCTCAATCTTGAGCAAGAGCATGAGTTCCTAAAAGCAATCAATGATGATCTTCGCAAGAAAAGTTCTTCTTACATTGCCAAGCGTTTACTCTGATCTACTTACATGCCTCAAGTCAAGTCTAGTAACAAGTACAAGAAAGATACTTCCTCTAGTAGTAACAATAATAATGTCAAATTCAATATTGTTGCTTCTAGTAGTTCTCTTGATTCCACTAATGATTCTCTTAGCCAAGTTACACTTGAGCAAGAAAATAGCTTATTGAAGGGAATTATAGAGAAAGGTGTTTACAAGAGCCTTGCCGGGAGTAAGCAATTCGAGAAAATTGTACGCAAGCAAGGAAGGCACCGGAAGAATCAAGGTGTTGGTTTTGAACGAAAGTTCAATGCCAATGGAGTTGAGTGGGAAGAAGATCAATACCCCAAGACGAAGTTTGTTCCTCAACAAGAGAAGTATGATCCTACTTCCTTCAAGGGAATACAAGCTCAAGATGATCTTCCACCACAAGACCACAAGAACAAAGGCAAGGACAAGCTTCAAGAAGAGATTGATGCATTTGAAGAAGCACCCAAAGCCTCGTTCAAGTGGGTCCCCAAGACTACGTCAAGTTCTACTTCATCAAGTACAACTACAACTCCAAGGATTCCCATCAAGATGATGTGGATCCCGAAGAAGAAGAACTAGAGAGTTCTTGAGGGTGACTCTGCCAACATTCTTCACTCACATCATTTTGGCAATAATAAGTGCAATCAACTTCCACATCTTGCACTAGTTCAAGGAGTCACAAACCCTCATGTTGGTAAGACAAGGGACAAGGTAACCTAATGATTTCATGGACATCATCTTGTGTGTGCATCACTCTATATCTATGGATATTCTTGTTTGTTCCTTGTGGGACTAACCCATGTAGGTAAGTTGAAAGTGCAACTCACTCCAAAGGATTGCTCTAAATGATCTACATCAACATTGAGCATCCACATCTTCAACACCTACATGAAGTCATCATCGACAAAACCCAAGGTTAGTTCATCCCTCTAAGGGGGGATCTCACATCTAGGGGGAGCTTAACTCTAAGAATTGGGTCAAAGCAACTCTAATGGTGTGAACACATTAATGTATTATGTAAAAGTGGTAACCCCACTTGAGCTTAAACGATGAGTATGACCTATGATCAAATGTTCTCATTTGACTCCTAAGTCAATATACTCATATATAGATGACCTAGTCATTGCCAAATTGCTTGATAGATGCTAGAATTGGTTGTGCATGCTTTGCCACATATTTCATTTGCTATCTTATTGTGTGAGCATGTTGGTGCATATTTTACTCATCCAAGGATATCCACTTGTTGTTTTGATTGTTTGGATTCTTTTCTTTGTGCCAAGTGGATGGACAAGCATGCCTAAGAACCTTCTTTAGCTATCTATGCTTTTCTCATCTCAAACTCTATTCATGCTACATCACAAAATTTGATCAAGTCAGATTCGAACCACTCTGTGTGAGGAGCACTCGGAGTCCCCGATTCGTCATAGACTTAAACTTCCAAAACCTCTTTGTGATTCTCGGTCTGACCGATTCTTCCATTTCGGTCCTACCGAGATCACCAAGTTGATCTGAGTTTTCAATCTCGGTGCAACCGATTTGAACTTTTCGGTCTCACCGATTTGCTGTAACTGAACACAGTTAGGCATCTCGGTGCCACTGAGTTGTTCCACTCGGTCACACCGACAGGGTCGGGCTATATATATCCACGGGCAAAAGTTTGGAAATTTCTCCGAAACCCTTCGCCCGCGCAATAGCTCGCTCTGCCATTGTGGTCTCCAGATCGTCTCCTCACCGCCAGCAGCCTCCTGTCGCTGGTCTTCGTCGCCGTCAATGGAATTCGTCCCCGACATTGCCGCCGTAGCAAGTCCACCGCCAATTTAGGGTATGGACTTGATCTTTGTGCTATCCACGTCTGATTCCTAGCACATTGTTTTCATATAGATTCTTGCCACAATTGAGATTCTTCTATCCAACCAAAATAGTCCGTAGTTTATATGCGATTCAAATTTTTAGGGTTAGGTTTCCGCCGAAACCATCTCGGACCCACCGAGTTGAAAAACTCGGTCTCACCGATTTGGTGTATGCCATTGCACTAGTGACTCTCGGTCTGACCGAGAATTACTAATCGGTGCGACCAATTTGAAGATTCTGTGAAACCCTAGCAGTCTCGGTGCCACCGAACTGAAACTCGGTCCAACTGAGATCATTAGTTTAGGTTCCAAAACTGCCTCGGTATCACCGAGTTTGAAAATCGGTTGATCCGGAATGCTTTCTGTGGAAAATTAAAACTGAACTTTTGAATCATTATTTTGCAAAAATCTCTGCATTTTGTGATGCTCATCTATTCTATCTCATCTATAACTCCTCACAGGGTCAGCAGTCAGCTTTTGCAGTATGTCTGATCAGAGTGACAGCCAGAACAGGTCTGAAGAGCATATGGACTTGAGTGAGGGCACTAGTCCCTTAACTTCAGATGATGGGAGTAGAAGTACTCCTAGCAACTTGCCTAAGGCTGCAACTAGGCAAAGGAGGAAGAGAACCTCAAACTCAGAGGATGAGGATTACAAAGCTGAGAAGGATGAGGCCACTTCCAAGAAAGTGGTGCTCAAGAAAGAGTATGGCTCTGCACAAAGCACAAAGCCAGGCCTGAAAAAGAAAGTTCCTGCCAAGAGAACTCCAATGCCAAAGGCCAGGAAGTCCACTCAAGTGCCAGCTCAAGCTCAACCCAAACAGGCACCTGTAAGGAAAGAGGCACCATCAAAACCTCAGAAAGTCCCCACTGGTGCAACCATGAAGTTCACAATTGAATCAGAGGATGATGGTGATCAGGACAAGAAAAAGAAGAGAGCTAGAACCACAACTGCCAAGGTCCTTGGAAAGCCCTCAATGAGAAGGGATTCTAATGAAGAGGAAGAGGATGCTGCACCAGCTCCTAAGGCAGCTAAGTTTATGGGAGATGCAATCAGGTCAGGGGCTGCAACATCCAAGCCCAAAGATGCACCCAAAGCTGCCTCCAAGGCCAAGCAAGCTCCAAAGAGGAATACTAGGAGTATTCCAGCTGCTGAAAAGAACAAGGCCCCAGTGCCAAATGTTGCAGAAGATGAAGATGAAGAAGGACAAGTCCTTAGAAAGCTCAAGCCCAAGATACCAGACCACAATGATGCTCATCCTGTGGCTGAGGACATGAGAATCAGGAAGGATTCAGGGCTGAGGCTGTGGAGGATGGAAGACCCATATGCTTCAAGAAGAAGGACTGCTGTTGACTACAGGTTCCACACAAAGGAACAGCAGGACTTTTATGAGACCATTCTTTGGACAAGAAGCCCATTGTCTGTGATATGAGGTGGGTTGACTGGAAATTCATCAGGGAGAATGAGCAGCACTACCCTGGAGTGGAGGAGAGCTTTATTGCTTGTGGAGTAGCAGATTTTGTTGGACAGAAGTTTACCAACTGGAATGATGAGCTTATCATGCAGTTCTACTCCACAGCACATTTTTACCCAGATGGTAGAATTGTGGATGTCTGAAGGTACAAGGTACCAATCCACTATTGAAGAATGGGCAAGTTTGATCAATGCCCCCAAGGAAGAAGAGGATGACTTGGACATATATGCAAAGAAGAAGTTGGGTCATAATTCAATGGCTCACATGTACAAGGAAATTCCTGACAAGGCTATAGAGACTCACAAGTTTGGATCAGTTCACTTTCTGCTGTTAGGATTGGCAACCATCAATTGGATTCTGAGGCATACTTTGTTGCCCAAGTCAGGTGACCATAACATGATCAGAGGGCATGCCATCAACATGCTGCATGTGTTTGATGTGCCCCAGAAGTTCAAAGTCATGAGCCTCATCATTGAAACAATCAAGAGGACTGCAGCAGATCAGAAGAGGAGCTATGGATATGCACCTCAGATTCAAGAATTGATCAACTCAAAGATGGGCATAGGGAAATATCAGTTGGATAAGGAACATTTTCCAATTTATCCAGACTTTGAGGACAATGAGGTTGTCATGAATGAAGATGATCCATAATCAGTCCAAGCTCAGGAGAAGAAGGAGAAGGCAAAGAAGGAGAAGGCTGCCAAGATGCCAACTCAAGAGGAGGCATCTGAGTATTTCTTGAAGACCAAACAAGAGCAGCTTGGTTACTTGATAGCATCAACTCTGAGGATTGAGAAAGGGTTGGCCACCCTAACTCAAAACCAGGAGAGCCTGGAGAGAATCATGGAACAAAAGTTCTATGATCTAGATGTCAAGGTAATTGAGATTCAGTCAGTTGTGGAGTAGTTGCAGGATGACATGCAGGAGAGGAAGGGCAAGACAACCACCAATGTGTTTGCCAGAGTGCCCAGAGCCCAGAGGTCAGTTGCAGTGCCAGTGACAGACACTAGAGCTACAACTTCAGCACCAGCTACTGCCCCAACAGTTCTAGTGCAACCAGCTCCAGCACCAACTCCTCTAGCACCCTCTACTTAAACTGAAGCCTTCGTCCAAGGAGCCATCTCTACACCACCACCAGAAGATCAAGCCTGAGAGACAATCTAGCACTATGCATTTTCTATGAACTTTTCGGTAACTTGTTGCCAAAGGGGGAGAAAAATGTATAGATCATAGGCTTCGAGAGAGAGTGTTGCTTTTATTCTCTCTTGCTTTATTTGGTGGTTTTTCAAACTTTGTTTGCTTTTGGATGAGATACTATGCATGTGAGACATTGATGATCATGTGTTTGATCATAAGCTACACTTATGCATGCTTGATATTATCTTATCTATCTTATGTGATCACTCACTATGCTTGGTGATGAGTGCATTTATTCATTGTTTATTATTTTGAGCTCTCCACCAAGATGTATGTGACATGGAAGAGTAACCCATGAGCCTAATTCATTGTGCATTTGCAGTCCAAAGCAAATCTTAAACTATGCACAAATTTAGGGGGAGCTCTTGCTTATCACATACTTCTCAAAGAGACGATGTTATTCAATCTTATTATCATTTGTCGAAGCTTTGATCTATATGTTGTCATCAATTACCAAAAAGGGGGAGATTGAAAGTGCAACTATCCCTAGGTGGTTTTGGTAATTAATAACAACATATAGCTCATTGAGCTAATGCTATTCCAAGACTATTATTTCAGGAAAGCTCAATGAATGGCATGGCATGGATGATGAAAGTGGATCCCTCAAAATACTAAGGACAAAGGATTGGCTCAAGCTCAAAAGCTCAAGACTCTTCATTTTACATTTTAGTGATCCAATATCACATTGAGTCTATAGAAAAAGCCAATACTATCAAGGAGGGATGAGGTGTTGCTTAATGAGCCTCTTGCTTCATGTGCTTAGTGATATGCTCCAAAACCCTCAACTACTTTCCCACATCCACAAATGACCTAAACCCAAAGCCAAAATCGGTCACACTGAAACTTCCTATCCGGCGCCACCGATTCCAAAAGTCATAGCCACTACCACAAACCCTAAGAAAATCGGTCTTACCGATAGGGATCTCGGTCTCACCGAGATGGGGTTGCAATCTCTCTGTTTCCCTTCGTAACGTTTCGGTCTAACCGAAGTGAGCGATTGGTCCCACCGAGATTGCAATGTAAACTCTCTGTTTCCTTTTTGTAACATTTCGGTCTCACCGAAAAGAGCAAATCGGTCCCACCGAGTTTACCTGACCAACTCTCTGGAAAGCTTATTACCAAATCGGTCTCACCGAGTTTGTGTAATCGGTCTTACCGAGATTACGTTATGACCCTAACCCTAACCGAATCAGTCTCACCGAGATGCATGTCGGTCCCACCGAAAATCACTAACGATCACTAGGTTTACTAAATCGGTCCGACCCAGTTTCACAATTCGGTCCCACCGAGTTTGGTAAATTGTGTGCAACGGTTAGATTTTGTGTGGAGGCTATATATACCCCTCCACCTCCTCTTCATTCGCGGAGAGAGCCATCAGAACGAACCTACACTTCCAACTTACCATTTCTGAGAGAGAACCACCTACTCATGTGTTGAGGCCAAGATATTCCATTCCTACCATATGAATCTTGATCTCTAGCCTTCTCCAAGTTACTTTCCACTCAAATCTTCTTTCCACCAGATCCAAACCCATTGAGAGAGAGTTGAGTGTTGGGGAGACTATCATTTGAAGCACAAGAGCAAGGAGTTCATCATCAACGCACCATTTGTTAATTCTTGGAGAGTGGTGTCTCCTAGATTGGCTAGGTGTCACTTGGGAGCCTCCGACAAGATTGTGGAGTTGAACCAAGGAGTTTGTAAGGGCAAGGAGATCGCCTACTTCGTGAAGATCTACCGCTAGTGACGCAAGTCCTTCGTGGGTGACGGCCATGGTGGGATAGACAAGGTTGCTTCTTCGTGGACCCTTCTTGGGTGGAGTCCTCCGTGGACTCGCGCAGCCGTTACCCTCCGTGGGTTGAAGTCTCCGTCAACATGGATGTACGATAGCACCACCTATCGGAACCACGCCAAAAACATCCGTGTCTCCAATTGCGTTTGAATCCTCCAAACCCTTCCCTTTACTTTCTTGCAAGTTGCATGCTTTAATTTCCGCTGCCTATATACTCTTTGCATGCTTGCTTGAATTGTGTGATGATTGCTTGACTTGTCCTAAAGTAGCTAAAATCTGCCAAACTCTAAAATTGGGAAAAGGTTAAGTTTTTTATTGGTCAAGTAGTCTAATCACCCCCCCCCCCTCTAGACATACTTCAAGGTCCTACACATGGTTCTTGAACCATTTCGCAAATCCTGCCATAACCAGTTTGTCAGTGTTTCTTGGATTTTGTGGCAGTAACTCCTCTTTGTAGATGCTGCACAACATAGTGATCGCGTCAAACATCTAAATATATAAGAATGTGCTGCAAGTTTAGTAGATTACAATGTATAAGCTGCAGTACTGCACTTACTTGATATAAGGTAGTATCTCAGGACAGTTATTCAACACATACCAAACCATTTTATCCAAATCTTTAGGTTTGTCCTCTTGTCGAATCTTCCCTGTAACTCGAACAGAATAATCGAAAACATTGAGCCCGGGATTGTCTTCACCCACCTCTTTGCTAAGATGATCAGCTGTTTCAATGTATTTTGAGCAGAATGTCAACGCTTCTATAGCAATGTAGGCCTCTGCAATGGAACCCTCGGGTCTAGATCTGTTCCTAACATAGCCCTTGAAAGTGCCTAGCTGCCTTTCAATAGGGTACATCCAGCCATATTGTATTGGACCTCTAAGTAGTGCCTCATTAGATAGATGAACAGCCAAATGCACCATCACATCAAAGAAGGCTGGAGGATATATCTTCTCAAGGTCGCATAGGATAGTTGGTATCTTGTCTCTAAGACGCTCCAAAGCATCTATCCTGATATTTCTACTTCAGAGTTCCCTGAAGAATTGTCCCAACTCTGCAACTGCTCTGTATAAGTCAGGGTGGCCCAATCCTCTAAGGATAACAGGTAAAACCCTTTGAAGTAGGACGTGGCAGTCATGAGTTTTCAACCCTTGTACCTTGTTTCCATCTGCACTGACTCTCCTTTCAGGGTTGGAAGCAAATCCATGTGGGAATCTCACACATGACAGGACCTCGCAGAATTCTTTTCTTTTTACCTTGTCCAAGACGTACACAGCTGGTGCCATATCCCGTGGTTTACCTTCATCTTGCACCTGCAAATCCTTTCTGATACCTAGGTGTGTCAAATCAATCCTAGATTTTAAGGTATCTTTCGTCTTGCCTTCAATGTTAAGAAGTGTGCCGATAATGCTGTCACATATCATCACATCAAGATTATGCCGCAGATCCAAATCTTTCCAATACTCCAAGTCCCACAAAGTGGACCTGCGGGTAAACAATAATTTCTCTTCTACCGTGCCACGCTTCCTTTTCCCGCTACCATTACCAGGATGGTTTCCTGGTGTAATATGCCTGACCTTCTCTAATTCCACTTGCAACTCATCGGCGGTGAGCTTCTTTGGCGCATCACGGTTTTCATGCTTTGCATTGAACACATGTCTTCGGTATTTTCTAGGATGCGGCTTGTCCTTGGCAAGGAAACGGCAGTGTCCAATGTAACAGATCTTGCTAAGTATTGCGTATGACAGCGGATTCCTGTCACAGCGAACACATGCATTGTAACCATGTGCCGTTCGCCCTGACATAGTGCCCAAAGCCGGATAATCATGGATGCACCAAATTACAACAACACGCAAAAAAAAATCAGCTGGTGGGTTGCTATATAGGTCTCGAGTGAGAACACCCTTCCATAGCTATTGAAGTTCCTCCACAAGAGGCTCCATGAACAAATCAAAATCCTTTCCAGGACTTTTTGGACCTGGGATGAGCAAGGCCATCATGTAGTTTGATTCTTTGGTGCAGACATTTGGAGGCATGTTGTAAGGGATAACAAGCACTGGCCACATGCTACATGTGGCGCTCTGGTGGCCAAATGGGTTAAATCCATCTGAAGCTAAGCCAAGTCTAATGTTTCTCGGGTCAGCAGCAAACTCTTTGTGTTTATCATTGAAGCTTTTCCACTCACTACCATGAGATGGATGGCTCATTACATTCTGATCTCTGTACTCCTGGTTCCTAGAATGCCACAGTACATCCTCTCTTTTTTCAGCATCATGAAACAACCTCTGCAATCTTGGTGTAATTGGAAAATGTCTCAGAACATTATGAGGAACCCTCTTCACAGCATCGCCATCTTTCCATCTTGATGATTTGCATTTCGTGCATTCACTTAAGTTGGCATAATCCTTCCGGAACAGAACACAATTATTCTTACAAACATGGATCATATCATATCCAATTCCAACTATACGAAGGAAATTCTTCATTTTACTGAAGGTGTGTGGCAGCTCAGACGCATCTGGGAAAGATTTGCGAAAAGCAGCCAACATCGCATCGAATGATTTGTTGGTCATCCACTCAGATATCTTCACCTGAAGAAAGGTGACCATAGCTGAGAATACTGACAGCTTATTTCCTGGGGTGACAGCAACGTTGCATTGTTCCAACATGCGGGCCCACCATTTTTCTTCTGCAGGTGAAAGTTCACGGAATGCATGAGCATTTCGTAGCATTGTTTCAATGTTGGTCAAACTCACTGGCTCCGCCACCACCACCTCCTCCTCCTCTTCCACCTGAGCATCAGGCAGATCAAGATGGTGATCTGCTGCTTCCACGTAGTCAATAAATTGACGTTCACAGCTTCACCATGATGAACCCACCTAGTATATGTGACCGACATCCCATACAAGTGTAGATGATTTTGCACAGTTGACTGGGGTCTTGTAACTGAATTCATACAACTGCTACACGAGCAGAGCACATCTGATTTTGGACCACCGTACTCAGCTCTGATAAAGTTCATGAAGTTTTCAACCCCCTCGACATATGCAGCGGAGAATCTTCGAGCAGAAGTTATCCAAGTCCTGTCCATCTGTTAGACATACAAATTAGTTCTTCTGCTAGATATTACAGGAAAAACATATATGCTTTTTTATGAAGTCCAGAAAAAATACCTAGGTCGATGTCTAAAGCTATGGCAAGATATTTGGACGAGCAGATCTAAGTAACGAAATATATGTAAAGCTAATTCAGCAAACAGATTTGAGTGCTAAATTATGGCAGGCTATTTCAGCAGTCAATGAGGCCAAGCACACAGCCATCGAACTATCGAAGGCCATCCCAACAACAAAGATCGAGTATAAAACAGTGTAGAGCTATTTCACCTAACAGATTGGCTACTAGACCATGGCAATCTATGTCACAATAAATATATGGCAGGATATTTTAGCAACTAATCGGCCTTGGCATGCCATCTCACCTAAGCAGATTGAGTGCAGAATAGGGCAAGGAAGCTTCTTAAGCAGAGCATATTGACAGTAAACTACTTCGGCAAACAATGAGATTAACAGCGTCTATCATCTAACATTCAGCGCTACACCGACATGAACGGGGCCTCAGTCTAGAATGCGTGTAGCGCGGGAGAAGCTGATCGCCGTGCATCTCCACACGAACGTCGCCAGCGGTGGCAGCGCTGACCGCCGTGCGCCTCCACAAGAACGTAGCCAGAGGTGGCGGCGCGGCTAGAGGACGACAGTCTATGAGAGCGTACTGTGGGAGCGAGAGGATCGCCGTGCGTCCCCTCGATGAACCACGGCGCCGATGTATCGGCGCGGCGGGGAGGGTGGCTTTGGCAGAGCGAATGGAGTGGAGGGGGGACGAGGGGGAGGGGGTTTGGGGAATATTTGGCCGAAGGGCGGTTGAATCAAATTTGGGGGGAATTTTTGTGTTGGGGGGAGGATTTTCGGGCGGTGGGCGGGGGGAGTTTGGCGCATGGTCGGTTTCTCCAAGTGTAGTCCCACGTGTCGGTGAAGAGGCAAGCCGAAGCGCGTTCCGTTTGCGTGAGCCGTGTGCAGGAACGAACGTGTGTGGGGTGCAATGCGACCGCGACAGGGGTGCTCTCCACCAAGATGTATGTGACATGGAAGAGTAACCCATAAAAAGCAGAGTTGGTGATGATGGTGTGCCTGTCATCCTGCAATATAGGTCGTCCGATCTATATCTAACGGATAGGCAGGAAACTATGACAATTTACCCGCACTCCTCTCCACATTTGCAGATAAGGCTTTCCCTCATTCATCCTTTTCTCCCACAAGATCTTGATCTTCCGTGCAACGCACGGGCATCTTGCTAGTACTCCTACAATATGTATATTGTTGTGAAAGTTCATATACACCGGCCGAGTTTAATGCAAACACGACAGATTTTCATTACATTTCGAACTTTTATAGGACAGAAAAATAAAAGAAACCCGAGCCTATTCTACGGCGGTAACCGACGTCCTCCATCTGCGATCTCTATGTATGGGGGCAGGGTTCAAGACCCGTGAAGTGAAGGTGCGGTCTCCGGCGAGGAAGAGTAGAACATGGGATACGGACCGGCCAGTTGGCACACCATGCCCTGCCGCCTCCCATGCCCTACTCATCCTCGGAGGAGTCCCCGACCTCAGCGGTGCCGGATGTTGGACGGCGGCAAGTAGGACGCGTGGCTGACGGTGCTCCTGTCGTCGGCCGCCAGCGTGGCCACCGCTTGTGCGGTCGCGTCCGCGTCCGGCTATGCCGCTATTGCGTCGCGAGAGGCAACTTGAGCGAGGGCGGCGACCTCGAGCTTCATCCCCGAGGACAAGCTCTCCCACAGAGCGTTCGCACTTGCGGTCATGGCGGATGTGGTGCCAGGTAGGAGGACGATGCACTATGGTGTGGAGGTTAGCTGGGCGTTGCTGCTTTAAGTAGCGCATTCCGGTGAGGCCAAGCGTCCGGGTGCGTCATTAAGTCACCGGAGTTGGTTCCTCGGGCACCGAGCCTCTTAATGACGACATACGAACGGACGGCATGAATGCGGGCAGCTGGCGCCGGCTGGGAACGCACCGCGCGACGGCGCGAGGGACGAGTGCTTTGGTGTGCCAGGGTAGTCACCTGCGGTCGTGGCAACGTTGGAGATGCCCTTTGCTCAAATGCGATCCCCGCATGTCATTGAAAAAGCAAGACGACCCGGCATGGTCTCAGGTCCAGAGGATGCAGTTGGCCGCACTACACCACTCCACGGACGCGTCGCGGCGCCCCGTGCATCCTCAATGAGCCGGGTGTTGGGGTGTGTTTGGATTGTGGCCGAAGTGCACCTTACCAAAATTTTGGTCATGACCCAAAGATTGGTATTTGTTTGGATGGTTGCCATTTTTTGGCATGCCAATGAACTCTAGCCAACTCTAGTTCATTTTTCTTGCCAATGTCGGCCAAATCATGGGCAACCAATACCTCAACCAAAGTTTTGGTCATGACCCAAAGATTGGTCTTTGTTTGGATGGTTGCCATTTCTTTGGCATGCCAATGAACTCTAGCCAACTCCAGTTCATTTTTCTTGCCAATGTCGGCCAAATCATGGGCAACCAATACCTCAACCAAAATTTTGGCTACCCAATGCTTTGATGGGGCAACCTTGGGCACAAACCAAACATACCGTTGGTCGTGCCACAGCACTAACACCACCCTCGGCACACTGAAACCGACCATGTCCACCGACGATATGAGCGTGTCGCTCACCGCGGTCGCCGTGTCCAGAGGCGGTGCTGGAGCTGCGCCCCGTTGTTGGCCCCAACGACCCACATGAACGGTTGTCGGTGGCGAGGAGGTCGTGGGCCAGCTCCTCCATTGGACTAGTCTGCGCTACATCGTCCCAACGGATGTGCCCCACATGTCGGTTTCCCTGTTTTCCCGGCCATATTCGAGCGTCAGTGCTGCGCGTTGCGCATTAGGCCTTTCACTATGTAGGTCAATCAAGACAACTTATTGTTTATTTGAGCCATTCAAGTGTAATCATGTGGCGTTTGCTTATTTCTCATTCCTCTCCAACCCTCTTCTCCATCGATCATGTCGCCCTCCAGTTGAGTCCATCCTCCCGCATGCCTCATTTGAACATTCCGCCGAGTATCATTCGCATGTAACCACCCTAGTCCTCTTTCAATAGATCTCCGGACCCTGAGATGAAATCGAGAGGTAACGGGTGGGGGCACATGATACCTAAGGCGGATTCAAAATTTTGAACCGGTGATCATAGCATCCGCAAATCATATATAAAGGGTATTCAATGTTCGTTTCGTTTTTGAACGTACAATATACTCCCTCCTATCCTTTCTACTTTACATATAAGTTTTATGTGCAGTCAAAGTATCTCTACTATGATAAAAAAGGTATCAACATTCAACAACGCCCAATCAATATTGTTAGATTCGTACGTACTCCTAGATTTGTACTCGAGATGGTTTCCAATTTGACTATTGACAAGATTAATAGTACTCCCTCCGTCTAGGTGAGTAAGTTATCTTAGGCTGTGCACCGTGACCAAGGAGGAGGGGAAAACGAGAGGCATTAATGTTTATTTGCTAATTAATAGTATTGCATGCAATGAACTAACCACAGCATGTCATGTTTGATAGTCTCAGGTCATTAAAAGCATGCACACCCTCATCTCTTATTGGTTGATATGTCAAGAAACAAGAAACGAGGTAGAAGTTAATGCACCGCGCCTACGTGTTTTGGGATTATTTGGTTTTCGTATAATATGACTTACACACCTAAACGGAGGGAGTACATGAGATGTATAATGTGAAAATTATATCATTGGAAACTCCTTTCACATACGAAATTGACCGTTTGCTTTGTGTAAGTTGCATGTCATATATTATTACTCTAACATTTGGTCAAAGTTAGCCTCGAAAAACGCATTAGACCCTGTATGCTTTGTGTAAGTTGCATGTCATATATTATTACTCTAACATTTGTGTAAGTTGCATGTCATATATTATTACTCTAACATTTGGTCAAAGTAGTATAGTGGAAGTGGATCCTCTGACGTAGGTATCCCTGCCTTACCCTCCCTTTCGGTCACTTACTGGCGGACCCCATATGCTTGCTAGGCCCCGCATGTCAGTTACTCAATGGGTTCGGCCACGTCAGGGGATGCTCATCCATAGTATACTCCCTTTGTTTTTATTTACTTTGCATAAAACGGAGGGAGTGGTGGTATAATAAATGACGCGAGCGGGGGAGGGGGAGGGACATCAGTTTGCTCTCAACTGCGGTCCCACAAGCGAGCGAAAACGCAAGACGAAGCGTGTTCCATTTGGTGAGCGACGTGGAGGGTCCAGCGTGCTGGGCTGCAACGCGAACGCGACAAGGGTCCAGCGTACAGTCAAAACCGATTGACTGGTCGTCACCGGAACCACTATTCACACCAGAACCTTCGCTGCTCGGCCTACGCCAGCCACTGCCCTAAAACCACACCAAATCTCCATCCCATTCCCCCACCCTTTGATCCCCTAGCCCGCATCAAGCGTCCCCTAGTTCGCCGGAAAGCCATGGTGTGCCGCAAGATCACTTACTACAAGATGCTGATGCCGGAGCGCCGCGCAGAAATCGCGGCGGCGGTTGGTGCCACATACCTCCATTCCCAAGCTCGCTTTGCAGCGGGCCAATCCACGAGTTCTCTGGAGCCAAGCTACGAGGAGGAGGAAGCCGATCCAATGTTCACTACGAAGGTCGCGGTGCAGAAGGCCCCCGATGGGTATGAGACGATGGACGTCGACTTCGTGCCGGCGTCCGAGTCCCTCATGGTGCAGGCGGACCAGCGGTTCAACATGGCGATACTACAGGAGGACCGGGAGGCAGAGGCTCAACTCGACATGGAGCGCGTGCCGCTGCCATCGAGGCTCTCCTGCAGGTGGAACCGGATGTCGTGGATGTGAACCGGGCGGCGGAGGCTCAACTTGAGGCGGAGCGCGCGGATGCCGCTGCCATCGAGGCCCTCCTGCAGGAGGAACCGGACGTCCTGGACATGAACCGGGCGGCAGAGGCTCGACTTGACGCAGAGTGCGCGGATGCCGCTCTCATCGACGCCCTCCTACAGGCGGAACCGGAAGTCCTGGACTTGAACCGGGCGGCGGAGGCTCGACTCGACGCGGAGCGCGCGGATGCCGCTGCCATCGAGGCCCTCCTGCAGGCGGAACCGGACGTCCTCGACTTGAACCGGGCTGTGCTCTCGTCCGTGCAGAGCGCCCGCATGCTCCGCTTGAACGAGTAGCTGGAGCCCGAGGACAACCACGGTGCGGAGACACACGTTGGTAGCGACGGCTGGTTCGCGCCGGCAGCCAAAGACGCCGAGGCCATCTCTTTCCGCGAGCAGTGATAGTTTTTCTTTATGTTGTTGTTTTTATGGATCTTTTGCTGTGTAAAAACATACTATTTGTTATGCAAGTCGCCTGACTTGGGTCAGTCTACCATTTCAGGCGGTTGGATGAATATCCTACGTCTCCTAACCCTTCTTTCCTTCTTCCTCACCTCTTCTTCTTCCCCAACAGACCACCGCACGGGCCGTACGGATACTCCCCAACATGCGGTTGCATAAACATACTCTATGAACGAAAATTATGTGTCAGCGATAGGATGGCTGAGTTTGGTTTGTTCACATGCGACAGCACGTGTCAGTGAGGGTGCGTTCCCTTGGTTGGGTTTGCGGCGTGCAGGAGCGATTGTGTGAGGGTGCGGTGCGATTGCGACATGCAGGAGCGACCGTCTGAGGGTGCGGTGCGACCGCGACAGCCGTGCACAAGTGTACCTCCTTCTCATTTTGAAAACTTTAGGCAAGCTTGGCAAAAATGTGTGGCGAAGTTTGGCAATGCAAGGCCTAGACCCAAACAGGATAAGTACGTACGTACTAGGAGTACTAGTGTTAAAAAAGAAAGGCGGGGTTCTCCTTCGCGGGATTTAATCGATACAAATCCTCGCTTCACATGTCAATTAATGCATATTTTTTTCTCAAAAGACCAAAGAGCTAACCATCTCACTCCTCATCGCTTGATTAATGCAGCGCCATGCAAACGAACCTTCTCACTTCCGCATGCATGCAGGGGATATTAATGTCCTTGGTTGCTAACGCCATTAGTTTTGCCTCGATTAGTGTTAGTGGCCCTTTGCAAATTGTAATTTTGATATACTGGCCTTGTGTACAAAAAAATGGAGGTAGTAACTCTATTTGAATTCCTTGCCCATTGCGGTGACGTCGACGATTTTTTTTGTGGTTTGGCGAAGTGCGTTTGATGGAGAACACCATTGAGGGAGACCACGGTAAGTCGTTCGCAAGTGCCGCCTGCAAGCCGAGACAACCGCCTTATTTGCATCCAGGAAGTCCTTTACTAGTACTACTACTAGGAGTACTAGTGCGGTGAGATGGTTTCTCGAAGAAGACGATGGAGAAGCAGAGTCAGCGAAGAGTGAAGTGATGGTTGCTTCGTCCGTGCTTCGTGATTTGATGCCTCACTGCTTTGTGATTTGTGATAGAAGGGACAGGGGAGTAGACTATGTGCTCTATACTGTACTACATGCGTCCAAGCATGGGAGAAAGAGCAGAGACGTTGCATTTTTCCATTCCTTCAATCAATCAATCAGGGAGCTTCGGTTCCATCTTTTTGGCTTTGGCAACACCATCCACAATGGTTCCCACGATGCCAAAAGCTATTTTCACATTTGGCTACACATTGTGGATGCCCTTAACCGTACCACTTGGTTTTGCTCCTGTGTGCTATCTATACAAATCTCAATTATATTGATCTAAAAAATTATAGAATCAAAGATTAGTAAAAAGGAGGTGATTTTGCCACGCGGATGGCAGGGGAGGTTTCTTATTTTCGGAGGATGTTGTCCTGGCGGTTTGCTAACATGTGGTCCCACATGTCAGTGCTTTACCAAGCCGATCCGCGTCCCACATGAGGCAGAACAACGGTAGAAGCAACACGTGGTTAAGTTGAAGAAGATGAGGGAGAAGCGGATTCAGCAACGAGTGAAATGATGGTTGCTTCGCCCTCCAACTTCTTTTTTTAGCATTATTACTTCGTCCCTCCAACTTAACTGCGAGAAAGGTGCAGCTTTGTGATTTGACGCCTTATTGCTCATTACTACGCCGGCGCCATGACTGGGGTGCTTCACCCCGGCTGCTCTGCATTCTATTCCGGTATGGCACGTGGACCCGGTAGCTTGATGTCCCACATGTCGGTGAAAGGGACTAGAAGATTTATGAAAGCAAGCGCTCCACTCTTACGATGGAGGAGTAGACGACACGACGGCCCAGTGAACTGTCACTTGTATTGTATAGTACTAGAGTTTTGCTGTTTCGCACGATCCATCGATACAAACTCGATTAAACAGGAAAGGGCGGGATTTTTCCCGCGCGGTAGATGATACTGGCTACACATTTCAAAGGCAATTTTAATGTATGCAAACTGAATAATTATAAGTAACAATATGATATCTAGTAAAACTAAAAACACATATGATTTATTGTGTTAGAGTGTAGTAGTAGTGCTGTATTGCATAGTTGTTAGATGTAACATGCGGGAACGTGTAGAGATGTAGTTTTGGAGGGCCTACAGAGAGAAAAGTGTATTACGGTCACCGAACTTTAGAATAAGCTGATTACGGTCACTATATACGTTTTGCGGTGATTATCCGGTCACTTGCTCACAGTTCAGCATCGGATTGCACTCTGTTGACCGGCCAAATAGTCTGCGTGGCACCATGTTGACTAGTTAAATTGACCATGTTCCTTGTGGGTCCCACCTATAAGTTCACATAGGGAAAAGGTCAGATAAACACAAATTTATGCAGGCATGACAAGGCTCCAACCTGTGCGCGGGAATCACCTGGTTGTGTATGTGTTTGTCAGGGCCTGATGTGTGTGCATGCACGTGTAGGTTGAGCACTTGAGCGTGAGAGTGTGTGTTGGTCGATGGTGTACTGGTGTGTGCATGCATGCGTGCGTGTGTGCGTGTGAGTGTTGCGTGCGAGCGTGGCTGCGTGTGTACATGTGAGTGTTGTGTGCGTGCGTGGGTGTATGTGTTTGTGTGAGTGTTGCGTGGATGCAGTTCGTGTGTGTATAATCACCACACTAGCTCATGTGTGTTAAAACAGACGGCTCAGCATACGAATACAAGGCCACCTTGTCCGCTGTGCCCGCAGTCATGACTTCGAACCACCGTCCGCAGTCATGACTTCGAACCACCGTCAAAATATTTTTTTTGTCATTTGTTTTCATTCTTACTAGCAAGATGCCAGTGCATTGCACGTAACATCATGATGCATTTGTATGACTTGTTTATCTTGTGAGAGAAAAGGATGAACGAGGAAAGGCCTTATTTACAAATGTGGAGAGGTGTGTGGGTACCTTTTTGCAAAATTTCCATAGTTTCTTTCTTATCCGTCAGATATAAATCGGACGGCCTATATTGCAGGATGGCAGGCACACCATCATCACCAACTCTGTTTTTTATAAGAGTGTATTTTATGTATTTTATAAGAGTATAGATGTAGAGTTGATACAAGTCGACAGGTGGGCACGATGGTAGTGAGATAATGTGATGCAACACTAGAGGTGCCACGTGGAGCGTTTAACTGGTCAACTAGTCATGTCATGAGCAAATACAAAGTTGTGCGGTCAGCCCATGACTGTATAATAACCACTAAACATAAACGGTGACCGTAATGAGTGGATTATGAAGTCCAATGTATGTATCGTGCTTTCGCTTCAAATACAATGATCGTCATTGCATATATCGCAAGAGAAAGATGAAACACGCGTGAATTTTCTGGGGGCTTACTTTTAGAGGACCTGGAGATAGTTTTGTGTGCATACGTGAAAGGGGCGTACAGGGGGGGTATGCGATGGAGAGAGAGAGATGCTCTTCGTTTCTCTTTATTATGACTAACTTTGTATATAGTATAAAAATATACAAATTCATAGTGCGGAATAAATATCATTGTGGGCACCATGCAATGCAAATTAGCGTTCGTACTCCTCCATATAACTTTGTAATGTTGTATATACGTAGAAACTCTAAAATAATTTTTTGGCCACACTTTATTCAAAAGGAATGTTGTACGCGAAATAAACGTGGAGAGAGGGCTTTTTAGGTCAATGGGGTATGTCATGTAACATGTGTGAATGTGTAGTTGATGCATTTGGCGGGGCCTAGAGAGGTATGTGTGTGTATTACGTATTCGCGAGAGGCATGGATAGAGGGGCCGACGAGGGGGGGCGTGGGAGAGATAGCACGAGAAATGAGAGTGGTCTAGAGAGAGAGACGAATATGATGTCACGACAAGAGATTCCATTCCCTTGAGTGTGTATATGCAAGGGGGGAGGGAATAGAGGCACCAGGAGAAATTTTCTGTGTGTGTGGTGTTTGTGTTGGTATGTGTGGGTGTGACAAGATAATGAGACGTGGGGGCAGAGGGTGTGTCACCGCGTGAGGGCCGGTGGGTCGAGGTGAGGCCCTTCGTTCGGTTCCGTCCTGCGCCACATTGGTCGGCCCATGACACATTTAGGAAGACCCATGGATGACTAGTCGTACAAGACAAAGATAGCAGAATTGTGAAGGACTCTGTGTCCACTGACAAAGCCGGCTAGGATTTGTAACCCTAGGTTCTCGGACTAAGGTAACCCCTTTATCTCTGATATTACTATTCATCCAACCTAACTTTAAGGGGCATACTACAGAATGCTCTGCTAGAATCATACTCGTCGATTAGGAAGAGAGGTGTGAGATAATGCGTGAGAGACAGGCGTAAAGATAATGTGCGTAAATGAGACACGTAGGCAAGTCCATGTATATAGAAAGGGTCGATGAGGATTGTGCGTGTGTATGTTTGCGAGAGGAAGAGTGCTTGTGATAAAGGTTAGTGAAAACAGTTGTAAATGGTTACGAGAGGGAGGGAGGGTTATATCTAGAGCATGTGTGCGAGAAAGACACCTCGGAAGAGAGTGTGTGAGCATGTGTGAGAGACCACCGATGGAGAGTGAAACTACACGTAAAAGACTGCTCTACACATTGATTAAAGATATAAATTATATCAAATATTAGGATGGGATCATGATATTTGCAATTCGCGTAAGGAGCGGTCATTGATCCATCAGACATCTAGATTCTATCGAATTTGAGCATGTCTATGTTATTATTCGACACAATTGATCCACACAGTTAGTATTTTGAACTCCACACAATGCATCGCTTTAGCAATCGAATATAAACATGAGTATAGTTCATGTTGTGTGTGTAAAGCACATTATACATACAAAAGTTACACAATGGACATTTATAAATGGGTTAATTAGATTTATGCCCCTAGTTGTGTCACACTCGTCTATTTTACCCCTAATTCCCAAAAGTCACCGGTTCTGTCCAAGTCACTTTGCTCCTCTTATGCTTTTGCCCTTTGACAGTTTGACCATAAGTTTGAAAACTTCATAACTAATTCATACTAAATCAGAAAAATGCAAATAAGATACCAAAATGTTCGGGAAAACATCACCTATATGCCAGTGTCATTTTCATTCATGAAAAAAGTGTTAAAAAGTGCACATCTGAGTTTTAGCTCTTTTGATACCACCATGAATGGTAAACTCTAAAAAAATTCAAAAAAATTCCAAAAAAATATGGTGGCAAAGAACGACAAATGTTCTAAGTGCTTGCCAAGTTTCATTAGGGAACGACATTCGTGGAAGTCGTGGCAAAAAAATAATCTATTTTGGAGTGCTGATTGATTTTTTTGCCGCGGCACCCACGAATGTTATTCCCTGATGAAACTTGGCACGCACTTAAAACATATGTCATTCTTTGCCACCAATTTTTTTTGAATGTTTTGAAATTTTTTAGATTTTACTATTCATGGTGGTAGCATAAGAGCTAAAACTCAGATGGGCACTTTCCAACAGTTTTTTCATGGCAGTAAATGATACTGACATATAGGTGATGTTTTTCTGAACATTTTGGTATCTTATTTGCATTTTTCTGATCTAGTATGAATTAGTTATGAAGTTTTCAAACTGACGGTCAAAGGGCAAAAGCATAAGAGGAGCAAAGTGACTTGGACAGAACCGGTGACTTTTGGGAATTAGGGGTAAAACAGACGAGTGGGACACAACTAGGGGCATAAATCTAATTATCCCTTTATAAATAGCTACCTATGAACTAGCATACATTTGAATTCAACTTAAGGTGGTTTAAAAAAATTGAATTCAACATGAAGTCCATTCAATTATTTGAATTTGATATCATGGCATTTGTAAACCATACCTAAATTATGGGGGCACCAATCTTTGCTCCGATTTTGTACATAATAGCATATGTAGTTGTGTACAAAAAAGATTCAAATTTAGCTCCTCCATTCCAAAATAATCGTAGTTATAGGATTTTCAACTGTCAAAATTTCAAAAAGAAGCGGATAATTTAATGAGGTTTTCAAACATACAAGGTCAAATATAACGTTGTCTATTTAGGTCAATCCTCATAGTTCAAGAGTACTCTAAACGTGAATGCTTGTGTTTCAAAATTTCGAACGAAGCGCCAAAAGAGCCTCTACTCGCCCGAAACCGCGTGAGACCAATGTTTGGTAGTACAAGGAAATTACTTTTCTAATAACTCCGACCCGTGAAACCTACCGGCCCGGCGTCCAAAGGTCTAAACTGGGGTAGGTTTGTAGCTTCATCTAGACGTCACGCAACCGCCTCCGAAAAACATTCATACACAATGGCCGCCTAAGCACACATGCGCGCGGCCGAAATCGCTCCCGCCCACTATTTGGGACACCTGGGATTACCATCCTACCCCCGACCCGCAGTAGGTTCGAAATTTAAGAGGGGGGCAAAGTATGTACTTTCCCCAAATTTCAAACAAGCGCGTCCCATCATCTGTTCAAAAAAGCCAAAAACAAGCGCGTCCCAGACCAAAACATGGTTCCCCCCCCACCCATCTGATTCCCCATTCGTACTCCGTGGGCGCCAAAACTACCTCTCCACCAGTCGCGAAACCCCGGCGTCCTCCGTCCGCCATCCCGTCCCACCCATCAACCGCCGCCCTCCTCCATCATGCCGGAGCCGATACCCCGACGTCGTCGTCCACCGCAACCTCAATCGCAACGCCCTCCACGGCTAGTAGTTGAAGCCGAGGCCGAGCCGTCCGTACCTGAGCCAGTTCAACCATGCCGTCTTGCGCCTCACCGCTGCCGCTCCAACTTCGCCACCCTCCACCGCACCGGAGCTGTTCCTGCTACGCTGTCCTTCACCGCCTCATATCTGCTTCCCCTTCGCCGACATACGGCCACGGCAACACAGTCAACAATTTGGCCATGGGTTCGTCCAAGCCGGCACCCTCCAGAACATCGGTTTCCCCAGTAAAAAGAAGAAGATCGGCATGACATGTGGAGGTGACCACACCGGCAACCGAAGAAGGTACTCCTCTTCCCTTATTCGTGCAAATCTTACGTCTCTGCTTGCACGGTATTCATCCCACAGAAGACACTAGTTGTCCGCTTCTTCTTGATACTAGATGTTCCTAGTAACTCGCGATGCACAAGGTTTCTCCTCATATACTATTTCACCTTAGCTAGAGGTCCGTCGCCCCCCTGAATTTCAATTTCTGGCCAGTTGATTCCCAATTAACGGAAGCATTCCCCGGTGTAACAGGCGCTAGTGTGACTATTACGCCGGGGAAGCAGCGCCTTGGTGTTTATCTTAGGGGCGTGTGCGGCCTACAGCTACTGGCGCCCAATCTGGAGGTCGGCCGGGATTAAAGGGACGGCCTGGGGGCGCTGCCAAGCATGACGGTGGTGTGAGGTCGATGGGAGGGCGGGGCGGCGGAGGCACGGGTCTGGGCCGATGGTCGCTGGCGGTTCGAGAAAGATCGTCAACAGTGACTGGTGGGAGGTAGACGAAGGCCATCTGCCCGTTCCTTATAGATCAGACGGTTCATTAAAAAAATCCACTAACCTATTTATTTTCAGTCGACTGTTATCTTAGATATGACCACATGTGGTGGTGTGCTGGAGGAGTACCTGCATTTCCTGTGCTCATATATTACAAAATCATACGGAGTAGAATCTAATTTTGTTTGCCATGCAATGTTGTAGAGCTATCATATGTCTCTTGTCATTTATTTTTCAGCCACCTGCTATTTGCTACTTTTACAGTGCAGTAGTTCTGCACACACTTCACCCATACTCTCACTATTGTGTTTTTATGCAAGGGTATTTCAGAGTCTGCCGAAAGATAAGCAAAAAAGAAAAGAGACAAGTCGTGCCAGCTTTCTACGCGGCTAGGCACGGCACATTACAGCGCTATAAAGGGTGCAGTGTCAGCAGATGGAGACGGTAAACGTTGCTCTGGAGTTGATGACCTCGCTCGCAATGAACCACCATCCCAGGTGCTTGCTTTAACTTCGCGGTGTCATATGTGGTTGCATGTTCCATATGGTGTCTAGCTTGTATTCGAAAGGCCAAAGTCGGTCTTTATTAAGATAAGGAAAGATATTTTTTACATGAACCACCATCCCGTGAGCACCAGAAGACAAATAACTAGTCAGGGCACTGGCCGAGCCAGTGACAAGCCCAGCAAAGACAGGCATCACTTGGAAGCCAACTAAAAAGCCACGATGGTGGCGAAGCAGCCTGCCTCCCACCAGGCTCTCAGGTCCTAGATGATCATGTTCACCACTCCAGCCGGATGTCTAGCTTGTATTGCTTCCAATTTGGTTAAATTGCATCTGCTTAGCTTACACATTATACCTTTGAATATGACATGTCTTTCTGTTTTTGGTACATACTAGTACATCTGTGTATTAACCATGTTCTTACATCAAACTAATGGTCTTGTGTATCCCTCATCAATCACTTATGAAGAGGCAAGCGGGCAAGGGGACTACTCCTCATTTAAAGAATGCAGCGTCAGCCTCCCGACATGATTCTCAAGAAACAGAAATGCTAGATGAAGATAGTGAACGTAGCTCTGTAGTTGATTACAGCATTTCCCCTACACTAGCATCACAGGTGCTTGCTCTAACTTGGCAGCATGATATGTGGTTGCATGTTGCATATGGTGTCTAGATTGTAATTCTTCCAATCTGGTTAAACTGCATGTGCTAGTCTGCTTAGCTTATACTCCCGTAAATGTGACATTATACCTGTTAATGTGACATGCCTTCCTGTATTTAGTACATAGTACATCTATCTATTAAGCATGTCCTTACATAAAACTATTGTTTTTTTGTATCCCGCATCAATCAATATGACGAGACACCTTTAGTATATGCAGTGCGATATTAGTTGCATCTTTCATATGATTTATAGCATGTGCTGCTTCTAATTTGTTGAAATTCCATTTATGATGGGACACTTTTAACTTGGCAGAGTCATATTGGTTGCATCTTTCATGTGGTGTCTAGCTTGCATTGCTTCTTATTTGCTGGAATGGTTTCTGCTTAGTTTACACAAACAGTTGTGAACATGCCATGCCATCCTGTTTTTCATACATATTCCATCCTGGTATCATGTGTTTGCCTTACATCAAAGTAGTGATTATCAGTATCATGCATGAATGAGTTCTGAAGAGAGAATTTTATTGCTTTTTCTTGTCGGTTTTACTTGACAATTCAAAATTAATAAAGCGGAAGGAAGTTAGCAAGGCAGCGGATAAAGGTGCTCCTTCCGAATGGAGGGCCTCTACAGTTTCTACTCCTCCACACCCCCAAGATGATTTCCAAGACAACACATGCATAGACACTCAACAAAGCGGTGTTTATGATGAGCACGTCTCCCCTAGTGCAGCCTCACTGGTGCTCCCTCTAACTTGGCACTGTTATATGTGGTTGCATGTTATGTGTGATGTCTAGCTTGTATTGCTTCTAATTTTGTTGAATTCCATCTGCTTACTTTACATATTATACTTGAATAAGACATGTGTTCCTGTTTCTAGAACATACAATATCTGTCTATCACACCATGTTCTTACATCAAATTACTACTGTTGTGTAACCTGCAACAATCACTTATCATAAGACACGTTTGACTTTGGAGTGTGATATAGGTTACATCTCACATTCTTTTCTAGCTTGTACTACTAATTTGTTGAAATGGCACTTATGACGAGACAGTTTTAACTTGGTAGAGTGATATTCGTTGCATCTTTCATATGGTGTCTAGCTTTCATTGCTTCTAATTTGTTGAAATGCCTTTTCCTTAGTTTACACATCATAAGCTGTGAATATGCAATGCTGTGAATATGCAATGGCACTAATGACGAGAGACCTCTAACATGGTAGTGTGATGTTGTTTGCATCTTGCATATGATTTATTTCTTGTACTGCTTCACATTTGTTTAAACGCCATTTATGATGAGACACTGTTAACTTGGCAGAGCGATATTTGTAGCATCTTTCATATGGTGTCTACCTTCCATTGCATTGCTTCTAATTTGGTGAAATGTCTTCTTCTTAGTTTACACATCATAGTTCTGGTTATCTCTTCCGTCCTGTTTTTCATACATATTACATCCTCCTATCATGTGGTTGTCTAACATCAAAGTTCAGTTCCTCTGCATCACGCATCAATTTGTTCTGAAGAACTAAATTGTTATTCGTTTTTCTTGTCGGCTTGACTTAACATGGCACAGAGAAAGAGGAAGAAACACAGAATGGCAGGGAATGAGAAGCGGATGAATCCTGCAGATTCTGCTGGTACTAATGGTGCAATAGAAGGTGAAAGTCTAGCGGAAAATTCTACAAACACGGCATCCCATGCTACACGAGCTGCAAAAAAAGCCAAACAGAAACAAATAGCTGCCACCAAACAAGCAGAGACAGCCCTAGTTCTTGCAACACCTACCACAGTACTACCAGCTGCACGACTTACTCGTGCGTCAACTGAGCTAGCAGCACGTTCCCAAGCTCCCTTGCCAACTGACACTACTTCCCAAGCACTCTTGACACAAGACGAGTTGGCAATATCAGATGAACCTTGTGAGCTTCAACAGCAAGAAGGTAGTTGCTGGAGTCAAGTTACAGTTGCATGCTTCTTTATATGTAGTCTCATAGTTTGATGTACACTAACACTTCCTATGTTCGTTGTTGGACTAGCACCTAGGCGCAAGAGGAAACAAACATCAGGGATAATGCTCGATAGGTTAACTAAATCTAGAGGAGGAAGAATGGAGATCCGTTTTGAGGCAGGTTTAAAAAGGCCACGTGATGCTACAGAGTCAGCCAAGTTAGTATCAGAGGCAGCGGTTGCCATTAGGTGTCATGTACGTATCCTCCCAACATGGATTCAGTACAGGAATGACAAAGACGAAACCCAGTTCAACACCTTCCTCGACCATTTATCTGTAAGTATGGTTATGTATGGAAACTAGTAATATCGTCTTGCTCTGTCCCATACTTTCTAGGTTGCTGATAATGAGACTCCCAAAATTTTCAACAGATGAGGTTCAAGTTGGATAGCCAAGATGATGCAACTAGACAAGCTTGCACCCATGTTTTCAAGTCTGCTCTGCGAAAGTATCAGTATAACTTGAGGAAAACCCACTTTGAAGGCAAGGCTAACAGTGAACTTTCCCAAACATCTCCAGTGGAAAATATATCGGATGAAGACTGGAGGGGCCTTGTTAAACACTGGTCTGATCCGAAGTATCAGGTACATTATATATATGTGATCAGATCACATGCTGAAGTCCTATTTACGCATGTGCCACACAAATCTATCTTCTTGTAGGTGAACTGTTCAAAGAACAAGGCCAACCGTACGAAAGTGAAATTCCAACAGACGACAAGATCTCATAGCTACATTGCACACTGCGAGGCTCTTGTAATTAGCTACTGTTTCACTCTTTTCGCTGTACCATATTATCAGATCTATATTGACTTGTTCGAAATGCAGAGGAAAGCCCGCAAGGACCAAAAAGTACCTGAATCAAATGTTGTGGAAATCTTCAAGGATTGTCACACCAGCAAGAAGAAGGGCATGACTACACCAGTCAAAGCCGCTGTTGTAAGTCCTTAATCCTCATGCCTTTTAACTACTACTTACTCTAACTTGTGCCTTGAACTGCATGGTTTGCAGCCAATGTCTATTACTCTTTTCAATTTTATACACAATTGTCTTAGCGTATCATTGCACCTTACAAGGTTTAAAAGTGAGGAGTGATGTTCCTTTGATCTTGACCCGTAATCTAGTTCCGTGCTGGACTTGCCCACACAACGTTACAATTGCCTGTTTGTCTGTTCTCAGTTGTTTTGTGATATGAATGATGTCATACTATGCTTACCGTATTATAAACTTCGTCTCTTTATCCTTAGCCCTCAATACAATGTGAAGAAATAGACAATACATTAGCGATGGTACATGGTCATATGTTTGGAACCTGGTTTTATTATGTACTTTGCAATAAAATACAACTAATATTTTACATGGGTTCACCAGAATAAGTTCTGTATATAGACCAAAGCTATTTTGTTTGGTTTTGCTGCCTCCTTAATATCTTATGTTCTGGTACTACTAATGTAAAACCTCAACTTTTCAGCGAGCTATGGAAAAAATGGTGGAACCGCCACCTTCTGAAGGTGGCGAGGAAACTATAATCGCAATGTCAGCTCTTGCTGCAGTGGGTCAGTACCTGTCCACTAACAGTGCCAAAAGCACGTTCCTGCGTAATACTGGGTTGGTTGTTAAGGAAATATCGTCCAAACTGCCTCATGATCAAGATATGCAAGCTCAAAGCAATGTTGTATCTGCGCTCCAGACACAAGTCCATTCCCTAACAGAGGACCTTTGTGAAACAAGGAGAAACATTGCTCAATGTCGTCAAGATATGCATGGTTTTGAAACCAGACTATCAGACATTTGCTATGTTGTTTAGGAGCCTAGGGGAAATGAAGGCGAGGGTTATGGTGCTCCATCGGACAATACAGCATGAAAACGTAACAGTCAGGTCAAATGAATCGAGCTTCTGAACTTCTGGTGGTGCATTTATCTGCTAGACTGTTAAGTTTTATGCCAACCTTCCTTTTGTTATATAGTTGTAATTTGTTTTGGTGCGATACAAAATTTATTCTTAACGTGCAGCCACCGGCTGAAGAAAACAGCAAGCCATTTTTGTATAGTGTAGGGTGTTCCCTATATTTGCACTGGTGGTGATCTTTGATGCAGAGTGGATGTAATCTGTGCAATCACCTTAATAGCCTAGCATTAGTTTCGGCCTATTTATTTCCTAGTCTTCTTTTTCCCTGGTTTGCTAGTGGCTGCAACTACCATGGGCCATATACGGGTCGTAGGATCCGTGGGTCTCCTACGGGCCGTCGATAAATGGGCCTATAATCGGTGGGCCTCGGGCCGTCGATAAATGGTCCTATAATCGGTGGGCCTCGGGCCGTCGGATAAATGGGTCTACATGGGCCGTAATCGGGCGTAATTGGTATCGGCCCAGCACGGTAATGGGCCGTTAACAGGCCGTAGGACTGCAAAAGCTTAATTCTGTCACAGGCATAATGGGTCATTAATGGGCCAGAATATAGGACGGGCTGGCTAGAAATGGGCCGACTCTTGCCATGGGCCGAATTTGGCCCATTAGGGTAACAGGCCAGTAACGGGCTGACTCTTGCCATGGGCCGAATTTGGCCCATTTGGGGAACATGCCAGTAACGGGCCGACTCTTGCCATGGGCCGAACTTGGCCCATTAGGGGAACAGGCTAGTAACGGGCTAGAAGTAATCGAGGGCCGAAAAGGACCCCAAGAACGTATGGGCCATCAATAGGCCGAAAGCTAACACGGGCTGCAAACAGCCCATGTAAATCACGGGCCGTTAACGGGTACAAAGAAAATTACTGTTCATTATGGGCTAGAGTCACCGTGGGCCTGTAAAGGGCCAAAAGATACGAAGGCCTCATATGGGCCGAAAGACGTTGTGCCATACATGGGCCAAAAGTGAAATGGGTTGGTGTTATATTCGACGGCCCACATGACGTTGTTGGGCCGATTTCCTTTAGTGCCTAACGGGCCGTGAGTTAGCGGGCTGTAAAATGGGCTATTTGCGAAGAGACCATTAACAGGCTTTTCATGGGCCAGCCTGTTAACTTTTGACCAAGTCAAACAGGCCGGCTTTGTAAGCTAAATGGGCCAGTGGTGGGTCGTGGTACGTGTCGACATATCATAGGCGCCTATCTGACCCACTGACGAGCTGACATGTGTTTCATCCTGCCAATAAGAATTTTACACGTGGAAATTTCCCATTGGTCGGGGCTGTTAACGGGTTATCGGATCCAAAACCCGACCCGATAGCTTAACGGCGTTCCGTTACGGTGGATGCCACGTGTCAGTCACCCTTGACGAAAGCACTTCTGTGACGCGCGATTTATCATCATGGAAGTGGACACTTCTGTGATGATAATTTCGGTAATGTCATGGAACACTTCTACGACAACACAGGTATGACTATCTTGATTCTGTCATAAAATCGTCATGGATGTACATGCATGACAAAAAAACGTGACCTACTGTGACAAACACGTATCATCACGGAAGTGTATTTTTTTTGTAGTGTTTTGGGCATCAAAGCGCCTTGTAATAGGCTAGTTGAAATACTTTGATCTTTTGCCATCGTGCACTACTACATGACACTGTGTAATCCATCATGATTGTTGCTATGCTTGCTCATATGCTTGAGTACTTTCATAAAATCCTGCCTTCTGCATTTGAGAAACTTAAATGTGCCCTGGCGGTTTACCGCCGGACGAGTTATGATACCCAATATAGAACCAGAGTTTTTATAACCAAGGCTGTAAGACAATGAAATATGAAATATATCATACCTGTGATATTGAATCATATCGTTGGTTTATCAACTTGCATAGTAAGGGTGAGAACCCAAATCTTGAGTATTGATAACTCCCACCAAGTTGTATTGGTGCATAAGAAACCATGCCGGGTTGTGATAAACTCCGCATGATCATCCTGGCGACTTATAGTCAATGCCAGATCGGGCTAAGAAAAGCCGGTTTATAATTGAATATGTGCTAAACAACTTATAGTTGAAAGCTACACCGGGTTAAGAAACACTGTGTTGATGTAATAACTTATAGTCAGTCCGGGTCAAAAGACGCCGGTTTACCTCAAAAACCCTATCAAAGGAAAGAAAACTTGCACAAAACAAAGTCAAATAAAATCTTGTAGTCGAGGCTTTTCAAGGGCTGCCAGGCCCAAATTCGAGGCTTTTCATGGGCTGCCAGGCCGCTGAGTTGAACCATTTGACAAAGCCTTTTAAGATGGGCCTCCAATTAACCAATCGCCGTTTTAACTTTGACAAGTTCAGGGTCTATATAAGATTGACTTGTCAAACGTTCGGCGGGTCATACCAGGATTACCTGGACAGTAGTGGCTTACTTAATGAAGGCAGGTTAACCCGGGGTTTTAGGTGAATACACCAGGCTTCCAAGCCGTGGCTTGATATCCTATTACAAGGGTCCTTTCAAACTCTTTGTTGCTTTGCACAAAGAGCCCCCAAGTAACTTTGTGAGCTATGCTCAATGGGTGCCTATGTTTGAGTTGTGCTTTAGCAATAATACTCTCTTTGGCCCCTTGGGTGTAAAGCTCCCAAGTTTTGTTGTGGCATGATAGCCGGTTTACTAAACAAATAGGACATCGCTGTGTAAGCAGAAGCCCCCTTGTAACCAAGAAATATTGGAAGAAACGGAAGAGGCCCTGCTTGTAGCAAGGATGCCAGTTTATTATATTGATCATAATATATACATTGTCAAAATATGTACATAATGAGAGCCTATGGCTCAGATGTAGTAAGGTCGTAGATGAGCGATATTCCACGGCCGACGGGTCTCCTCCTCCGATTTGCTTGAGTCTTTGTGCTCTCGAACATCGATGAGGTAGTATGATCCGTTGTGCAGATTCTTGCTGACCACAAAGGGCCCTTCCCGAGGTGGGGATAACTTGTGCATATCGGTCTGATCCTGGATGAGCCGGAGCACTAAGTCACCTTCTTGAAAGGTTCTTGTTTTAACCCGGCGGCTGCGATAACGCCGCAGTTCTTGCTGATAAACCGCCGAACGAGCCAACGCCATGTCCCGTTTTTCATCTAATAGGTCTAGTGCTTCTTGACGTGCTTGCTCGTTGTCCGCTTCAACATAATTGGCAACCCGGGGCGAGTCATGACGAATATCACTTGGGAGTACCGCCTCTGCCCCGTAGACCATGAAGAAAGGTGTATAACCTGTAGATCGATTTGGGGTGGTGTTTATGCTCCATAACACAGATGGTAATTATTCCACCCAAAAACCCAGCGTCCTCTTCAAAGGAACCATAAGCCGAGGCTTGATACCCTTCAAAATTTCCTGATTAGCCCTCTCAGCTTGACCATTAGACTGGGGGTGAGCCACGGACGACACATCAAGCCGGATGTGTTCTCGTTGACAAAAGTCCTCCATCTCACCTTTGGAGAGGTTCATGCCATTATCTGTGATGATGTTGTGTGGAAAACCAAAGCGGAAGATCACCTTCTTGATGAATTGAACCGCCGTGGCTACGTCACACTTGCTTACTGGCTCCACTTCAACCCATTTAGTAAATTTGTCAACCGCCACCAATAGGTGGGTCTTCTTATCTTTGGATCACTGAAGGGCCCTACCATATCAAGCCCCCAAGTAGCAAACGACCAAGTGATTGGAGTCATTCGTAGCTCCTGAGCCGAAACATGAGCACGTCGTGAGAATTTCTGACAACCGTCGCACCGCCTCACCAAGTCCTCAGCATCAGCATGAGCTGTCAGCCAATAGAAGCCATGACGAAAAGCTTTAGCAACCAAGGATTTTGAATCGACGTGATGACCACAGTCTCCTTCGTGGATCTCACGTAGAATCTCACGGTCTTCTTCAGGAGAAACACAATGCTGGAACACACCGGAGACATGCAATGGTGTAACTCGTCGTTGTGAATAACCATGGACTTGGATCGCCGGATTATCTGCCTGGCCAAAACTGCATCTTCTGGCAACTTGCCTCGGTTCATATACGCCAAATATGGAACCGTCCAATCCGGAATAATGTGTAAAGCGGCCACCAATTGTGCCTCTGGATCAGGAATAGCGAGGTCCTCCTCTGTAGGCAACTGAACTGACGGGTTGTGCAAGACATCCAGAAAGGTATTGGGCGGCACCAGTTTATGCTGAGATCCCAGCCGGCTTAAAGCATCTGCTGCCTCATTTTTGCACCGATCAATGTGCTCCACTTGATAACCTTTGAAGTGAGCAGCGACAATATCCACCTCTCGTCGGTAAGCCGCCATGAGTGGATCCTTGGAATCCCAAGTACCTGAAACTTGCTGGGCCACCAGATCCGAGTCTCCAAAGCATCGTACCCGGCTTAAGTTCATTTCCTTAGCCACTCGAAGACCATGGAGTAAGGCCTCGTACTCAATTGCATTGTTAGTACAAGGGAACATTAAGCAAAGAACATAATGAATTTTATCACCTCGAGGGGAAGTAAGGACAACTCCAGCCCCCGAGCCCTCCAATTGCCTGGACCCATCGAAGTGGATAGTCCAGTATGTGCTGTCCGATTTGTCTTTCGGTGCCTGTAACTCTGACCAATCATTGATGAAATCCACAAGGGCCTGGGACTTGATAGCTGTTCGAGGCATATATTTCAAACCGTGTGGTCCAAGTTCAATAGCCCACTTAGCAACCCGGCCAATTGCCTCCCTGTTCTGGATTATATACCCCAAAGGAGCGGAACTAACCACTGTGATGGGATGACCTTGAAAGTACTGTTTAAGCTTCCGACATGCCATGAAAACCCCATACACCAGCTTCTGCCAATGCGGATATCTTTGCTTTGACTCAATGAGCACTTCGCTGATATAATAAACCGGCCTTTGAACCGGGTATTCCTTCCCAGCCTCCTTGCGCTCCACCACAATAGCTACGCTGACAGCCCGGGCATTAGCAGCTACGTATAACAACAGTGGCTCCTTATCAACCGGAGTAGCAAGAACTGGCGGTTCAGCCAACTGCTTCCTTAAGTCCTCAAACGCCGCATCAGCAGCATCATTCCAGACAAAATTGTTTGTCTTCTTCAACATCTGATACAGAGGGATCACCTTCTCTCCCAACCTGCTGATAAACCGGCTCAAAGCCGCAACACGACCTGCCAGACGTTGAACATCATTGATACACGACGGTTTAGCGAGAGACGTAATAGCTTTAATCTTTTCCGGATTAGCCTCAATGCCCCTGTTAGATACCAGAAAACCTAAGAGCTTGCCTGCTGGAACACCGAAGACGCACTTGTCCGGATTAAGCATCATCTTATAAACCCGAAGGTTTTCAAAGGTCTCCTTGAGGTCATCTATCAATGTCTCCTTTTTCCTGTATTTTACCACAATATCATCCACATAAGCATGAACATTGCGCCCAATCTGAGTATGAAGACAATTCTGCACACAGCGCTGATAAGTTGCCTGGACACTCTTGAGCCCAAAGGGCATAGACACATAACAGAAGGCTCCAAAGGGAGTGATGAAAGCTGTCTTCTCCTGGTCCTTAACTGCCATCTTGATCTGATGATAACCGGAATAAGCATCCAAGAAACTCAATCGCTCACAACCCGCCGTAGCATCAATGATTTGATCAATACGAGGGAGGGCAAAAGGATCAGCTGGGCAAGCTTTGTTCAAATCCGTGCAATCCACACACATACGCCAAATGCCATTTTTCTTAAACACCAACACCAGATTAGCCAACCATTCAAGGTGAAACACCTCCACAATAAACCCCGCTGCCAACAGCCAGGCTACCTCTTCACTAATGGCCTTGCGCCTCTCTTCATTAAAACGGCGAAGAAACTATTTGACCGGTTTGAACTTCGGATAATTACTAAGAGTGGGCTCAGCGAGTTCCCTCGGTACACCCCATGTCAGACGGTTTCCATGCAAACATGTCCCGGTTCTCATGGATGAACTCGATGAGCGCGCTTTCCTATTTCGGATCCAAGTTGATGCTGATGCTGAACTGCTTGGATGAATCGCCAGGAGCAAAATCAACCAATTTAGTCTCATCAGCCGATTTGAACTTCAAAGCCGGATCATGCTCTGTAGTGGGCTTCTTCAGAGAGGTCATGTCTGCCGGATCAACATTGTCCTTATAGAACTTCAACTCCTCTGTTGCACAAACCGACTCAGCATAAGCCGCATCACCTTCCTCGCACTCCAGAGCAATCTTGCGGCTACCGTGAACCGTGATGGTCCCCTTATGACCCGGCATCTTGAGCTGCGGATAAACATAACACGGCCTCGCCATGAATTCAGCATAAACCGGCCGTCCAAACAGGGCATGGTACGGGCTTCTGATTTTAACCACTTCAAAGGTCACCGTCTCGGATCTTGAATCATGATCATCTCCAAAAACCACCTCCAGAGCTATCTTACCGATCGGGTAAGCTGATTTACCAGGCACCACACCGTGAAAAATGGTGTTTGACGGTTTAAGATTCTTATCTGTTAACCCCATACGTCGGAAGGTTTCATAATACAAGATATTGATACTGCTCCCTCCATCCATGAGCACTTTGGTGAACTTATATCCTCCAACCTGCGGTGCAACCACCAGAGCTAGATGGCCAGGATTATCAATTCGAGGCGGATGATCTTCTCTGCTCCACACGATGGGCTGCTCAGACCAACGTAAGTAACGGGGTACTGCCAGTTCAATAGTGTTGACTGCCCTCTTGTGCAGCTTCTGATCGCGCTTGCGCAAGCTAGTGGTAAAAACATGATACTGCCCACCATTTAACTGCTTCGGTTGCTCTGATAACCCGATTGTTGCTGATTCCCCTGATTACTCTGCTGATTGTGACCACCTTGGTTGTGCTGGTTGCCCTGATTATTCTGAAATCCTGAGTTTGAACCGCCACCGCCGTAACCCGACCCGTGAAACCCTGGACCCGAACCGCCAGATGGACCCTGATCATACTGGAAGAGATCAGAGTTTTTGAATTCCCTCATAATGAAACAATCCTTCCAGAGGTGCTTGGCCGGAACCTCCTTCATCCCGTGCTTTGGGCAGGGCTGGTTTAACAGGCGCTCCAGATTCATGCCTCCACCGCGCTGGGGCGGTTTACCCTTACGACGCTACGCATTGCCCTGCATATTGGTGTTAGCCACAAAATCCGAATTGTCTGCTTTACGCTTACCATTGTTCCCGTGGCTAGCCTAGTTATGCTGTCCTTTTTTACCGGCATTCTTCTTTCCCTTCTCCGGCTTCTCTTCGTCAGAATCGGGATCCTTGGTATTATCGGAATCAACATACTTAACCAGAGCTGCCATGAGTGTTCCCATATCGTTGCAGTGGCGCTTGAGCCGTCCCAACTTCATCTTCAGTGAGTTAAACCGGCAATTACCCTCCAATGTCACGGTTGCTGTATCAGCATTGATGCGGCCCGACGAATGCAGGATTTCTGAAGCCCGGCGCACCCAATGAGTTGTTGATTCGTTCTCTCCTTGGACATAAGTAGCTAGATCCACAATGGACATGGGTTGTTTGCACGTGTCCTTGAAGTTTGCTATAAACCGGGCCTTCAACTCGTCCCATGAATTGATCGAGTTAACGGGCAGGCTCTTTAGCCAGGTACGAGCCGTTCCGTCTAACATCATGGTGAAGTA
This sequence comes from Triticum timopheevii, assembly GCA_963921465.1. Lineage (NCBI taxonomy): Eukaryota > Viridiplantae > Streptophyta > Magnoliopsida > Poales > Poaceae > Triticum > Triticum timopheevii. The sequence continues at coordinate 623,298,464 of OY997264.1, read as the reverse complement.
TTTTGCACACACCGCTTCATCCACATCCAGCATCTCCATTGCCATCTCATAACTTTCAACCCACGCCTCGGGGGGTTGATCGGCGGTATAATTAGGTACTTTACGCGGACCCTTGAAATCCTTGGGCAGCCGCACATTATGCAGAGCCGGGGTGAGGCATGGTACCCCCCCCCCCCAAGAGCTAAAGGCCAATCCATGTTCAACTAATGCCGCTGGTTGAACCAGAGCGGGTTGATTCGCATACTGCGCTGCCAATTGTGCTCCTAACTCTGCCTCTCATCGTGCTCTGCCGTTGTTCACCACACCCTGAGCATTCATACCGCCGTGCACCGTATTAGGCCCTCGAGGGGCATCACGGCGCCGCGCACTGCTTGACACAGCCGGTTCGTCCATGTGCCTGCTGTAACTCTTGCTCGGACAGGGAGTTGAATGTATTCTGTCTCGGCTTTAGGAATAAGTCAGCTGCTGCAAAATAGCGGTTTGAAGAAGATCCCTGGCCCGTCGTGTCTCAACCGCTGCCGGTGAGTTACCCTCCATCGGAATAGCTGCCAAACGCGACGTTGCAGCAATCATGTTATCCAAAGGGCTAGAGAACTGACCTGGCGGTATTGGTACGTATTGCGGCAGGTAGTCCGTCCGTCGAGGCGAGTCCATCACCCGTGGCTGGTCCGGAGCTCCAGTCCCGGGTGCCTCGGTCTGGTTTACTGTTGCCGGATTACTTGGCCTGGCTCCCGGCATAATGAAGAGATTCATTCCTTCGTAAACCGGCGGCAGAAGAGACCGGTACTTCCTCCGCAGCACTTCATTTGATGCATTCTGATCCAACATAAGCCGGTAATTCTACGGCTGGATCTGCTGTGACTGGGCATCTAAAGCGGCCCGCTCTTCAGTCATCCTAGCTTCCTCAGCCGCCAAGTCCTCCTTGGCCTGAGCTATCTGTCCTTCAGCTTTGTAACCTCCACATTATGCTAATCCTGGGTCTCCGGGGCGACTATTGTGGTCAACAATGTCGTCAAAGCATCCAACAAACCAACAAGAACTTAAGCCGGCCGGCGCGCGGGGCCTCCTGCATCAGCTGCCGATCCGGAAATCATTGCTGCTGCAGATGAAGATTGCAAGGTGGGCTGCCATGAATATAGCAACCCGGTTCGGCGGTTCAAAGGGGTCAGGAATATTATTGCCATCGGAACAGCCCCTAATCCGGCCATCTTGCAACTGGTACAGCGACTCAGTTTCGCCAGTGGATGATTCGCCATCTGAGTAGATGGCTGTCTCACCATCGGACACCGGTTCAAATCCCGCACCATGGATGAATCCTATGAACGCACGCTTCATGGCAGGCTGAACCCGAGCGGGACTCGCACGTTGAGCCGTCTCGACGAGGTCGGTGGAGATGTCTGGCTCAGGGCCCGGTTCACCGATATTGCCGATGAAAACGTGAATTCCGCCAAAGGGGACCCGGTACCCGTACTCAATTGAATCAGCCTCGGGGCGCCACCCTTCGTCGTTGATGTAGAGCTTGCCGCGACGACTCTTGGTCATCCGGCCAACCGCGTACCCTTTGAGTCCTTCAAAGTTGCCCTTTAAGAACTCGAAACCATCGTGCGATAGCCCCACGGTGGGCGCCAACTGTCGTGGAATTAACACGTCAGATGTCCTAGCAGAAGGACTTAGTCGTGGAGCCATGATGTCTACTACACAACCTTCTTCTTGTAGACGTTGTTGGGCCTGCAAGTGCACAGGTTTGTAGGACAATAGCAAATTTACCTCAAGTGGATGACCTAAGGTTTATCAATCCGTAGGAGGCATAGGATGAAGATGGTCTCTCTCAAGCAACCCTGCAACCAAATAACAAAGAGTCTCTTGTGTCCCCAACACACCCAATACAATGGTAAATTGTATAGGTGCACTAGTTCGGCGAAGAGATGGTGATACAAGTGCAAAATAGATGGTAGATATAGGTTTTTGTAATCTGAAATAATAAAAAGAGCAAGGTAACTAATGATAAAAGTGAGCGTAAACGGTATTGCAATGATAGAAAACAAGGCCTAGGGTTCATACTTTCACTAGTGCAAGTTCTCTCAACAATAATAACATAGAAAGATCATATAACAAGCCCTCAACATGCAACAAAGAGTCACTACGAAGCCACTAATAGCGGAGAACAAACGTAGATATTATGGTAGGGTACAAAACCACCTCAAAGTTATTCTTTCGGATCAATCTATAAAAGAGTTCGTACTAGAATAACACCTTAAGATACAAATCAACCAAAACCCTAATGTCACCTAGATACTCCATTGTCACCTCAAGTATCCGTGGGCATGATTATACGATATGCATCACACAATCTCAGATTCGTCCAACCAACACAAAGTACTTCAAAGAGTGCCCCAAAGTTTCTATCGGAGAGTCAAGAACGTGTGCCAACCCCTATGCATAGGTTCCCAATGTCACAGAACCCGCAAGTTCATCACCGAAACATACATCAAGTGGCACATGATATCCCATTGTCACCACAGATAATCACGGCAAGACATACATCAAGTGTTCTCATAAAGACTCAATCCGATAAGATAACTTCAAAGGGGAAACTCAATTCATCACAAGAGAGTAGAGGGGGAGAAACATCATAAGATCCAACTACAATAGCAAAGCTCGGGATACATCAAGATCGTGACATAGAGGGAACACGAGAGAGAACATGAGAGAGAGAGAGATCAAACACATAGCTACTGGTACATACCCTCAGCCCCGAGGGTGAACTACTCCCTCCTCATCATGGATAGCGCCGGGATGATGAAGATGGCCACCAGTGATGGGTTCCCCCTCCGGCAGGGTGCCGGAACGGGCTCCCGAGAGGTTTTTGGTGGCTACAGAGGCTTGCGGCGGCGGAACTCCCGATCTATCTTCTGTTCTGGAAGTTTTAGGGTACAAGAGTATATATGGGTGCAGGGGTACGTCGGAGGAGCTACGGGGGCCCCACGAGGCAGGGGGGCGCGCCCGGGGGTGGGGGTGGGGGGGGGGGTGCGCCCCCACCCTTGTGGGCAGCCCGTATCTCCCCTGACGTGCACTCCAAGTTCCCTGGGTTGCTTTCCTTCCAAAAAATAACTTCTCCAGTTGATTTCGTTCCGTTTTGACTCCGTTTGATATTCCTTTTCCTCGAAACACTGAAATAGGCATAAAACAGCAAATCTGGGCTGGGCCTCCGGTTAATAGGTTAGTCCCAAAAATAATATAAAAGTGGATAATAAAGCCTAATATTGCCTAAAACAGTAGATAAAGTAGCATGGAGCAATCAAAAATTATAGATACGTTGGAGACGTATCAAGCCATCGCAACGAGATTAGCTTAAACGGGTTAAACCGGAATAAGGGACACGGGAAGTTTATACTGGTTCGGCCCCTTGCGGTGAAGGTAAAAGCCTACGATCCAGATGTTGTGGGATTAATTTCTCTCGATGAGCAGGGAGCGAATCCGTTTTACCTATCTCTCGAGCTGTTGTTTTTTGTCCTTGAACCGCCGCCGGGTCGTCCCTTTATATACACAGGTTGACGCCCAGCCGGTTCACAGAATCCCAAGTCCGGCTCATACAAGTGTCCGGCTCGGTCTCTTCCTTTCCCTAACTTACAATACAAGTTATACATCTATGGCGGTTTACTACTCTGGACCCTAACCTGCCATTGGGCTCTGGGCCTTTAAGCCTCCATAGTTAAAGCGCCATATCCTTCATATTCATGGGCTCTTGTACAGGACTCCTTGTGAGTGTAATCCGGCCCCTCCTAGGCGGTTTACACCCAGTAGTCATATCCCCAACAGGAAGCTCATGTATTATTTGTGTTGAAGAACGGGGAAGAGAAGATGCCACATAGTTATTGTTGTGGACCCATAGTCCAAAGAGGACTAGTCACACATCATCATGGGAGAAACAATGTAGATGAAGAAGACCTCGGTGATGATCTCCCCCTAGACAGAGTAGAAAAGGACAACAATTTGGATAGCCTTGGATCATGTCCATGCAGTGGTAGAAAAATTATGCAATTAATATGATGAAGATGCAGGGAAGGCATTGGACACGGGGTCTAAATGCCCATCCATGTGCATGAGGCCTAGGGTGTGTGGACCTCGACAACCCCCCCCCCCCCCCCCCCTTGGTGCTTATTCTTCCCATATTGCTCCTTCTTCGATAAAAATTTCTATCGTATTTTTCCTGATTTTTATCTCCAGAAAACACCCATTTTCATGTTAAACCAAAAAACCATTAGAAACATCAGCTACCATGTTGGCACTAAATTAATATGTTAGTCCAGAAAAATGATAAATATGCCTATGTGACATGAGTATTGCATGAAAATGTATTTTTAACAAAATCCCAAACATATGCATGAGTAGGGGTAGAATCGATTTGGAGTTAAAGTGAACAATATTGTCTTGTGATAATCTACAATCCGAAGTTTTACATTCCCCACCATACTGTACAAAATCAAACAAAACAACACCAAGAGTGAGGCGGGCTTCAAGCTAAGCATATGGATCATGTCAATGATGTAATGGGTAGGGTGTTTTGAATACATACGATACTCCCCAAGTTACCTGAAGTTGATGACGAAGATGGGGACAAATTCCATGTTGGAGGAGGCAAAATCTAGCTTGCTTGGTGAACAAAGCCTTTTGTTCCGTTGCAACCTCCTTTATCATGGCCAAAAATAAGGTATGTTCCCATCTTCACATACAAATTCCGTCCTACTTTCCTATATTTTTTATATAAAATAGATAAATTTCTTGATTATGGCTCCTTTCCCAAATCCAGTATCTCATCGATCAACTAGTGTAATTCTTAAATAAAAATATGATTTTGGTAAGATATATTCAATGTATATCAAAATAATAAGTGAAAATAGACATGTTTACCTATTAAATTTCTAATGCAAAATACACATTCCCCGGTTCCATTTTGTATTGAAGGCCTAACCAATATGTTGTTTCTCAAAGAAGAATATGGTGGCATTGACTGGATTTGCTGATTAGTCCATAATTCCCATGAAACCGAATGTATTGAATGCAACTACCTACAACATGTATTGGATGCCAATTGTGCATGCAATCTCCGGACAACTGATATTTTCAGTAAAAGTAAGCACATTTATTAGTCATAACACAGATGTTAACACAATAGTGGATGCGCGTGTAAAGCTACGTTGAGTCGGTATCTAAGAAACATGTGGGTCTACTTGGTGGGAACTGTGCCATACAAATAAAGTAAGAGGTATGAGTTTCAATATTTTCAGTATTTTGACATGGAAAGTGGCTTGGCATTGGCAACAAGGAAATGTTGGCATCTGCACATAAATCAAATTCAATTTGTGCTTGGGTCCTAGGAAGAAATACTAGCCACCAAGCGATATTTTTAAGGAAAGAAGTTATCAACATGAACTTGGCTAAGTATCATTGCATGCATTCATACCTTCAAGAGAAGAGATATATGGAGATTTTGAAATGGATATAAAATCGACATTGGAATGATTCTTGCATCCCATCAAGCCGATGTTAGGAAGTCATACACACAAAGAATTAGCAAGGTCATGCATTTTTATTGTGCAGTAGAAGTTTTTCATAGTATGTAAATTGCCCTAAATTCTAATGGCTTTAGATATTTTATGTTTGGCATCACGAGAAGAGTGGCATATGTTTATTAGGAGTGGCATATTATTTGAAATGGAATTGTAAATTTAGAGGAGCTAGGAGGTATACTCTAGTCTTTATTATTATATTGCTCCTTATTTGGAAAATCTTAAGGAGTCTGTAGGTTTTAGTCAACATAAAATAAGTTTATTGCTCACAATAGAAGATTAGTACATAATAAATGTGATAATAAAAGTATACAAAATAATTTTGGTGCAAAGTTCATAACCAAAAAGAAATGGATAACCATTGGTTTTGCAATTAAGCAAAGTTCTACTAGATGTGAACACACTCATGGAAAAGCGCAAGAACGGTTCAAAATTAGGATATACTCACAGATGATATATTTTACCAAAAAATAATGGTGACCATAATTTAGCAAGTCTACATACGTTAGTACTCATTAAAGACGAGAAAGTTTTTAGTTGACTCATATACCAAAAGTGTGTAATTTTAGATCTTAATTAATACAAATAATGGGATAAGGGGTGAAATAAAAATTTATTTTTACAACCCTTTCCTTCTATATAAGGGGAGTGTATCTCCTCATATCATCCAGTAACACATAGATAGCCAACAACACCAAAAAATATCAACCTTTTGCTAGACCATTTTAGCTTATCATTTGTATTAACAAGTCTTCCAGTTGTCCATCTAAGTATGCGGAGGAGGGATAAGTGTTCAGGTGTCAATTTCAACGACAATGACATAGAGCGCAGTACCACCTTCTCCAAGCGACGTGATGACTTTTTTAAGAGTGCCTGTGACCTCTCGGCCCTCACAGGCATGAGGGTTGTTGTGGTCCCGAAGAAGGACTTCGGAAATATGCACTCATTTGGGATGCCATCAGCAGAACCCATTCTTGATGATTTCTTATTGGGAGGTCCGCTTATTGGGCCATTTGTTAACGAGACGACGAATGCAATGATTGTTTGCAGAAGACAAAGGTGGCTTGGTTGTACATAGATAATGCAATGGACCATAAGAGAGCGAAGTTCTCCCTACAACATATTAAACAGATCCTAGATGAAAACCCATGCATGATATCAAATTATATCTTCTCAAAGGAAGAAGATATAAGTCTTGAAGGTCGCAATAAGCTCATCAATGAACTCTTGTGGGTCTAGGAGGATACTAGACATCGTTTGCCTCCACTACATTCTTGCAGTGAACCATAGACTAGTGGTCCAAGCTTTCCACGAAATCGATTGGCGCCAAGATGCCGATCTTGGGGTCACTCAAATACTCTTATTTCATCACAACAACCATCACCATCTCATTGTATTCCTCCTCAAGTGTTGCCATCAATTCAACTGCCATCAACACAACAAGACACTATAGAATTACATTTTCCTATGCATGTATCACAAATGTTCCAGTATACACCTCCACCTTTGGCGCCAATCCCTAACTCAACCACTGGGAATACTGTGGAGGCCCCAACTCAATTGTTATACTCCAGTGGCAATGACTTCCTCGTTCGTGAATTGTTTGGCTATTATAACTCGGCATATGCTCCTTCCAACCAGTCACACTACAAGGGGAACCTAGAGATGGATGCTTACTTGGGCTATAATGGTAATGTTGTAGGCCCATATAACATGGAATACGATGAGTTGATCAACGCACAGCCAAATTCTTCCTGTTGGAATGTTGATGATATTGATGCATGGATTGAATGACTTCTTTAGATGCCAGTTAGTTCTTCCATTTAAATGCTATATCGTGGAATAAGTTATAATACTTCCATTAGGTGCCATTATCTATTGTACTATGCCTATTCTAAGCAACAATAAACATATTCGCATGCTCAGGGTATTGGGCCATGAAGTTTGTTTTGGTACGACAATACTAATTTTTATTGCATCGTGTTCTTCATTTTGGTTTAGTTAGTGTTTTTCTTGAGTAACAAGCATGCCATTTTCAACCTCTATTGATGAACAAGAGCAATATGAAATATTCAACCATGTTTCACCTATTTAAAGCTTAATCCAGTTTGCTGAAGTAGGGTTATATATTTTAGCTCATGTTTCTATGCCTATTTTTTCCACTATCTCATTAATCATCTTCCTACAATTTTTCTATTTTTTTTACCAATCATGTAGGCCATGAATCTCATAGGAAGTTGGGACGTGCATGTTGGCCAAATCTCAGTTCTTAAAACACTCATAAGTTGCAAGTTCAATCTAAAGTATATAAAACTACGTTGCTTTCAATAATCTGAAGTTAGTATGGTACTGAATATATCACAATTTTTTAAACTACAATATTTTGTCGGATCGAGACAACCCAAAGTATACCAAACTATGTTGTTTTCATAATCCAGTGTATTAACTAAAAACTCTAATGTACAAATGGGGCATAATAAAGTTTGATAGGTTGATGCTTCACCCGCTAAAATGTGACTAACAACCAGGATGCTCCTGCCTGAGATCATCAATCGGTCTGTGGTCCGGAACATTGATCTTTGATCAGGAACATCCCGATCGTTACTCACCAAACCGAGTTCATTAATCGATCTGTCATCTGACTCAAAACCTGTAGGGGGTACATTACTTTTTGAACGAGGAGAGTTGAAAATGAATGGACGAAAAAGTGGGCCTTGTCACACATATGGTTCTTTCTTGCTATAGTTATGAGGGATACTCTTGAGGAAGGATCCTTCGTTCGCAACCAACATAGTCGATATTCTGTTGAGGGCCTCACGAAGCACTCGTCCCTTATACGAGATCAAATCTATTTGTCCGAAATGCGCCAGAGAAACAGAGACATAAAAGTCGCATCTTCATGACTCCGCATATGTCGGGCACAAAAAGCTCGCTAAAATACGTCCGGACCTCTTTAGCATTCATGGTGATGAAGAATGAAAAACAGAAGAAATAGAAAGGGTGAGGAGAAAAAAAAATAAGGTTGGGTTTGGAGCAATTGAGTTGAGAGTGAAACAGAAGCCCAAGAGAGAGGGAGGGAGCCCAAACCCAACCAAGCAAAACTGAGCCCATGTGGTTCTGTTGTGTGTTGACGCACAAATCCTACCCCGCTCCTCCCCTCCCCTCCCCGAGCCGCCGCCGGAAGTGACCATGGCGGCGCCCTACCGCCGTCTCCTCCTCCTCCGCCGCCTCTCCATCTCCATCTCCCACTCCCACCTCGCCCCGCACCCCCAGCCCGCCCCGCTGCTCCCTCCCGCCCGCCACTTCGCCTTCTCCTCCGCGGAGGAGGCCGCGGCCGAGCGCCGCCGCCGCAAGCGCCGCCTCCGCATCGAGCCGCCGCTGCACGCCCTCCGCCGCGACCCCTCCACCCCGCCGCCCCCGCGCGACCCCAACGCGCCCCGCCTCCCCGACACCACCTCCTCCCTGGTCGGCCCGCGCCTCAGCCTCCACAACCGCGTGCAGGCCCTCATCCGCTCCGGCGACCTCGACGGCGCCGCCGTCGCCTCCCGTGCGGCCGTATCCTCGCGCGTCCGCCCTACCGTCTTCACCTGCAACGCAGTCGCCGCCTCCATGGTCCGCGCCGGCCGGCCCGACGACGCCGTCGAGCTCTTCGCCTTCTTCTTCCGCCGCTCCAACATCGTCCCCAACGTCGTCTCCTACAACACCCTCATCCTCGCCCACTGCGACGCCGCCCGCGTCGACGACGCGCTCCAGGCATACCAGGAGATGCTGGACGGCCTCACCTCCTTCTCCCCCTCCGCGGTCTCCTACCGCCACCTCACCAAGGGCCTCGTCGCCGCCGGCCGCGTCCAGGACGCCCTCGACCTCCTCCGTGACATGCTCAACCGCGGCCAGGGCGCCGACTCCATCGTCTACAAGAACCTCATCGACGGCTACGTCGCCCTCGACGACTGGGACAAGGCCTTCCAGCTCTTTGACGAGCTCCGGGAGAAGGCCACCGTCTATGACGGCGTCGTGCACACCAGCTTCATGGAGGGCTACTGGAAGAAAGGCATGGACAAGGAGGCCATGGACAGCTACAGCTCCCTTCTGGACAAGAAGTTCAAGATGACGCCGGCCACCTGCAACGTGCTGCTCCAGACACTCTTCAGCCACGACAAGCACAAGGAGGCACACGACCTGTGGGAGACCATGTTCGACAACCACAGCCCGCCCAGCTTCATCGGCGTCAACAGCGAGTCCTACACTGTCATGGTCAACCAGTGCTTCAAGGAGGGCAGGTTCCAGGACGCCATCGAAGTGTTCCACAGGCAGCCGAGCAAGACTGTGCAGATGGACGTCGCCTGCTTCAACAACATCATCGGGAAGCTCTGTGAGAACGGGATGCTAGCAGAGGCGGAGCAGCTTTTCGAGGAGATGGAGAGCAAGTCGGTGCTTCCAGACGTGTACACCTACACTTACCTGGTCGACTCGTGCTTCAAGGATGGCCGTGTGGATGACACCATGCAGTATTTCCACAAAATGGCGGACGGGAGGGAGCACGGGCCAAAGTTCAATATCGCTTTCTTCAATCGGATGTTTCAAGGGCTTACAGAAGCTGGCCGGATTGATGATGCCTTGAAGGTGTATGGAAGGATGCCTGACAAGGAGATTAAGCCGTCCACGGCCACCTTTGAGATCCTGGTTAAGGCGTCCTGCAAGGAAGGGGAATTGGATAGAGCACGAGACCTGGTGAGGGACATGGCCAGAGGCGGTGTTGTCGCTCCTCCTGAGTTCCGTGAGTGTATTGTTGAGATTTTCAAGACTGCTGATCGCCAGGAAGAGATCGAGCAAGCTTTTGATGAAAAGCCAGTGCCACCACCTCCTTCGCCAAGGCCAGAGTATCGCTCTCGGAGTCTACCTGGATTTGCATCTAATCAGACGCCGGGTAGCTACGCACCTAACCAAGGCAAACTGGGCTATGGTTCTCAACCATTTCATCATGGCAATGCTGCACCTCAAATCCTGCGACCTGAGGGGATGTCTTCTGAACCCCGTCAGCCTGCGTTTGGAAGCCAGCAAGTTCAGAAAACAGAAGTTGGTGCTTCTAATACATCACAATATGGGCTTCCTTCTCCTCAAAGATCACCACCTGGGACGTCCCTGCCTCAAGGTCATCTGGCGGAGTTTGGTTCCTCTCATCCTTGGCAGCAAGCAGTCGGTGCTTCTCAAGTGCAACAACCTAAATTTAGCTCGGATTCACCGGTGCAGTCTGGATTTGGTACTCCTCAACCGCAACAATCAACGCATATCGCTCATCAGACTCAACATGCCGGGTTTGGCACACCTCGTCCATGGCAGACAGGGTTTGGCTCTCAGCAAGCGCAGCAGCCCGGGTATGGCTCTCAGCAAGCGCAGCAGCCCGGGTATGGCTCTCAGCAAGCGCAGCAGCCAGGGTATGGCTCTCACCAAATGCAGCAGCCCGGATATGGCTCTCAGCAAGTGCAGCAGCCAGGGTATGGCTCTCAGCAAGCGCAGCAGCCAGGGTATGGCTCTCAGCAAGCGCAGCAGCCCAGGTATGGCTCTCAGCAAGGTCAACAGCCAGGATATGGCTCTCAGCAAGTGCAACAACCAGGATATGTCTCTCACCAAACGCAACAGCCCAGGTATGGCTTTCAGCAAGCGCAACAGCCAGGATATGGCTCTCAGCAAGCGCAACAAACAGGGTATGGCTCTCAGCAAGCACAGCAGCCAGGTTATGGCTCTCAGCAAGCGCAGCAGCCAGGGTATGGCTCGCACCAAGCGCAACAGACTGGATATGGCTCGCATCAAGCGCAACAGCCTGGGTATAGCTACCAAGCCCAACAGCCAAGGTATGGCGCTCACCAAGCGGAACAGCCAGGATATGGCGCTTATCAAGCGCAACAGCCTGGCTATGGCGCTCATCAAGCACGACAGCCTGGGTATGGTGCATCTCAGCCATCACAGCCACCTTTTGGTCTTCCTGAAGCACCACAATCTGGCGTTGGCAGTGCTCGGACTCTACCAAGCTATGGCCATATAGGAAATCAGCATGATCAGTTTGGATCTCCCCCTCAGGGTGGACAAAAGGTTGACACTCAGCCAGCGCAGGACTCTGGTGCTCCTGAAGCACCACAATCTGGTTCGGGCATTGCTCAGAGTCTGCCAAACAGTGGCCACATTGGAAATCAACATGATCAGTTTGGATCGGGTGGAATAAAATTTAGCACCCAGTCACCTCAGGAGGACTTTGGTACCCAGGCATCAGATGAAGTGGCTGTCAAGTACGCTGAGCGATACTAAAATGGCAACCTTGTCCTCCAAATCAAACATGGCCTAATTTGAGGAGCAGGTACTGCAAGCATGTTAGACAGTGCTCATTCCATTTCATTCCACGATGCCACACCCCCTTATTTTTGTTGTTTGTGCTTCTGTTTTAATTTACTTGTAGACCCCAATGATGATATTCGTGGTGTGCTGCTTGCAGGGCATTGTGAAACAATTCTGTCGTATTTGTTTGGAGCAAGGTGCTGCATGGATGCAAATGTCTGTTAGCCGATCAAGAACAGCAGGAGTTAGGCGATCAAACGGGTTTGGCTGTAGTAATTTTGAGTACCGTTTATTTGCCTCAGTTACATTTGGCTAACTTTGGTCTAGTATAGGCTTGTAATAATTAGGCATGATAATTCACATGCACTATGAGTTGATCTACTCGAATAGGATTGGAGGGCAACATAATTAATTGCTGATCCTAATGCCCTTTATTTAGTGGAACGGTTTATGGAAATGTAATGAACAACTCAGTAAGAGCAAATTTTGTTTATCTTAATCAGACAGATTCATCAGTAGCTAAGAGATTGTGTTTGCATTTCTTGTACTAATTATCCTGCTGTACTAACTGATATCATCGATCATCCTGAAGTCCGTCCTGATTGGTAAACAAATCTGGATTGGATGGCAAAAGAATGCAGCAGGTCAGGTCAGGTCCTCACAAAGTATGCATGTACAACCCTTTCTCCTCCCTAGCTGCTACACATATCCTTCCCACTTTGATAATAATTGGCAATGTCGAAGGGGAGCTTGCATTGTCTGTCTGCGCTTGGTGTCTTAGCCTGGCACCTGTATCAATGCTTGTATGTGGTTAGTTGCATCATAGCAGCAAAAGTAGTGAACTACTCTCCCTGTCCTTTTTTTTTTTGCAATGCATAGATGATGATGATGATGGTGATATCCAAGTAAGTAGAGTATGTTTGTGTCTGTGAAAGAAAAGAAAATTAAGACATGTGTTGTTGGATGTTGGGGTTCAGTTCATACAAGGTATAGTAAATTTTACGTACATGTAGAGTCGCGCAATGCATCTTTAATTCTTATGTTTTATTTATTTATCCTTGCACAATAGTACTTACTACCTCCGTTCGGAATTACTTGTCTCGGAAATGGATGTATCTAAAACTAAAATACATCTAGATACATCCATTTCTGCGACAAGTAATTCCGAACGGAGGGAGTAGGAAGTAAGGAAACAGAAGAAGGGCTCCCGTTGTTTGCCTGATGATTTGCTTACACAAGTGCGTAGAACAAGGTCCTGGAGCTCTTTTTCATTGGTAACGATGATTTGCTAGTAAATGTCACCAAAAAGGTCAGGTTTTGGCGGTGGACTAGAAATATATTGCTCTTCTTTCTTTCTTATGTGAATTAAACAAACAGTTAAACATGGCTACATACGGACGCATTCATTTCATTTTTATTTTTTCCTGAAGCTTTCTGGTTTGCTAATTCACACAATCTGTTCTGTTTCGCCTGAATCTGGGTAGTTAATTTGCTTCACTTAGTGTGTGTTGGTTGAAGAGGAAGAGTTGCCTGAATCCTGTGTTAGTGCCACACTACTTGGACTGACAGAAGAAGCAGGAACTTTCTTGCTTCTGTCAGGCAACTAGGAGATGTCTGACTGAACGTTCTGGCTGGACAAACTAGGAGATGCCTGTCTGTCTGTTTGTTTGTTTGTAGACCACGTCACGTGGTAAAACTTTCTAGTGTCAACAAGAGGACTCTTGTTGTATGATCAATGAATTTTTTAAATTTATTATTTGGAGAATCCATATAACCGCTAAAGGTTCTTTTTGATGATTCGCTGGAGATGATCAGAGCGCCGTATGTGGATTGGCGGTGCTGACATGGCATTTTCGATGGTAACGTTTGCTGACATGGCTCACTTGGTTGGTGTGGCAGACTGACTAGTTGAGAGCTGATGGTTGTAAATTAGGGTCAGGTCAGGTCAGTCAATAATTCCCATGAAAGCAACCATTCATGAAAACCAATAAGAAGGTCTTACTAGATGAGTTTCAAAGCTAGCAACTTGACATTTATTACACCTTGTAATGTCACAGGTAGTGCTTCCAGAGGGATTGAAATGTCCGCAAGCGGTTGTTCCTTTTGAGACTGAGCAACATCTTGAGGTAATCATATCTGTCCATCAACTACCTCAAAAGGGAAATATTGCTCATACCGGGTTAATTATCTGAAATGAACTACAAAGATGTCTTTGTAGTTGAACCCCTAGTGGGCTGGTTCTACCACAAGGTACTTAACCATCTAAGCTAGGCTTAGTTCGCATATTGTTGTATTTAGGACCCATAATATGGCTTCTCAAGTTGTAATAGCTCATCCCGTGCACACTTCTTGTGCTAGAGGTCCTGAGAGATTGCTTCTTATTTATCTACTTATCTGTCTTGCCATTATTATTCGAATTTTGTTTGTATTGTTTGGTCTGTACTGTGCTCATTGCTCGCAGAGGTAAGCGAACAACAAAAAATGTTCCTGATTTCACGCTGGCCACCTATCGCAAGAGAATAGGTGGAAAGTGCCCACGACATCGGATAATATGATGCTCGGCCCGGCCCGGCCCGGCGAATCATGTTATCCATGCAATTTGCAGCGAACATTAGTCTGGTAGTGATCATATCAAGCAATGGATACAGCTATAGGACAACTCTGCACAAGATCTGCGTGGTAAACGATGCTGCATTGATCTGAATATCCCTGCACGTACTTGAGTGCGGGCCTCCCCAGATGCATGAACCATGATGACAGATGGAGGTGCAACACTAAAGCTGACGCGTTTGGTGCCCCTCGAAGTGTATAAATGAGACCGCCGCATCTCTCCCAGAACTCACACCACTCTTCAACCACCAAAATCAAGCACTAGAGCTACCTACGTGGTTCAGATTCCAGAGCCAGCGTGCACTGCACTCTGTTCACTTCGGGTAGCTTCACTTCCACCAACATGGCCAACTTCGCCGCCCAGCTCAAGGATAGGTTTTTCGGCCTCGTTGACCGCGTTGCCGCTGTGGCCGCGCCGGGGTCAAGGAAGAGGCCGCCAAGTCGGCGCCGGCACCGACTGTTCAGGAGGTAATTGTTTACAGCTTTACATTTTACCCGGAAAAGACAACTCGGCATTGTTTTCTACTGTACAATACTTAATGTTACAGTGTTGTAGCTAGAGAACTCACCATGCTGCCATTACTCTTGCAGCACGTCCAGATTCGTCCGAGAGGGCCCAATGTGTCAGGAGGATCGGAGGCGGGAGTCAATTAGACACCGCGGATGCTACATGTTAATCACTATCTGCTGATGTCCGCAGAGTTGTCGCTTCGCTCCAGATTCATGCATGTGGCTTCCCTTATTCTGGAAGTTGAAACAAATGCTCTGTTTGCTGGTGTTCTGTATGTGTGAAGTGTGCTTTTTGCGTGCGTGCGTGTGTTTTCAATATTCAACAAGATTTTTTTTCATACCTCAAAAGTGGTAACTGAAGTATTAAGCTTAATGATTTCATTGTATCATGTATATTTGATGAAGCAATAATTTATTTGATCGAAATTTTACATCAGTCACTCTGACTTAGTTCACTTGGACCTCACTTAACAGTACGGTGGTTCCTATGACTCAACAAAGAAAAAAAGAAAGCAATGAAACCACATAGTCTTCGCGCTTCATAGTCTTCACGCAATGTCTTCTCATGTCATAGTCTTCAATATGAATATCTTCTCTTACCACCATTGTCTTCAATGTCTTCATACATTTTTAGGGGTCATCTTCGGTAGGTAAACCGAATCAATAAGGGATACTACCTGCGTTATCCTGCAATTCTCACAAACGCATTAGTCCCTCAACCAACTTTGTCGTCAATACTCCAAAAC
This sequence comes from Triticum timopheevii, assembly GCA_963921465.1. NCBI lineage: Eukaryota > Viridiplantae > Streptophyta > Magnoliopsida > Poales > Poaceae > Triticum > Triticum timopheevii. The sequence goes on along the minus strand of OY997264.1, from coordinate 623,282,698 downwards.
CAACTAGGGGTGGCACTAGATGCACTTACATCTAAGCTTCTTCGCAGCCTTCTCCCACCATCCCGCCATCTCATCTTCGCCATCCTCCTTCATCGTTGGTTTGTTGGGTTGGGAAGCCGCCATACCTACAATGAGTGAAACATAATGGTTAGTAAGGACAATAAGAACAAATGGAAGCACATATGAAAAACAAGAACATATGATACATTATAGTTAGTGAGGAACATACGGAAACGGTCCATCTAGGTATCCAAACATTCCTCTATAACGAACTTGCCCTTGTCCATCACCACGGCCAAATCCACCACCAAGGCCAAGACCATCACCACGGCCATTGCCACCACCACGGCCTAGACCACCACCACGAGCTCTACCACCACCACCACGGCCACTACCACCACCACGGCCTCTTGTAAGTCCTAGTTGCCGACCTCTTTGTTGCCTAGATCCTCTTTGGCTAACACTTGGTTGGCTTGGCACTTGTTGGCTACCACTAGGTTGGCTACCACTTGGTTGGCTTGGCACTTGTTGGCTACCACTAGGTTGGCTACCACTTGGTTGTCTTGGCACTTGTTGGCTACCACTAGGTTGCCTTCGCTTTTGTTGGCTACCTCTTGGTTGGCTTGGCACTTGTTGGCTACCACTTGGTTGGCTCCCTTGTGTAGCTCCTTGTTGGCTTGTGCTTGCATCATTTTTCTTGGACCTTTTCCTTGGTTTCGTACATTTTCTTTTGTTGTGGCCATGACCTTTGCACTCCCCACAACGGGAGCTCTCACGAGGCTCTTGGAATTGGTCGTTGCCCGCTTCGCAGCGGCCACCATGGCCCCATCCGTCCATGTCTCCTCTAAGATGCTTTGTCTGACGTCAACCCCGTTTAACAACCTTCAACTCCGGATCCGGCCATAGTTGAACTCCATGATACTCCGGCCATTGCGATTGGTCAAAGTACGGGTGAAAGCGGGGAGCTCATGTTTTCTTGACCGTCATGATTGAGAACTCGGACTCCCTCACGGTGCGTGGGTGATTGATGTCCACATTCCTAACGCGACCGGCGGTATACAAGTGTGAGCATGGGAGATGAAGCAACAACGGCCTCCCGCAAGTGCAATCACATTGTGTTAACGACACCTTGAAAGCCCGACCTCCATGTTGCCGGCTATCGTTTGTGGTTCCTCCTGGCTCTTTCACTTCGTACTTCCACTCTTTGTTGTCATATAATATAGCTTCTTCTGAGTCCGTCTTCCGTGATTGAAATACCAACCATTCATCAACTTTGGGTGGGAACTTGTACTTGTACTTCCGTGGGTTCTCACCCGCTATTTGTGCATCGGTTTCCATCGAGTACTTTACAAAGTACGCATTCATCTTGTCAAATGTGTATTGAACTATTGCCGTCACAGGTAATCCACGTGCACCTTTGAGCACCCTATTGAAGCATTCCGCCATATTGCTTGTCATTTGACCGTATCTCCGGCCATCTTCATCAAAGGCACGTGCCCACTTGTTCCGGTATTGAATGTGCCTATTGAGAAAGTCTTGACCCCCGGCATCAAGTTTTTTGTGTGCGAGCAATTTGTGGTACAAAGTGGCGAAGCGCTCCTCGGAGAAAGCAAGACAACAATCTTGAAGATCATCGGCCAACTCCTTAAGGCCACATGCCCTATAGAAGTTCGAACAAAAGTGCCTCATGCACCATCACTGGTGCAACGGAGCATGCCCGGGAATGTCAATCTCCACCGCGTTAAGAATTCCTTGATGCCGATCCGATATGACACAAATTTCCCTTTGAGCGGGTAACACCTTCGTCCTCAAAAGATGCAGAAACCACTCCCAGTTGTCATTGTTTTCCACCTCAACCAAGGCAAATGCCAATGGCAACACCCGGTTATTGGCATCACTTGCTATCGCAACCAACAAGGTGCCTTTCTATTGTCCGGTCAAGAACGTGCCATCAATTGTGATGACCGGCCTACAATGTTCGAAAGCCCTCACACATTGCTCGAACGCCCAAAAAGCATGGCCAAATACTCTGAATTTCCTTCCTTCATGAACCGTTGTTTGGTGCCCATGAGGCTCGACCACATGAACCATGCCCGGGTTTGTCGCGGCCATGGCTAACAACAACCTAGGGATTCGATTGTATGCTTCCTCCCAAGTACCATACAACATCTTAAATGCGGCTTGCTTCGCCTTCCATGCCTTGCCGTACTTCACCTTGTAGTGAAAGATGGCTTTCACAAGGTCAATGACATGTTGGACGCTCATTGTTGGAAGTGTGGATATTGAGTTGGAGAGCCTGTAAGCGATGAACTCGGACGTGAGTTGTTTGTGGTTTGGGACACAATCTTGCCATCCACCCTTTTGCCTTGGCACATGTGAGTTGGCACACAACTCACTACGTGCCAAGTGGGACCTCCTTTCCATGGTCTTGCACGCACAATCCATGGACATATTTCATCTTCACATGCACATGCAACCGTGTAGCGCACTTTGACGTCCGAGTGCACCACCTTATGTGGACGATAGTGCGTAACCGAGTAGTTGTCGAGCCACATCTTCAATTCCAAGAAGGTGTCGAACTTAGAACCTTTAGCAATGCGGTTCTTGTCGTCTCCCAAATCACGATAAGAGCTTGGCCTAACCCCAAGAGGTACACATTGGCCACCATCTACCACGGCTTCATCCGTGATACTAACATCCTTGAACAATGTAGTCCGATGATCCCGACCAAATACCTTCTCGAAAGCTTCGGCCTCCTTCACCGTGAACCCCTCCACATCAACTTGTTCATCGGGACCATCGTCATCCGAGTCCGATGCATATGCACGGGAAAAAGGGATGGAAGGGTCCATTGTCTCTTGCAAGTGATATTTGTCGAGATCACCCACATTGTTGTCATGGAGATCAACTTCATTGTCATCGTCCGCATACTCATCATTGTCCTCTTGCAAAGCTTCATCTTGGTTGTTTGTAAACGGGCTCAATGTTGGCCTCACTTCTTGGGTCAAAAGAGGTTTAACAATTTCATCTCGCTTCAAGGGTGTGGGGCTACTAGCAACCAAAGGGGAGGGGTTCCGGTTCAAGTCCAAATGCAAACTTGAATCAACCTTCTTCGTTGCAAATAACTCAAGAGCCTTGTCTAGTGATTCGGCCACCGTCTCCTTGTATGCAACCCAACGTTGCTCCGAGTTGACACGCATTGTCTTCCAACGGATGTGCATTCCAAAACCAACATTATGCCTTCCCTCCAACTCTATGATATCACTAGGGTCCGTCCAATTCAAATCTTCCCTAACTTGTTGCAAGAGCTCCGCATAGCTAGGACTACTATCAAACACCATGTCAACCTCATCCGGGTCCGGTTCTACATTGCCTTTCAAAAAGGCGTCCTTGTCCCCATGATGAACAAACACACATGTTCTTCCCATCCCTATAAGCATTCCAATAACACAAGGTAACATTGCTTCCATGAGTACTAATACAAGGACTAACACGGAATAGAAACCCTAATATATATATCAAACAACAACCCTAACCCTAACCCTAACCATAACCATAACCATAACCATAACCATAACCCTAGCCCTAAACCTAGCCCTAGCACCAACATAAGAACACCCATAAGAATAACCCTAGCATACTAACAAAGCCTAACCATAGAAATTGGCAAACAAACATCTCACATTTCTATGCAAATCTCTAGATCCAAACAAAACTAGGGTTTCCCCAAACAAGCAACAAATGAGCAATGGGAACTTTACTTGGATCAAAACAAGGGGAATGGAGAATATTACCTTGAGGGAGGATTTGACTTCGAAATCCACGGACAAATTCTTCAAATTTGCAAGATTTGGGAGAGGATTTGAGAGGGGGAGAGAGTGGGAGAGGGGGCAAAGCTCGGGGAGGAGAGTGGAAGAGTGTGTGGTGTGGGGGTGGGGGGGGGGGGGGGGGAGGCCAGCCGAGTGGCTGGATAAGTCACAGTGCAGCGCCTACGCGCTAGGCGCTGCACTTTACAAGCGTGGCGCCTACGGGCTGGGCGCTGCACATTACATGTGTGGCGCCTAGCACGGAGGCGTTGCACTGCTGGGTGCGGGCCCAGGGGCTGCCACGGTGGATTGGTGTGCAACGCCCCCGTGCTAGGCGCTGCACAGTAGGGTGTGGCGCCGTCGTGGCGGGCGCTACACAAAAAGGTTAGGGCTGTAAAATAGTTTTACAGTCAGTTCATTCCGTGAATTGATTTCGTCCATAGGTCAAAATGGTCAAATTTGCCCAAGTTGGCACTCAACAACTCTGCACAAGATCTGCGTGGTAAACGATGCTGCATTGATCTGAATATCCCTGCACGTACGGCTATGCATGAGCCATGATGATAGATGGAGGTGCAACACTAAAGCTGACGCGTTTGGTGCCCGGCGTCGTGTATAAATGGGACCTCTGCATCGCTCTCAGAGCTCACACCGCTCTCCCACCACCAAAATCAAGCACTAGAGCTACCTACGTGGTTCAGATTCCAGAGAGCCAGTGTGCACTGCACTCTGTTCTCTTCGGCTAGCTCCACTTCCACCATCATGGCCGGCTTCGCCGCCCAGCTCAAGGATAGGTTTTTCGGCCTTGTCGACCGCGTCGCCGGCTGCGGCCGTACTGGGGTCAAGGAAGAGGCCACCAAGTCGGCGCTAGCGCTGGCCGTGCAGGAGGTATGTTCACATTTTACCCGGAAAAGACAATTCGACATTGTTTTCTACTGTACAATACTTAATGTTACAGTGTTGTAGCTAGAGAACTCACCGTGCTGCCATTACTCTTGCAGCACGTCCAGATTCGGCCGAGAGGGCCCAATGTGTCGGGAGGATCAGAGGCAGGAGTCAATTAGACACCGCGGATGCTACATGTTAATCACTATCTGCTGATGTCCGCAGAGTTGTCGCTTCGCTCCAGATTCATGCATGTGGCTTCCCTTATTCTGAAAGTTGAAACAAATGCTCTGTTTGCTGGTGTTCTGTATGTGTGAAGTGTGCTTGTGCGTGCGTGTGTGTGTTTTCAATATCCAACAAGATTTTTTTTCATACCTCAAAAGTGGTAACTGAAGTATTAAGCTTAATGATTTCATTGTATCATGTATATTTGATGAAGCAAGAATTTATTTGATCGAAATTTCACACGCTCACGCGTTGTTCAAAAGCTATACATGTATCAGTTCACATATGTAGACTTGAATGTTGCATTAGTAGAGAAACAGTCCCCCCCTCTCATGTGACGGTCCATGAGCGTCCGGGGGAAACTTTAGCCACCAACTCGTCTCAAACCCCCTCCAGTCCTTACCCCCTGGCCGCCGCTAAGAGGTGCCGCCGGGTGAAGTCCTGCCGGTGGCGGTGGCAGCGGGGCCTCTCTCTTCCCCTTTGCGAGCTCGCAGAGGCTCACACGGGACAACCGTGCATGTGGACGCTCTGGGCTCGTGCGGGGCCCATCGGTGGTTCCGGGCTGCTATTACTCTTGCAGCACATCGAGATTACAGTGTTGTAGTTTCTACTGTACAATGATTACAATGTTGTAGCTAGAGAACTCACCGTGCTGCTATTACTCTTGCAGCACATCAAGATTCGACCGAGAGGCCCCAATGTATCAGTAGGATCAGAGGCGGGAGTCAATTAGACACCGCGGATGCTACTCGTTTGTTACTGTGTGCTCATGTCCGGAGTGTTACCGCTTCGTTTCAGATTCACGTGGCTTCCCTTGCTCTAAAAGTTGAAACAAATGCTTTTCTTGTTGGTGTGCTTGTGCGTGCGTTGTTGTGTTTTCAATATTCAACAAATTTTTTTCATGCCTCGTGACTGAAGTATTGAGCTTAATGATTTCATTGTAATATGTATATTTGATGAAGGAGTAATAAATTTGATTGAAATTTCAAACGCTATTCGAAACTTACTTTTTTTTAATGCGGTCCCTTAGGGCCGGATAAATTAGAAAAAGTAGAAGAGACTTGCACTAGGCGAGCCGCCATCTACATCACCCGAGTAACCCGAAGCCGACACCTTACAACCAAAACCGAAGCCACCACTCCAGCATCCACGCCGGCCCTGAGGCCGCACACCAGACGAGCCGCTTGCTCTGCTGCCCGAGCAACCAGCGCGGACACCCTACAACCATCTCCGGAGCCGCCGCTTTGACATATAGACGAAAACCACACACATCGATTGATGCGGACCAAATCATGACCAAGGCATCAAATAGTGAGGTTCATGCTAGCTCAAATGATAAACCACTAGAGCAGCCAAAGGGAGAAATGGGCAAAATCATTGTCCTAGTTGAGACGGTTCTGGTGCCTATTTTGGAAGAAATGACACATCAGATTTTCAGCTGCAACTTCCCACCAAAACCTAATTAATTTTGAAAGGGTCTAGCACGTTTTAGTGGCTGCATAAGATGGTGTTTGAAGTCGGCTTTCATTGAAAAAAGGTGCATCATTTGAGGTCTTGGGTCAAAAGTTGTGCAAGTTCCCATGCAAATTGTACAGGAATTAATTACATCGCGAGGCTCAACAAGTCATGAATTCACCCTTCATTTTGAGTTGTTTTCACACCTAACTAGTAGGTGCTTCTAATATAAGTACTCCCCAGTTGTTCCATGTGAAAGGGGGATGAGATATTTGATTTTATGTTTGTAGACAGCCGGTGAGGTTGTGGTGTGCTGTGAGCACTAGTATCATTGAATATTAGCTCGTGTGTGCAGATTGGAGGGCCTTTCCTCAATTCATATAGGATCCTTGTGGTTCCCTCTTGTGTTTCTTCTTAGGTTCACCAGTTTCATGGTTTGGGTTGTGTCCTTTCTAAACCAAGCTAGTTATTCGCTGCAATTTATTTGAGAGTGCTTCTAGTTGTTCTTTGCCACTTGAGAGAGATAGCTGCTTCTTGTGAGTTGTTTGGCACCGTGAAAGATTGTTTCCAGCGGCGTCCGCATCACCGACCCCAAGGCCACGCACCAGGCAAACCACTAGCTTCATCACCCGAGCAACCAGAACCGACACTCGACAACCATATCCGGAGCCGCCGCTCCAACCTCCACGCTGACCTCGAGGCAGCGCACCAGGCTGGCCAACGACATTGCCACCCACATGGCCAATACCAGCACCCCTTCAGAACTTATAAGTATAGCATGTCATGTCCTGATAAACAGCTAGCATCTTTTCGGGAAAACTCAAACAAACTGAGCCGAAATGAGGCAACTTATGTATACGAAAGACCAAAGTAAGCACATGACTGGCTGGAGCACATGCGCTTCTTTTTGGTTCACTACTAGCACAATGCCCGTGCGTTGCAACGAGAGAAACATATTCATAGTCTCATAGCGGGAGGGACAATTGTCTCGCTGTAAATGGACACCCGCACAACCCCCTCCTATGAGCATCTGCAGTCAACGATTTAATCCCCTTTGTCATCCCAAAACATCTTGAATCACAACATAGTAGTTAAGTTGTGTCGCCACGTTGTCGCGCCTCGTCCAAATCCATCAACCATGTCGCCACGGATTCACTCCGCTCTGGCCTGGCCTCCGGAGCAGCCAGCCGGATCTAATCAGGATTTTTTGTTTGTTTTGAGGCTAAATTGTTTGATTTCTTTTGTAGCCTGCATATCATCATATAGTATTAATATAATTTTACATATTTGTGGAGAACAACTATACCGGTGGGAAAAACCAATTGTCTTGGAATTTTTAAATATCCTTTTCAAATAAAAAACTTCTAGGCTCCCTAGATCCACGGAGCCAAATTGCCTCACTTAATGATTGATCTGGTATTACACAAAATAGTAAATCTTATGAGACTACGCATGTACTGAAGGAAATATACCCTAGAGGCAATAATAAAGTTATTATTTATTTCCTCATATCATGATAAATGTTTATTATTCATGCTAGAATTGTATTAAGCGGAAACATGATACATGTGTGAATACATAGACAAACATATAGTCACTAGTATGCCTCTACTTGACTAGCTCATTAATCAAAGATGGTTATGTTTCCTAACCATAGACATGGGTTGTCATTTGATTAATGGGATCACATCATTAGGAGAATGATGTGATTGACATGACCCATTCTGTTAGCCTAGCACTTGATCGTTTAGTATACTGCTATTGCTTTCTTCATGACTTATACAAAGTTCCTGCAACTATGAGGTTGTGCAACTCCCGTTTACCGGAAGAACACTTTGTGTGCTATCAAACGTCACAACGTAACTGGGTGATTATAAAGGTGCTCTACAGGTGTTTCCGAAGGTACATGTTGAGTTGGCATAATTCGAGATTAGGTTTTGTCACTCCGATTGTCGGAGAGGTATCTCTGGGCCCTCTCGGTAATACTCATCATCTAAGCCTTGCAAGCATTGTAACTAATGAGTTAGTTATGAGATGATGTATTACGGAACGAGTAAAGAGACTTGCCAGTAACGAGATTGAACTAGGTATTGGATACCGACGATCAAATCTCGAGCAAGTAACATACCGATGACAAAGGGAACAAGGTATGTTGTTATGCGGTTTGACCGATAAAGATCTTCGTAGAATATGTAGGAACCAATATGGGCATCCAGGTCCCGCTATTGGTTATTGACCGAGAATGGTTCTAGGTCATGTCTACATAGTTCTCGAACCCGTAGGGCCCGCACGCTTAACGTTACGATGACAGTTTTATTATGAGTTTATAAGTTTTGATGTACCGAAGGTTGTTCGGAGTCCCGGATGTGATCACGGACATGACGAGGAGTCTCGAAATGGTCGAGACATAAAGATCGATATATTGGAAGCCTATATTTGAACATCGGAATCGTTCCGGGTGAAATCGGCATTTTACCGGTGTACCGGGAGGTTACCGGAACCCCCCGGGGGGTTATTGGGCCTACATGGGCCACGAAGGAGAAGAGGGAAGGAGCCAGGAGGGGGCCGCGCGCCCCTCCCCCTCCTAGTCCGAATAGGACAAGGGAAGGGGGGCGGCGCCCCCCCTTTCCTTCCTCTCTTCCTCCTCTTTCCCCCCTTCTCCTACTCCTACTTGGAAAGAAGGGAGTCCTACTCCCGGTGGGAGTAGGACTCCCCCCTTGGTGCACCCTCCTTGGTCGGCCGCCTCTTCCCCCCTGGCTCCTTTATATACGGGGGCGGGGGGCACCCCATAGACACAAGTTGATCTACGGATCGTTCCTTAGCCGTGTGCGGTGCCCCCTCCACCATATTCCACCTCGGTCATATCGTCGCGGAGTTTAGGCGAAGCCCTGCACCGGTAGAACATCATCATCGTCACCATGCCGTAGTGCTGACGGAACTCATCTCCGGAGCTCGGCTGGATCGGAGGCCGGAGATCGTCATCAAGCTGAACGTGTGCTGAACTCGGAGGCCCCATACGATCGGTGCTTGGATCGGTTGGATCGTGAAGACGTACGACTACATCAACTGCGTTGTGTTAACGCTTCCGCTTACAGTCTACGAGGGTACATGGACGAACTCTCTCCCCTCTCGTTGCTATGCCATTACCATGATCTTGCGTGTGCGTAGGAAATTTTTTGAAATTACTACGTTCCCCAACAGTGGCATCCGAGCCTAGGTTTTATGCGTTGATGTTATATGCACGAGTAGAACACAAGTGAGTTGTGGGCGATACAAGTCATACTGCTTACCAGCATGTCATACTTTGGTTCGGCGGTATTGTGAGATGAAGCGGCCCGGACCGACATTACGCGTACGCTTACGCGAGACTGGTTTCACCGTTACGAGCGCTCGTGCTTAAAGGTGGCTGGCGGGTGTCTGTCTCTCTCACTTTAGCTGAATCGAGTGTGGCTACGCCCGGTCCTTGCGAAGGTTAAAACAGCACCAACTTGATGAACTATCGTTGTGGTTTTGATGCGTAGGTAAGAACGGTTCTTGCTAAGCCCGTAGCAGCCACGTAAAATTTGCAACAACAAAGTAGAGGACGTCTAACTTGTTTTTGCAGGGCATGTTGTGATGTGATATGGTCAAGACGTGATGCTATATTTTATTGTATGAGATGATCATGTTTTGTAACCGAAGTTATCGGCAACTAGCAGGAGCCATATGGTTGTCGCTTTATTGTATGAAATGCAAATGCCCTGTAATTGCTTTACTTTATCACTAAGCGGTAGCGATAGTCGTAGAAGCAATAGATGGCGTAACGACAACGATACTACAATGGAGATCAAGGTGTCGCGCCGGTGATGATGGTGATCACGACGGTGCTTCGAAGATGGAAATCACAAGCACAAGATGATGATGGCCATATCATATCACTTATATTGATTGCATGTGATGTTTATCCTTTATGCATCTTATCTTGCTTTGATTGACGGTAGCATTTTAAGATGATCTCTCACTAAAATTATCAACAAGTGTTCTCCCTGAGTATGCACCGTTGCCAAAGTTCGTCGTGCCCAGACACCACGTGATGATCGGGTGTGATAAGCTCTACGTCCATCTACAACGGGTGCAAGCCAGTTTTGCACACGCAGAATACTCAGGTTATACTTGACGAGCCTAGCATATGCAGATATGGCCTCGGAACACGGAGACCGAAAGGTCGAGCGTGAATCATATAGTATATATGATCAACATAGTGATGTTCACCATTGAAAACTACTCCATCTCACGTGATGATCGGTTATGGTTTAGTTGATTTGGATCACGTAATCACTTAGATGACTAGAGAGATGTCTGTCTAAGTGGGAGTTCTTAAGTAATATGATTAATTGAATTTAAATTTATCATGAACTTAGTACCTGATAGTATTTTGCTTGTCTATGGTTGTCTGTAGATAGATGGCTCGTGCTGTTGTTCTGTTGAATTTTAATGCGTTCCTTGAGAAAGCAAAGTTGAAAGATGATGGTAGCAATTACACAGACTGGGTCCGTAACCTGAGGATTATCCTCATTGCTGCACAGAAAAGTTACGTCCTGGAAGCACCGCTGGGTGCCAGGGCTGCTGCTGATGCAACTGACGACGTTAAGAATGTCTGGTAGAGCAAAGCTGATGACTACTCTACAGTTCAGTGTGCCATGCTTTACGGCTTAGAACCGGGCCTTCAACGACGTTTTGAACGTCATGGAGCATATGAGATGTTCCAGGAGTTGAAGTTAATATTTCAAGCAAATGCCCGGATTGAGAGATATGAAGTCTCCAATAAGTTCTACAGCTGCAAGATGGAGGAGAATAGTTCTGTCAGTGAGCATATACTCAAAATGTCTGGGTATAATAATCACTTGATTCAACTGGGAGTTAATCTTCCGGATGATAGCGTCATTGACAGAATTCTCCAATCACTGCCACCAAGCTACAAGAGCTTTGTGATGAACTATAATATGCAAGGGATGAACAAGACTATTCCCGAGCTCTTCGCAATGCTAAAAGCTGCGGAGGTAGAAATCAAGAAGGAGCATCAAGTGTTGATGGTCAACAAGGCCACTAGTTTCAAGAAAAAAGGCAAAGGGAAGAAGAAGGGGAACTTCAAGAAGAACAGCAAGCAAGTTGCTGCTCAAGAGAAGAAACCCAAGTCTGTACCTAAGGCTGAAACTGAGTGCTTCTACGGCAAGCAGACTGGTCACTGGAAGCGGAACTGCCCCAAGTATTTGGCGGATAAGAAGGATGGCAAAGTAAACAAAGGTATATGTGATATACATGTTATTGATGTGTACCTAACTAGAGCTCGTAGTAGCACCTGGGTATTTGATACTGGTTCTGTTGCTAATATTTGCAACTCGAAACAGGGACTACGGAATAAGCGAGCACTGGCCAAGGACGAGGTGACGATGCGCGTGGGAAACGGTTCCAAAGTCGATGTGATCGCGGTCGGCACGCTACCTCTATATCTAACTTCGGGATTAGTTTTAGACCTGAATAATTGTTATTTGGTGCCAGCGTTAAGCATGAACATTATATCTGAAGGGGAACGTAGAAATTTCAATAAATTTCCTACGCACACGCAAGATCATGGTGATGGCATAGCAACGAGAGGGGAGAGTGTTCGTCCACGTACCCTCGTAGACCGTAAGCGGAAGCGTTAGCACAATGCGGTTGATGTACTCGTACGTCTTCACGATCCGACCGATCCAAGCACCGAACGTACGGAGCCTCCGAGTTCAGCACACGTTCAGCTCGATGACGTGGTGACGATGACGATGTTCTATCTTCGCCTAAACTCCGCGATGATATGACCGAGGTGGAATATGGTGGAGGGGGGCACCGCACACGGTTAAGGAACGATCCGTAGATCAACTTGTGTGTCATGGGGTGCCCCCCTGCCTCCGCATATAAAGGAGCAAGGGGGAGGGGGCCGGCCAAGAGGAGGAGGCGCGCCCAAGGAGGAGAATCCTACTCCAAGTAGGATTCCCCCCTCTTTCCAAGTCCTACTAGGAGAAGGGAAGGAAGGGGAGGAGAAGGAGAAGGAAGGAGAGGAAGGAGAAGAAGGAAAGGGGGGCCGGCCCCCTAGTCCAATTCGGTTTGGGCTAGGGGGGCCGCGCGCCCTATCCCCTCTCTTCCACTACTTGGCCCATGAGGCCCATTGCTTCTTCCTCGTATTCCCGTAACTCCCCGGTACCCCCGAAAATACCCGAATCACTCGGAACCTTTCTGAACTCCGAATATAGTCGTCCAATATATCGATCTTTACGTCTCGACCATTTCGAGACTCCTCGTCATGTCCCCGATCTCATTCGGGACTCCAAACTCCTTCGGTACATCAAAACTCATAAACTCATAATAAAACTCTCACCGAAACCTTAAGCGTGCGGACCCTACGGGTTCGAGAACTATGTAGACATGACCTAGAACTATTCTCGGTCAATAACCAATAGCGCGACCTGGATGCCCATATTGGCTCCTACATATTCTACGAAGATCTTTATCAGTCAAACCGCATAACAACATACGTTGTTCCCATTGTCATCGGTATGTTACTTGCCCGAGATTCGATCGTCGGTATCCAATACCTAGTTCAATCTCGTTACCCGGCAAGTCTCTTTACTCGTTACGTAATGCATCATTCCGTAACTAACTCATTAGCTACATTGCTTGCAAGGCTTATAGTGATGTGCATTACCGAGAGGGCCCAGAGATACCTCTCCGACAATCGGAGTGACAAAACCTAATCTCGAAATACGCCAACCCAACATGTACCTTTGGAGACACCTGTAGTACTCCTTTATAATCACCCAGTTACGTTGTGACGTTTGGTAGCACCCAAAGTGTTCCTCCGGTAAACGGGAGTTGCAGAATCTCATAGTTACAGGAACATGTATAAGTCATGAAGAAAGCAATAGCAACATACTAAACGATCAGGTGCTAGGCTAACGGAATAGGTCAAGTCAATCACATCATTCTCCTAATGATGTGATCCATTTAATCAAATGACAACTCATGTCTATGGCTAGGAAACATAACCATCTTTGATAAACGAGCTAGTCAAGTAGAGGCATACTAGTGACACTATGTTTGTCTATGTATTCACACATGTATTATGTTTCCGGTTAATACAATTCTAGCATGAATAATAAACATTTATCATGAAATAAGGAAATAAATAATAACTTTATTATTGCCTCTAGGGCATATTTCCTTCAGTCTCCCACTTGCACTAGAGTCAATAATCTAGTTCACATCGCCATGTGATTTAACACCAATATTCATATTTGTATATGATTAACACCCATAGTTCACATCATCATGTGACCATCACCCAAAGGGTTTACTAGAGTCATAAGGTATGATCATGTTTTGCTCGTGAGAGTAGCTTAGTCAACGGGTCTGTCACATTCAGGGCCGTATGTATTTTGCAAATATTCTATGTCCACAATGCTCTACATGGAGCTACTCTAGCTAATTGCTCCCACTTTCAATATGCATCCAGATTGAGACTTAAGAGTCATCTGGATCGGTGTAAAAGATTGCACCGTTGTAACTTTTTACGACGGGCTCTTTTATCACCTCCATAATCGAGAAACATCTCCTTAGTCCTCACTAAGGATATTCTTGACTGCTGTCCAGTGATCTACTCTTATATCAATATTGTATTCCTTTTGTCAAATTCAGAGCAAGGTATACAATAGGTCTGGTTCACAGCATAGCATACTTTATAGAACCTATGACTGAGGCATGGGGAATGATTTTTCATTCTCTTTCTATTTTCTGCCATGGTCGGGTCTTGAGTCTTACTCAACTTCACACCTTTGCATCACAGGCAAGAACTCCTTCTTTGACTGTTCCATTTTGAACTATTCAAAAATTTATCAAGGTATGTACTCATTGAAAAATCTTATCAAGCGTCTTGATCTATCTATATAGATCTTGATGCTCAATGTGTAAGCAGCTTCACCGAGGTCTTGCTTTGAAAACTCTTTCTCAAGTATCCTTTCATGCTATCCAGAATTTCTATATCATTTCCAATCAACAATATGTCACCCACATATAATATTAGAAATGCTACAGAGCTCCCACTCACTTTCTTGTAAATACAGGCTTCTCAAAAAATCTGTATAAAACCATATGCTTTGATCAACTCATCAAAGCGTATATTCCAACTCCGAGAGGCTTGCACCAGTCCATAAATGGATTGCTGGAGCTTGCACACTTTGTTAGCATCTTCAGGATTGACAAAACCTTATGGTTGCATCATATACAACTCTTCTTTAATAAATTCATTAAGGAATGCAGTTTTGACATCCATTTGCCAGATTTCATAAAATGTGGCAATTGCTAACATGATTCGGACAGACTTAAGCATCGATACGAGTGAGAAAATCTCATCGTATTCAACCCCTTGAACTTGTTGAAAACCTTTTGCAACAAGTCGAGCTTAGTGGATAGTAACACTACTATCAGTGTCCGTCTTCCTCTTGAAGATCCATTTATTTAACATGGCTTCCTGATCATCGAGCAAGTCAATCAAAGTCCATACTTTGTTCTCATACATGGATCATATCTCAGATTTTATGGCCTCAAGCCATTTCGCGGAATCTGGGCTCATCATCGCTTCCTCATAGTTCGTAGGTTCATCATGGTCTAGTAACATGACTTCCAGAACAGTATTACCGTACTACTCTGGTGCGGACTGTACTTTGGAAGACCTACGAGGTTTTGTAGTAAATTGATCTGAAGTTTCATGATCATCATCATTAGCTTCCTCACTAATTGGTGTAGGAATCACTGAAACTGATTTCCGTGATGAACTACTTTCCAATTTGGGAGAAGGTACCAATTACCTTATCAAGCTCTACTTTCCTCCCACTCACTTCTTTCGAGAGAAACTCATTCTCTAGAAAGGATCCATTTTTTTAGCAATGAATATCTTGCCTTCGGATCTGTGATAGAAGGTGTACCCAACAATTTCCTTTGGGTATTCTATGAAGACGCACTTCTCCGATTTGGGTTCGAGCTTATCAGGATGAAACTTTTTCACATAAGCATCGCAGCCCCAAACTTTAAGAAACGACAACTTGGGTTTCTTGCTAAACCAAAGTTCATATGGTGTCGTCTCAACGGATTTAGATGGTGCCCTTTTAATGTGAATGCAGCTGTCTCTAATGCATAACCCCAAAACAATAGTGGTAAGTCAGTAAGAAACATCATAGATCGCACCATATCCAATAAAGTGCAGTTACGATGTTCGGACACACCATAACGTTGTGGTGTTCCAGGTGGCGTGAGCTGTGAAACTATTCCACATTGTTTTAATTGAAGACCAAACTCGTAACTCAAATATTCATCTCTACAATCAGATCATAGAAACTTTATTTTCTTGTTATGATGATTTTTCCACTTCACTCTGAAATTCTTTGAACCTTTCAACTATTTCAGGCTTATGTTTCATCAAGTAGATATACCCATATCTGCTCAAATCATCTTGTGAAGGTCAGAAAATAATGATACTTGCCACGAGCATCAATACTCATTGAATCGCATACATCGGTATGTATTATCTCCAATAAGTCAGTAGCTCGTTCCATTGTTTCGGAGAACGGAGTTTTAGTCATCTTGCCCGAAAGGCACGGTTCGCAAGCATCAAGTGATTCATAATCAAGTGATTCCAAAATCCCATCAGCATGGAGTTTCTTCATGCGCTTTACACCAATATGACCTAAACGGCAGTGCCACAAATAAGTTGCACTATCATTATTAACTTTGCATCTTTTGGTTTCAATTATGAATATGTGTATCACTACGATCGAGATCCAATGAACCATTTTCATTGGGTGTGTAGCCATACAAGGTTTTATTCATGTAAACAGAACAACAGTTTATTCTCTTACTTAAATGAATAACCGTATTGCAATAAACACGATCAAATCATATTCATGCTCAACGCAAACACCAAATAACATTTATTTAGGTTCAACACTAATCCCGAAAGTATAGGGAGTGTGCGATGATGATCATATCAATCTTGAAACTACTTTCAACACACATCGTCACTTCACCCTTAACTAGTTTCTGTTTATTCTGCAACTCCCGTTTCGAGTTACTACTCTTAGCAACTGAACCAGTACCAAATACCGAGGGGTTGCTATAAACACTAGTAAAGTACACATCAATAACATGTATATCAAATATACCTTTGTTCACTTTGCCATCCTTCTTATCCGCCAAATACTTGGGGTAGTTCTGCTTCCAGTGACCAGTCCCTTTGCAGTAGAAGCACTTAGTCTCAGGCTTAGGTCCAGACTTGGGCTTCTTCACTTGAGCAGCAACTTGCTTGCCGTTCTTCTTGAAGTTCCCTTCTATCCCTTTGCCCTTTTCTTGAAACTAGTGGTCTTGTTAACCATCAACACTTGATGTTCTTTCTTGATTTCTACCTTCATCGATTTCATCATCATGAAAAACTCGGGAATCATTTTCATCACCCCTTGCATACTATAGTTCATCACGAAGTTCTACTAACTTGGTGATGGTGACTAGAGAATTCTGTCAATCACTATCTTATCTGGAAGATTAACTCCCACTTGATTCAAGCGATTGTTGTACCCAGACAATCTGAGCACATGCTCACTAGTTGAGCGATTCTCCTCCATCTTTTAGCAATAGAACTTGTTGGAGACTTCATATCTCTCAACTCGGGTATTTTCTTGAAATATTAACTTCAACTCCTGGAACATCTCATATGGTCCATGATGTTCAAAACATATTTGAAGTCCCGATTCTAAGCCATAAAGCATGGTGCACAAAACTATCAAGTAGTCATCATATTGAGCTAGCCAAAGGTTCATAATGTCTGCATCTGCTCCTGCAATAGGTCTGTCACCTAGCGGTGCATTAAGGACATAATTCTTCTGTGCAGCAATGAGGATAAACCTCAGATCACGGATCCAATCCGCATCATTGCTACTAACATTTTTCAACACAATTTTCTCTAGGAACATATCAAAATAAACATATGAAAGCAACAACGCAAGCTATTGATCTACAACATAATTTGCAAAATACTAACAGGACTAAGTTCATGATAAATTTAAGTTCAATTAATCATATTACTTAAGAACTCCCACTTAGACACACATCTCTCTAGTCATCTAAGTGATCACGTGATCCAAATCAACTAAACCATAACCGATCATCACGTGAGATGGAGTAGTTTTCAATGGTGAACATCACTATGTTGATCATATCTACTATATGATTCACGCTCGACCTTTCGGTCTCCGTGCTCAGAGGCCATATCTGCATATGCTAGGCTCGTCAAGTTTAACCTGAGTATTCCGCGTGTGCAAAACTGGCTTGCACCCGTTGTAGATGGACGTAGAGCTTATCACACCCGATCATCACGTGGTGTCTCGGCACGACGAACTTTGGCAACGGTGCATACTCAGGGAGAACACTTCTTGATAATTTTAGTGAGAGATCATCTTAAAATGCTACCGTCAATCAAAGCAAGATAAGATGCATAAAGGATAAACATCACATGCAATCAATATAAGTGATATGATATGGCCATCATCATCTTGTGCTTGTGATCTCCATCTCCGAAGCACCATCGTGATCACCATCGTCACCGGCGCGACACCTTGATCTCCATCGTAGCATCGTTGTCGTTACGCCATCTATTGCTTCTACGACTATCGCTACCGCTTAGTGATAAAGTAAAGCAATTACAGGGCGTTTGCATTTCATACAATAAAGCGACAACCATATGGCTCCTGCCAGTTGCCGATAACTTCGGTTACAAAACATGATCATCTCATACAATAAAATATAGCATCACGTCTTGACCATATCACATCACAACATGCCCTGCAAAAACAAGTTAGACGTCCTCTACTTTGTTGTTGCAAATTTTACGTGGCTGCTACGGGCTTAGCAAGAACCGTTCTTACCTACGCATCAAAAACCACAATGATAGTTCGTCAAGTTGGTGCTGTTTTAACCTTCGCAAGGACCGGGCGTAGCCACACTCGATTCAGCTAAAGTGAGAGAGACAGACACCCGCCAGCCACCTTTAAGCACAAGTGCTCGTAACGGTGAAACCAGTCTCGCGTAAGCGTACGCGTAATGTCGGTCCGGGCCGCTTCATCTCACAATACCGTCGAACCAAAGTATGACATGCTGGTAAGCAGTATGACTTGTATCGCCCACAACTCACTTGTGTTCTACTCGTGCATATAACATCAACGCATAAAACCTAGGCTCGGATGCCACTGAAGGGGAACGTAGTAATTTCAAAAAATTTCCTACGCACACGCAAGATCATGGTGATGGCATAGCAACGAGAGGGGAGAGTGTTCGTCCACGTACCCTCGTAGACCGTAAGCGGAAGCGTTAGCACAATGCGGTTGATGTACTCGTACGTCTTCACGATCCGACCGATCCAAGCACCGAACGTACGGAGCCTCCGAGTTCAGCACACGTTCAGCTCGATGACGATCTCCGGCCTTCGATCCAGCCGAGCTCCGGAGATGAGTTCCGTCAGCATGATGGCGTGGTGACGATGACGATGTTCTATCTTCGCCTAAACTCCGCGATGATATGACCGAGGTGGAATATGGTGGAGGGGGGCACCGCACACGGTTAAGGAACGATCCGTAGATCAACTTGTGTGTCATGGGGTGCCCCCCTGCCTCCGCATATAAAGGAGCAAGGGGGAGGGGGCCGGCCAAGAGGAGGAGGCGCGCCCAAGGAGGAGAATCCTACTCCAAGTAGGATTCCCCCCTCTTTCCAAGTCCTACTAGGAGAAGGGAAGGAAGGGGAGGAGAAGGAGAAGGAAGGAGAGGGAGGAGAAGAAGGAAAGGGGGGCCGGCCCCCTAGTCAAATTCGGTTTGGGCTAGGGGGCCGCGCGCCCTATCCCCTCTCTTCCACTACTTGGCCCATGAGGCCCATTGCTTCTTCCTCGTATTCCCGTAACTCCCCGGTACCCCCGAAAATACCCGAATCACTCGGAACCTTTCCGAACTCCGAATATAGTTGTCCAATATATCGATCTTTACGTCTCGACCATTTCGAGACTCCTCGTCATGTCCCCGATCTCATTCGGGACTCCAAACTCCTTCGGTACATCAAAACTCATAAACTCATAATAAAACTGTCATCGAAACCTTAAGCGTGCGGACCCTACGGGTTCGAGAACTATGTAGACATGACCTAGAACTATTCTCGGTCAATAACCAATAGCGGGACCTGGATGCCCATATTGGCTCCTACATATTCTACGAAGATCTTTATCAGTCAAACCGCATAACAACATACGTTGTTCCCTTTGTCATCGGTATGTTACTTGCCCGAGATTCGATCGTCGGTATCCAATACCTAGTTCAATCTCGTTACCGGCAAGTCTCTTTACTCGTTACATAATGAATCATTCCGTAACTAACTCATTAGCTACATTGCTTGCAAGGCTTATAGTGATGTGCATTACCGAGAGGGCACAGAGATACCTCTCCGACAATCGGAGTGCCAAAACCTAATCTCGAAATACGCCAACCCAACATGTACCTTTGGAGACACATGTTGTACTCCTTTATAATCACCCAGTTACGTTGTGACGTTTGGTAGCACCCAAAGTGTTCCTCCGGTAAACGGGAGTTGCATAATCTCATAGTTACAGGAACATGTATAAGTCATGAAGAAAGCAATAGCAACATACTAAACGATCAAGTGCTAGGCTAACGGAATGGGTCAAGTCAATCACATCATTCTCCTAATGATGTGATCCATTTAATCAAATGACAACTCATGTCTATGGCTAGGAAACATAACCATCTTTGATAAACGAGCTAGCCAAGTAGAGGCATACTAGTGACACTATGCTTGTCTATGTATTCACACATGTATTATGTTTCCGGTTAATACAATTCTAGCATGAATAATAAACATTTATCATGAAATAAGGAAATAAATAATAACTTTATTATTGCCTCTAGGGCATATTTCCTTCAATATCTGGATCTTGTTTGATGCGAGACTGTTATTCATTTAAATCAGGGAATAATGGTTGTTCTATTTATATGAGTAATATCTTTTGTGGTCATGCATCCTTGAAGAGTGGTCTATTTTTATTAAATCTCGATAGTAGTGATACACATATTCATAGTATTGAAACCAAAAGATGCAGAGTTGATAACGATAGTACAACTTACTTGTGGCACTGCCGTTTGGGTCATATTGGTGTAAAGGGCATGAAGAAACTCCATACTGATAGGCTTTTGGAATGACTTGATTATGAATCACTTGGTACTTGCGAACCGTGCCTCATGGGCAAAATGACTAAAACACCGTTCTCCGGTACTATGGAGAGAGCAACAGATTTGTTGGAAATCATACATACAGATGTATGTGGTCCGATGAATGTTGAGGCTCGTGGCGGATATCATTATTTTCTCACCTTCACAGATGATTTGAGCAGATATGGGTATATCTACTTAATGAAACACAAGTCTGAAACATTTGAAAAGTTCAAAGAATTTCAGAGTGAAGTGGAAAATCATCGTAACAAGAAAATAAAGTTTCTACGATCTGATCGTGGAGGAGAATATTTGAGTTACGAGTTTGGTCTACACTTAAAACAATGTGGAATAGTTTCACAACTCACGCCACTTGGAACACCACAACGAAATGGTGTGTCCGAACGTCGTAATCGTACTTTACTAGATATGGTGCGATCTATGATGTCTCTTACTGATTTACCGCTATCGTTTTGGGGTTATGCTTTAGAGACGGCCGCATTCACATTAAATAGGGCACCATCAAAATCTGTTGAGACGACACGTTATGAACTATGGTTTGGCAAGAAACCAAAGTTGTCGTTTCTTAAAGTTTGGGGCTGCGATGCTTATGTGAAGAAACTTCAACCAGATAAGCTCGAACCCAAATCGGAGAAATGTGTCTTCATAGGATACCCAAAAGAGACTGTTGGGTACATCTTCTATCACAGATCCGAAGGCAAGACATTCATTGCTAAGAACGGATCCTTTCTAGAGAAGGAGTTTCTCTCGAAAGAAGTGAGTGGGAGGAAAGTAGAACTTGATGAGATAATTGTATCTACTCCCTTATTAGAAAGTAGTTCATCACGAGAACCGGTTCCTGTGAGAACTACACCAATTAGTGAGGAAGCTAATGATAATGATCATGAAACTTCAGATCAAGTTTCTACTGAACCTCGTAGGTCTACCAGAGTAAGATCCGCACCAGAGTGGTACGGTAATCCTATTATGGAAGTCATGTTACTTGACCATGATGAACCTACGAACTATGAGGAAGCGATGATGAGCCGAGATTCCGCAAAATGGCTAGAAGCCATGAAATCTGAGATGGGATCCATGTATGAAAACAAAGTATGGACTTTGGTTGACTTGCCCGATGATCGGCAAGCCATTGAGAATAAATGGATCTTTAAGAAGAAGACTGACGCTGATGGTAATGTAACTGTCTATAAAGCTCGACTTGTTGCAAAAGGTTTTCGACAAGTTCAAGGGGTTGACTACGATGAGACTTTCTCACCCGTAGCGATGCTTAAGTCTGTCCGAATCATGTTAGCTATTGCTGCATTTCATGATTATGAAATTTGGCAAATGGATGTCAAAACTGCATTCTTGAATGGATTTCTAGAAGAAGAGTTGTATATGATGCAGCCGGAAGGTTTTGTTGATCCAAAAGGTGCTGACAAAGTGTGCAAGCTCCAGCGTTCCATTTATGGACTGGTGCAAGCATCTCGGAGTTGGAATAAACGCTTTGATAGTGTGATCAAAGCATATGGTTTTATACAGACTTTTGGAAAAGCCTGTATTTACAAGAAAGTGAGTGGGAGCTCTGTAGCATTTCTAATTTTATATGTAGATGACATATTATTAATTGGAAATGATATAGAATTTCTGGATAGCATAAAGGGATACTTGAATAAAAGTTTTTCAATGAAAGACCTCGGTGAAGCTGCTTACATATTGGGCATCAAGATCTATAGAGATAGATCAAGACGCTTAATAGGACTTTCACAAAGCACATACCTTGACAAAATTTTGAAAAAGTTCAAAATGGATCAGGCAAAGAAAGGATTCTTGCCTGTGCTACAAGGTGTGAAGTTGAGTCAAACTCAATGCCCGACCATAGCAGAAGATAGACGTATGCTTAGCAATAAGCTTGGCAGGAAGGTACCAAAGTAATCCAGGAGTGGATCACTGGACAGCGGTCAAGAACATCCTGAAATACCTGAAAAGGACTAAGGATATGTTTCTCGTATATGGAGGTGACAAAGAGCTAGTCGTAAACGGTTACGTCGATGCAAGCTTTGACACTGATCCGGACGATTCTAAATCGCAAACCGGATACGTGTTTTTATTAAATGGTGGAGCTGTAAGTTGGTGCAGTTCTAAACAAAGCGTCATGGCGGGATCTACATGTGAAGCGGAGTACATAGCTGCTTCGGAAGCAGCAAATGAAGGAGTTTGGATGAAGGAGTTCATTTCCGATCTAGGTGTCATACCTAGTGCATCGGGACCAATGAAGATCTTCTGTGACAATACTGGTGCAATTGCCTTGGCAAAGGAATCCAGATTTCACAAGAGTACCAAGCACATCAAGAGACGCTTCAATTCCATTCGGGACCAAGTCCAAGTGGGAGATATAGAGATTTGCAAGATACATACGGATCTGAATGTTGCAGACCCGTTGACTAAGCCTCTCTCACGAGCAAAACATGATCAGCACCAAGACTCCATGGGTGTTAGAATCATTACTATGTAATCTAGATTATTGACTCTAGTGCAAGTGGGAGACTGAAGGAAATATGCCCTAGAGGCAATAATAAAGTTATTATTTATTTCCTCATATCATGATAAATGTTTATTATTCATGCTAGAATTGTATTAACCGGAAACATGATACATGTGTGAATACATAGACAAACATATAGTCACTAGTATGCCTCTACTTGACTAGCTCATTAATCAAAGATGGTTATGTTTCCTAACCATAGACATGGGTTGTCATTTGATTAATGGGATCACATCATTAGGAGAATGATGTGATTGACATGACCCATTCTGTTAGCCTAGCACTTGATCGTTTAGTATACTGCTATTGCTTTCTTCATGACTTATACAAAGCTCCTGCAACTATGAGATTGTGCAACTCCCGTTTACCGGAAGAACACTTTGTGTGCTATCAAACGTCACAACGTAACTGGGTGATTATAAAGGTGCTCTACAGGTGTTTCCGAAGGTACATGTTGAGTTGGCATAATTCGAGATTAGGTTTTGTCACTCCGATTGTCGGAGAGGTATCTCTGGGCCCTCTCGGTAATACTCATCATCTAAGCCTTGCAAGCATTGTAACTAATGAGTTAGTTATGAGATGATGTATTACGGAACGAGTAAAGAGACTTGCCAGTAACAAGATTGAACTAGGTATTGGATACCGACGATCAAATCTCGGGCAAGTAACATACCGATGACAAAGGGAACAACGTATGTTGTTATGCGGTTTGACCGATAAAGATCTTCGTAGAATATGTAGGAACCAATATGGGCATCCAAGTCCCGCTATTGGTTATTGACCGAGAATGGTTCTAGGTCATGTCTACATAGTTCTTGAACCCGTAGGGTCCGCACGCTTAACGTTACGATGACAGTTTTATTATGAGTTTATAAGTTTTGATGTACCGAAGTTTGTTCGGAGTCCCGGATGTGATCACGGACATGACAAGGAGTCTCGAAATGGTCGAGACATAAAGATAGATATATTGGAAGCCTATATTTGAACATCGGAATCGTTCCGGGTGAAATCGGCATTTTACCGGAGTACCGGGAGGTTACCGGAACCCCCCGGGGAGTTATTGGGCCTACATGGGCCACGAAGGAGAAGAGGGAAGGAGCCAGGAGGGGGCCGCGCGCCCCTCCCCCTCCTAGTCCGAATAGGACAAGGGAAGGGGGATGGCGCCCCCCCCTTTCCTTCCTCTCTTCCTCCTCTTTCCCCCCTTCTCCTACTCCTACTTGGAAAGAAGGGAGTCCTACTCCCGGTGGGAGTAGGACTCCCCCCTTGGTGCGCCCTCCTTGGCCGGCCGCCTCTTCCCCCCTGGCTCCTTTATATACGGGGGCGGGGGGCACCCCATAGACACAAGTTGATCTACGGATCGTTCCTTAGCCGTGTGCGGTGCCCCCCTCCACCATATTCCACCTCGGTCATATCGTCGCGGAGTTTAGGCGAAGCCCTGCGCCGGTAGAACATCATCATCGTCACCACGCCGTCGTGCTGACGGAACTCATCTCCGGAGCTCGGCTGGATCGGAGGCTGGAGATCGTCATCAAGCTGAACGTGTGCTGAACTCGGAGGCCCCGTACGTTCAGTGCTTGGATCGGTCGGATCGTGAAGACGTATGACTACATCAACCGCGTTGTGTTAACGCTTCCGCTTACGGTCTATGAGGGTACGTGGACGAACACTCTCCCCTCTCGTTGCTATGCCATCACCATGATCTTGCATGTGCGTAAGAATTTTTTTGAAATTACTACGTTCCCCAACATGTACATCACATATCTTTATCTCTGGTTAAAGAAAAACATACTGAATATGACGCCATCAAATCTGTTAGTCTAATAATACTTTCATGAGAGAAACTATTAAGTCACTTTTCGCATGTATTTCAATGAGTTCCTCGCTGGAAACAAAATACTACAATACTCGCAATTGGGCCAACTCTTAGAGAACAAAGCACGAGCTCTTTCATAAGAGTAGAGCGCAAACAAAGCATTTATTATTTCGAACAATGAAAACCAGTCACCTTCATCGGTAAAAAAACAGATGATCTCACAAGAAGATTTACACTAAATAACATATAGCGAAAAAGAAGTAAAGCCTGGTTTCGAAGTCAAAGTAGTGCTTCACAAGACTAGCTTGAGACCGGGCAAGATATGTTTAATTGTGCATGACTCCACAGTCATTTACATCATAATATCAGTGAATGGAATAAACGACGGCTGAAAAAACAGAGGCCAAATGCCTGCTTTGGAAGCAAAAGATATGCTTCAGGAGAAACGCAAATCACAAAAACTCTGCTCCTTGCTAGTACGCAGTAGGTGGATGTAATGTTGCCGAGGATGAGCAACACGTAGCCGGGGACAGTGGTGGCAGGGGGCTGCTGTAGCAGGAAATGGAGGAGGCATGAGGGCCTTTGTTGGGGCACAGACGCCGGCGGAGGCAAAGTTACGATGCGTAGGTCCTCGAAGGAGGAGACGTGGGATGGGGCGGAGTGGATGGCGAGGATGAGGGGGATGTGGTGTTGATGATGGGTGGTCGGACTACTGCAACAGAGGAGAAGCAGGAGACGTGTTGGCCGACTGACGACATCGGTGTCGTACTTGTCATGGTCGGCGGAGGAAGGAAGGGAGCGGGCGAGACAACAAGGAGGGAGAGTTGTGGTAGTGGTAGGCGACATGTTGGAGAGGAGCGTGGGCCGGACGGCGCCGACAACAGCCGCCGCGGTAGATCGGTTCTGACACTGTCGACTGCCGTCTGTTTGTACGGATCTTTTTTCTGAGATGTGGCTAGTCGAGAGACACAAGGGGGTTATCTACAAATATCTACCTCAGTACGGGCGCCTTTTGCAAAATTGCCACAAATTGCCTCCTGTCCGTTAGATGCAGATCCGATGGTTGTAAATTAAGAATAGCAGACACACCATCACCACCCTCGGATTTTTATAGTAGAGATAACCGATTTTTCGTTTGGGCCATTGATGCAGACTCAAGAACCAGCAATATAATAACTAGGGTTCAACTGTTCACAAGTCAAGCTGGAATTTGTTTTTATACATTTCAGTCGGTTGGATTTTCTACGCACCACAGGCAAGAGAAACATGAAAAACAAGAATTTCGGCAACACAAAGTTCTAGTAGACCAGCAACAATAAAACTGAAGAAAAAAATGCAAGAAACGTTAAAAACTTCATTCACAAAAAATCATTTCCGCACTTCAAAACTATTGCACATTAAGAAAACAAGTTGCATTTTATAAGAGCCAAATAAATTATCAAAACATATTTAGTAGTACAAACAGACAAATGGTACTCCCTCCATTTTTATTCACTTCACATATTAGCTTTGTCTAAAGTGTAACTTTGTAAACTTTCATCAGGTTTGTAGCAAAATATATTAACATATACACCAAGAAATTAATACCATTAGATTTAGCAATGAATATATTTTCACATTATATAGATTTGTTATTGTCAATATTCATATTGTTTTATACAAACTTGGTCAAACTTTGTAAAGTTTGACTTCAGCCAAAGCTAATATGCGATAAATAAAAATGGAGGGAGTATATTGTACCGATGTTGCACATTACAAAAACACACGTTGCACATTTTAAATTGTGCAGGTAGTGTGTATATTTAAAGGGTAACACACCAGGTTTTAAATTTGAAACTACAAGTACAGGTACAAGAACAAAAACAATGAATATATTACAAATACAATGGTTG